>CAWUFW010001609.1:0-745000 GCA_963921515.1 Calotriton arnoldi
TGGGTCAGTGATGCACTGTTGTTGCACCCTCAGTGGCACTAGGGCGGCCGGGTGCAAAGTGCTGTTTCGGCGTCGGACGTCCTGTTGTTTTCTATGGAGAACCTCCGGTTTGAAGAAGCACTGCAGGCTTGGGGACATGGATCTTCTGGGTGCGACCACCACTTCGAGGGGTAAGTTGGGATGTCTTGGGTTGGTTAGGCACCGTTGGTTTGGGCACACAAGGCCGTGGGGTGCAGGGGTGCCTTTTAGGGTCGGATTTTCTTACCCACTCTGGTCACGGTAGAGGGGATCCTCTGGATTGAGGCTGCAGGCGTCGTCTGGAGGCTTGAGGCAGTTCAGGAGTCGCCGGATCTCGGGTGAGGATCGCCGGGGTTACCGCCCCGTGGTGTTTTTCCACTCGAGCTCGGGCCGGGTTCGGCGGGTGCAGAGTGGGCTGGATTCGCGGTGTCCGGCCGGAGCCAGAAGCTTCAGTTTGAACACGTTCGGTGTTCACGGGAGAAAGTCTTGGAAGTGAAGGCAGGCAGGTCCTCCGGGGTTTGTGAGGTTGCTGGCTGCTGGACACGCCGGGATTTCACAGGAGCAGGTTCAAGGGGAGACAGGCCTGTAGGGCTGGGGCCAAGTCAGTGGGCGTCGTCCTCTTGTTAGCGCTGCACGGCTCTTCATACTTCTTTTTTTCTTGTAGGTAAGCTGGATCTGAGGAAGTAAGGTTCAGTGTGCCCCTAAATACTAAATTTAGGGGCGTTACAGGTAGGTAAAGGGCAGGGACCAATGGGTCCCTTCCCTGGGGTGGGTACACCCCCTATTTTTCCACTCTCCAGTGGGAGGGGGGCAGGAGCCTGTCTCTGGTTGGCTGGGTCCCCCCATCCTCAAGATGGCGGGGACTCGAGGTTGTGCTTCACCTCGCCTCCCCCACCTGAGGGGTGGAGTTGGCAGAGGTGGGCACACCTCCCTTCCTCACTTGTTTTTCCCGCCGGTTCTCCCGCCCAAAGGGGGGGTAGAACCAGTGGGGACCAGTTGCTGAAAGCAGCAAATGGTCTGGATAGGCTCACAAAGGCGGCATGCCTTTGAAGCCTCTCCTTCGTGAACCCTGCCCATCCTGGGGGAGGAGGCTTGGCACCTCGTCCCAGGATGTGCATTGTTTCAGGCCCCCAAGAGCAGCAGGCTCTCGACCCAGGGGTCCAGAAACATGTCTGGTGGTGGCAGCCTAAGCAGCCACTCAGTCAGGTCACTAGAAGTTGGTCGAGTTTCAGGGGGCATCTCTAAGATGCCCTCTGTGGTGCATTTTACATTAAATCCCACACTGGCATCAGTGTGGGTTTAATGTGCTGAGAAGTTTGATACCAAACTTCCCAGTCTTCAGTGTAGCCATCATGGTGCTGTGGAGTTCGTAATGACAAACTCCCAGCACCATATACTCTTAATGGCAGCACTGCACTTACAATGTCTAAGAATGGACTTAGACATTGTAGGGGTACAGGGCTCATGCACCTGTAACCTCACCACTGGCATAGGGCACCCAGGTAGAGGGGTGACTGATGTATGCCAGGGCAGTGGTTTGTGGGCATGGCACACAGGGATGTGTGCCATGTCGGCTCTTCACTTTGTTCTGCACCAAGACACGCAGCCTGCAAAGGCAGTGTGTGACTGTCAGGGTACAGGGCCTCTAAGGGTGGCACAATAAGTGCTGCAGCCATTAGAGGCCTTCTCTGGTCACAGTGCCCTGGGTACCTGTGGTACCATTTACCAGGGGCTGACCTGTGGCCAGAGATGCCAATTGGGTTTAGGCTTCAATGCAGTTTTAGGGAAGGAACATAGGCCCTGGGCACCTGATTAGCAGGAACCCAGGGCACACTCCGCCAAAGAACATCAGAAATTCAGCAAAAAGTGGGGGCATACCATGCAGAAAGAGGGCACTTTCTCACAACGTATGAGTCGGAGCAAAATACCAGCCCCTTTTCTTTAATTGAAGATGGTAAACCTTCATATTGTCCTCTCTGTAGCTCTGCCGTGTTTGCGTAAACTTTTGAAAATATCAGTGGAGTAAGCTGGCTCATTACACACCACACCTCGTTTTGTATACTATATAGAGTCCAGGTATCCCATACTAGTGTACAGGGGCTTACTTTAACAATCCCAATGTGCTCTATTTGTGGTAGTGTGGTCGAGCAGCCTTAGGCTTATCGGAGTGGAGCGTTAGGCATTTGTTGCACACACCCTGTCAATAAATGAGACACACTGAGAGAAAGTGCTTCTTTTTCATGGTTAACCCCCCCCCCACACCACTTTTTGCCTGGTTTTGATGTGGCTTCAAATGTAGTGCACAGGGTCCCTGCCAACCAAGTCCCCTGTGCCAGTTCTCTTTCCCTAAAAACAAATCCCTAATTGGTACTTCTGCCCTCTGTAAGTCCCTAGTAAATGGTACTCTGAGTACCTAGGGCATGGGAGCTGAAGAGGGCCCACTCACTGGGACCATGCTACTCCCCTTGCAGCTTGCATACCCCTGTGAGGGAGAAAACGACAATGTCGACATGGCACCCTGCCTGGGTGCCATACCAGCTAACACTGCCTGAAGGCATAGGTAAGTCACCCTTTGAGCAGGCCTCACAGCCCTAAGGTAGGGTGCAATGTACCACAGGTGAGGGCATATCTGTATGAGCATAAATAAATCCACTCTGATGCCAGTGTGGGATTTATTGTGCCATTTACCCAGAGGGCACCTCAGATGTCTCCCACCCCAGAAAATCAGCCAACCCTGGTGTGGTCACTGACTCGCTGAAGGCAGCCAGCCACCACCAGACATGTTGCTGGACCCCTGAATAGAGAACCCCTGCTCTCTGGGACCAGGAACAAGGCCCATCCTGGGCAGAGGTGCCTTGCCTCGTCCCCCAGGATGGGCCAGTGCTCTAAGAGGGGAGCTTCAAAGGCCTGCCACCTCTGTAATGGGACCCTCAGCCTCTGCTGCTAACAGTAGATGGCAGCCCCCAGTTTACACCCCTACTTTGGGCGGGAAAACTCAAGAGCAATTGGAGGCTTGCTCACCTCTGCCAACTCCACCCCTAAGGTGGGGGAGGCGAGGTGAAGCCCGTCTTTCAGTCCCCGCCATCTTGAAGATGGGGGGGATCCCTCCAATCAGGACTAGGTCTGTGCCCCTCCTTCCACAGGAGGGTGCATACTAGAGAGTGTAGTCATCCCAGGTAAGGTGTCCATTGGCCCCACCTGCTACTCCCCTACAACGCCCCTAAATGTAGTATTTAGGTGGCTCCCCCAGACCTGGAAACTAGATCTGCGACGACCTAAGAAGAAAGTAGACGACCCTTAAGAGAAGACTGAATATGACGACTGCCTTGGTCCCAGCCCTACCAGCCTGTCTCCAGCTTCTGCAAAACTGCAACCTGGCTTGTAGCCAGCGACCTCTGAAAACCCTGGGAGGAATGCTGCCTTCTAAAAATACTCGAATCTCCCATGGACAGCAGACCTGTCCAGAAGAAACCTACTCAAAGGACTCCGGATCCAAATGGATCTGCCTCTCCTGCCCACTCTGCACCAGACGCCCACAGCCCAAGTCTGAGTGACTCACCTGTGCAGTGAAGTCTCCCCAGCGATACTCACCTCATGTCCAGCATGGGCTGACCGTTCCTGACCTCCGGCAGTGGGATTCCAGAGGGTGCACAAGCCACAGGTGAGGGTACAGTTGCATGAGCCCTGCACCCCAGCAGTGTCTTAGTCCATTCTTAGACATTGTAAGTGCATTAAAGCCATAAAGAGTACATGGTCTGGGAGTTTGTCATTATGAACTCCACAGCTCCATAATGGCTTTACTGAAAACTGGGAAGTTTAGTAGCAAACTTCTCAGCACATTAAACCCACACTGATGCCAGTGTGGGATTTAATGTAAAATGCCCTCAGAGGGCATCTTAGAGGTGCCCCCTGTAAAATGACCAGCCCTGGTGTGGTTCCTGAATGGCTACCTGGCATGTGCCACCACCAGACCAGTTTCTGGACCCCTGGGCAGAGGGACTCCGCCCTCTGGGTCCAGAAACAAAGCCCATCCTGGGCAGAAGTGTCATTCCTCCTCCCCCAGGATGGGCTTGGTCCACGAAGGGGAAGCTTCAAAGGCCTGCCTTTTGCTGGCCCCAGGGCCTGGTTCTGACCCCCCACTTTGGGCTGGAGAATCAGCGGGAAATCCAGGTTAGGAGGAGAGGTGTGCCCACCTTTGCCAAGACTCCCCCCCCCCCCCCTTCCCCTCATGTGGGGACGGGCGAGAGGTGAAGCACACATCTCAGTCCCCTCCATCTTGAAGATGAGGGGACCCAGCCAATTAGAGAGAGACTCATGCCCACCTCCCACTGGAGGGTAGCATAATAGGGGGGTACTCACCCCAAGGAAGGGACCTATTAGTTCCGACCTGCACACCCCTTTATTGCCCCTAAATTTAGTGTATAGGAGCGACCCTGAACCATAGCCCCCTCCCCACCCCCCCTGAAACCGGAGGACCGGCCATGCAATCATCTGAAGGACTGTCTCCCGTGAGCACTGGATTTGTTCAACATAGACTCCTACTCGGAACCCGATCCAGGCAGCTCTGCGGTTCTGTAACCAGCGCCCACGGCCCGAGTTAGAGTGGCCCAACAGTTGCCCAGCAATCCTGACCTGGGATCTGGTTATCCCCAACCTACCTCGAGCTTCAAGCACACCCCTGCAGCCTCAACCAGAAGAGTCCCCCCGACCACAGCTGACGAGAAGACCCGACGCCAACAGCCACCCCTGCACCTGACGCCCCACGGCCTTGGGTGGCCCAACTCACGGTGTCCAGGCATCCCCCAACAACCCAACTTACCTCTACTTCCGGTTGTTGCCTTCAGGAAGCCCGCTTCCCGAGCCTTTTCTTTAAACTGTAGATATTCATTGCAAACCACAGGGCCCCCAAAGTAGTCTTGGCACCCTGCATCCGGCTGCCTGCTTGCCGCTGGTGGTGCAGCTCCTGTGCGGATTGTTGGCCCCTGCAGTGCTGATCCTAAACCCAGCAGCTTTGCTCGCACACCTGAGTGGCCTGCTCATAAGCAGCCCCTGACCAAAGGCCTCCTAGCCCCATTGGCTAACATTGGGCCCCTGCACTCTGCAACCGGCCTCCCTATTGCCGCTGTACTTTGAATGCCTAACTGAACTTTGGGGAACCTTGGTTCTAACCTCCCAAAACTATTCTTGCAGGTTGTTTACTTACCTGCAAACCGATAACCTTCTTTTCCCTATAGAAACCAATGTTACGAATTTTTGTTCCTAAAAATCTGTTGACCTGTGCTTTGTATGAAAGAAAAGTAACTGTGCTTTAAACCACAAAGTGTCTTACTTACCTTTGTATTGTAGGGTCCACAGTGTGATATCTAGGCATATCACCCCGAGTAGTCGATGCAATCCTAAAGTATTCCAAAGTAATTTCTTTGTATTTTAAACCGTTTTAAAAGCAAACACAAATCTGTAACAAATGCAATTTCAACCACAGCTGGACTACCTTGTAAAGTTTTGCATTTGAAAGCATATTCTACTTACCTGTATCAAGTCCTGCTCGGTTCTAGAAATAAAACATAAGTATACCTTTTTTTTATACTTGCCTAATTGGTCTGGATTCTGTCTGAGTGTGTGTAATCAGTCCTTGATTGAGTGAATACTATAAATGCTTAATACACCTTCCTGATGAGCCTAAATGCTCGACCACACTACCACAGAGAGCTGTTAGTGATTGTCTAATTTAGCCTCTGCTATACCTCTGGGGGTGCCCTGGACTCCCTGCACACTATTCCTTACTTTGGCTTAGTATATACAGAGCCAACTTCCTACACTACCACTAATAGAGCACTTTAGGTTTTACATTGAGCTGTTTACACTTTTGGGGAACCCCTGGACTCTGTGCACGATATTACCACCTAGTGGCAATATCCTATACAGAGCTAGCTTCCTACACACACTCAATAAGGAAATCCGACAGCAATTTAGAAAAAAAACATAGATTTTTTTATTAATTTAGACTCCAAGATCTTCAAGATTAGGGAAGTACTTTTAGAGTTGGTGATTTTCAGAACTTCTGAAAATACAGTGGTCCTATTTGAGGCATGAGCCTCAAACGTGGTACTGTTTTTCTATGGGAGAAACATACACTGCATTGGGGTACTTGCAGTAGAGTTACAGGGTTGTTCTTCTGAACTTAAGGTAACCAGTGTAAGGAAGTGGGTTTCTGTTGCAGTAGCCCCCCACTTTTTGCCAGACTACTGATGCACTTTGACTTGATGTGCCCTGGGTCCCTGCCAATCAGGTGCCCAGGGCCTGTGTTCTTTCCCCAAAACTGTACCCAATTGGCATCCCTGGCCACAGGTCAGCCCCTGGTAAATGGTACCACAGGTACCCAGGGCACTGTGACCAGGGAAGACCTCTAAGGGCTGCAGCACTTATTGTGCCACCCTTAGAGTTCCTGTACCTTTATATATATATATATATATATATATATATATATATATATATATATATATATATACACACACACACACACACACACACACACACACACACACACACACACACACACACACACACACACACACACACACACACACACACACACTCACACTCACACTCACACTCACTCACTCCCCAGAGGTTTGGCAGAGGCTAAAGTTAGATATGTGACCTTACTCTCTAAAGTGGTAGCTTGGTCGAGCAGTAAGGCAGTATCAGAGGACAGTGTAAAGCATTTGTTGTACACACACTCAAGAACTGAACTCTAGGCCAATGGTTTGTGTATAAAAAATTATATACTTGTTTTATTTTAGAACCCACAAGAGGTATTGCAATATGCTTTCTCAGGATGAGATGCTTTGGTTAATCACCTTACAAATAGGCAATAGACTTTTTGATGGTAGTAATCACAGTTGGTGCAAGAGGCAACACAGGGTCAAATACAATGCAACATTGAGCTCAATGGAAAATTGTGATTAATTACAATTAATTACTTTGTAGATTACTTTTCTAACCACAGGACTGGATTCAGTCCTGGGACACTTCCTGTAAACAGGTAAGAAAAAGCGTTTTGGTTATTGTAGTGATTTTTTAGGAATATTACTGTATTTCAAAAGTTGACACTTAGAAACTTTTCTGGGTAAAATTACCAATGTTATCCTATGGAAGGAAATGCAGTTTGCAAGCAAAGCAGGTTTACGTTACTTTTGTAATCCAGTGCTGGGTTCTCTGGTTCAGCACTGGGGTATCTATCTAAAACAGGCAAGTAATTACGTTTGTATCGTTGGCACGATTTTTAAAGAATATTTGTAAAAGGCAGAAATCGACACTTAGAAACTTTTTCAACAAAAGCAGGCAATGATATCCTATGAGAGGAATTTCGAGTTACTGGTAAGTACGGTAAAAATTACTTTTCATGGTTGGTACTAGACTAAAAGAGGCAGTACTGACGTCTCTCCTGATAGCAGGTGAGTAGTTCGGAATTCGTTACTGTTGTGATTTTTAAACAATATTTTAGTATTTCAAAAGTAGACACTTAGAAGAAATTTCACAGAAAACCAGTCAATGGATCCCTATGGAAGAAAATGGAGTTAGCGTTAAGTAACGTTGTGATTACTTTTTAGGGCCAGTGTTGGGCACCCCGGTCCAGCACTGGGGCCTCTTCCAATACCAGGTGAGTATTTTCGTTTTCGTGACTCGGTTGATTTTAGGTGAATATTTTAAAGTTTCAAAACTCCACACTTAGAAGAAATTCCAGGTGGGAGCCAGTCAGTGTTACCCTATGGAAGAAAAGTGAGTTATCGGTCTTTGGGTAAGTACTCGACTGGCAGAGTTAAGGTTCTGGGCATAGACTCAGGGGTCCCCCAGTATCAGGTAAGTACAGTTGTTACACCCTCAGAGGCACAGGGGCGGCCGGGTGCAGAGTGAGTAGGCCCAGTGTTATCCTATGGCAGGCAGGGGGCCTCGGGTTGGTGGCTGCTGGCAAGCAGGCCACGCGGCTGTGGGAGCTGGGCTCCTGGTCACTTGCTCAGGGCAAATGGGGAAGTAGGTTAGGGTGGAGGTTGCACTTCCAGGGGCACTCGGGCGGCTGGGTGCAGGGTGCTTTTGAGCCGTCGGGCGCTCAATGTTAACCAATGGAGATCTTCGATGGTGAAAAAAGGCTGCAGGCTCAGGGACGGTGACTCTTCAGGGGCGACCAACACTTCGGGAGGTAAGTTGGGGTCTTGGAGGATAGGTAGACACCCAGGAGTTGGGCACAGGGGGCCGTGGGGCGCCGGGTGCAGAGGTGTCTTTTGAGGTCGGGAAATCTTACCCCCTGCTGGTCGCGGTTGGAGGGGTCCCTTGTCCTGAGGCTGCAGGCGTCGTCTGGGTCGTCGAGGAGGGTCCTTGGGCACTGGATTCCAGGTCAGAATCGCCGGGGGGACGTCCTCAAAGTCTTTGTTCACTCAAGCACAGGCTGGGCTCGGCGGGTGCAGAGTGTGCAGGTTTCGCGGTTCCGTGCCAGGGCCGTGTCTTTTGTAGTTTGTTTCTTTTGAACAGTACCACTGCTCGTGGGAGTCCCTGTGTTGAAGGCTGTGGCACAGAAGTCAGGTCCTCCGGGGTTTTTGAGGTGGCTGAGGCCGGGGTTCCGCAGGAGCAGGTTCAGAGGTCGACAAGCCGGTAGGGCTGGGGCCAAGTCAGTTGTCGTTGCCTCCTTGTTAGCAGCTGCACGGCTGGTCTTCTTGCTTCGTCTTCTCTTCTTGTTTTCGGATTCGGGAACTGAGGAAGAAAGGTTCAGGGAGCCCCTAAATACTGAATTTAGGGGTGGTTACAGGTAGGTAAGGGCAGGGACCAATGGGTCCCTTCCTGGGGTGGGTACACCCCTATTCTGCTCCTCTCCAGTGGGAGGGGGCAGGAGCCTGTCCCTGGTTGCCTGGGTCCCCCATCCTCAAGATGGCGGGGACTCAAGTTTGTGCTTCACCTCGCCTCCCCCACCTTAGGGGTGGAGTTGGCAGAGGTGGGCACAACCCATTTCCTGCCTCTGGTTTTCCCGCCGGTTCTCCCGCCAGAAGTGGGGGTAGAACCAGTGGGGACCAGTTTGCTGGAAGCAGCAAATGGTCTGGTGAAGCTCAAAAGGCGGCAGGCCTTTGAAGCTCCCCCTGCCCATCCTGGGGGAGGAGGCTTTGGCACCTCGCCCCAGGATGCGCATTTTCAGGCCCCTGAGAGCAGAGGCTCTCGACCCAGGGGTCCAGAAACATGTCTGGTGGTGGCAGCCCGGGCAGCCACTCAGTCCGGACTCTGGAGGTCGGGTTGGTTTCAGGGGGCATCTCTAAGATGCCCTCTGGAGTGCGTTTTACATTAAATCCCACACTGGCATCAGTGTGGGTTTAATGTGCTGAGAAGTTTGATACCAAACTTCCCAGTTTTCAGTGGGGCCATTATGGTGCTGTGGAGTTCGTAATGACAAACTCCAAGCACCATATACTCTTAAGGGCAGCACTGCACTTACAATGCCCAAGAATGGACTTGGGCACTGTAGGGACACAGGGCTCATGCCTCTGTGCCCTCACCACTGGCATAGTGCACCCAGCTAGAGGGGTGGCTGACCTAGGCCAGGGCAGTGGTTTGTAGGCATGGCACACAGGGATGTGTGCCACGTCGACTCTTCACTTTTTGTTCTGCACCAAGACACGCAGCCTGCAAGGCAGTGTGTGTGTGTAAAGGTACAGGGTCCCTAAGGGTGGCACAACAAGTGCTGCAGCCCTTAGGGGCCTTCCCTGGTCACAGTGCCCTGGGTACCCATGGTACCATTTATCAGGGGCTGACCTGTGGCCAGGAATGCCAATTGGGTATAGGAATCAATGCAGTTTTAGGGAAGGAACACAGGCCCTGGGTACCTGGTTGGCAGGAGCCCAGGGCACACTCAGTCAAAGCACATCAGCAATTCAGCAAAAAGTGGGGGCATACCATGCAAGAAAGATGGCACTTTCTCACACACTGCCCTTGCAGGCTGCGTGTCTTGGTGCAGAACAAAAGTGAAGAGTCGACATGGCACACATCCCTGTGTGCCATGCCTACAAACCACTGCCCTTGCCTATGTCAGCCACCCCTCTAGCTGGGTGCACTCTGCCAGTGGTGCGGGTACAGGTGCATGAGCCCTGTACCCCTACAGTGCCCAAGTCCATTCTTGGGCATTGTAATTGCAGTGCTGCCATTAAGAGTATATGGTGCTGGGAGTTTGTCATTACGAACTCCACAGCACCATAATGGCCCCACTGAAGACTGGGAAGTTTGGTATCAAACTTCTCAGCACATTAAGCCCACACTGATGCCAGTGTGGGATTTAATGTAAAAAGCACACCAGAGGGCATCTTAGAGATGCCCCTGAAACCCAAACCAACCTCTTGTGTCCTGACTGAGTGGCTGCCTAGGCTACCACCACCAGACATGTTTCTGGACCCCTGGGTCGAGAGCTGCTGCTCTCGGGGCCTGAAACAATGCACATCCTGGGACGAGGTGCCAAGCCTCCTCCCCCAGGATGGGCAGGGTCCACGAAGGGGGAGCTTCAAAGGCCTGCCGCCTTGTGAGCTTCCCCAGACCACTTGCTGTACTCAGCAACCGGTCCCCACTGGTTCTACCCCCACTTTCAGGCGGGAGAACCGGCGGGAAAACAAAGTGAGGAAGAGAGGTGTGCCCACCTCTGCCAACTCCACCCCTAAGGTGGGGGAGGCGAGGTGAAGCACAACCTGAGTCCCCGCCTTCTTGAGGATGAGGGGACCCAGCCAACCAGGGACAGGCTCCTGCCCCCCTCCCACTGGAGAGTGGCAGAGTAGGGGGTGTACCCACCCCAGGGAAGGGGGACCCATCGGTCCCCACCCTTTACCTAGCTGTAACACCCCTAAATTTAGTATTTAGGGGCGCCCTGAACCTTCCTTCCTCAGATCCAGCAACGACAACAAGAAAAGAAGAACAAGGACCAAACAGCCGTGCAGCCTGCTAACAAGAGGACGACAACAACTGACTTGGCCCCAGCCCTACTGGCCTGTCTCCCCTCGAACCTGCTTTCTGCGAAATCCCGGTGTGTCCTGCAGCCAGCAACCTCACAAACCCCGGAGGACTTGCCTGCCTTCACTTGAACCGCCTGCTTCTCCTGTGAACACTGGATTTGTTCAAAACCAGCACCCCTGGCACCAGCCCGGGATCGCGAATCCAGCCCACTCTGCACCCGCCGAACCCGGCCCGAGCTCGAGTAAAAAAAACACCCAGAGGAGGTCTCCCCGGCGATCCTGACCTGGAATCCGGCGACTCCTGACCTGCTTCCAGACGAAGCCTGCAGCCTCAGTCCAAAGGGTCCCCCCTACCGCGACCAGAGCGGGTAAGAAAAATCAGACACTAAAAGGCACCCCTGCACCAGACGCCCCACTGCCTTGTGTGCCCAAACCCAGGGTGCCTACCTAAGCCAAGACATCTCCACTTACCCCTCGAAGTGTTGGTAGATCCCAGGAGACTCTTGTTTCCAAGCCTGCAGTGTTTGTCCAGTCCGGAGAATCTCCATAGACTTCAAAAGGGAACCCGATGCCATAATAGCCCCCTGCACCCAGCCGCCCAAGTGCCGCTGTGGGTGCGCTTTTGGTGCTCACTTGCTTCCCCCTTTGTGCCAAGTCTACAGCCAGGAGCTTTGCTCCCACAACCCAGTGGCCTGCTAGCCAGCAGCCACCAACCGAAGGCCCCCTATCCCCCATATGATAACATTGGGGCCTCAACACTCTGCATTTGGCCGCCCTAGTGCCGCTGTGGGTGCAACAAGAGTGCATCACTGACCCTGGGGGACCCCTGAGTCTAACCCAAGAACCTGGACTCCCACAGTCAAAAACTTACCTGCAAACCGATAACTTGTTTCCCCTCCATAGGATAACATTGGGTATTTTTCTCTGAAAAAACGACTAAGTGTGGAGTTTCAAAAACTAAAAATATTGCTTAAAAATTGTGTGTTTAACCAAAACGACTTTACTCACCTGTTTGCAGGAAGTGTCCCAGGACTGAATCTAGGACCCAGTCCTGAGGTTAGAAAAGTAACGCGATAATTACCTACCTGCATATTACAGTAAAAGTCAATGCATTTCAATGGACTGTTTGAAAAAAGTTTCGAAGTGTCCACTTAAATCTTGAAATAATCACAAAAAATCGTCCGAATATCAAAAACGAATTTTGGCAACACACAAATATTCCTTAAAAATCGCCTGTGTATCAAAAACGAAATTACTCACCTGTTCTCAGGAGAGATCCCAGTGCTGGATCTAGGTACCCAGCACTGATTAGAAAAAGTGACCACAACTGTGATTTTCCGATAACTTGATTTTCCTCCATAGGATAACATTGCCTGGTTTTTGCCAGAAATTCTTCTAAGTGTCGATTTTTGCAACATACAAATATTCCTTAAAAATCTCCTGTGTAACAAAAACGATTTCTTTCAACTGTTTACAGGAAATGCACCAGGGCTGAATCCAGGATCCAGCCCTGAGTAAGAAAAACCTTCGTAAAGTAATTCTATTACAGTTTACTTAAAAATCCCATTGAGCTCAATGTTGTAGTATACCAAGTATTGTGTTGCCTATTGCAACCCCTGTGCCATATTGCATTTAAAGTCTATTGTTCATTGAAAGTATTCAACAAACAGCATCTGATCTTGAGAAAGTATTTCCAGGCAAACCTGTGGTTCTAAAATAAAACAGTATATTTTTTTATACAAAACAATTGGCCTAGAGTTCAGTTCTTGAGTGTGTGACTTCATTTGCTGACTGAGTGTGTACATCAAATGCTTTACTCTGTCCTCTGATACTGCCTTACTGCTCGACCAAGCTACCACTTTAGAGAGTAAGGTTCTATCTAACTTTAACCTCTGCCAAACCTCTGGGGACTGCTGGACTCTGTACACACGGTACCTCACTTTGGTGCAGTATATACAGAGCCACTTTCTTACAACCAGCAGTGTGGGTTTACCTGCTCCGGTGTGTCAGGGTGCGGAGGTGCTGGTCGCAAGGGTAGCATCGAACGCTACAGCTGAAGTCAATGGGAAAACCTGTAACTAGAAAAAGACTGCAAGTGGGGACTGAGGTACCAGTCCGGCAAAACCAAAAGGTGGAGTTCGGCTCTTGAGGCTCTCTGGAGCAAGGGTGCACTGTCGGTAGGCTTTGAGTTGGGCTCGGGTGCAGAGGTGTTTTGTCTGGTGGGTCGCTTGCGTTGGAGGCTCTCACTTTTTAGGTCGACTTGGAGATGGGGACAAAACAGGACAGCAGGGCATCTCTCAACAATTGTCTCTCTGGTGCTGATGTCACCGCCAGTAGGTCTGTCTTGGCAGTGTTGGTGTCCTGGGTGGACTCTAAACAAACCTTGTCTGCTGCAAGGGCCCCGGTACCCAGGGTATTGGTGCAGGGTGGCTACTGGGGGTCCCGCGGCTTCAAACTTGGTAGGGAGACGGATCGGACCTCCGGAAGCTCGGAGACCTTCTCCTGGGATGCTGCTTCAACAGTCGACCTGAGGGTCAGCAGAACCGTGTACCAGGTCAATGCAATCTGCGGCTGCAGAGAAGTGGCTCCTCCACTTCAAAGGAGATGCTGGCTGGTTGGCGAAGTGCTGCTCCGAGGCTTTTGTCGGATGCGCAGCTGCAGGAGGAGTCGGGTCTTTGCAATTGTTGGGAGAGGTGCAGGCAGGGTTTGGCGCCAAGTCCACTGCTAGTACACAGTTCATGCGTTCTTCGGTTCTTCTTTGTCCTTAGTTAGGTTAATCTGTTTTCCTTGTGTCAGGGGGCCACCTAAATCAATTTATGGGCGTTAAGGGGAGTGTAGGGTAGTAGCCAATGGTCTACTGACCCCTAGGCTCACTATACCCCCCCTATATGACCACTTACTGGGGAGAGTGGGCATAACACAATTCAACCCAACTCAATTTGGTTGAGTCTGCTTTAATCAAGCCCACTGGAGAGATCAGAATGGCAGTGGACCAGGGAAAGGGGGCAGCCCTGGTCTTGCTCGATCTCTCGGCAGCCTTCAATACCATTAATCACGGATTGCTGTTGGATCGCCTCTCAAATTAAGGGATCTCTGGAAAGGTCCTGTACACTACTGAAATCATTTTTCCAGGACCCTGAGCAGTTGGTTAGTATAGACCCTTTATCTTCCCACCCTTTCTCGCTTCCATGTGGGGCCTCACAAGGATCCGCGCTCAGCCCAGTCTTTTTATTAATGTATGTCTCCCCACTCTTTTTTCAACCGTTTTATACAGTGGCTAAATGCTGTGCCTTCCAGGTTCAAGCGGGCAACCTGGGGAGGAAAGAGCGTTGGTATAGGCTTGGATTGGTCCCAAATGTGCTAGTCTTCAGGAAATCGCTAAAGACCTGGCTATGTAAGTCTCTGTATCTTCTTTTTGTCTAGGTCCACACGTTACACTAGTAATCTTTAAGCCAGCGCCAAGCCGCCTCCGGGTATTCGAGTGCCGTAGATAACTATATGGTTCAAAAGATAGTGTCACAGTGGAGAACATTCATATCACATAGAGAAAACAACAAATGATCTATGTTAACAGTACAAAGTACGACAACACCAATGAACTCATTCCACAAATGGTTTGTGATATTAATACATCACAGGAATTGGAATGAATCAAATTGTAAGGTACAATGTATTTCACATTTAAGTATTTTGAAAGGCAGGTGCACACAAAGTGAGGTGACTAGTGCATAGAAGGGATAAGTGAAAGTGATGTGCAAAGGGAAGGTAGTGCACGTATATACATCAACAATCAGTAATGACAACCTATCCTGCCAGATATCTGGCATATACATAAATGACAAATCATAACATAATGAAATAGATGCAGATATACACTGTCATCTATGTTTGACAAATAAATAAACCACTGTTGACGTTTCGACCCCTATATAGACCAGCAAACTTTGCGCCTTGAGAGTGGGGTCTTCATCAGGACTGGGGTTTGGGGAGGTAATGGGCACCTATGGATAATAGGATGAAGTTAATGCGGTGGTGTGTCAGTCGTGAACGTATCTAACAGTAATGCTATTAAGGATAAATTACCAGTTACAGCGAGAACTTCAGGCTGAAAGATTGTAAGGTGGGCCTTGTAGGCTCCTGCGGGAAAGGGAGACATAAAAGAAGGAACCACTAGGATCGGTACTTCATCTAGCGGGTTTGAGGAGTATGAAAACAGAACAGCCATTATCAAAAACGTACTCAGAGTTGGCGTAGGAAATCGTGGTAAGTAGGCCAAGGTTGATCAGTAACCTATGGCTGAAAAGAAAGTATGTGCCATGTCAGAATAAATGCCACCATTGCTACAATGAGTTAAAGCAAAAAGAGATAAAAGTGGTGACTTAAAATTTATCTGCACATAAGCAAACATGTCGGATTTACTTTGTATGCCACATATAGAGGCATATTCCACCTAACTAGTAAAAATGCCAACCGCGCGTTTATGTTTAAAGAAGGCATGATAACGCGGTGATTGCAAGGCAGGGGATTACATCAGACACATTTATATGGAAAAAGCGCTGATGCGCGTTTGAAAGCCGTGAAAAGAAGCAGTTAGATGGGAACTGACTAAATAGATACATTGTAGTCAGCGAGAGGAACAAACACGCGTCTAAAATAAACTGACAGCGTGTGTGAAATCCTTCCTATGCTGAATAGCTACATTGTAACCAGCGTGAAGAACAAACGCGCGTTTGAAATGACAGCGCGTGTGAATTACTTCCTGACAAGTCCCTGGTATGGGCAAAGTTAATCTTAAAATAGCCTAACTAGTCTCGTCCGGGGGCCAGAACAGACCTGTGGGTTGCTTGAAGACTTTCTAAAAACAGCTAACACCGTGGCTGTGTCACGGAAGATGCTTAAGTACCGGGAACCAGCGTGCACGCTGAGCACATTCATGGTAAAGTGTTTTTGTTTTACGACCTATTCATTTGCCGGCTGCTGACGGTGAGAGGTCAGAATCTGCCCTCTTTGTTGCCCATGGTGTGACAAGTCCTGTCTGCCTGTTGCAGCGCACATTTTCAAAGGGAGCAAAACAACGGGATTTGGCATATAAATATACACACACATTTCTGGTTATATGATCATAGGATTTAACATATAAATATACACACACATTTCTGGTTATTGAAATATGATGGAAAATGAATCCTGGTTATGCTAGTGTTGAAAAATGTGAAACCATAACACGGATAAGAATTATAACATTTTGGAATGATGGCGGAGGGATGGTCATGATTGTGCATCCATTAATGTCGCCATATTATACTTTAATGAAGTAGGTATCAAACTGAAGTCCGTATTAATCACCAACAACGTGACAAATAACACACGGGACCTTTTGAGGGTGTTATTGAGCTATGGACGTATTGGGTACTTGTTCACCGAGTCGGTCAGAAACCCAAAGTACTGGCATATGTAAAGTGTAATAACATGCTGTCCAGACCAAAAGCCTGGCGCACAGTCTTAGATTCTGTGACCTACTTACAATAATATGTCAAACAGACAATATCGCATTGGATTATATATAATGCCAGATGGCAAAGGATGTATCCCCTAATTCCCATTTGGTATAGAGAGTTGGGCATACGTAACATCCATTTCATTAAGGCCATTATGGACAGAATTGAAACGGTCCATCCATTTACATTCCCAGATGTTCAATATGGAGCTCAAGTCACCACCCCTGATTCCCAATGTGATGGCTTCAATCACCAACCATCTAATGGATTCGGGGGGATGTGCCAAAGTTTGAAAGTGTTCGACTAGGGGTGCCCCTGTTCCGCACCATACCCTGCTACAGTGTTGCAGTATTCGGGCCTTAATCTTTTGGGTTGTTTGGCCTATATAGACTTTGTTGCAGGGGCAGAGAATTGCGTAGATTACATTAGATGTGTTGCAGTTGGTGTGGGTTTTAAGATCCGTTGTGCAGTTGTTATGGTTAAACTGTTTTGTTTCAATTGTCAGATCGCAGGCCTTGCAGTTCCCACACTTGTTGTGTCCCACTAATGCCGGAAGTTGCCACATCGATTGGATGGTTGGTTGTGGTGGGGGCTCTAGGAAGGATCTGACCACATGGTCGCGAACGTTTTTGCCTTTCTTAAAGGAGTGCATGGGGGTGATGGGTAACTGCAACTCATCAGCCACAATTGGCCAATGTTTGTTGACAATTTGCCTGATTTCATTACTCCTTGTATTGAAAGTTGTTATACAAATCAGCCTATCCATGTTCTCATTAGGATGTGCTTTTGGTGTGAGTAATGAGTCCCTCGGGTTATGCCAAGCTCTTTTCCTGGCCCGCTTTACCATCCGTTTGGGGTATCCTCGTTCTATCAGTCTATCGATGAGGTCATCAGATTCCGTAAAGAAATCTTCTTTTTGTGTACAGTTCCTCCTGATCCTGAGGAATTGCCCAAAGGGCAAGTTGTCACGTAGTCCCCTAGGGTGGTGGCTGCCATATCGTAAAAGAGTGGTCCTTTTGGTGGGTTTCCGGTAGAGAGTGGTGTACAAACAGTGGTTAGCGGCCTTTGTTGATATATCAAGAAAATCGATGGTCCATTTATCCATGTGAATGGTGAACTGAATGTCAATTGACCTTTCATTCAGCCATCCAAAGAAAGAGAGGAGTTCAGAGTCACTGCCAGTCCAGATCATAAAGACATCGTCTATATAACGCTTCCAGTATGTAACCTGGTGTTTAAATGGGTTCAGATCATTATAGATGTATAGTTGTTCAAAATTGTCCATATACAGGATTGCCAGATCAGGGGCGAAGCTGGCCCCCATGGCCACCCCTTTAGTCTGCACAAAATGATCGCCCTGGAAGTAGAAAAAGTTTTGTGTCATAGCTATTTCCAACAGTTGTATGATGAACTCCGTTGGTACAAGTGCAGGTAGAGTCCTTTTGTCCAGGTATTTTTTAATTACCTCAAGGGCATGACGTTGGGGGATGCTCGTATATAACGAAACAATATCCATTGTGACCAGGATTTGGGAAACAGGTTCAAAAGGCATGCCATCAACCATATTGATCACCTGCATGGTGACGCGCAGGTAGGAAGCAGTCTTTTCCGCTAATGGCTTTAGGAAAAAATCCACATATTTGCAGAGCGGCTCAAGTATCGAGCCGCAACTGGACACAATGGGCCGGCCCGGTGGCTGTTCCAAGTTCTTATGTACCTTAGGCAAGGTATAAATTGTAGGCAAACGGGGCTGCTTTTGATTTAAGTATTGGAATTCTGAGTCCGATAAGAACCCAGCCTCCTTGCCACTTTCAGTAGTCCGTAGGATCTTGGTGCTAATCTTCTTTGTCGGATTGTGATTTAATCTTCCGTAGCTGACCCCATCATTCAATTGGGAGTAGAGTTCTCTTTTGTAGGCATCCACGTCTTGAACCACAATTGCCCCGCCCTTATCAGTGGGTTTGATCACAATGGAGTGGTTATTCTTCAAGCTTTCAAGTGCCTTGCGTTCCGCAGCTGTAACATTGTGTTTCACATATTTCTTGGTTGAGCATGTCTGCAGCGCCTCCTTTAGGACCATGCTTTCGTAAGTGAGGATTTGGTGAGACACCATCTGGGAAGTAGGGATGAAAGTTGATGGAACCCGCAATCCTGTGTGAGACGTTGTAGTGAAGGAAGGTGAATGCCTAAAGTGATACCTCAAACGGATCTTCCTGAAGATCCGATGGAGTTCAGTCTGGACGTTAAATTTATTCGGGTACGTTGTTGGCACGAAAGATAAACCTTTGCTGAGGATCATATTTTCATCATTGGTTAACTCGTGTGCAGATAGATTGATGATCGGATCCTTACGGTCGGTTACCATCGGTATACCCATCGTCTGGTTTGAATCTCTCCGTGTTGTTCCTGGGGGAACCTGACCTGTTTCTGGGTCTGGTTCTGACCCCGTTGTCTGCCTCCGTCCCAACCCTGGCCTTGTTGGGGCGGGCCTCGCGTTGGGCCCCTGTTCAAGTTCGTGTTCCTGCCTCTTGGCGGTCGCCATTGGGCATTCTCTAAAAAAGAGGGTCCTGGTTGCGGGTAGTACCAACTGTCCTGGTATTGATACCCGGAGCTGGTGCCTGGCTGGTCACCTTCACTCCCTGTGGAGCCAGAGGATTCGGATAAAGTTGTGAATCTTCGATTACCTCTGTAGCCTCCTCGACCCCTGTTTGTGAAACGTCCCTGTTGGTCTTGTTTGAAGTAGTCCTCCTGCAAGTATGGATAAGTTTGTTTTTTATCATAAAAACGGATGTCTTTAGAGAGTTTGTCAAGTTTCTTGGCTTGTGTGTTTATATCGAATTCCTTAACGTTTTTCTCTAACCGCTCCAAAGCCTCCTTAGCATTGGTCAAAGCGTTGTCAGCTGAGATTTCCCGTTTCAAGTCCGCAATCTCCTTTGTCAATTTTTCCACCTGTTCCAAGGCAGTTTCCACACCCAGCACCATCCAGTGGCGCGAGCAGTTATTAGCCACGAAGCTGAAGCCTTCCTTGAACTTTGGTAGATCAACAAATATTGCCGGTTCGTTCTTAACTTGGAGAGCAACAGGTATGATGTTAGCCTGTAGGTACTTAGTCAAAAGGTGTCCATGTAATCTGGTCCTAATTAGTTTTTTCTCTAACCTCTCAAGTTTATTGATTTTTTTCATTCAAAGAAACATCTATGTTGGGGGTATTTGTTGAGAGGAAGAGATTATTGGAAGGATCTTGAATCAGGCTAGCAATATACTCCTCAGTATAAGAAAGTGTCTCGCTTTCTGTCATACTGACGGAATGGAAGAATTAAAACACCCTCGCAGGACTAGCCCTTTAAAGAGTTACGTAATAATGGGGAAACCCGATAGGCCACTGGACCTGGGTAGCATGTGGTACAAAAGATAATGTCACAGTGGAGAACATTCATATCACATAGAGAAAACAACAAATGATCCATGTTAACAGTACAAAGTACGACAACACCAATTAACTCATTCCACCAATGGTTTGTGATTTTAATACATCACAGGAATTGGAATGAATCAAATTGTAAGGTACAATGTATTTCACATTTAAGTATTTTGAAAGGTGGGTGCACACAAAGTGAGGTGACTAGTGCATAGAAGGGATAAGTGAAAGTGATGTGCAAAGGGAAGGTAGTGCACGTATATACATCAACAATCAGTAATGACAACCTATCCTGCCAGATTTCTGGCATATACATAAATGACAAATCATAACATAATGAAATAGATGCAGATATACACTCTGTCATCTGTTTGACAAACAAATAAAACACTGTCGACGTTTCGACCCCTATATAGACCAGCAAACTTTGCGCCTTGAGAGTGGGGTCTTCATCAGGACTGGGGTTTGGGGAGGTAATGGGCACCTATGGATAATAGGATGAAGTTAATGCGGTGGTGTCAGTCGTGAACGTATCTAACAGTAATGCTATTAAGGATAAATTACCAGTTACAGCGAGAAAACTTCAGGCTGAAAGTTTGTAAGGTGGGCTGTGTAGGCTCCTGCGGGAAAGGGAGACATAAAAGAAGGAACCACTAGGATCGGTACTTCATCTAGCGGGTTTGAGGAGTATGAAAACAGAACAGCCATTATCAAAAACGTACTCAGAGTTGGCGTAGGAAATCGTGGTAAGTAGGCCAAGGTTGATCAGTAACCTATGGCTGAAAAGAAAGTATGTGCCATGTCAGAATAAATGCCACCATTGCTACAATGAGTTAAAGCAAAAAGAGATAAAAGTGGTGACTTAAAATTTATCTGCACATAAGCAAACATGTCGGATTTACTTTGTATGCCACATATAGAGGCATATTCCACCTAACTAGTAAAAATGCCAACCGCGCGTTTATGTTTAAAGAAGGCATGATAACGCGGTGATTGCAAGGCAGGGGATTACATCAGACACATTTATATGGAAAAAGCGCTGATGCGCGTTTGAAAGCCGTGAAAAGAAGCCGTTAGATGGGAACTAACTAAATAGATACATTGTAGTCAGCGAGAAGAACAAACGCGCGTCTAAAATAAACTGACAGCGCGTGTGAAATCCCTCCTTTATTGAATGGCTACGTTGTAACCAGCATGAAAAACAAACGCGCGTCTGAAATGACAGCGCGTGTGAATTCCTTCCTGACAAGTCCCTGGTATGGGCAAAGTTAATCTTAAAATAGCCTAACTAGTCTCGTCCGGGGGCCAGATCATACCTGTGGGTTGCTTGAAGACTTTCTAAAAACAGCTAACACCGTGGCTGGATCACGGAAGATGCTTAAGTACCGGGAACCAGCGTGCTCGCTGGGGTTCGGCATGTTTATAGAGAAGTCACACCTGACTCCTTCTCAGACACTCCCTTTCATCTCCGCTGTTCTGGACACAGTGCAGTTTTGGGCATATCCTCCTGAGCAGCGAGTCCAGGATATTCAGGTTAAGATACCGATGTTTCAGCCTCTATCCTGGATTTCGATGAGACTGAGGCTGCTGGGTCTCATGGCCGCCTGCATTCTGTTGGTGAAACACGCCAGATGGCGTATGCAGGCTCTGCAGTAGGACCTGAAGTTCCAGTAGGCGCAGCATCAGGGTAATCTCACCGACATGGTCCAGATTTCAGAGGGAACTACGAAAGACCTGCAGTGGTGATTGACGAACCGCAATTGTGTCAGAAGCAGACACCTCTCCCTTCCCCAACCAGATCTCACAGTCGACACAGATGCATCACTCCTGGGATGGGGCGACCATCTGGGAGAGGTGGAGATCACTGGTCTCCAGCAGAGTCTGGGGTCCACATCAATGTGTTGAAGCTTCGGGCGATCCGGTTGGCATTGAAAGCATTTCTTCCCTCTGTCAAGTGCAGGTGTTCACAGACAACACCACACCCATGTGTTACTGCAACAAGTAGGACGGGGTGGGGTTGTGGACCCTTTGTCAAGAGGCCCTGCATCTCTGGACATGGCTGGAATAGCATGGCAAAACCTTGGTGGTTCAACAACTGGCAGGTTCTATGAACACCAGTGTGAGAAAGTGCCCTCTTTCTGCATGGTTGCCCCCACTTTTTGCTGAACTGCTGATGTGCTTTGACCAAGTGTGCCCTGGGCTCCTGCCAATCGGGTACCTAGGGTCTATGTTCTTTCCCTAAAACTGCATTGAAAACAAAATCCAATTGGCATCTCTGGCCACAGGTCAGCCCCTGGTAAATGGTACCTCAGGTACCCAGGGCACTGTGACCAGGGAAGACCTCCAAGTGCTGCAGCATTTATTGTGCCACCCTTAGAAGCCCTGTACCTTTACACTCACACACTGCCTTTGCAGAGTCGACATGGCACACATCCCTGTGTGCCATGCCCACAACCCACTGCCCTGGCATAGATCAGTCACCTCTCTAGCTGGGTGCACTATCCCAGTGTTGAGGGTACAGGTGCATGAGCCCTGTACCCCTACAGTGTCTAAGTCCATTCTTGGACATTGTAAGTGCAGTGCTGCCATCAAGAGTATATGGTGCTGGGAGTCTGTCATTACGAACTCCACAGCACCATAATGGCTACACTGAAAACTGAGAAGTTTGGTATCAAACTTCTCAGCACATTAAACCCACACTGATGCCAGTGTGGGGTTTTATGAAAAATGCACACAGTGGGCATCTTAGAGATGCTCCTTGAAAAACGACCTACCACTAGTGTCCAGGCTGAGTGGATGCTTTCAGCTGCCACCACCAGACATGCTTCTGGACCTCTTGGTCGAGAGCCTTCTGCACTCGGGGGTGGGGGGGGGGGAGAGGGTTGAAACAATGCAAATCCTGGGACGAGGTGTCATGCCTCCTCCCGCAGGATGGGCAGGGTCCACGAAGGTGAAGCTTCAAAGGCTTACCGCCTTTGTGAGCTTCCCCAAACCACTTGCTGCTTTCAGGAACTGGTCCACACTGGTTCTGACCCCCACTTTGGGCGGGAGAACCGGCGGGAAATGCAAGTGAGGAAGAGAGGTGTGCCCACCTCTGCCAACTCCACACCTGAGTTTCGCTTCTGCAGGTTCGAGGTGGTGACAGGCCGGTAGGGCTGGGGCCAAGTCAGTGGGCATTCTCCTCTTGTTAGCTTCGGCACGGCTGTTCGGTCCTTTTCTTCTTCTGGTTTCTTGTCTGAGGAAGCAAGGTTCAGGGGTGCCCCTAAGTACTAGATTTAGGGGCGTTACAGGTAGGTAAAAGGTTGGGACCAATGGGTCCCTTCACTGGGGTGGGTACACCCCCTATTATGCCACCCTCCAGTGGGAGAGGGGCATGAGCCTTTCCCTGGTTGGCTGAGTCCCCCATCTGCAAGATGACGGGGACTGAGAGTTGTGCTTCACCTCGCCTCCCTCCAACTGAGGGGTGGAGTTGGCAGAGGTCGGCACACCTCTTCCTCACTTGTTTTTCCTGCCGGTTCTCCCGCCCATAGTGGGGGTCGGAACCAGTGGGGACCAGTTGCTGAGAGCAGCAAGTGGCCTGGGGAAGCTCACAAAGGAGGCAAGCCTTTGAAGCTTCCCTTCGTGGACCCTGCCCATCCTGGGGAGGAGGCTTGGCACCTCGTCCCAGGATGTGCATTGTTTCAGGCCCCCGAGAGGAGCAGGCTCTCGACCCAGGGGTCCAGAAACATGTCTGGTGGTGGCAGCTGAAAGCAGCCACTCAGACTGGACACTAGTGGTAGGTTAGTTTTTAGGGGGCATCTCTAAGACGCCCTCTGTGTGCATTTTTCATTAAGTCCCACACTGGCATCAGTGTGGGTTTAATGTGCTGAGAAGTTTGATACCAAACTTCTCAGTTTTAAGTGTAGCCATTATGGTGCTGTGGAGTTCATAATGACAAACTCCCAGCCAGCACCATATACTCTTAATGGCAGCACTGCACTTATAATGTCTAAGAATTGGCTTAGACACTGTATGGGTACAGGGCTCATGCACCTGTACCCTCACCACTGGTAGTGCACCCAGCTAGAGGGGTGACTGATCTATGCCAGGGCAGAGTGTTGTAGGCATGGCACAGAGAGATGTGTGCCATGTCGACTCTTCACTTTGTTCTGCACCAAAACACGCAGTCTGCAAAGGCAGTGTGTGAGTGTAATGGTACAGGACCTCTAAGTATGGCACAATGAGTGCTGCAGCCCTTAGAGGCATTCTCTGGTCACAGTGCCCTGGGTACCTGTGGTACCATTTACCAGGGGCTGACCTGTGGCCAGAGATGCCAATTGGGTACAGCTTTGGGGAAAGAACACAGGCCCCAGGAACCTGATTGGCAGGGACCCAGGGCACATCAAGTCAAAGTGCATCAGAAGTCTGGTAAAAAGTGGGGGGTTACTGCAACAGAAACCCAGCTTCTCACAATTGCTTACCTGTGCCAGGCTTGCTTGGTTCTAGGAAATAAAATAACTAAAAGAATATTTTTATACAAAACCAATTGGTCTGAAGTTCAGTCTTTGAGTGTGTGAATTCATTTGCTGATTGAGTGTCTACAACAAATGCTGAACACTACCCTCTGATACAGCCTTACTGCTCGACCAGACTACCACAAATAGAGAGTAAGGTGTTGTCTACTTTTACCTCTGCCTACCTTTGGGGTTCAACTGGACTCTGTGCACACTATACCTCACTTTGGTATAGTATATACAGAGCCAGCTTCCTACAAACAGGGCGGATGACCTCAGCCGTCTGTCTAGCGGATCACAAATGGCGTCTCCAGTCGGAGGTGGCGCACGGTCTTTCAACAAAGGGGAGAGCCTTCATTAGATTTGTTTGCCTCAGAAGAGAACATTCAATCGCAGCAGTTTTGCACTCTGGAGATTCCAAGGTGGCTCTCGCACAGCAAAGCCTTTCCTCACGAGTGGAGCTCAGGCCTACTGTATGCCTTTCCGCCCATATTACTTCTGCCCAGAGTTCTCAAGAAGATCAAGAACTACTGGGCCCAAGTAATTCTTGTGGCTCCATACTGGGTAAGGATGGTCTGGTATCCAGAGCTTCTGAAAATGAGCTTCAATCCTCCAATCTGCCTGCCCCTTCGGGAGGATCTTTTATCGCAGCAACAGGGGAGGGTCCTCCACCCGAACCTGTCAACTCTAAGCCTTCATGTGTGGAGACTGAGCGGCGACTGTTAGCTTTCAACCTTCCTCCTGAAGTATGTGAAGTTATTGTGGCTGCCCTCCACTAAGACAGTATACGCCTGCAGTTGGCAAAAGTTTGTAAAATACTGTACACAAAGGTCTATTGATCAACTTTCTGCTCCTCTTTCTACTATTCTTTTCATTCTTACCCTTGCCCAGCAGGGCTCTGCGTTGGGTACTCTCAAGGGTTAGCTTTCTGCTCTGTCCACTTTCTTGAGGCTGTCGGACCAACCCTCTCGGTTTAAATCTTCTGTTGTAAATAGATTCTTCAAAGGGCTTGTACATATGTTTCCACCCATGCCCTTTGTTATGCCACAATGGGACCTTAATTTGGTTCTCACTTTTCTTATGTGCGCTCCTTTTGAGCCTTTGCATAATTGTCTCCTCCGGCTGCTTACCATAAAAGCAGACTTTCTGGTGGCAATGACATCAGCCCGGAGGGTGAGTGAGTTTCAGGCATTGTCATCCATGCCTCCCTATATGATTATCTTTGGAGATAAAGTGGTTCTTCCCACACGGGCTTCATTCTTGCTAAAGGTGGTGACCCCATTCCATCTGGGTTCAATCACACTGCCCACTTTTTTCGCTCCCCGCATCCCTCTAAGGAAGAGGAGCGTCTCCACCATCTGGACCCAAAAAGAGCGTTGTCGGTTTATTTTGACTGCACAGAAGAGTTCCGGGTGGACAACCAACTCTGTGGGGTACGTGGGAGCTTAAAAAGGTCTGGCAGTGCAGTAACAGACCATTTATCGTTGGGTCATTTTCTGCATTAAGATCTGCTGCGGCCTGGCTAAGAAGCAGCCCACTGAGGGCTTATGAGGTCATTCCACCAGGGGAAAGGCTGCGACCACATCATTAGCTCGGGGTATCCCAGTCCTGGACATCTGCCAGGCAGCAATGTGGGCATCTTTGCACACGTTTGCAAAGCACTACTGCCTGGACAGTCAGATCCTCATGGAGTGGCATTTTGCCCGTTTGGTTTTGCAGGACTTCTTAGTGTGAGAAATCTGTCCGCATCCTACTGCCAGGATGGTATGGCTTGGGTATCTATTCAAAGCTAAGGAATCTGCAGCTAAAAGTCTCTATCAATGAACAAGTTACTTAACTTCGTAACGCATTATCTGGTAGAGACGATATCTATTTGCAGTTTCCTTACAGACCTACCCATACCCCCCAGCTCTGCTGACTCATTTGTTAACGCTGAGGTAGTTCCCTTTTTAAGGGCCTTAGTTATGACACACACTCAAGTCAGTCACTTCTTGGCTCTGTGCTTCTGGTGTGGAAAAGTGAAAAGTACTGACGTACGTGCTTCTGGGTGGCACCTATATAGATAACCGCGACCTCATAACAGATGTGAACGACGCAGACGACGTCACGCAGAGCCAAATGGAGCAACCCGACATCGCGCAGGGGTACTGCTCACGCAAAGGTTTACGGATCCAGCCTGAAGTCTGAGAAATTCACAGGCAAGGAATCTGCACTAGATATTGTCACTACCAGATAATGCGTTACCGAAGGTAAGTAACTTGTTCATTAAGACAAGGTATTCAATACCAAAAACCATAGGTTTTAGTGAAGCCATCATGTAGCTGGGGAACCTGTAATGACCAGTACTCAGTACATATACTTAAGATGGCTTCCCTGTTCACTTGTACCATCTAGTAATTGAACTCAACAGGACAGGGGCACATCTGCCCAAGGCAGATAAGCCCTCGCATGTAATATAATGCACCCTGCCTTAGGGCTAAAAGGCCTGCTGAAGGGGTGACTTTCATATATTACATGCAGTGACTGTGGCATGGCACACAGTGGGTGTGCCTTGTCCTGTTTTCACTCCTGGTTTGCACCGTGACACGCAGTCTGCAATGGTAGCATGCATGCAATTTGTGTGCGGGTACCTTATGGTGGCTAAGACATGCTGCAGCCCTTGGGGACCTTTTTTAGTACCCCTGCCATAGGTACTAGGGGTACCATTTACTAGGGACTTATAGAGGTGCCAAAGTCCTTGCCATTTGGGTTACAATTAGACTTTAACTTGTTTTAGGGAAAGAGCACTGGCACTGAGGTCTGTTTATCAGGCCTCTGCACTGTCAGTTGATAACCAGCATCTAGTGAACAATTGGGGGGAAAAGTGTGTGTGTGTGCGGGTGGCAGGGGGGCAACTGCAACAAAATTCCAGTTTCCTACACTGGATATATAAGAAACAATATCCGTTATGTAACACAACGTTTGTGGTGTATGGCTGCTGTTGAAATATAATCCTTGAGCTTGTCCTGTAGCTGTCTTCTCCCATTGTGTTGTGGTCAGTGGTGCTTGTTATGGTCTGTGTCCTATCGTTGTGAGTCTGTTGCTGCCGGCAATGGTTGTGCTGTTGGCTGATTCATTTTCTTGATGCTTGGGCTTTGTTGTGGTTGTCGCAGAGTTAGCGTTGCTGGCCTGATGAATTCTGTGAATAGGAAGAATACATTTCGAGGGGGGGCTACCCCAATACTTGTTAGTATTTTTCCTATTTCCTGACTCTTTTTGTCCTTCCTACTCTGCTTTGCTACCTTTTTCACTTTTATGCACTGCCTATAAGTTTGAGGTGCATTTTCAGCTTTCAGAATTGTGACCCGAGTGATGCATGGCCCCATCAGTATCCCACCCTTGGGATTGGTACCTGGTACTCTACAGGTGACACTTTAACAGTTATTGTGAAAGGACCCTCCCAGGCAGCTTTTGGGAAGGGGAGCTGTTGCTCTTGCCTGTAAGTCATACATAGGTCACCAACCTGCATTTCTTTCATTTCACTGCGCTTATGGAAATATCTCTTCATTATAGTACCTCGACTTTCATCAGATTGTAACATATGCACACGTGGGTCCCGTGCTCACTGCGCCACTGAATTCAAGCTAGCCTGTCTGATATGGGGTGATACCCCAAAACCGGTCCCAGGATGCTTGTTTCTGGTCCAGGGAGGACCTGGCATGGCAGTTCGGGCTGGATTGTTCCCATGAGGGGCAGGGTCAAGATTGATTTGCATACGGCTGGGTCCAAACTGGGGTGGCGTGGTGAGCAAAATAATGATGGATTTAACCCAGATTCTTGTAACTAAGGGTGAATGTTTGCATTGTTCAGCATTCCATCCATCATTTGTATCTTTTGCTTTCACCAAATAGGTGGTGCCATTGGCTCTGCGGCAGTCTTGTCCCATTCCAGAAAGTGAGGACATGGGTCATATAAAGATACCACACAGTTGCTGACAACAGTTTCTTCCTTCTCGTGCTGTTTGACATGGATCCCGAGCTCCTCATTTTTAGGTCGAGCCTGGGCAGTGCTTGCGCTGCTCTGCGGCATGCTATATTGGAGTATGGCATCGAAGCCCCGCCCACTCTCCGCCCATATTGGTCATTGGCTTGTGTCATTGCCCTTCGTAAAGGCTGGCTTATGATTCGTTAATAGGCTTGTTAGTCCCTCCTCGTCTTCATGTGCAACCTCCCATGAGGACTGGCCCGTTTACTTCCGTTGTTACCCGGTACGTCTTATTTAGTCTGTAAGCACTATTTTCTTTAATGAGTTTCTCCTACTGCAGGCACGACATGCTTTCCTGCAACATTCTGTGTGCGATACGTGCATTCACTTTCCGAGCAGTCCGGGACAATGGCAGCCGCTTCTTTGAATAGGTCTCGCATTTACAAGAATTTGAGCTATTGGTATTGTAAATGACAATGCTTTTTGTGTGTTGATTAGCAAAACGGATAAATAAAAGGCATTTTCATTTACAATGCCGATAGCTTAAACTCTCGCAAATGCGAGACCTATTGCATTGCAAATGCTTGTTTCACTAGCGTTTACCTATTCCACAAATTTGTTTTGCATACAGTATGCTAGCGGAAAATACTCTCCCTAAGATCACCCATTTCAAATCATGTCATACCTGTAGGAATTAAATGGCAAACACGCATCCACGTAATGTCTGACTGGGGTTTAGGCACAGCTTACATTTTTGTGGTAAAAGCTCCCTGATGCTACTCTACAGCACTACAATAGTTACAAGTAGGTAATATTTTCATTCTCGTAGATTCTCTACCCAGAGATTCCTCAGTCCTAATGTGCCTCTTTATTCCATGTAGTGTTCTACCAGATTTTTATTAATCAGTCTCTATGCATTACAAGTCTCTGTAAAGTAACTTTTTATAAAGGTCACAAAATTTCATGTTTGAATGTTGTGCAAATATTTTCAGGGGCCGGACCAGTGATGGTGATGTAGCTATGTTAAAGAAGGTTCCACGTGTCAGTTTGGAGCGTCTTGATGTTGATTTGACTCCTGACACTCAGCCACCTGTCTTCAAAGTTTATCCTGGACACAGCAATGAGGATTACAATTTGATTGTAATCGAAAGAGGAAATCCATCTAGTGAGGCTGTCATAAAGGTGAGCCACTGCTAACTTTGACGAAATATTTTTAGCTCTGTACACTTTTCTCTAACAGTCTACCACTCCTTAAGAGGCAAATCGCCGACCTTAACATGGGAATTTGATAATAAAGGTGACTTTCTTTTTTTAAATGTTGGAGTGCCTGGAAAAATTAACAAATTTCCTTTAAACCTTCCTGTCGAATAACTAAATAAAGGTATTGGACCTCCTAGGTCTCCACTCAGCCATAAAGTAGGAATAAAGCATATATGTTATCAGCTATAGTTTTTTTTAAATTTGTCAACTTTTTTTTTTGCATAAAGCCATGGATGGTAGCTCATTTGGCTCAAGCATCCACTTCATGGCTTGTGTTTGAACTCATGTTAAATTCCCAGTTGGCCCACTCCGATTCTTAGGTAGATAAACTGGGTACCATGGAGTTGGGTGCCAGGAGACCCTTTGGAGTGTAAACATGCTCTATACATATGCCTGTTATCTGTTATGGTTACTTATGATTTTTTATATCATGAAATGCAGTGGTTCTGGTGTGGATTCAGCCACATGCACGAGTGTGCATGGGACGTGATAGACATCCAAAAACTCTGTTGCCCTTTCTGATGCAAGGCTAGTTTTTGCCAAGCCTGCAATTTAGAGGTTATCATGATATGACTGATTGTTCCCAGCTCTACTCATCTTTCAGCGACTTATGATGGAATCCGAATCAGCTCTTATCAGCCTTGCAGGCGCTAATCTGTCATGTGACTAACCCTTACCTACCCCCAGCTTTCCTTTTACTGGTGATCCTGGCCTTTTACCAACTATTACCTTGCCCCCCCTAGTGTTAATGCTGACATCTTAGAGACTCTGAAATGTGAGCATAGATGGGCCTGATGGGTGAATGCATTGCTGCCTAGCTACCACATGTTTTAGTTCTCCTGCATTGAATCTATAATATATTTGTATGCTTGTCAGGCTGGGAATCCCCGGTAATCTTAAAAAGCAGTAAACATTGTTAAAATGGCCATAGGCCTCATCAGCACTGCTTGTTAATTAAAACATCCACCTAATTTTAAACAATCTGAAGTTCAGCCAATGAGGTGGAAGTGTTGGCTCTCCTACTCCCCTAGAGAATTCCATAGCTCAGATTTTTCCCGCATGTCATGTGTTAGGTAGTCCACAGAGAGCGCTCTGCTCTGACTTCTCGGTGACCTTATCCGGTTAGCTTTCTGTTCTGCCCTAGAACTGAACTAGTCCTACCTTCAGATTTGAGGGTACTGTAGGTTGATCATAGGGTAAATTTTCTGATAACCCCCGGAGTCCTCTTGGTCCTTTTGCTGTGTGCAGGGGACAGTTCCGCTGTCCCTCTGAAGGTCTTAGTTCCTGGGCAAAGGCTGGCAGGTTTCCCGGATTATGGAGACTCAGCAGCTACAGGACAAGTCGAGTTTTGGTGGTGAGGTAGAGGACTCCAGCCCACTAAAATCCGCCGCTACCACTGCACCTGATCCCCCCCAGCCCGTGTCGAAGTGGGCCAAAGGTGTCAGCGTGGTCCCCAAGCCCTCAAGGTACCGAGTTAACTGTGGAGTGATTCTTCGTGAACTCCTCTACGTCACCTCTGCTGAAAGGCACCCTCAACCGTGAGTGTTGCTGGATGGATAAACCAGACACCCCAAAGACCCTCTGCACCCAGACGCCCATCCCTAGGAGAAGAGGACCAAAGGTGTCCCCACGTCCCCCCACGTCCCCCCTAACCTCGCAAGAACTGTAGCCACTCATTGGTCTCATCGGACTGGTCTCTGTCCCCTCCTGCAGCCTCCTTCTACTGCAACCGTTCTCCATAGGATAACATTGAGCACCCGATGCTGTTTTGCACTACTGTACCCAGCCGCCCTAGTGCCTTGGATGGTGTTTTGCTGGTGCTGCCTTTGACCTTGCCCACCATTCACCTGAACTCCTTGAGAAGGGTCCTGTAAGTCGTTGTATTATACCTGAATGCTGCATTGACTTTTCCTCCAATAGGATAACATTGCAGCCTCCAGAAATTGCAGTGTCAACTTTTTGAACTGAAAAGATTTCATATTTAAAAACTTACTTACCTGAACGATTTTCTTAGGATGCCTAAACATATATAAAGATATTTGCTATTTTTATAAATTTGAGTGGCTCTCCTTCTTGAGTCGTGTCTTTTATTGACCATTGTGTGTATTTTCAGATGTCTTGCACTCCTCTGTGATAAGCCTATGGCTGTTCGACCACACTACCCCCTTGCGGAGCACCTTGTGATTGCCATAGCAAGCCCTGTTTCCACTCATAAGGGAACCCCTGGACTCTTTACATGATATCTCATTTTGATAAATCATATAAAGAGCCAACTTCCTACACTCACCGTGTAATATTTGCCAGGGCGCCACAGCAATAAAGCAGACTGGCTCAGTCGAACATTGTCAAACTTCCATGAGTGGGAACTCCATCAGGAGCAAGTAAACTAAATCTTCCATAAGTTGTCACCTTCCACTGGATTTGTTCGACACCCAGAGCAATAAGAAAAGTTGGAGCTACAGCAGCAGATTTTGGCAACCAGGGACACTATAGCAATGAACTTTAAATCAAATGGTCCAACGTCTTTGCATATGCCTTTCCACCAATTCTGGCCTGACCACACCAGTACAGGCATGTAGGAAAGTGCCCCTTTGTGCATGGTTACCCACCACTTTTTGCATGACACATGATGCATTTTAACATGGTGTGCTTTGGGTCCGTGCCAATCAGGTTCCCAGGGCCGGTGTTCTTTCCCAAAGTTGTACCTTTGTACCCACAATTGGCACATTTCTGGCCACAGGTAAGCCCCTTATAAACGTTATCATGGGTACCAAGGGCACAGTGGCCAGGGAAGGCCTCTAAGGGCTGCAGCACCTACTGTGCCACCCTTAGGGACCCTGTACCTTATCATCCACACACTGCAATTGCAGACTGCGTGTTTTGGTGCAGAGAAAAGTGAAAAATCGACATGGCGCACATCCCTGTGTGCCATGCCTGCAATCCACTGCCTGTGGCCTAGGTAAGCCACCCCTCTAGCAGTGTGCACTAGACCACAGGTGAGGGTACAGTTGCATGAGCCCTGCACCCCGGCAATGTCTAAGTCCATTATTAGACATTGTAAGTGCAGTAAAGCCATAAAGAGTATATGGTCTGGGAGTTGGTCATTACGAACGCCACAGCTGCATAATGGCTTTACTGAACACTGGAAGTTTGGTAGCAAACTTTGCAGCACATTAGACCCACACTGATGCCAGTGTGGGATTTAATGTAAAATGCACATAGAGGGCATCTTAGAGATGCTCCCTGAAAAACGACCAGCCCTGGTGTGGTTCCTGAATAGCTGCCTGCCATTTGCCACCACCAGATAGGTTTCTGGATCCCTGAGTAGCGAGCCTACGCTCACTGGGTCAGGAAACAAAGCCCATCCAGGGGTGTTATGCCTCCTCCGCCAGGATGGGCTGGGTCCACCAAGGGGAAGCTACAAAGGCCTGCTGCCTTTGTAAGCTGTCCCTGCCTTTTGCTGCCCCCAGCAACTGGCTCTCACCGGTTTTGACCCCCACTTTGGGTGGTAGAATCGGCGGGAAAACAGAGTTAGGAGGAGAGGTGTGCCCACCTTTGCCAACCCCACCCCTCAGGCGAGGTGAAGCACACATCTCAGTCCCCTCCATCTTGAAGATGAGGGGACCCAGTCAATTTGGAAGAGGCTCATGCCCCCCCTCCCACTGGAGGGTGGCATAATAGGGTGTGTAGTTACCCCAAGGAAGGGACCCATTTGGTCCCGACCTGCACACTCCTGTGAACGCCTCTAAATTTAGTACTTTGGGGCAACCCTGAACCTTGCCTCCTCAGATTCGAGGAAGAAAAAAGGACTGAAGAGCTGTGCTGACCCAGTAAGAAGTGTTGTGTAGTTCCTACACATCTATATAGGATCTGCGCATTTAGACTACATAAACTAGGGGATTGGAGTCCAGACTGATTCCAGCCACCCTCAAAGGATATGTTAGTCTGTAGACCAGCTAGCTCACAGTGCCACTATGAGCCCCTCTTACCAAGGAGCGAATTGCTTTTTGCAACTATCGAACATGACAACCCTGACTTCTCCGGGACCGTGGAAACAGTACAGTACTTTTCGCTCAGTCACTTGTGCTTACTTTGTCTCAGAGAAATACCCAGAATAAACAGTGGGGGCGTTTTCAATAAGTATTTCTTGAACCAGCGTCATTCTAGTATAAAATGTGTGCTGCAACAACCATGAGACAGAAACGGATCTATACGATTATGAGCACCAGTAGAGTAAAGAAAAGGTAGAGTTCTACTATAGTGCTAAAACAATGAATATATGCAGACATATATGTACATAACAGTAATAATGCGTACTCCTACGATGCGAACCCTAACTAGATGTACCTAGCATGTATGTAGGTGTATAGCCAAGAATCCCCTTAGGATAGAGCCAACCCCATTACCTGATGTGGGAGAGCAAAGGACCCCGTCTTGGTCTCGAGATGGACATCCCACGAGATATGTCAGACCACTGCGTGTTGGAGTGTCTGCATGCAGGGATCTCAGCGTCTTGGGTCAGCGTGTCCGCATGGAAGTCTTTCTCCTCTGGTTTGCCCAGCGAAGATGTTGTGCTTATTTACCCGAAAGGTACCCTCAGGGGTTCTACCTAGAAGTGTACTATGGGCATGTCGGGCAAGGATGACGACAGAAGTGACCCTTATACAGAGTTATTATGCAGAAGATGGTAATCCTGCTGTGATACTGAGAATCCTCATGCATAATAAATGAGGCTAGTTTTCGGAGAAAACCACACGACGGTCATGTAGCACCTAACTAGGTAAAAGGTCCGCGCCAGACCTGTTATGTAGAACAATGGTAGGACAGATGTAGGTAAGAGTTGTGTAACTACCCAGGCCTATATTGGGGTTCATAACACCCACTTCTCATCTGAATGGATGACGTACTAAATCCTAAATTATTCCCGTCTTAAGAGCATAAAAAGTGTTTAAAATTTTAGTATAAAAACATCTAAAAACTTGGTGTTTGTTAAAAAAAAAAAAAAAAAAAAATTATGTGGTTGTAAAAAAGCTCCAAGTCCTCTAAAAACTCAATATGCTTGTCAGACCAACTGAGCATGCCGAAAGCCATAGTGCCCAGTGAGAACAGAAGAGGGAAAATAAAACAAATGTTTTTGAATTCCAGTTTTGGTTGTTTTCGAAAAAAGCCAAATTGTTCCTAGCACAGGAAGAGCCAATTGTTTGTGTCCTGTGCTGGAGACGTAACATCACTGTTGCCTGCCTTCGCAGACGACAGTCCCTGTAACACCTCTTGGATCAGGTCAATGGAGCAAAGGTGATCTTCTCCGGTGCCCACAGCTGTCGCTGAGGAAGCTTTCGATGCCTGTAAGCCTGGTGCAGAGCCGGTGTCCATTCCAACAGGAGCTGAAACATCCTGTGGTGGCTCTAAAAATGCCGACATCAGGATTGGAATATGCTGAGGATACTGCACTAATTGGGCCTTTAATGGGTCCAGCAGTACATCCACGTCAGGAGGCGCAACCGATGGAAGTGTTAGACAGATGTCCAACACGCATTCTCGTCCGCAGAATGAGCAGCGGAGTACAGGCAAGACGCAGTCGACCCAGACTGATCTGAATGGCAGAAACTAATGCTTGCATAGTTTCCCGAAGCCGAGTTGTGCCCAGATGGAGTACCATGCGATCACGGCAATGTCGCCCCAAGAGCGCTTTTTCCATCTCCTTGGTATTTGGGACGTCCATTGCGTAGCAAAAAAATTAAAACCAGGATACCCACTGCAAGTAGCAGGATCAGCGGAAGACCTCCAAAAATGCTTCCAAATACAGAGTGTATTAAAGATGGAATAACTCCCAAAACTGTCTGAAAGGTGCTTAACAGCCCAGAACCTATGGTCTTAAATAGGTGTACTATCCCACTTGTATCAGACATAATAAAGATACGATGTACCATTTCCCCGAAATGGAGCAGTAAGTTAGTTCGGACTAGGGCCTACATCTCAGCTGAATACCTTGAAACCTGTAGATCAAAAGTCTTGCGAGCTGAGGTTAAGGTGTAGGAAGCAGGGTTTCTGTTGCAGTAACCCCCCCACTTTTTGCCAGATTACTGATCCACTTTGCCTTGATGTGACCTGTTTTCCTGCCAATCAGGTTCCCAGGGCCGGTGTTCTTTCCCAAAACTGTACCTTGTACCCCCAACTGGCACCTCTCTGGCCACATGTCAGACCCTTGTTTAAGGTACCATGGGTACCAAGGGCACTGTGGCCAGAGAAGGCCTCTAAGGACTGCAGCACTTATTGTGCCACCCTTAGAGGCCCTGTACCTTTATACACACACACACTGCCATTGCAGGCTGCGTGTTTTGGTGCAGAACAAAGTAAAAAGTCGACATGGCACACATCCCTGTGTTCCATCCCTACAAGCCACTGCCCTGGCATAGGTCAGCCCCCCCCTCTAGCTGGGGGCACTATACCAGTGGTGAGGGTACAGGTGCATGAGCCCTGTACCCCTGCAGTGCCTAGACCTATTCTTAGACACTGTAAGTGCAGTAATGCCATTAAGAGTATATGGTGCTGGGAGTTTGTCATTACGAACTCCACAGCACCATAATGGCTTTGCTGAAAACTGGCAAGTTGGATATCAAACCTCTCAGTACATTAAACCCACACTGATGCCAGTGTGGGGTTTAATGAAAAATGCACTCAGAGGGCATCTCAGAGATGCCCCCTGAAAAACGACCAGCCTCTGGTGGGTTCCCTGACTGGTACACACCAGCCTGCCACCACGAGACATGTTTCTGGACCACTGGGGTGGGAGCCTTCGCTCCCTGAGCCCAGAAACAAAGCCTTTCCTGGGCGGAGGTGGTCACACCTCCCCCAGGGCAGGAAAAGCCATCTGTGGCAGGGGAGCTTCAAAGGCCTTGCCACCTTTGTAATGTGACCCCCAACCTCTCCTGCTATCAGGAGCAGGCCCCCTTCCTGTCTCCCCTCCTTTTCGGCGGGAAGACAGGCGGGAAAAATTAGCACAGTCCAGAAGATGTGCCCACCTCTGCCAACCCCACCCCTCAGGTGGGGGAGGCGAGGTGAAGCCCAGTCTTCATTGCCCGCCATCTTGCAGATGGTAGGCACTCTCCATTCAGGACTAGGGATTGTGCCCACTCCCCCACGTGGGGTGAGCACACAAACGGTGTAGTCACCCTAAGGTCAGTAGCCCATTGGCTGCTAACCTCAAGACCCCTAAAACGCCCCCTAAATACAGTATTTAGGGGGCAGCCCTGAACCAAGAGGACAGATTCCCGCAACCTACGAGGAAGGACGAAAGAAGACGCCCACCAGAGGAGACTGCAGAGAACAACTGACTTGGCCCCAGCCCTACCGGCCCGTCTGCAGTATCCAGAGATCCTGCGCCAAAAGTCACCTTGTCCTGCAGCCAGCGACCTCCAGAACCCTGGGAGGACTGACTGCCTTCAACAAAGACCGGATCTCCTGTGAACAGCAGCTCTGTTCAAAAGAAACTTCCAAGACAGACTCTGAGCCTGCTGAAGACAAAGAAACCCGACACCTGGAACCACCACTGCACCTGTCGCCTACGGCCCGAGTGGTCCACCGGTCCCAGCAAGGTCCCCCGATGCTCCAGAGTCCGAGTCCACCGTGGGTTGACCCCTCCAGGACTCCCCGACGTCGCCTGCAGCCTCTGCACGGAGCCCCCCCCCCCCCCAAACACGAGTGGCCCCGTAAGGTGAAATCCGACCTCAAAAGACACCCCTGCATCCAGCCGCCCTGGAGAAGAGAACCCGAGGGGCACCTACGTCCCCGAGCCCTCCAACTTACCTGCCCAGCTGTTGGTTCCTCCTGGAAGTCTTCCTGGACCGAGCCTGCAGCTGAAAACCAAAACCGAAATTCCCCATTGAAAACAGGGCACCCAACTCCAAAACAGCACCCTGCACCCAGCCGCCGCTGCTGGTGCACTTTTTGTGCTAATCAGGATCCCCCTTTGCCCTGAGCCTAACACCTGGAGCTTTGCTCCCAAAACCCAGTGGCCTGCTCGTAAGCAGCCACCAGCCGGAGGTCCCCTAACCCCCATTGGATAACATTGGGCCTCAGGACTCTGCACCCGGCCGCCCTAGTGCCACTGATGGTGTAACAAGAGTGCATCCTTGACCCTGGGGGAACCCTTGTTCTTACCCCAGAAACTCAACCCCAAAGACCGGGTACTTAACTGGTAACTGTTAACTTAATTTCTCTCCATAGGAACCTATTGACTGTTTTTCTCTAAAAAATATTCCAAGTGTGGAGTTGATTTGTATGGAAACCTGAAAAATTACAATTGTGCAAAACTGATTTACTTACCTTTTCTCTATAAAATGTCCCAGTGTGATATCTAGGCATATCACACTGAGTAGAAAAAGTAACCTAAAAAGAAACGTTAAAGTAATCTGTACAGTAATTTCAATACCTTGACTTATCTGTAATTCAAACAACTGCATTTGAACTTGTATTCAGTTGTAAACACTGCATAATCTTTTGCAAAGCATTTATTTCACTTAACTGTGCCAGGCTTGGCTTGGTTCTAGAAATAAAATAACTTAACAATATTTTTATACAAACAAAATTGGTCTGAGTTCAGTCTTTGAGTGTGACACATCATTTGCTGATTGAGTGTGTACAACAAATGCTTAACACTACCCTCTGATAAAGTCTTACTGCTCGCCCACACTACCACAAATAGAGAGTTAGATGCTATCTACTTTTACCTCTGCCTACCTTTGGGATTCCACTGGACTCTGTGCACACTATACCTCACTTTGGTATAGTATATACAGAGCTATCGTCCTACAATATCCCAAAAATAGGACTCCGAAGTGGGCAATTTTTGATTTTCTTTTTTTTTAAAGGTACATTTGTAGCCCTCGGGGGCGAACCCCAGAATTATGTTGTTCCCTCTGGTCAGATGATCCAATTAAATCATCGTCTGTCAGATAGATATCATCTACATAGGACAATGCCTCCTCATCAGAATTTTGAAGCAACTCTGTTACTCTTGCTGAGAACAGCCTGGGGCAATTTTATACCCTTGGGGCAGTCGACAGAATTGATCCTGAGAGTTTAGGGCTGAAAATGCTGTCAAATATCTGCTTTCAGTGCTATATTCTGGCAGAAGAATCCATTTGAGCTATCTAGGGTTTTTGTATTTTTTTCCGCACACTGTTATTAATGCGGCACTGTGTGCATTTTGTAATGCAAATGTCTTTGTGAATGTGTTCAAATGCCTGTAGTCTAAAACTAAAGTTGTAGATGGAGGTCTGTGCCTGTTTATCAAGTTCTGTAGAAGGAATAACAATTTCCAAAGCTCATGTTCATTTGTGCTTGGCGGGATGTGCCTTTTTTAATTAGTCGTTCCCACAGTGAGGTCACATTAAAAACAGCCGACACGTGTTTCGCCCGATGGCTGATTGCTTTCTCAAGGCTGATATTGACAATAGGCCACAATAATAGTTGAGGTAGGGGGGCAACATTACCAATTCAAAGTACTTCCATTCGGAGTCACTACTGCTCCAAGGGTTTTCACCAAATGCCTGGCAGTAGTCGCAGCTCATCTACGAAGACAACACATTCACGTCTTTTCCCATACTTAGACGACTGACTCATAAAAGCTAGCTCGCAAGCAAAATGTCTACGACATACTCACAAAACAGTGCAGCTGCTCCACGATCTTGGATTCTCAGTGAATCTGTCCAAGTCCCATCTCCAACACGCAAGCTTACTTGGGAGCCACTCTAGATGCACAAAAAGCTCTGGCCTAACCCAATCCGGCCAGAATCCGCAACATTCAAACTCTACTTTCCCAGTTCCAGCCTCAACACTCATTGCCAGCTCGAGTGTTCATGCAGTTACTAGGAATGATGGCGTCTTGCATCCTAATAGTCCCTTATGCAAGACTTCTAATGCGTCCCCTTCAGGAATGCTTAGCACGTCAGTGGAATCAGTCTCAGGGTCAGTTATCAGATCTAGTGTTGGTAGGCAGCTGCACTCCTCGCTCTCTGCAGTGGTGGAATCCACAAAACCTTTCCAAAGGGTGGCCATTCATCGACCCGGTTCCACAGACAGTGCTAACAGCAGACGCATCGCTCACTGGTTGGGGAGCTCATCTCCAAACTCGCACAATTCGGGGCATGTGGAGCCTGCATCAAAAGCAGCTTCACATTAATTATCTAGAGCTTCTAGCGATATTTCTAGCGCTCAAAGCCTTTCAAATTCACCTGGTACGCAAAGCTGTCCTGATACGCACAGACATGACAGCAATGTATTATATACAGAAACAGGGGGGAACACACTCTCTCCAACTGTCACAATTAGCACTGACCATCTGGAGGTGGGCCATACGTCACAAAATGTATCTCCTCGCAGAACACCTTCCAGGAGTAGACAATCAAATTGCGGATGTGCTCAGCAGACAGAGACAACAGATCCACGAGTGGGAACTCCACCCTCGAGTTCTCCTCCCGTTCTTTCAAATGTGGGGCTTCCCAGACATAGATCTGTTCGCCACACACCAAAACGCAAAATGCCCAAGCTTCGCCTCCAGGTATCCACACCCATTGTCCAGATATGGATGAATTGGTCCGGGATATTTGCCTATGCTTTTCCGCCTCTCCCACTCATTCCACTAGTGGTTCGTAAGCTCAGGCAGGCGTCCCCGAAACTAATCCTAGTTGCTCCCACATGGGCCCGTCAACCGTGGTTCACCACCCTGTTGGAGCTCTCAGTAGTCCATCACCAAAACTACATCTTACACCCAATCTCCTCACGCAGAGCCTTGGAGAGATAAGACATCCAGATCCCGGTCATCTCAACCGTGCGATCTGGCACCTGAAGTCCTAGAGTTTGGCTACCTCAATCTTCTGCCAGACTGCATGAACATTATCAAAGAGGCTAGACGTCCTACTACAAGGGCTTGCTATGCAGCAAAGTGGAAGCGGTTTGTTATTATTGTAATAACAATCAAATCAACCCGCTTGATGCTTCTGTTCAAAACATCATCTGCTATTTACTGCATTTACAGCGTTCATATTTAGCGTACACATCCATACGCTTACATCTTGCTGCAAGAGCCGCATACCTTCAAAATAGACAACATCTGTCTCTCTTCAGAGTGCCTGTTATTAAGGCATTTATGGAAGGACTCCAAAGAGTCATTCCCCCAAGACTTCCACCTGCCCCAGTGTGGAATCTCAATATTGTCCTCACCAGACTGATGGGTCCACTCTTTGAGCCATTGCACAAATGTGAGCTGCAATTTCTCACTTGGAAAGTCGCTTTCCTCAGAGCTATTACATCACTGAGGAGAGTAGGTGAGCTTCAGTCACTAACCATACAAGAACCATTTTTACAAATACACCAAAACAAAGTGGTTCTTTGGACTAATCCTAAATTTTTACCCAAGATGATTTCTGCCTTCCATATCAACCAATCTGTGGAGTTGCCTGTGTTCTTCCCTCAACCAGATTGTGGCAGAACGTACTCTACATACCTTAGACGTTAAGAGAGCATTACTCTACTACACCGAAAGGACAAAACATTTCCGTAAGACAAAACAACTCTGTTCGAGGCATGTGAGCTGTAGATAACATGCTGTGCATAGCCCGCCATCTAGTGTTGGGTCTGGATGTTTGCACTTTGTTTTTGTTCGAAGAAGTTTTTTCAGTCACGAGGTAGGTGACTCCTCCTTTCGGTGATAGTGTACATGGGCATCGACTCCATTGTTAGATTGTTTTTTTCCACCATCGGGTTCGGATGTGAATTGCTGCGCTCCGGTTCGGCACAGTTTCTCGGGTTCCCTTCGGCGCCAATCCAATACCCTTGACTGTATTGTTTCTCGATCGCGTTTCCTATTTCTCCTCGTATCGTTTCAAACCAAGAATCTTCGACCGGAAAACTCGTGGAGAGCCATTGGGCCTACGGGCTCGCTAGCAGTCGATGGAACGGACTCCATTCAAGCTCTGTCCCGGGTGTCGCGCCAAGTTTCCGCGCACCGACCTGCACGAAGTGTGCAATCTCCGTTTGTCCCCGGAACACGACGAGAAAGACTGCGACGCGTGCCAATCGTTTCGATCGAAGAAGACACTCCGTGACCGTCGGGCACGACGTCAAGAAATGCAACACCACGGCGGCTCCGTACCAGACATCTTTGGAGAAGATTCCGACCAAGAACACGCTCAAGGAGCCAAAGAAGAAGAACATGTCTCCGTGTCCGAAGCCGACATGGCAGAAGAGAAACAAGTTACACCGGGTCAACGTACCGTGAGTACAGAAACCCCCTTGCCCCCAACAACCAAAACGGAAAAAGGCTCCGGTCCTTCCTCTGCCTGCGGGCCAAGGTCAGCAGCGATAAAAAGTTTCAAGCACCCCGACTGCGGGCCCGGCGCCGAAACACAAAGAAAAGCCTTTCGGCTCGGCTCGAGTCGCCCCCATGCCGGCGCCAAGTCGAAATCCTTGGCACCGAAATCCAATCACGTCCTGGTCTACGTTCCATCTTTGTCGAAGCCTAAATCTTCGGTGCCGAAGAGTGCGGAGCCGAAACTTTCGACGCCGAAAACTACAAGTAAAGAGAAAAAGACTCCAACAAAAGAGTTTCGGTCCGATATTCCACCTCCGGATCCGAAACAAAAAGAACTGGTTATCAACCCAGATACTGGACATATCCATGCCAAATTGCCTGAAAAAAGGAAATTGGCACATCAGGATGAGCATCATATACCCCTGAAGAAAAGGAATATGGGTACAAACCCATCATCACCTTATGTGCCACCCCCTTCACCTACTAATCCTCAACTACTCATTACCCCCACTAATTCACCACCACCACTATCACCTGACCCACAGGATGAGGGGGATGGGGATGACAACATGCCACAAGATGTTGACCCATGGGAGGATTATAATACTGATCCACACACAGACCCTGACTTGTATCCATCCAGGCCATCACCTCCTGATGACAATATAGGTTATATTGAACTTCTTAATAGGGCTGCTCACTATCATGGGGTGGAACTACATAAACAGACTTTAGAGCAGAGGTCTTCAAACTATTTCGGTCTGAGCCCCCCTTAAGCAAAATGTTTTGAAGTTGGGCCCCCCTCCAAAACTATATGGCAAGGATTTGGGGAGTGGGAGGGATGATCACAGGGGGCAGGGATCATGAGACCATTTCAGGTGTGCTTTTCTGTAGCTCGTAATCCACACTAAATGTGCAGCACCAAGCAAGAACCGAATTGACCACAAACACTACTGCCCATAATTGGGGTGCCGTTGGCCCCAATGCACTCCACCTGCTGCACTAATGATGGCTGTAGCCCTGAGAAACAAGCTATTTCCTCTTCTTTCATTCCTTCTCCACCATGTCTGACCATCACTTCAATCTCAAAACAAGTCCAGGCTCTGTCTGAAAGAAAATTAGCTACTGCATGCTTCCCCAGTTGTTTTTCGCCAATGACATCATCTGTCCTAATGCTAGCAAGGAAAATGAGCCCCCATGCCCAAATTCTATTGTAAAACATTCATAATTGTGATGCAGTGGGCCCCTTGGCAAAAGTGTCACTGTACTTGCTTCACTAATATTAGCTGTTGCCTTGCTGTCGCCTCGGACCGTTCCCAACATGGGATCCCATCTCACACCAACCCTCTCCCTCCCATCCCTCCACACCCTCATATCTCTCTGATGCCCAAATCAAGGTGTCGCCTCTGTTTAATTTTCCCCCTCCCTTGGGTCATTGTTCCAAGGCTCAAAGAAACACTGGCACAGGAAGTGTGCCCTAGAGCTCTTATGCAGCTGCAGCATCAAAGATGCCTACAGTTCTGCAAAGCAGACGGTCTACTCAGCCCACTCAGCTGGGCTAATACTTATAGGTCAGATGCCCAAAGCAGGCTTTCTCTAAAAATAACCACACGAATAGCACATTTAGCCCCCCTCCTTCCGCTGCTTGGGCCCTGTTCCGTGCGGAACAATGGTGTCCTGGGCCCTAATGCTAGCAAGGAAAATGCACCCCATGTTCTTTTTCATAGCAAGACTGCCATAACTGAGATCTAGTGCCCACTTACAGAGTGTGTGTGGAGGGGAAGGCTCCTGTGCTGCAAAACAGATTGAGAACAAAAGAAGGAACATGCCTTCTCATCAAGGTGCCCGCTACCTGAAAGAAATGCAAATGTGTGCAATGGTTGGAGCCAGTGTAGGCTTTAATTAATAGTCACTCAGTTTCATGGTGACAAATATTTATTCTTTCTGAGAGGTAATATATGTGTCCATTAAAAGGAGTGCACCCTTTTAATGGGCATATATAAAAATATTTACATTAGGTATAGTCTGGATTCTTGTCACTAAAATGTATATTTTTAAAGCACTTGTTTTTATCTTAAACCATATTTTGCTGCAGTCTGTTTTATACATTGGAATACAATTTTAAAACAATGACATTCACAGTGCTTTCTGTCACAGACTGGGACATTGTAGCACTATTCCTCACTACACCAATCAGGATTTAATTCTGTGACTCAGTCGTCACACACGAAGACATCTGCAGTGATCACATTAGCTAACTGAGGTTCCATAAGGTAAAAGAGTATATTTCCTTTTGGTTAGTTTAACTTGCATTTATTTTTCAACTAAGGTGTGCGCGTCTTTATTACAAATATAATTACATCTTCAAAAATAGAACATAAATTAGATAATGCATTTTACAAAATGTAATGTAGTCTCGCAGATACTAAGATGTAGTTTCTATGACAAACCAGATGTCTCTAACTGCAAAACCTCAAAGTCCTTTTACAATCGTCACTGTGGTGCAGTAATTGAGTGCAGGACAAGTCACCATCATGTCTGTCAATGCCCCAACGAGAATGTTAGGTGATAAATGCCATCCATTTATCACTCTCCTGCCTGCAATCTCCACACTTGAAAACAAAATCGGAAACATTGTGAGCACTTTATTCTCACCAGCTCCAAAATACAAAAATGCAGCAGTATGTCCTGTGAGGTTGTACTTGTGCAAAGTTTATTTTTCACAAAAAAGAAAAATCCCTTGTTTGCTGTGCCTCCCAACAAGTAGTTCTTAAGTACTTTTCTCTTTGATACCTTTCAATGACCACCAGTAGTTTGGATGGAAACTCTCTGTTTATATCAACCACCGCACCTTTCCGAGTTGCTAAACACTTTCACAGTTTAAACGGGATTGGGTTTTAGTTCCTCCGCAGACATTCCATTCCATTCCCCCACAGATTTACGCTTTTGCCTGATGACCCGGCACTACACCATGCCTTATACGCCTAATTGACCGTTAATTGATGATTTGTCCTCGAGTTGTGTGCGTGTTTCTATATGTAGTTATTCCAAGGTGAACAGAAAACAATGGAATGCAATTTTTTTCCTTCTTTTTAGCCTGGTCTTTGACCCTAACTTCACACTCGCTGGCCTCCCCAGTGCCACTTACTTATACGTCCTTTCACTTTTTTTGTGGCGTTTAACTGCTGCATGTAAATGAAGACAGCCTAGAACGGCGCCTTTCGCGCTTCCAGGCTATCTTCATTTACATGTAATTGCAGACCTATTTGCGCCCCCCTGGCAGCACATCCTCGCCCCCCCAGGGGGGCGCGCCCCACAGTTTGAAGACCTCTGCTTTAGAGGAAGGCTTCTTATTTGAGACCTTCAGCTCCACTCAAAAAACAACACACATTGCCAATGCTTAAGGGAATGCTTAAGCATGCAGATGAGGTTTTTAAAGACCCTGTTGGGGCAAGAATCATCACCCCCAGGGTTGAGAAAGTATAAACCAGCACCTACTGACCCTGCTTACATCAAGGGTCAGCTGACCTAGGACTCTTTGGTGGTCTCTAATGCTTGTAAAAGAGCAAATTCACAAACAGGTGAGGCCCCTTCTCCTGATAAAGAGTCCAAGTTAATTGATGCCTCTGATAAAAGGGTAGCTTCTCAGGCAGCTAATCACTGGCGCATTGCCAATGCTCAGGCTTTGCTAGCCAGATACGATAGAGCTCATTATGAGTTAGAAAAACGTATCCAATATCTGCCTGATGAGCATAAATCTAAGGTAAATGATCTTATACAAGAAGGAAAACTCATTACCAATACCTCCATCAAATGTGCATTAGATGCAACAGACACAGCAGCATGCACAGTAAACACAAGCGTGTTGCTACGCAGATACGCATGGTTAAGAATATCCGGTTTCAAACCTGAAGTACAGGCTTTCATTCTTAATAAACCTTTTGACAAGGAACACCTCTTTGGTCCAGCAGTTGATACCTCGCTGGAGAAAATGAAAAAGAACACTGAGGTCGCAAAGTCCATGGGGGCTTTACAATTACCTGCTAATAGAGGTTCCTTTCGCCGCTCCTTTTACAGGGGTGGTTCCAAAACTGTTACTACAGAGAATCCCTCCTCCTCTTACAAGGGCAACAACCAATCGCCCTGATCAAGAGGATATTTTAGAGGAGGTTTCAGAGGAAACAATGGTAAGGGAAGAAGAGGCAGAGGCAACTCCACACGCACTTCCCCCGCTAATAACAAACAGTGACTTCCTTCTGCTACCCTTCGGTCATTCCACTCTTGTCGGGGGACGACTCTCTCAATTTCTCCCTGTCTGGAACACCATCACCTCAGACAAATGGGTTCTACAAATTATCCAATATGGTTATTGCCTGGAACTTACAGACACTCCCCCAAACATTCTTCCAAGATCACATGCAATATCACAGGAACATCTTACCCTTCTAAAAAAAAGAAGTACAATCTGTTACAAAAAGGAGCAATAGAGACAGTCCCATTTAAACATCAAGGGACCAGAGTATACTCCCTATACTTCTTAATTCCCAAGAAGGACGGTTCTCTCAGGCCTATACTAGACCTCAGAGAACTAAATATACATTCAATCAGACCACTTTCACATGGTCACTCTCCAGCAAGTACTCCCGCTCCTTCAACAAGGCGACTCTGTCCACTCTGGACTTACAGGACGCCTATTTCCATATCCCAATACATCCTGCTCATCGCAAATACCTAAGGTTCGTAGTAGCAGGACAACATTATCACTTCAAGGTGCTCCCATTCGGAGAAACTACCTCACCCAGAGTTTTCACTAAGTGTTTAACAGTAGTCGCAGCTCATCTTCAAAGACAACACATTCATGTTTTCCCGTATCTGGATGATTGGCTCATAAAAGCCAACTCGCAGAAAGCTGTCTCCATCACACTCTCAAAACAGTGCAGTTGCTCCACGATCTTGGGTTCACAGTGAACCTGTCCAAATCTCATCTACAGCCATCCAACATACAGGCGTATCTGGGAGCCACAATAGACACACAAAAGGCTTTGGCCTATCCCAATCCGGCCAGAATCCGCAACATGCAGACTCTACTCTGCCAGTTCCAACCTCAACACTTATTACCAGCTCAAGTGTTTATGCAGTTACTGGGGATGATGGCGTCTTGCATACTAATAGTCCCTTACCCAAAACTTCACATGCGTCCCCTTCAGGAGTGCTTAGCACGTCAGTGGAACCAGGCTCAGGGTCTGTTATCAAATCTAGTGTTGGTGGACGGCCACACTCATCCCTCTCTGCAGTGGTGAAATACACAAAACCTTTCAAAAGGGCAGCCCTTCATCGACCCGTTTCCACAGATAGTGCTAACAACAGACACATCGCTCACTGGTTGGGGAGCTCATCTCCAGACGCATACAATTCAGGGCATATGGAGCTTGCAGCAAAAGCAGCTTCACATAAATCATCTAGAGCTGCTAGCGATTTTTCTAGCGCTCAAAGCGTTTCAAGTTCATCTAGTAGACAAAACTGTCCTGATCCGTACAGACAACATGACAGCAATGTACTACATACAGAAACCCGGGGGGGGAGGGGAGGGGTAGGACACCCTCTCTTCAGTTGTCACAGCTAGCACAGACCATCAGGAGGTGGGCCATACGTCCCAAAATGTTTCTCCTTGCGGAACACCTTCCAGGAGTAAACAATCCGATTGCAGATCTACTCAGTCTTCAAAGACAACAGATCCACGAATGGGAACTCCACCCTCAAGTTCTCCTCCCATTCTTCCAAATGTGGGGATTTCCAGACATAGATCTGTTCGCCACAAACCTAAACGCAAAATGCCCAAACTTCGCATCCAAACATCCACACCCATTGTCCAAGGGCAATGCACTATGGATGAATTGGTCAGGGATATGTGCATACGCTTTTCCGCCTCTCCCACTCATTCCATAAGTGGTTTGAAGCTCAAAAAAGCGTCCTTGACATTTAATCCTAGTTGCTCCCACATGGGCCCGACAGCCCTGGTTCACAACCCTGTTGGAGCTCTCCGTAGTTCCTCACCAAAAACTACACCTCACTCCCAATCTGCTCACTCAGAGCCATGGAGAGATAAGACACCCAGATCCCAGCCATCTCAACCTTGCGATCTGGCACCTGAAATCTTAGTTTGGTTACCTTAATCTTCCGCCAGACTGCTTGAACATTATCAAAGAGGCTAGACGTCCTACCACAAGAGCATGCTATGTAGCAAAGTGGAAACGATTTGTGATATACTGCAATAACAATCACATAGATCCACTGGACGCGTCAGTTCAAAATATCATCTGCTATTTATTACATCTACAGCGTTCCAATTTGGCGTATTCTTCCATACGCTTACATCTTGCTGCAATAGCTGTATACCTACAAAACAGACAACATCTGTCTCTTTTTAGAGTGCCTGTCATCAAAGCATTCATGGAAGGACTTAAAAGAATCATTCCTCCAAGACTTCCACCTGCTCCAGTGTGGAATCTCAACATCGTCCTCACAAGGCTAATGGGTCCACCCTTTGAGCCATTGCATAAATGTGAAATACAATTTCTTACTTGGAAGGTAGCTTTCCTCATAGCTATCACATCTGAGGAGAGTGGGTGAGATCCAGGCACTAACTATAGAAGAACCATTCTTACAAATACATCTAAACAAAGTGGTTCTTCGGACCAATCCAATTTTTTTTACCAAATGTCATTTCTGCCTTTCATATCAACCAATCTGTTGAGTTGCCCGTGTTCTTCCCTCAACCAGATTCTGTGGCAGAACGTGCTTTACACACTTTAGATGTGAAAAGAGCAATTCTTTACTACATAGAAAGGACAAAACCTTTTCACAAAACTATTTGTCGCTTTTGCTCCACCACATAAAGGCAATCCAATATCAAAGTCAGGTATTGCAAGGTGGATAGTAAAACGCATTCAAATATGCTATGCAAAAGCAAAAATAACTTTAACAATTCCCCCTAGAGCACACTCCACTCGCAAACTAGGGGCTTCTATGGCATTTCTAGGAAACATACCCATAGATGATATCTGCAAAGCTGCAACATGGTCTACACCACCTCACACATTCACAAAACACTGTTGTGTAGATGTGTTAGCAAGACAGCAAGCTAGTGTGGGCCAAGCAGTTTTACGTACACTATTTCAGACTGCAACAGCTACAGGTTAGCCACCGCTTTGGGAGATAACTGCTCTGTAGACTATGCATAGCATGTGATCTACAGCTCACATGCCTCAAACTGAAAATGCTACTTACCCAGTATGCATCTGTTCTTGGCATGTAGAGCTGTAGAGTCACATGCGCCCACCCGCCTCCCCGGGTACCTATACCTGTTGCAGTGACATCTTATTTAGATACATGCATTCATGGACATCTTTTTACTACTCTTACTAACTCCATTATCACCCTCTGTGGGAAAACAATCTAACTATGGAGTCGATACCCATGCGCCCTATCACCGAAAAGAGGAGTCGCCTACCTCGTGACTGGAAAGACTTCTTCGAAGAAAAACAAAGTGCAAACAGCCAGACCCAACACTAGATGGCGATCTATGCATAGCATGTTACTCTACAGCTCTACATGCCAAGAACAGATGCATACTGGGTAAGTAGCATTTTCCTTTTGAGGGGTCTGATCGTGCTCCCCACATATACTTTGTTGCATGGACAAATTATGAAGTAAATTATGTAAGAAGAGTTGCAGTTAATCCAGTCTCTGATCTTGAAAGTATTTTCGGAGTTGTACTTGAATTCCAATTGTTTGTTGATCCCCAATTTGTATGCATTGCAGTCGTGGCAAATGTAAAATCCACATGGTTTGGTTAGGAAGTTGGTTCTCTGTTTTTTACGCTTGTCAATAAATTCCGATCTGTATAGAATTTGTTTAAGGTTTCTAGCTCTTCTGAAACCCATTTGGTGAAAGTCTTCCATCTGATCCTTTAGTGATACGTTGTTAGTCAAAAGATACCAATGTTTTCTTAGGATTTTCCGAATGTGGTGATGACCGTTGTGAAAATCAGTCAGAAATCTAATTTTGTTGGGCTTTTCTTATTTGGATGGATCTTTCAGTTGAAATAGGTCATCCCGTGATAAATTCTCAGTCATTGGCTGATTTCTCCAATTGTTCTCTAGGGTATCCGCATTGTAGCAATCTATACATTAAGTTGTGTGATTTTGCCCTATAGGCTTTCGAGTCGCTACAATTCCTTCTCATTCGTTTGAACTCACTTTTGGGGATATTAAGTATTGTTTTAGAGGGATGACAGCTATCTGCCCGAAGGATTGAGTTGGCTAATGTGGGTTTGCGGAAGGCTTTCGTTTGTATTTTGTTATCCTCTACATAAAGGGTAATGTCCAAAAAGTCAATTTCTGATGGAGAAGTTTTCGACGTTGTCTGGATGTTCCATCTGTTCACGTTGATTTTATGTAGGACCTCTTTAAGTGTTCACTGTGGACCCTGCCAGATACACAGAATATCGTCAATATAGCGCCCCCAGTACAACACATGGGGAGTATATTTAGAGAAGGTCTCGTCCCACAACCAGTATTTTTCCACCAGCCCCATGAAGATGCAGGCATAGAGTGGGGCAAATTTGGCTCCCATTGCGCTCCCCTGTAGTTGTAAATAGTACTTGGAGTTAAATAAAAATACATTGTTTGTGAGGCAGAAGTGTAGCATCTCTAAGATCATTTCATTTGATTGCATATAGTGTAGAGGTTTAGTGGCTAATGCTTTCCAGTACTGCTTCCATTCCATCTTTATGACGAATTGAGGTATAGAGACTTACCACATTAATAGTAGTATCAATGCAATCCTTATCCCATGGAATGTTGTTCAATTTAAGTAGGATGTCTTTTGTGTCCTGTATGTACGAGGGCAGATCCTTCATGAAGGGCTGTAGTTGATGGTCAATATATTCACCCATCTTGGAGCAGATAGAGTTTATACCTGCAGTAATGGGTATCCCTGGTGGTTTGGTGTAATTTTTATGTATCTTCGGCAGAAGATAAAGAGTTGACCTGGGGTCGGGTGTTCAATATATAGATCATTACGTTCCTCCAAGGTAAGTAGATTGTTAGCATACCATGCGTTAAGTTTCTTTTTTAAATCTTTTTTGGTAGGATTTGAGGCTAGTTCCATGTAACGTGCTGTCACTCAGCTGTCTATGTGCCTCTGCAATGTAGTCGTCCGCATGTAATAGAACCACATTCCCCCCTTTGTCAGCCTCCTTAATCATTATTTCCGGAAGATCCTGTAGTTCTTTTAGGGCCCTCATTTCGTGGTCTTTGAGATTTTTGGTAGGAAGCGTTTCTTTTTTGGTATTTCTGATGTAAAACTAGACCATATGAATTATCAGGTTTCATTACAGGAAACAAAGGATTATTCATGGGAGAAGTGCAATTCTCCATTACACCTTGGTATTCAAGTTGATCTAAGATCTCCCTAACTTGTTTTTTCGCATCGTGTTTTATTCGGTACTGTCTCTGTGGAGTTGGAGTAGTTTTTACTGGGATTCCATGGTGAGGTGACTCAGCATCCCACCCTACATTATTGTGGTATAAGGCAGGTGCTAGTGCTACCGCCCACTCCTGTGCGTATGAATGTTTCAGTGATTCTGGAACGAGGTCGGAGAAGGCTGGTAAAATTACCGTATCACCCTTTGGGCAGTCCATAACAAACTCCGGCAGCCAATCTTTTTCTGCTAAAAGGATGTCGTATCCAAAGGACAGGTTCTCCCAAAAGAGACTTTTAACCTTCCTGGGTTTGTCCCCCTCCATATGGAGTGTTATTTCGTATAACTGGTGTGGGACACTTACCCGATGTCACCAGAAATTCCATCAGGTTCTGGTGAGCTATTGTTACTTCTGCTGCGCTGTCTAGCATCGTCAGAGCCCATTCCCCGTTCAGAAGCGGAGTCCTCAGCAGCCTGGGCATTTCTTATTTTAAGGCCTGCTACCTTCTTTTTAAATTGAGGTTTTGATTCTAGTTTATCTTCTTTTTTGATTTTAAAGTCTGAAGTGTGATGTCTCTCTTGACTTGGCTCGCTCTTCTGATCTGTGTTCTGACCGTTCTTCCTTCTCGGAGTTTCTTGGTGAACCCTGAAAGGAACGAGAGGAACGTGTATCAGTATCCTGATACCCGTCAGGTTTTTTTTATGTTATCATGGTTTCTAAGGTTATACCTCCTGTCGGAGGGCTCCTCACCCCACCCCGTGATTGTGATGCATTCTGCTTGTTTTTCTGCAGTTTATTATCCCATTTCTTTTTTGAAGCAGCGAAGACTGTACCCCAAGTGGTACAATCCTCTATCGGGGGAAGCTATCTCCATTGGCAAGCAGATTGTCAGTATTCTGTGTTTTTCTTGTGTGCCTGTGTGTGGAAACACTTCCTCTGAACTGTGCTATTTTCTGTGCTATCCAGAATGGCATTTGCTCACTTTTAGTGGGCATTCTTCCAATATCTGTGTTCAGTGTTTGTGGGGTAATTTTAGTTGCGGTCCCTTGTAGTTGACCTGCTGGGGAAACCCTTCTGGGTTGAAGTGCGAGTGTTCCCATAACGAACTGTCAGATTTCTGTAAAGTTTTATTATTTCTTTGTGAAGTGGACGTAAGTCTGCTATTGGCATGTGTCAACTTCTGGATGCACCGTGTAAGCCGCTAGAACAGGCCAAATCACTCCATCTCTGCTGAGCGGACCAGGTCTCACTTTTTCTGTGGTGTGTGGGAGGGCGCCTTTAAACCAATTTATATGCTCTTGGTACGTGAGCGGAACTTCTATGTCCTCGTACGGACAGTACTCTTCTGGTATTTCATCTGGAGTATTAGAGTGAAATGTGTTGGTGCGTGCTTTTGCAGGTGGGAATTTTACCCATGAATAGAACACCTCTGTCTTGAATGATTCATGTGCCTCAATCACGAATGTTACAGTCCCTCCTAATGCTGAGAGGCAGAAATGTTCTAATATTGCCGCATGTGCATTCCTTACATTTTGTGAAATGTTTATCGCACCTTTCTGCACTTCTTCCTCCCTACTTGGACTAGCCTTGCCATCAGCCGCAGTATTTGCTGCCTGAGACATAATGGGTGAAAGTTTATAGAAAGGATAAGGTTTTGTGCACAGTGTAGGGAACTTTAATCCTTCAAGCTTGAATAAACCTACAGCCAATACAATACATAAGATATACCTACTCAGCTGTGGCGGATTTTTCCCTTCCCACACCAGACTTCTCTGGGTAAATGTGAGTAGGGGTCTCTGAGAAAGCATGACTGAACTACTCTGATTTGACCGTTAAATAAGAACCAAGCCAACATTGGTGATGTCGTGTAGTTGCTACAAATCTATATGGGATCTGCACGTTTAGACAACAAACTAAGGGATTGGTGTCCAGACTGATTCCAGGCACCCCCGAAGGATATGTTGGTCTGTAGACCAGTTAGCTCACAGTGCCACTATGAGCCCTTCTTACCAAGGAGCGAATAGCTTTTAGCAACTATCGAACGGACCCCTCAGGGATCGTGGAAACAGTACAGTACTTTTCGCTCAGTCACTCGTGTTTACTTTGTCTCAGAGAAATACACAGACTAAACGGTGGGGATGTTTTCAATAAGTATTTATTGAAACAGTGTCATTCTAGTATAAAATACGTGTGCTGCAACAAACATGAGACAGAAACAGATATGTACGATTATGAGCACCAGTAGAGTAAAGAAAAGGTAGAATTCTACCATGGTGCTAAAACAATGAATATATGCAGGCATATAGGTACATAACAGTAATAATGCGTACTCCTACGATGCAAACAGTAGCTAGATGTACCTAGCATGTATGTAGGTGTATAGTCAAGAATCCCCTTAGGATAGAGCCAACCCCATTACCTGATGTGGGAGAGCGAAGGACCCCATCTTGGTCTCGAGATTGACACCCTGCAAGGGATGTCAGACCAATCAATCAATCAGGGAATCTGAAAGCGCGCTACTCACCCGTGAGGGTCTCAAGGCGCTTGGGGAGGGCGGGTGCAGCTCCGAGTCAGCCTAAAAGCCAGGTCTTGAGGCTCTTCCTGAAGGTGTGCAGAGTAGGGGAGCGTCTGATGTTGACTGGGAGCTCGTTCCAGACCTTGGCTGCGACGTAGGAGAAGGCTCTTCCACCCGCTCTGGTTCTGCGGATGCGCGGGGTTTCTACTAGGGCGAGATGAGCAGAGGTTTCTTTTTGGTACGTGGAAGGGGACACTTTCGTGAGGTATTTGGGTCCGGTGTTGTGGAGGGATTTGTAGGCGTGGGTGAGTAGCTTGAAGGTTACTCTCTTCTCGACGGGGAGCCAGTGGAGGTCTTGCAGGTGTTGGGTGATGTGCTCATGTCGTGGGATGCCGAGGACGAGTCTGGCCACAGTGTTCTTGATTGTCTGGAGTTTGCGTAGCCGGGATTTGTTGATTCCAGCGAAAGGGCGTTTCCGTAGTCCAGTCTGCGTGCTGTAGTGTCTGTGTGCAGGGATCTCAACGTCTCGCATCAGCGTGTCAGCATGGAAGTCTTTCTCCTCTGGTTTGCCCAGCGAAGATGTTGTGCTTATATACCCGAAAGGTACCCTCAGGGGTTCTACCTAGAAGTGTACTATGGACATGTTGGGCAAGGATGACGACAGAGGTGACCCTTATACAGAGTATCTGAAAGAGACACGTTAGTGACAGATTCCTTACTTTAGAATATCCCCAGGCGACAGGCTGGATCCGGAAAGTTTTTGCGTAGCAGTACCCTTGCGCGTCGGTAAGCGGCGTCGTGCGGCTCCGCGTCCGGCGTCGGGATCGCCGGGATGACGTCGCGGGCAGTACTTAGATGCCGCCCCTGCGCGCTGACGTCAGTTCTTTCTTTTTCCGCGCCAGTAAGCGCAGATCCGGGAAGAGCAGTGCCCTAGTCATTTTTTGACGATTTTTCACTGTTTTCTCGAGTCTCTCGACTCCGAAGGTGTCGGTAGGGATGCCCGGCTTCAAGCCATGCGACGCCTGTGGTCGAATGATGTCGATCACAGACTTGCATCAGGAATGTCTCTACTGCCTCGGCCGCGACCACGACACCAAGTCGTGCCCCGACTGCCGGGCCTTGCATCCGAAGGCTTTGCGAGAGCGGTCTCGAAAGCTCCTCGAGGTCCGGCAGTCGGCTCCGCGCCACACGAGAGGTCGAGGGGCCGGTCGCGGAGTTGTCGTCGGGGTCCAAGTCTTAGCACTCCTCCGGTAAGTCGAAGCATAAGAAGTCTGAGAAGCGTCATCGCTCGACGACTTCCCCTCGCCGGTCTCGCGACTCGGCTGAGGGTCCTGTCGGCACCATCCCCGCGGCTCCGGGAGTGCCTGTGGAGCCGCCACCGCATTACCCGTCCTTCCCGGGTTCGGGGGCGACTCCGGCCGAGATACAGGAGTTCCTGTCGGCCATGGCCCGCCTCTTCGGGCCTCAAGGTCCCCCCGGTGCGCCTTCGGGCCCCGCGGGCCCTGATGGGTTTTCTCCAGCGCTGCCGGCGACTCTGGTCCCGGCGCCGCCTGTCACACCAGCCTCGGTCCCGGCCTCGACCCCGGTGCTGCCACAACCCCGATCGACGCCGGTTGACCTGACGACACCTCCACCGGCGCCGATCTCTCCGGTTCTCTCCGGATCCGGACACAGCGCCGGACCAGCGTCGCTCGGCTCCGACGCCGATGAGACCTTGGGTCCCACATGTCCCTCCTCCTTATTTTGAACCAGAATTGGAGGACGAGGAGAACTGGGAGGGGTCTGATGACCCTCTCACACAGCAATGTGAGTTTGATCAGGACTGGGCTGAGGAGCTTGGGGATGCCAGTGGTCTGGACACCTCCCCTGACTCTGGCATGCTGTCTCCTCCTTCCGTGGCAACGGAGGAGGGAGCGAACTTTGCAACGGTGTTGCGTAGAGCAGCTGGGGCCTTACACCTCCAGTTGCCTACCGTGGCTGTCAGGACTAACATCCGGACGGAAGTGCTTCAGCCGGCGGCTACCTCCTCGGAGCCACTGCTGCCGTTTAACGAGGCGCTTTCAGACGTTGTTTTGGGCACCTGGTCCAAGCCCACCACAGGGGCTCCTGTGGATAGGAACGTAGCCCGACGCCATCGCCCTGCTCCGGGTGACCCCCTGTTCCTCTCCCAACACCCCACCCCTGAGAGCTTGGTTGTCCAAGCCTCTGCTTCCCAAAGCGCCTTCCCTACCGCTCCCCCGGATAGGGAATCCAAACGCCTGGATCAATTTGGGAAGAAGGTCTTTTCTTCCTCCAGTGCTGGCTTGCGGTCCGTCAACACCACTTGCCTCTTGGGCCGATATTCCCACTCCTTGTGGGACTCAGTGGCGCAAGTTCTGCCCCAGTGTTCTGAGGAGGTCCAGACACTGCTTTCCCGCGCCATTGCGGAAGGAAGAGATGCGGCAAAGTACACCATCAGATGTGGCCTTGATACCGCCGACTCGCTAGGCAGATCGCTTGCGACAACAGTGGCGCTGCGCTGTCACGCCTGGCTGAGAACCACTGGTTTCTCGGGTGATGTCCAAAACACCCTTATGGACATGCCCTTTGATGGGGTCGGTCTTTTTGGGAACAAGGCAGACCATGCGCTGGAGCGCTTTAAGGACTTGCGGGCTACGGCCAAGTCCCTGGGCCTTTCTGCTGTATGCCCTCCGCAACAGTCTGCTTTTTTGCCCCTTTCGTGGCCACGGAAGGGGCGCCCAGTCACGTCCGCTGCCCAGCCACCGGCCCGCGCAGCAAGCGTCTTCGCGTGGCCGAGGACGTGGCTCCCGCCGTGGCAGGTCAGGCAACCAGCGTGCGGGTCAGGCCACCAACCCCGCCCCGTCCGGGGCCTCCAAGCCCTCCTAGTCCTTCCTTTCAGGTGCACAGCACGCCAGTAGGGGGGCAGGGTCCGCCATCACCTTCACCACTGGTGTGCCATCACCTCGGAAAAGTGGGTCTTGGACATTGTCCGAAGGGGCTGTCTTGTGGTTTGTGTCCTCCTGGCCTGCCTTGCTACGTTGTCTTGGGCCTGGCTGCCATGATGCTTTTCTTTGCGCACGTTACTCTGAGCCGTTGTTCTACCGACCTCTGCTCCTGCCAAGTTATTTTAGAACTGTCTGCATTTTCTGTCTCTCACCTTTTCTCCTGTTCCCTTTGGGCTCACTCTGCACGACATGCACAAGGTCGAAAAACAACGTCCCTTGTTCTTGCTGATCTGGCCAGTCCCTCGCACCTAGACATAACACTAGGTACAGCTGCCATGGAGGAATTGGTGTGCTTTTAATCTGGCGGTTTTCCCGCTTAGGAGACACTTGGAGAAAAACCTTTCCAGGGAGAAGAGCTGTGATTGTTTGCTGATGTAGTCTTTGCATCTAGAGACTGAGGTATAGGGGTTCGCTAGACAATGCCCAGAGGTCTTCTATTTTTATAATACAATAGCTACTAGCACGGGGAGGGTGGTAAGGTCATTCAGCCCTATATCCACTGCTTTATGAAATGCTTTCCCCGTTTGTATTCTATGGAATTGTAACTATGCTGATTATATTATTCTTATGCATTATGCTGATAGTACTGACACGTGTACTGTATCTTAGAGCACGTAAGTTGAAATAAACATTTTAACCTATACTGTGTCTCTTCTTATGCACGTTGTGGACAGGTACGAGTGAGTGACGAAAGAGTGTTCTTGCTCCTGCGAGTCCTGAGAGAGAGAGATACCGTGTTCTGGGTTGTCTAATCATTGGTACATTGTTGCTAATGGGATGCTAAGGCTAGTTGGCTTGGGGTTTTAGGTGCTAAGGTTTATGGTTGGCTCACCACTATATTCCTAGGTCCTATTATCCTGTGCATAGCTCTGTGTGTGCAGAATCCCTATAACCTGGCGCGACCAACGAGTGGGCTGCTTATCTGCGAGACGCTTGAGTAGTGCTTGTGCTTGTCCACAACTCCCCTCACAGACGCTTCCGGAAGCGTGTGTGACGGGGATACCTCCTATATTGACGTTTTTATAGGTTCTTTCAAGCTTGAGGTTGTTAAAAGGTTTCTTAGCAAAAACCCTATTTGTGCTGCCTTATTTTAGATTGTCGACTACTTCGGGCCTACAATGGCTGTTCAGATTGCGGCACATAGCCGTGCAGCGCTCCGGACTCACTTAACAGTGTATGGAGTGCCTGACGCGGGTGTCGAGCTGATCTTTGTGGTACAAGCCGATCCGGCTTTCCACTTTGAGGTGTTCTACTCTTGGGTCACCTTTCCGGCGGTGGATGGGACAGACAATTTGTTCCATGAATATACCGCCACCATAGTTCCTAATCACTATAGACCGTATAAGAATATTGAAGTACCGCTCACGGCTTGGCAGCACCGTGTTTGGTTTGATGGCGCCCTCCCCCAACCGGTTACCACGGTTCGTTTAGGCCCCTTATCTATTGATGGGGCCACTTGGCCTGTTTTGGCCGGGTACACCCCACATCCGCAATATATGACGATACCAGTCGCGGACCTGCGCAACATGTATTCGGCTTTAGTGCGAGTGCATCGAGCCTTAGTGCAGTATGTTACAGGCAACATCCAGGGAGCCCCACCTGGAGATGCAGCCCTTCCAGCTGGAGCAGGCGGAGTGACCATAAGTCCTGTCATGGTGAATTCGGTGATGGGCAAGCGCCCACAAAATAAGGATGATTTTCCTTATTGGCTTGCCGAGAAATTTGACCAGCTGGAGGCAGTTTTTCCAAACACAACACATGTGGATAAACATAGAATTCTTACAATTAGTTTGCCAAAAGACTTAATCCCCGAGTTGACAGCATGCAACAACTGGGGTAGGGAATTCGCAGCAGTTTATTCGAAGTGTTTCGGCACTCCTTCCATGACGGTTCTCCCCTCTGTAATTAAACGAGTGCAGGATGAACATGGCCCTGAAGCGGCTGTGGAATTAGGGATGAGACTGGTGGGAGTATTCGAAGTAGTAGCTGAGCTGATCCTTGCGAATGTCAAGGGCGATGCAGTGAACTTTCAAGTATCTAATGCTTTGGTCCCAGAATTGGACAAGCCGCGCGAATTACCAAAAATTATTACCCAGGCTTACAAAACTATTGGCCGAAATAGCCTGGGGAATAAGCCGTTTGCAAAACAGCAAACACAAGTGCAACAACAACAACAACAACCAAAAACTCAATCTGAGAAAGATGAGAAACCAGTCTTTACCAAAAAGAGCTGGAGGTTGAAAAAACAGGGTAAGCAACAAAAGAGGCCTGGGTCGAGAGGCGCATCCCCGGTTTCCATCTCTTCTGAACGCACTTATGATTTGCGCGATAGGACGAGAATTAAATCTCCGGATAGGTTTCAGATCCCTGAAACGCGTTCTCCTCGTTCTTCACAGGCACAGACAACTTCACAAGCCAGTGGAGGAGATCGCCAGGATAGAGGAAGGGGTCGAGAGGCTCCCCAGGGACGAGACCAACCTCGACAACAAGTCAGAGGGAAAGCAGAAGACTTTCAACGTTCTCGCCCACAATTTCAGAAGAAGAAAGTTGCCGCTGTAACAGCGAAATATGCCACAGACGGTGAGAACGAGACTCCTGAATTGGACGTGGGCGGAGACCCTCCTAGACAGCGCCGCAGAAGTTACCATAGTGCGGGAGGCGCTACGTCCTCATATGGAGGCGACAGCAACTGAAACATTCATTACTGTTGAGACCAGACACCAGAGTGGCACCCCCTGACAGACTATTTAATATTGGCATTCAAATTGAAGGTGATATACAGCGTGTAATTAAAGGGATATTTTGGGAAAATCTGACCTCTTCGTGCGACATTTTGTTAGCGGAGGCGGATTGGCCACCCCCATTCGTACTTGCTGCGCGTAGAGGAGAGGAGGTAATCCTTCCGAGCTTTTCTCGACATGTCCCAAAGGACAAAGCGGAGGCCCTTGCAGCTGAGTGGGCTGTGTCCCTGGCTCCTGCGTTATACCGCAAACACGTGGGTTGGGATGAAGACTCTTCCCCCCCCATGAAATACCTTTGCGGTCCCTACCACAGCCACAACCCCAATATCCCATAAAACGGGAAGCAAAAGGCCCCGTTTCCGATATTCTGACTCAGTTGGAATATCAGGGAGTAATTGAAACATGCGTATCACTGATGAATAATCCCCTTTTCGCGGTTTCTAAACCCGATGGATCGTACCGCTTAGTTTTGGATTACCGACATCTGAACTCTCATTGTTGGACCTTTGCGGTGCAAAATACACATAGTTCTGCGCTTGTAGACAGTCTTGTTCGTAAGAAATATAAAACGACACTTGACCTCTCCAACGGATTCTACACGCACAACTTCGCCCCGGAGAGTAGCCAATGGAGCGCTTTTACATCCGGTGGTAAATTATTTAAATTCAGGCGTTTACCTATGGGCTATAAAAACAGTCCTGGCGTATTCGCCGCCCGTGTTGTCTCTTTGTTAGACGGCATTGACCAAGATGCATGTTCGTACGTCGATGACATTTATCTGACGGACGACGAATTATTCCTGCATCTCTCCCGAGTAGACCGCATTATTCTAGAATTTGCGGTTCAAGGTTACAAATTTAACTTTGCCAAATCCCATATTGCTGAATTTACCGTTTTGTTCTTGGGCTACGAGCTCAACAATGAAGGTAAGGGCTTAGCCCCCCACTTCTTAGAAAAATGTGCACTTTTGTGCCCTCCTACTACTCTGAAAAAACTTCAGTCTTTGCTGGGTTTTCTGAATTTCGGGCGTACTTATATTCCTGAATACGCCCAGCGTATCAAGCCATTGTATGCCTTGATACAACCTAACTTTTCAAAGTCTTGTTGGCTTCCGGAGCATTCCTCCATTCTGCAGTCTTTGCAGACGGACCTTCTTGAGTCTAAATACCTGTTGACGCGTGACGCGTGCTGATTAGAATAATTCCGGGGGCAGTGGGTTTCATGTACTTAACCTTTAACGAAGGTGACACAGTTCCAATTGCATACAAGTCACATCTTTACACTTCCGCGGAAATGTGCTTTTCGTCTGTGGAGAAAGTTCTGACTGCGGTCCAGATGGCGATTCTAAAGGAACGCGCACTGGCACAGGGAAAGCGCATTCTGGTGGGAACACCATATCCTGCCCTAGAGGCAGTGACAAAGGCAAGTGTACCGAACTCTAAAGCATTGCACCCCCGTTGGATTCAATGGGCAACATCTTTGACGTCTCCTGATGTCACTTTCATTTTCGATTCTTCTCTACAGACTCAGGAGTTTTTACAGTATGAATTCGTTCATCCTCCTCCTCTGTCTTTACTGCCGCTTGAGGATTACGACTGTGTGATCTACACCGATTGTTCGGCACAACCGGCCACGGGGTCCAAGCATGCTTATTCCGCCGCATGTGCTATTGTTGCAGGTACCTTTGTGAACGGAAAGTTCAAATCCACTGTAGTGCACACTCAGGCACTCGGGGACAGTACTGCACAATTGGCCGAGCTGCGCGCATTGGTACTTGCGCTTGAGTTTGTTAATCCTGATGTGACCACTCTCATTGTGTGCGATTCTTACTACTGTGTTCAATCTTACAATGACAATCTGTTCTTTTGGTCGCAGAACGACTATAGAGACGCTAAAGGTAGCACAATTAAGCATAAAATGCTTTGGGTTCGGGTGGCAGAATTGAGACAACGCCTGCCACTCACACAGGTGGTTCACACCCTTGGCCATCAGCGGGTGGGCGCACACGCTGTTGGTAATGGTTTGGCAGACGAAGCAGCCAAATCAGCAGTAGTCACGTGTTCAGTAGCAGCAGTTACTAGATCCATGTCTAAAATTGATACTGATATTTTAGCCGCTATTGCTGCAACAAAAGGAGGTGCTAATTACCCTAGGGGTTTTCCTTCCAAATATACTTATCAGTTAGGTCCCGAACAGGCTCCCTATGTAACAATACCCGACGTTGGCGATCGGCTGATCCCCAACACGGACCGCAGACTTTCCTTGATAACGGCTGCACACGAAGGCATGGCTTCGGCACATGCTGGAGTGTCTGCGACCGTTTCCATCTTGCAGCAGCGTTACTGGTGGCGTGGTTTATACAAAGACACCCGTACATATGTGCTTTCTTGTGACGTTTGTCAGCAAATTAAGCCTTCCACGTTTACACGACCACCACAAACCTCGCTCTGCATTTCTAACAGACCCTTTGGGTGTGTTTACCTAGATCACTGCGGTCCATTTTCTTCAGACACTGCCTATAAATATATCTTAGTGGCAGTGGACTCGTGCACACGTTTCATCTGGGTCTGGCCACAACGGAGTGCTGACGCTCGAAATGTCATCAGGGATTTGCGTGTCTTTGTGGGAATTTTCGCCTGTGGCACCTTCCATTCTGACCAAGGTCCAGCGTTTGCCTCTAAGGCTTACAAGGACGCAATGGGTTCACTGGGGGTGCGGGTGAAATTTTCGTCTCCGTATCGGCCTGAGGGCAATTCGATCGTTGAACAAATGAACCGTGACTTAAAGCAATCCTTGACAGCTAGAGTCTTAGGTACTGGCAGGAACTGTCTGGCCCACTTGTATACTGTACAACGTGCGCTTAATAATCTCCCTAGAAGACCTCTGGGTGGGGTGACCCCATACGAAATGCTCTTTGGCATAAGAATGTTTGTGCCTGACCTTGATGGTCTAGACATGGCAGCGCAATCCGCCAAGTTTGATGTAGATAACCATTCTACTATGTTACAGGACTTACAAGAAGCCCGAGACAAACTTGCAGTCGCACATTTACCTTCATCCGCAGACCCTGCACTGCAGATTCCGGTTGCCGGCTGGCTTCCAAAGATTGGAGACCTGGTTCGAGAGAAGGTGGAGAATAAAAAATAATTCGGCCCCTCTTATCGTTCACCGGTTCCAGTCCTGGGCTTGAAGGGAACACGTACAGTCATCTTACCACCGCTTCCTGGTCGCAAGGAGAACAGATACATCTCAGTGGAAAATGTCAAGCTACAACATCTGGCCGATCCTGAATAGTGTTACACCAGCGGTCTCTTGTCCTGCCATTTACCGGACTTGTGTTCGTGGCCCTCCTGCCCGAACGGTCACTGATGTTACAATTGAGATGGTTGATTTGCCTGAAAGTATACTCGAACCCCTGTCTCCCCCTGCATCGACGAGAACGAGTATACCTATCCCGATACCGAATCGGTGGCACACTTACCAACAACGCCACTGAGCCCAACACGTTATTCCTTTGACTCGGATTCCACCACATCCATTGTCCCGTCCAAGTTCAGTATTTTTGTATCCTGGTTCAGAGATAATTTTTTGATTCCCCCCTGGACATACATCTGGTTGGTGCTGTTCCTCATTTTTTTGTTCATGTCCATTGGCTTTGTCACAGTGTTTTTTCTGCTCATCAATAGTCACTATCTACCGGAACGCTCTGCTGTGAACAGTGTTGCTGGAACTTTAGCTCCACATTCCTCATCTCACATCATGAAGCGTGATCACACATTTGTGAACATTTCAGCTTTTCCAGTTGCTGATGGCATCGTATGGGATGCGGTAAATCTTCAAATTCATGGACCGACAGAAATTATTAATGTACCTAATGTCCTTCGAGTTTCAATGGGTGATGTAGTAAAAAGTAATATTCATTCTGACGATTGGGATGTGCATGCAGTTGAAGCATTGTTTGCTGATTTAAAATATTATGCTTCCTTTAATGCTGAAGATTTGTACATGAATTCTGCAAATTATGCTGATTTGTATTGCTACCAGCATTGGGGCAACCATTTTGTCCATAAACCAAGTAAACTACGTAGTCCTTTTGCCTACACCCAATGGGAACATTGTCCAAACCCTTTATCGGGTAGCTCCCAGACTCTTAAAAATAAATTTACATATTTTACAGATTTTAATAGATTGAACCCTGGGTCCTATTATTTTAAGTTAAACGCCCCATCCACTCAGTCATGTTGACCCACACCAAATTGCTGTATTCGGGTTCCTTTTTGAGCGCCTTAGCTGTGGGTGGTTATGAGTACTGGAAGGACACTGTGGTTTTGAAATCCATCTGGGGCTCAAAACCATGGCAGGTGCAAGGCACTGAGGCCTTCCACCGTGCTTGCCTTATCCCGGCCCAAATTGTATTTCTGAATACTTCCATCTATCAGACTACGTGTTGGGGTTTGGCTACCACCAAACAGTTAAACGTACCTTCATTTCCGTCCCTGTCTTCCACTCCCAACGGTAGCTTGCACTTTAATATGTCCCTTGCGACTTTGCAGGCTTTGTTTCAGAACAATTCGTTTAATGTTTCTACGCTTGTTCAGTCACCCTGGTTGGCTTGGCCCATATCATCGAATGCGTGCCAACTGCGTTTTCACGACTCAGTTCCTGGCTATAAACAGGATAGGCCCGATCCTAGGTTTTCTGACTCCCGTACTGTCAACATATTCTGTTGGTAAATTATGTAAACAGTGGTTGCAGCATTCTTCCCTAGAATCTGTTAAACAACATTTATCCCTCCTATCAGGCAACAATGATCTGTCCGACTTTATTTTGGGACCTCGTGGTCCACGACCGAAGAGATTCATTTATGAAGCTTATAATGAACTCTGGAAGCTGTCGCAAATGGAAGCTGCCTCCCGTCTACGGGAGATAAACCAAGCAAATATGGAAAAGGTGCTTGCTGTTGTTGACAATAGTATTAATACCCTGTCTTCCCGCATTTACACGTTGGAGAATATTGTGTCCTCTGTTGTTGATATTGTACAAGATGATGTTTCTATGTTATATCATGGTCAAAATCAGTTACGTTCTGTTATGCAGTTTGCGTGGACTTTACAGACACTTAAGTTGGGTAAGGTTCCCTGGCATTTTTTGAACACCACTGCCTTATTTCTGCCTTTTAATTTAACTGACAAACAGCAGTTCATGTCCATGAAGGATGCAGCATACACTCTGTTACATATCGAGAAAGTGGAGCCTTTACCATTCTCTGTAGCGGAATTGGATTCCGCTGTGTGGCTAGTTCATGGGGTTATCGCCTTGCCTTTTTCATTGTTTGAATTTAGTTTGTGTATGAAACATTATCCTGTGGGCCGTTTCCAGCCTTTGGGTAGTGCCTTCCTGCATGAACTTTGGTCCCTGCCTTTCATGTATAAATGCCTTAGAGACGGGAAGGAAGTTTTTCTCACGGGGGAGTCATGCGATTCAACTGTGGGTCATTCCCTTATTTGCAAACACATTAAATTGCACGGAGCTTGTAACGTTTCCGCTCCGAATCTTGCTTGTGTGTTAAAGGGCATTCCTGCTCCTGCTATTACTCCTACTTTTACTTTGCTTACTAACGGTAGCTATTTGCTTTTGAATAACGAAAACTGCTGTGGCATGCAGGCCGGCATACCCTATATTGTTACGGTTTCGCACAGGGTTGTCTGCTGCAAGAATGTGCTTTTTCTCCCCTCACGACATCATAGATAATTCTATTTGGCCTTCCATTCCTACTATGAAGGCGGATTTCAATAAACTGAGCAGAATAAAGGCGCTATTATTGAACGAGGAGGTTATGCTCACATCTGCCCGGGAGACATTCATTCTCCAGGTGGCAAGTACACACAGTGAAATACAGGCCCTTTTGAACACTAACCTCCCACAACATTTCGGTGAATTGATTCACCGTATTTTTAATGCTTCTCGCACTGAAGGTCTGGTACACTTTTTTAAGGTTGTGAGGTCCGGCCTTGTGTCCACTTTCCAAACTATTTTTGGTGTGATACCAGCCTTAATTCATTCGATTTTTTTCCAGCGTCTTTGGTGGCTTCCCATTAATCCTTGCCTTGGCGGCTGGTGTACTGCTGTTGATCTGTTTTCTCCGCAATGGCTGCTCCCCAATGGGCCCTTCTCGACCGAGGTCGCCTCCACCTGCTCCGTGAGCGCCTCCTCGCTGGTTTCGGCGTACTGCCCTTGGCGACACTGGGTGTGTCTTATACCCTTTCTTTTCGCTTTGCGTATTTCACTTGCGTGCAACCTGTGATGTCTTGCATCCGCTGTCCTTTCACCTGGACCATGGATTATTGCCTCTCCAATACGTCGTTGTCTGTTCCGGATTTTGTTCGGTTGGTGGGTCCCTTAGAGGCCCATGAACGGGACTGTTCCGCTGCAGGCTGCATGACGCGTGCTGCTGCACTGGGGATTTTGGCGCAATGGGATATCTGGGCGGCTGCTCAGAATCTCCTACAACAAAGTTATGTGGAGTATCACGCAAGTTGTCCCGCATTGCTATTTGATGCTCCCTCCTGCGAGGAGCATTCCTGCTGCTTTGATTTAATGGACTGGATGGCGTCTCTGTTTTCTGACGATTCCAATGATGTCCTCTTGGAAGGTATAGCGTTTTTCTGCACTTCCACGCTGTTGGATTGATATGGCCTTCACTGACTGCCTCGCTGGCTGTCTTTTTTCGTCCCCTTATTTTTATTTTTTTCTACCCCTCTCCCATTCGTTGTCCTTCATGGGGCCTTCATCCGCTGTGGACGTTTTTAGTCTGCACCGTCCATTTGAACTCTGTCTTCGTCCTTTGTCTTGGCCGATGGACTGTCCAGGGGAGGGTGTCTTGTGGTTTGTGGCCTCCTGGCCTGCCTTGCTACGTTGTCTTGGGCCTGGCTGCCATGATGCTTTTCTTTGCGCACGTTACTCTGAGCCGTTGTTCTACCGACCTCTGCTCCTGCCAAGTTATTTTAGAACTGTCTGCATTTTCTGTCTCTCACCTTTTCTCTTGTTCCCTTTGGGCTCACTCTGCACGACATGCACAAGGTCGAAAAACAACGTCCCTTGTTCTTGCTGATCTGGCCAGTCCCTCGCACCTAGACATAACACTATGTACAGCTGCCATGGAGGAATTGGTGTGCTTTTAATCTGGCGGTTTTCCCGCTTAGGAGACACTTGGAGAAAAACCTTTCCAGGGAGAAGAGCTGTGATTGTTTGCTGATGTAGTCTCTGCATCTCGAGACTGAGGTATAGGGGTTCGCTAGACAATGCCCAGAGGTCTTCTATTTTTATAATACAATAGCTACTAGCACGGGGAGGGTGGTAAGGTCATTCAGCCCTATATCCACTGCTTTATGAAATGCTTTCCCCGTTTGTATTCTATGGAATTGTAACTATGCTGATTATATTATTCTTATGCATTATGCTGATAGTACTGACACGTGTACTGTATCTTAGAGCACGTAAGTTGAAATAAACATTTTAACCTACACTGTGTCTCTTCTTACGCACGTTGTGGACAGGTACGAGTGAGTGACGAAAGACTGTTCTTGCTCCTGCGAGTCCTGAGAGAGAGAGATACCGTGTTCTGGGTTGTCTAATCATTGGTACATTGTTGCTAATGGGACGCTAAGGCTAGTTGGGTTGGGGTTTTAGATGCTAAGGTTTATGGTTGGCTCACCACTATATTCCTAGGTCCTATTATCCTGTGCATAGCTGTGTGTGTGCAGAATCCCTATATCTGAAAGAGACACGTTAGTGACAGATTCCTTACCTTAGAATATCCCCAGGCGTCAGGCTGGATCCGGAAAGTTTTTGCGTAGCAGTACCCTTGCGCGTCGGTAGGCGGCGTCGTGCGGCTCCGCGTCCGTCGTCGGCGTCGTGATCGCCGGGATGACGTCGCGGGCAGTACTTAGACGCCGCCCCTGCGCGCTGACATCAGTTCTTCTTTTTCCGCGCCAGTAAGCGCAGATCCGGGAAGAGCAGTGCCCTAGTCAATTTTTGACTAAATTTTTTGTGAATTTTTTTCACTGTTTCTTTCAAGTCTTCATCGACTCCTAGGTGTCGTAGGGATGCCCGGCTTCAAGCCATGCGACGTCTGTGGTCGAATGATGTCGATCACAGACCCGCATCTAGAGTGTCTCTATTGTCTCGGCCGAGACCACGACACGAAGTCGTGTCCTGACTGCCGGAAACTTCACCCGAAGGCTTTGCGAGAGCGGTCTCGAAAGCTACTTGAGGTCTGGCAGTCGGCTCCGCGCCACACCAAGCCCCGGTCCCGGGAGAGGTCGAGGGGCCGGTCGCGGAGTCCCCGCCGGTCGTCTGAGTCCAAGTCTTCGCGCTCCTCGGGTAAGTCGAAGCACAAAAAGTCTAAGAAGCATCATCGCTCTAAGACTTCGCCTCGCCGGTCTCGCGACTCGGCTGAGGCCCCTGTCGGCACCGTTCCCGCCCCCGCGGCCCCGGACATGCCTGTGGAGCCGCCCCCGCATTACCCGTCCTTTCCGGGTTCGGGGGCGACTCCGGCCGAAATACAGGAATTCCTGTCGGCCATGGCCCGCCTCTTCGGGCCTCAAGGTCCCTCCGGTGCGCCTTCGGGCCCCGCGGGCCCTGATGGGGTTGATCCGGCGTCACCGCCGACTCCGGTCCCGGCGTCGCCTGTCCTGCCAGCCTTCATCCCGGCCTCGGCTCCGGCCCCGATCCCGGCTCCGGTGGTACCGCAACCCCGATCGACGCCAGTTGACCTAACCACGCCGACGCCGATGTCCCCGGTGCCGTTCCTGACGCCGTCCGGGGCTCCGGACGGCGTCGTTCCCGGGTTGTCTCCGGCTCCGGACATGGAGCCGGACCGACGCCGGCTCCGGCGCCGATGAGACCTTGTGTCCCAAATGTCCCTCCTCCTCCATATTTTGAACAAGAGGAGGACCAGGAGAGCTGGGAGGGGTCGGAAGACCCTCTCACACAACAGTGTGAGTATGATCAGGACTGGGCTGAGGAACTTGGGGATGCCAGTGGTCTAGACACTTCCCCTGACACTGGCATGCTGTCTCCTCCCGTGGCTACGGAGGAGGGAGCAAATTTCGCAACGGTGTTGCGTAGAGCAGCTGGAGCCTTGCACCTCCAATTGCCTACTGTGGCTGTCAGGACTAATCTCCTGACGGAAGTGCTTCAGCCGGCAGCTTCCTCCACGGAGACTGTGCTGCCGTTTAATGTTCACTGACTGACGTTCTTTGGGCGCCTGGTCCAAGCCCACCACAGGGGCTCCTGTGGATAGGAACGTGGCCCGACGCCATCGCCCTGCTCCGGGCGACCCCTTGTTTCTCTCCCAACATCCCACCCCCGAGAGCTTGGTTGTCCAAGCCTCTGCCTCCCAAACCGCCTTCCCTACCGCCCCTCCGGATAGGGAATCCAAACGCCTGGACCAATTTGGGAAGAAGGCTTTTTCTTCCTCCAGTGCTGGCTTGTGGTCCGTCAACACCGCTTGCCTTTTGGGCCGATATACCCACTCCCTGTGGGATTCGGTGGCGGCAGTTTTGCCGCAGTGTTCTGAGGAGGTCCAGACACTGCTTACCCGCGACATTGCGGAAGGAAGAGATGCGGCTAAATACACCATACGTTGTGGCCTTGATACCGCCGACTCGCTGGGCAGATCGCTTGCAACGACGGTGGCGCTACGTCGCCACGCCTGGCTGAGAACAACTGGTTTCTCGGGTGATGTCCAGAATACACTCATGGGCATGCCCTTTGATGGAGTTGGTCTTTTTGGTTCCAAAGCAGACCATGCGCTGGAGCGTTTTAAGGACTCACGGGCTACTGCCAAGTCCCTGGGCCTTTCTGTTGTACGCCCTCCGCTAACCTCTGCTTTTCGCCCCTTTCGTGGCCACGGAAGGGGCGCCCAGTCACGTCAGCAGCCCAGCCACCGGCCCGCGCAGCAAGCGTCTTCGCGTGGCCGAGGACGTGGATACCGCCGTGGCGGTTCGGGCAACCAGCGTGCGGGTCAGGCCACCACCTCCAACCAGTCCGCGGCCTCCAAGCCCTCCTAGTCCCTCCTTTCCGGTGCACAGCACGCCAGTAGGGGGCAGGGTCCGCCATCACCTTCACCACTGGCGCCCCATCACCTCGGACAGGTGGGTCTTGGACATTGTCCGAAGGGGCTACTCCCTCCCCTTCGAGACCACCCCCCCAGCCATGCCACCTCAATTCCACCGCATGTCAGGGGATCACTTGGTGCTTCTGCAGAAGGAAGTCACGGCCCTCTTGGCCAAGAGGGCCATCGAGCATGTTCCGACCCCAGAAGTAGGACGTGGTTGCTACTCCCACTACTTTCTGGTGCCCAAAAAGGACAAGGAGGACATGCGTCCTATCTTGGACCTCCAGAACGTCAATCGCTTCCTCCGGAAGGAGAAGTTTAAGATGCTCACCTTAGCTCAGGTCCTGACTGCCCTCGACCCTGGAGACTGGTTGGTAGCGTTGGACTTGCAGGACGCTTATTTCCACATCCCCGTCCTGCCGGACCACCGGCGTTACCTGCGGTTCACGGTAGGCCTTGAGCATTTTCAGTTCACCGTGCTCCCCTTAGGCCTTACAAGTGCCCCTCGGGTGTTCACGAAAGTGATGGCACGGTGGTCGCAGCTCATCTGCGCCGGGCAGGGGTTCCAGTCTTCCCTTACCTCGACGACTGGCTGCTGAAGGCGGGCTCGTCCCAGGCAGTCGTCTCCCACCTCCAGACTACGGCCGAACTCCTGCACTCGCTGGGGTTAATGTGCCGAAGTCGCATCTGATTCCTTCTCCACAGCTCCTTTTCATAGGAGCAGTTCTGGACACGACGCAGTTTCGGGCCTATCCTCCCGAACGGCGAGTCCGGGATATTCAGGCTATGATTCCAATCTTTCAGCCTTTATCCTGGGTTTCGGTACGGATGACCCTGAGGCTGCTGGGCCTCATGGCCTCCTGCATCCTGCTGGTCGATCATGCCAGATGGCATATGCGGGCTCTGCAGTGGGACCTGAAGTTCCAGTGGGCGCAGCACCAGGGCAACCTGTCCGATCACGTCCAGATCTCGGAGGGGGCTGCAAAACAGTTGCAGTGGTGGCTCTCGAACCGGCAATGGGTCATGGGCAGATCCCTCTCCCTTCCCCAGCCAGAGCACACAGTTGTGACGGACGTGTCCCTTCTGGGATGGGGCGGTCACATGGGAGAGGCGGAGATCAGAGGCCTCTGGTCTCCGGCAGAGTCCCGGCTCCATATCAACCTTCTGGAGCTCCGGGCGATCCGACTTGCACTCAAGGCATTCCTTCCCTCTGTCAAAGGGAAGGTAGTGCAGGTGTTCACAGACAACACCACCGCCATGTGGTACTGCAACAAACAAGGCGGAGTGGGGTCGTGGACCCTCTGTCAGGAGGCTCTGCGCCTCTGGACATGGCTGGAACATCAGGGCATGTTCCCGATGGTTCAACACCTGGCAGGTTCCCTGAACGCCAGGGCGGACGAACTCAGCCGCAGGTGCATGATGGATCACGAATGGCGTCTTCACTCGGAAGTGGCGCAAGGTCTCTTTCTGCAGTGGGGAGAGCCTTGGTTAGATCTATTCGCCACCGAAGAGAACGCGCAATGTCATCAGTTCTGCGCGTTGGAATTTCCAAGGCGGAGCTCGCTCGACGACGCTTTTCGTCGCGGGTGGAGTTGCGGTCTGTTGTACGCCTTTCCGCCTATACCACTTCTACCCAGAGTGTTGAAGAAGATTCGGCGCGACCGGGCCCAAGTCATCCTTGTGGCTCCGGACTGGGCTCGAAGAGTTTGGTATCCCGAGCTACTCAGTATGAGCGTCGATCCCCCGATCCGTCTGCCTCTTCGGGAGGATCTTCTGTCGCAGCAGCAGGGGACGGTCCTCCACCCGAACCTGTCCAGCCTCCACCTGCTTGCGTGGAGATTGAGCGGCGGCAGTTGATTCCTTTCGACTTGCCTCCCGAAGTTTGTGATGTGATTTTGGCAGCCAGGCGTCCCTCCACTAAGGTGGTATACGCCTGCAGGTGGAACAAGTTTGTGGCATGGTGCACAGCAAAGGCTGTGAATCCCTCTCTGCCCCTCTTTCTGAGGTTCTTCTGTTCCTTCTTTCACTGGCCCAACAGGGTTCTGCCCTGGGTACCATCAAGGGCTATCTTTGTGCCATTTCGCCTTCCTCAGGCTTCCTGATCAGCCCTCCCTTTTCAAGTCCCCTGTTGTTAACAGATTCCTTAAAGGCATTACACACCTCTTCCCTCCTGTTCCGTTTGTGATGCCTCAGTGGGACTTGAACTTGGTTCTTACCTTTCTCATGTGCGCTCCCTTTGAGCCTCTACATAACTGTCCTCTTCGTCTTCTGACTCTGAAGACAGCCTTTCTGGTGGCCATCACCGCCGCTCGGCGGGTGAGTGAGCTCCAGGCTCTATCATGCAAACCTCCCTTTCTGTCTGTCCATCCAGACAAGGTTGTTCTTAGGACGCGTCCGTACTTCTTGCCAAAGGTGGTTACTGCCTTCCACATTGGGCAGACCATCACTTTGCCCACCTTCTTTCCGCCTCCGCATCCTTCCAGAGAGGAAGAGAGGCTCCACCGTCTGGACCCAAAACGTGCGCTTTCCTTTTACCTCAACCGCACACAACACTTCCGGGTGGATGACCAGCTCTTCTAAGGTAAGGAATCTGTCACTAACTACTGTCTCTTACAGATATATCGTTACACAAGTTAGTAATTTGTGCAACAGGGCTACTCCCTCCCCTTCGAGACCACCCCCCCAGCCATGCCACCTCCATTCCACCGCATGTCAGGGGATCACTTGGTGCTTCTTCAGAAGGAAGTTGCGGCCCTCTTGGCCAAGAGGGCCATCGAGCGCGTTCCGACCCCAGAAGTAGGACGTGGTTGCTACTCCCACTACTTTCTGGTGCCCAATAAGGACAAGGAGGACATGCGTCCTATCTTGGACCTCCGGAACGTCAATCGCTTCCTCCGGAAGGAGAAGTTCAAGATGCTCACCCTAGCTCAGGTCTTGACTGCCCTCGACCCTGGAGACTGGATGGTAGCGTTGGACTTGCAGGACGCATATTTCCACATCCCCGTCCTGCCGGCCCACCGGCGTTACCTGCGGTTCACGGTAGGCCTCGAGCATTTTCAGTTCACCGTGCTACCTTTTTGGCCTTACCAGCGCCCCTCAGGTGTTCACAAAAATGATGGCGGTGGTCGCAGCTCATCTGTACCGGGCACGGGTTCCAGTCTTCCCCTACCTCGACGACTGGCTGCTGAAGGCGGGCTCGTCCCAGGCAGTCGTCTCCCACCTCCAGACTACGGCCGAACTCCTGCACTCGCTGGGGTTCTCCATCAACGTGCCGAAGTCGCACCTGATTCCTTCTCCACAGCTCCTTTTCATCGGAGCAGTTCTGGACACGACGCAGTTTCGGGTCTATCTTCCCAAACGGCGAGTCCGGGATATTCAGGCTATGATTCGGCCTCTATCCTGGGTTTCGGTACGGATGACCCTAAGGCTGCTGGGCCTCATGGCCTCCTGCATCCTGCTGGTCGATCATGCCAGATGGCATATGCGGGCTCTGCAGTGGGACCTGAAGTTCCAGTGGGCGCAGCACCAGGGCAACCTGTCCGATCACGTCCAGATCTCGGAGGGGACTGCAAAACAGTTGCAGTGGTGGCTCTCGAACCGGCAATGGGTCGTGGGCAGATCCCTCTCCCTTCCCCAGCCAGAGCACACATTTGTGACGGACGTGTCCCTTCTGGGATGGGGCGGTCACATGGGAGAGGCGGATATCAGAGGCCTCTGGTCTCCGGCGGAGTCCCGGCTCCATATCAACATTCTGGTGCTCCGGGCGATCCGACTTGCACTGAAGGCATTCCTTCCCTCTGTCAAAGGGAAGGTAGTGCAGGTGTTCACAGACAACACCACCGCCATGTGGTACTGCAACAAACAGGGCGGGGTGGGGTCGTGGACCCTATGTCAGGAGGCTCTGCGCCTCTGGACATGGCTGGAACATCAGGGCATATTCCTGATGGTTCAACACCTGGCAGGTTCCCTGAACGCCAGGGCGGACGAACTCAGCCGCAGGTGCATGATGGATCACGAATGGCGTCTTCACTCGGGGGTGGCGCAAGGTCTCTTTCAGCAGTGGGGAGAGCCTTGGTTAGATCTGTTCGCCACCGAAGAGAACGCGCAATGTCAGAAGTTCTGCGCGTTGGAATTTCCAAGGAGGCACTCGCTCGGCGACGCTTTTCGTCGCTATTGGAGTTGCGGTCTGTTGTACGCCTTTCCGCCTATACCACTTCTACCCAGAGTGTTGAAGAAGATTCGGCGCGACCGGGCCCAAGTCATTCTTGTGGCTCCGGACTGGGCTCGAAGAGTTTGGTATCCCGAGCTACTCAGTATGAGCGTCGATCCCCCGATCCGTCTGCCTCTTCGGGACGATCTTCTGTCGCAGCAGCAGGGGACGGTCCTCCACCCGAACCTGTCCAGTCTCCACCTGCTTGCGTGGAGATTGAGCGGCGGCAGTTGATTCCTTTCGACTTGCCTCCCGAAGTTTGTGATGTGATTCTGGCAGCCAGGCGTCCCTCCACTAAGGTGGTATACGCCTGCAGGTGGAACAAGTTTGTGGCATGGTGCACAGCAAAGGCTGTGAATCCCTTTCTGCCCCTCTTTCTGAGGTTCTTCTGTTCCTTCTTTCTCTGGCCCAACAGGGTTCTGCCCTGGGTACCATCAAGGGCTATCTTTGTGCCATCTCGGCCTTCCTCAGGCTTCCTGATCAGCCCTCTCTTTTTAAGTCCCCTGTTGTTAACAGGTTTCTTAAAGGCATTACACACCTCTTTCCTCCTGTTCCGTTTATAATGCCTCAGTGGGACTTAAACTTGGTTCTTACTTTCTTGATGTGCGCTCCCTTTGAGCCTCTGCATAACTGTCCTCTTCGTCTTCTCACTCTGAAGACAGCCTTTCTGGTGGCCATCACCTCCGCTCGGCAGGTGAGTGAGCTCCAGGCTCTATCATGCAAACCTCCCTTTCTGTCTGTCCATCCAGACAAGGTTGTTCTTAGGACGCGTCCGTCCTTCTTGCCAAAGGTGGTTACTGCCTTCCACATTGGGTAGACCATCACTTTGCCCACCTTCTTTCCGCATCCTTCCAGAGAGGAAGAGAGGCTCCACCGTCTGGACCCAAAACGTGCACTTTCCTTTTACATCAACCGCATACAACAGTTCCGGGTGGATGACCAGCTCTTTGTTGGCTACGTGGGCGCCAAAAAAGGTCGGGCGGTACACAAAAGGACCATCTCCCGCTGGGTCATCTTGTGTATCAAAGCCTGCTATTCTTTGGCTAAGAAGGAGCCTCCTGTTGGGCTGCGTGCCCATTCCACCAGGGCAACGGCTGCTACCACGGCTTTAGGCCGTGGAGTTCCGCTACAGGATATATGTCAGGCAGCTACGTGGGCCTCGCTGCACACGTTTACAAAGCATTACTGCCTTGACAGCCAGGTCCGGAGGGACGGCTTCTTTGGCCGTTCTGTCCTCCGGGACTTCCTTGTCTGATCTTGGTTCGCAGACCCACCACCGGGGTTGGTATTTCTGGGGTATCTATTCTAAGGTAAGGAATCTGTCACTAACGTGTCTCTTTCAGATGCACAAGTTACTAACTTGTGTAACGATGTATCTGTAAGAGACAGTAGTTAGTGACAGATTCCTTACCGCCCCACCCATCCTCCCCGTTTTGCGAACTGATTTCTAGGGTTAAGGACATCCCTTTCAGGGCCCTAGTATTTTTCAGACACCTATGTCAGCTTCTTGCATGGCTCTGCGTTCCTGGCGCGGAAAGTCGTGTACAGAACTGACGTCAGCGCGCAGGGGCGGCGTCTATGTACTGCCCGCGACGTCATCCCGGCGACCAGGACGCCGACGACGAACGCGGAGCCGCACGACGCCGCCTACCGACGCGCAAGGGTACTGCTACGGAAAAAACTTTACGGATCCAGCCTGACGCCTGGGGATATTCTAAGGTAAGGAATCTGTCACTAACTACTGTCTCTTACAGATATATCGTTACACAAGTTAGTAACTTGTGCTTCACTTGAATCTGCTGACAGAATGTGGAAACATCCTGGCACAGTCACATACACCAGCCATCACGAAGACTTATAACGCCAAGTGGAAGAGTGTTTGTGCCTGGTTCAAAAGAAAGGAATTCACCCGCTCTATATGCAACAAGCCCTTTGTTGGAACTAGCCAAGTGCGGCCTCAAATACTCATCAATACAAGTCCTTCTAGCAGTCATATCTTGATTTAGAAGAATAGGAGACAACTCATCCACTCTGTTCTCTCAGAGAATCATAGCACAGTATATTTTTAGTGCATTTCCACTTGTACAGCTCCTGCCAGTCTTGTGGAACCTCAACACTCTTTGAGCTAGTTAATGCTACCTCCCTTTGAGCAATCCTTACGTACAGCTAAAGTTCATATCCTGGAAGACAGTTCTTCAAGCAATTACATAGGCAAGGAGGCTAGGAGAGATGCAGTCATTGACTGTAACAGTGCCCTTATTCCGATTCACAAGGGACAAAGTCATCTTAAGAACCAACCCTAAATTCATACCTGATGTCTCTACTGACTTCCATCTTTATAAACTAGTTATGCATGTTCCAGTAAGCAGGTGTGTGACTGACTGAACTCTAGCCCTTCCTCTTTTCTGGAGGCAGGCTAGAGAGATGCAACCTTGATTTCAATAGTAATCCAAATTGCATTAGACCAGTGTTGAAAGTAAACCCAAGGCTTACTAAAATTATATACAAATGGCAACTTTGAGACCTGGGTTTTCCAAGCTTTGGTCCATTGTGTAATTTGAATCCTTCTCAGCAAATGAGACACCAACTGAAGAGAAAGACAATGTTATGGGCAACTGGCTATCAAAAAGTTCCAGGCTTGCAGCATTTCTACAAGTTCAAGAACACCAGCTGGCAAATTCATATACTTGCCACCTGGGTTGTTTAAATTACTCAAAACACTCACCCCAGTAAATCCCTCATCATTACTAGTGGTCTAGAAGATATTTGAAAGGATATTTTCGTACTGACATTTGTTAAACTTTCAGTACATTGTACCATTTCCTGGATGTCCACATTAAATTTATATTATTCCAAAGCATATACCTTCTTAACTTTTCTGGTACTGCTTTAGTTTGAGTGTTTACTCATTGGATTATCATTAATATCATTAATAACCTTAAACATGAATGACTCCTGCCGTGTGCAGATCCCGCCTCACTTTTATTTTTAAAGTGTGTGTGTGTGTATATATATATATACACGTGTGTGTGTGTGTGTGTGTGTGTGTGTGTGTATATATATATATATATATATATATATATATATATATATATATACACATATACATATATATCTATCAATCAAGGGCGCAGGTCCGCGGCCGAAACGCGTCATTTGGACTTTGTTGTAATGTAATAAATCTTCACACCAATTGGAGTCCGTGCCCGTGTTTTTCCTGTGTGGTGGAAACCTGGGATCTCTCTGCTATATAGATCTAGCTAGATGGAGAGAGAGATGTAGGTAGGTAGGTATAGATGTAGGTAGGTATAGAGGTAGGTAGGTGCAGATATAGATGGAGGCAGATGTAGGTAGGTATAGATGGAGGCAGATATAGATGGGTATAGATGGAGGCAGATATAGATAGGTATAGATGGAGGCAGATGTAGATGGGTATAGATAGAGGCAGATATAGATATGTAGATAGATAGAGGTAGAGAGAGATATCATAATGTATAACATTTAAACTGCTACCCTAGGTGTTTTTTTTTAATGTTTAAAGGTGAGTCTCATTGGATATTAGTTGGCTAAGGCCAATTTGTTTATCTCTACAGGATAGTGGCGGTCTACAGCTTGTTATGAATGTGTGTAGAGCATTGTGTGCATGCATGTGGCAACGCAAATGGCAATTTGATTCATTCTGCTCGGCTGCTTGATGGTTCCTGGAATTTTCTGGGCTGATTGTGTTTTGATGTGTGAATAACCTATTAATGTCCTTCCAAGGTGGTAAATGCCTAACCAACTATGTCTTAATTGTGCCATATGCTTGATGGGACCAGAAATTGTGCCTTCTGAGTACTGTAAGTGTGATGCTGGTATTTTGCCCATGCCCTTTTGAAAGCCGCAGATTCTTCCATTTTTGAATATTCCGCAGACGTCCGACTGGATCCGGCGCCAGAAGTAGGACGTGGATGCTCTTCTCAGTTTCTGGTGGACGGAGTCCTTCAGCCTACCCTAGACCTGTGCCCTCTCAATGACTTCCTCCAGAAAAAAATTCCAGATGCTCACCCTGGCCCAGAACAGAAGGATATTTCGCACCATGATCCCGTTTATCGTAGCACCACCAGGGACCTCTGTGCAGCGAGCTTTCCCACTAGAATGCTCCCGCACTTGCCAATATTTTGTACTGAAATTAGGATTTCTTTAGTTAAACGTAAATCGTACATGACCCTTAGCATTGCATGGATGTCACCGAATGTGACTTTGCAGGAAATCTTATTTACAGAATAGATGATTGTGTGGTGCCTGACCTTAAAGACAACATAAACAGAATTAAGTGAATTTGTTCGCTGGTTAAGTTCATTAACATGGTGTCAGTAATTTAAGCCTTATCTTCAATGAAAACAGATTCCCAGTCCATCTGAGGTGCAAAATCTTTCTGGATATGCTATGTAGACCACTTAGAATCACGGTGGGAGTTTGCCTCCTTGTCTCTAAGGAGACAAGTCTATTGGCTGCAGAGTGGCACGGGGGATTTCACTTTTCAAAACCCCCTGGTGTGACCAGACCTGATTCCCTTTCGTGGCGGTCAGGCTTCTTCATGAGTCACAGCTCACGATCCACATCAAGGATTTCAAGAGTTTCCCCATCAGCATCTGGTGGCTTTTCAGTGAGGTTAGTTTCTGTATCCAGGGCCAAAAGTGCAGCAACCCATCCTATTGTACTGAGAGGCCAGAGGCTAAAATCTAGCATGAAGGTGAGAATCAGGAGTGTATCGTTTAAGATCAGTTTTCTCTAGAACCACAACCCACTATGGAAGAGCCCCTGCCAGTGACCTCAGAAGAAGAGGACTCAGCTGCCTAGAGGTCCATCTACACCTTCAGTATAGTTTCCTGTGGATCCTGACCTTTCAATGCCTCTTCCATCTGTTTCACAAAAGCACAAAGCAAAGAAGCGTAGACATCTCCAGGTAGCCGAAGAGGAATCTGCTAGAAAAAAGTAAAAGGGCAACCACTGTAAGTGCTCTAGGGAGAAGAGTTCGGATGGGTTATCCAGATCACACATCCATGCAAGAAGGATCATTTCGTCCTCCGGATCAGACATGAGTTGTGTTCCCTTTAAGGGGTGGGGGGTGGTCTGTTTCTCCTTGCCTCTTTGTGCGCCCAGATTTTCTATGGGAGCGCCCTAGCACCTCTCAGGACCAAAAGGGATAGTAAAAGGATATTTTGCCAACCCTACGTGGCCGGTGTGAAAACCCCTTTCGGGAGATGTGAAAACTCCTGTTTCGTGTGTGGCAGGTAGCACTGCAGAAGGCCCAGGGTATGCACCAAAGGCAAAGGAGCTGCTTCTTCATATAATTTAAGAATGGAACATTTCAGGAGGCCAATCTGGGACAGTGAAATAAACTCATTGAACTGGTTTATTTTGTTTAAAGACATGGCAAATACTTTTTTACCAAGCCTTTTTTTCGTTCATTATCGCTTATGAGAGCATCTTGAAATAGGTGGGTTCAGGATGCCTAATGGAGCAAGGCTGGTTATAGGACTGTGCTGTGTGTTCAGCAGCTTTCAGGCAATAATAACAAGCATTGGCATAGCCAATAGGTCTCGCCTTTGGGACCTTATAATTGTTTAGCCATGCAACAGTTGATGTTGTTGCACCAAGGATATTGTGCTGGATAACTAAACACTTATAAGGTCCCAAAGGCGAGACCTATTGGCTATGCCAATGCTTGTTAACATTCTGTTGACTCCCACTTGCCTTCCCAGTGGCCACTTCTATCTGACTGGCAAAGTCAATAGCTCGTCCACAGGCGACACCTACTGGCTTTGCCAAAGCTTGTTTCTTTTGTGTGAAGCCCTCCATTACAGTGAATGTGTTTTCGAGCACTCTCCCCTAGTGCAAGTCTCTCATGATGTACTCTGTCTTGGTCTCTTAGCTCAACTGCTTCTCCCCGCTCCCTCCCTCTTGCGTTACTTTAGCCGTGCTGCACAGCATCACAGATGCAGGGCAGCGTGGATAACAGCCATTGGTAGAGCCAACAGGTCACAAAGGCGAGACCCGTTGGCTTTGCCAAAACTTGTTTCACATTGGAAACATTATTTAGAAGTATTTTGGCACAAACCAATATTTTGAACAGAATTGTCATACATAATTAGGCACTGGAAAGTGTGACTTGAACCTAGGTTTAACAGAAATGGCAAATACCAGCTCACGTTTTGAGATGGCTTGTCCTTTAAAGAAAGTACTAATTAAACATGTGATCTAATCTGAGGTTTATGAAAAGAACTCTGACTAATAAAATTGTGTTCTCTTAAAAGGTTTTGCATTGTGGACACGAAAATATTCCAATATGAAAGTTATAAGGTCTCTTGACATACACACTGTATCAATTAATACACAACAGTTCCAAACAAAAAATGAAATATCCAAGCACGAAAAGGACAACTAATTGCAGCATTTAAATAAAAAAATGGATATCTATAAAGACCTACAGACAAGGTCTTTTCTACCAGCCCCCCGCCAGCACTCTTCCATGGCATGCGTTGTTAAATCAATAACAGACGTTGCCTGACTTGCTTGCTTCATTCAGCTTTGGCATAGAAGCATGTAAACCGTTGCATTCCTTCTGGTCCACTAGACACACATTAAAACAATCAGTCAAGTTGAACTCTATCTGGGAGGCAGAGGTCACAGTCGGAAAGACATTGTTCAGAATGGATCAGGTTACGCGATTTTTGATGCTCAAGGACTGTGGGACGGGGAGGATGACTAAGAAGTGAAGGGGCGGGATTGGGTGAGACGGGGAAAAAACATTGCATGAGGGAGACGACAACATGGGGCAAGGGGAGAAGCGGACATTGAAAGAAGAACACAGAACGGGGCAGGGGAGCGGGAGAGAGAAAAGCACGCAGCGCAGGGGAAAAGCACGCATGACAGCGAGCAGGTCTTCACTTTTCAAGTGCTTGTGGCGGCATCCACCTTGCGTGAGCGAGCAGCGGCGCGCAGGGGACATGTGTTTGTAATTAACGTGGCTGCGCCGCTGCTCGCTCCCGCAAGGTGGATGCCGCCGCAAGTGCTTGAAAAGTGAAGACCGATTGCTAAAGGCCCTCTCCTAGAGCAGCGCATGCGCGCTGCCTAGGCGAGACCTAAAAATGTGAAGATAACTGTGGTGATTAATGTTCCTGCTGGAGAGAGATGGATATTTGTCTAGTGGCAATTTTGACTTATAAAGTAGTGCAGAGGGTTAATATGCCTGCTGCAAAGAACGTGTACCTTGCAAATCACAGAACTGTATTTATGTGGATATTTCAGTGGGGTATTGCTCTTGTCGGAGAGATCCTTTTGTTAGTTGCAATTCATAATTTATAATCCTACTATAGCACAGTAACCTGTGAATTGTTAGCAAAGAGATGCTTTCAAACTGCATGTTATAGGTTAGGTCTTTCATTATCCTAATGTTGCTAAAAAGGGTTTGGGTGGAAATAGTCTCATTAGTAAAGCCAAACCCCAACCACTGGGGGTTTATCTCCTAAGGAACAACATTCATTAGTACAGTTAAGTGGCTTTGCACTTTATTGTTGGGTAAGAGCTGTCATGTGGGGGAGGGTTGTGGGGGGGCTTTTTGTAGTTATGTTCTTCGAATGTTACAAATTGAAAACTTGAATAAAACTGATTTTCAAAAAAGGGGAAGGTTAGACAAAGGTCAGAGATAATGAACATAATGAGTAGGAGAAGCATAGTCGAGATATAGATTTGATAGAGAAAGGGAAGAATGAGAGGGAGACAGGGAGATTAGAGAGAGGACGGGGAGATTAGAGAGTTTGGGGAAGAGCGAATGGTAGGATGTAGATTAAAGAGAGGAGGCAGTATGAGGGAGAATTAAAGGAGAACGGAAAGGGACAAAACAGTGGGGAAGATAAGCACAATGAGACAAAACAAAAACTTTAAAAGGGGAAAAACGACATAAGGATAAGCGAGAGAGATAGAGTGGAAGTGGATAGGGATAAGAAAAGGTAGGAGGAGAAAAGAGATTCATGACGATAATTAAGAGAGGAATTATATGTAGAATGATTAGGGCACAAGATTCAGTGTCACCGTTGCAATGTGCAAAGAGCCCACTGAGCCCTTGTAATGGGTGTCTTTTAATACCAACACAAAGGTGAGGGGAGGTCAATTTTTTCTGGCTTAGATTAGGGCACGTGCGCACATACTTGCATATTAAGTTGTTGCTTCACCTTTGTTCACACAGCCTTGACTGTCGTGCACAAAGCATCTTTATTGCCGCACATAAAGGAAAAAAGTTAGAGGGAACATTGGACATGAGTGGTGGGTTCTCAGTAAGATCTCTTACTCTTCACTATAAGCGACAGTCTCCTTTCACAAAGTTATTAATAGAGCTGATAGAAGATTGTACATGGAACCGTCTTCTCCAGTTTGAGGCCATTTTTTCAAAACCACAGGTAAGACCCATGGTAACTCTTCTTATGGGTCTTTTGGAACCCTCAATGTATACTTTCTTGACTTCTGCTTCCATAGAACCTGTTGACCACTGACGGGCAAAAAAATACAAACTGCCAGAATGGATATAGTTTTGAAGGTACCTATGGTTATACATATATGCATACACCAACATATACTTTTGTTTTCCTGTATATAGCTTTTTGGTATCTACATTGAACTTTTATTTTTTTATTTAGGAAGAGGTAATGGAGACCGGAATCGAGCCTCCCAGTGAACAAACATGTGAGTTGAACATCCCGGGTCACGTATCGCCTGTAGAAAATTTGACACGTGTAACTTCTTCACCTGCTGTTGGTCCTGTTGAAGATGTACCAGCTCCAGAAATCCAGTCCTTCCAAACGGTTGTGGAAGCAACTGAGAATTCCAACCTAAAATGCAATGTCTGTCAGACATCCGGATTATTGCTGACCTGTAAGCAATGCCAAATGCACTACCATGCAGAGTGTCACATTCCTGTGATCCAAGAGCATCCCAGGTACTTTGCTTTTTTTCAGTGGTTGAAGAGTTACATTTTTATTGAAAATAAAAAGCAAAACTGCATACAAAAGGAGGATCAGTCACAAATTCAGTTGGCTGAATTAGATTTGAGTGCTTTCAGCACAAGCGTCTTTACAACGAGTATCATTAAAATGCATCATTACAGTGGTAAGAAAAATTAAAGCAGTAGTGTCTGTTGGGTGTCCCCCTCTGAATTAATATTATGGAATCCAGTTCGTTTGTGGGATCCTGCAACATAAGTGCCTTGACTTTGTTTTCTGCTGATGTTTCTCTGTAATCAGTCTGAGCCTTGGCTCTGGTGCTTATATTGACTCTAATATCAATGGTGAGTGTGCAAGGAGTTGTGTGGTGCTTGGACGCAGTCATTGCGCAGTAGTAACTTCTGTTTGTCTTTAGACTTTCTGCTCCTTGGTTCTGGCAAATAGTGACACTTGCCACCCGACTCTTTGAATTGAATTTGAGCCGTGTTTCAAGATAGTAGTTTTACAGTGAATGCTTCTGTCTCACCTTAATCTGCACATTTTGGTTTGGCCGGTCCTGTCTCTTTGTGACCATCTCTTCGCTAGAAATTGGCCCTTTGGTCTTGTTGCTGAGTCTGTGATGTCACTGGGTAGGTAAGAGTATTTCCTCTTTTGAGTCTAGGTGTTTTGCTGTTACTCACAAAATGATCTTTTCTTGGCTGTTGTCATAAAGTGGGAAGTTCAGGCTGATGTAATTCTTGGGTACCACAGACGGCTAAATCAAAGTAGAACTTGAATACCTATATGCCTGTTTGTATCAACAACCCTACATATTTTCCAAGGGACCTGAATGCATCTGATAACACCTGATTCGACCCTAAGCACCTGCAATGGAATAGCATTGACCTTAAAGCTCAATGCCCAATGTAATTCTCTGTCGTCTGAGCTATGAAGCCCATCCGGATGGCTGTTTCTGCCCAGACGTTTAAAACAAGATTGTCCTGTCATAATCATAAGTGTACCTTTTTACTTATGTGTTCAAAAAGTTCCTTTTCTTTTTTACTGGCTAGACATGCAGGTATTCACTTTTACCTATTGAGTTATGCTGCAGTGTGAGTCTAATTGGGGCAAACAAAACACGGAGAAATGATTGCATCACTATCTTCTAACAAAATATGAGGGGGACATAAATTGCAACAAAATACAAATATAACAGCAAAAAAGTGACAGTTTTCTTATGCTCAAACAAATTTAAATTGTGTCTCTTGTATTTTTTTTAAAACAGGATAATTTAAGCACTACATACATAAACATTTAAATCAAGAGTCGATGCTCGTGGTTAAAGTCGAAATTTAGAAGGGTAAAGAAGGTGCTCAGACGGAGTGCTCGTGAAGGTGCATAAAGGAGAGGAAACAGAAGGATTCCTGATACTATTCTTTAACTAAATTTCTTCATCTAAGAGCCTGTTTCAATACATATGAGTTATATTAACTCCATCCCATGGAGATAAAACTGATAAGTGACAATTGCCACCGGACGGATAGTAATCCATGCTGGGTTTTAAAAGGGCAGATTACTGATTACTATCTGTCCGGGGGCAATTGCCAACCATGAGCATCCACACTCTTGATTCAAATGTTTATGTATGTAGTGCTTAAATTATCCAGTTTTTCAAAAAAATACAATTTAAATTTGTTTGAGCATAAGAAAACTGCCACTTTTGTTGCTGATATATTTGTATGTTTTAATTTGTCTCCTTCATTTCTTATGTTGTTAGGAGATAGTGATAGAATCATTTCTCTGTGTTTTTTTTACTCCGAACGGACCACTGTTTATATGCATCATATATTACCCAGGTCCTCTGGGTTAAATTTGGGTCACCCCATTGTTTGAAATAGCAGTGTGAGTCGAACCATCGGAGCAAGACTCGAAGTCTTACCTTTGCTAACCTAAGAGTCTGAAGTGTAATTGAAGTCTCTTGGCTTCACAAGTCAGAATGCAAGAGTCTTGTGTGAGAAAGTGCCCTCTTTCTGCATGGTAAACCCCCCACCCCCCTTTGTGCTGAACTGCTGATGTGCTTTGACTGAGTGTGCCCTGGGCTCCTGCCAATCGGGTACCCAGGGCCTATGTTCTTTCCCTAAAACTGCATTGAAAACAAAACCCAGTTGGCATCTCTGGCCACAGGTCAGCCCCTGGTAAATGGTACCTCAGGTACCCAGGGCACTGTGACCAGGGAAGACCTCCAAGGACTGCAGCACTTATTGTGCCACCCTTAGAGGCCCTGTACCATTACACTCACACACTGCCTTTGCAGGCTGCGTGTTTTGGTGCAGAACAAAGTGAAGAGTCGACATGGCACACATCCCTGTGTGCCATGCCTACAACCCACTGCCCTGGCATAGATCAGTCACCCCTCTAGCTGGGTACATGTAAGAAAGTGGCTCTGTATATACTGCACCAAAGTAAGGTTCAGTGTGCACAGAGTCCACAGTCCCCAGAGGTTTGGCAGAGGCCAACGTTAGATATAACCTTACTCTCTAAAGTGGTAGCTTGGTCGAGCAGTAAGGCAGTATCAGAGGACAGTGTAAAGCATTTGTTGTACACACTCAGTCAGCAAATGAAGCCACACACTCAAGAACTGAACTCTAGGCCAATGGTTTGTATATAAAAATATAGTTGTTTTATTTTAGAACCAACAATAGGTGTCAAAATATACTTTCTCAGAATGAGATGCTTTAGTTAAATACTGTTCAATAGGCAATAGACTTTTGAATGCAATAGTTACAGTTGTTGCAATATGCAACACAATTTTAAACACAATTATACATTGAGCTCAATGGAAATTTCTGGTTAAATGCAATAGATTACTTTTTGGATTACTTTTTCTAACCACAGGACTGGATCCTAGATTCAGTCCTGGGACATCTCCTGTAAACAGTTGAGTAAAAACGTTTTGGTTACAGTTGTGATTTTTAAGGAATATTATTGTATTTTAAAAGTTGACACTTAGAAACTTTTTCAGCAAAAACCAGGCAATGTTATCCTATGGAAGGAATTCAAGTTACCAGTAAGTACAGTTGTGATTACTTTTTCTTACTCAGTGTTAGATCCTGCACTGGTGCATCTCCTGTAAACAGTTGAAGGAATGTGGTTTTTTTATACAGGCGATTTTTAACGAATATTTGTAAGTTTGCAAAATTGACACTTAGAAACTTTTTCAGCAAAAACCAGGCAATGTTGTCCTATGGAAGGAAATTCAAGTTACTGGTAAGTACAGTTGTGATTACTTTTTAGGGTCAGTGCTGGGCACCAAGATCCAGCACTGGGATCTCTCCTGATAGCAGGTGAGTAAATTCGTTTTCGTAATTCGGCTGATTTTAGGTGACTATTTTAAAGTCTCAAAACTCGACACTTAGAAGAATTTCCAAGCAAAAACCAGTCCATGTTATCCTATGGAAGGAAATTCAATTCGCCGGTAAGTTACTTTAACGTTACTTTTGTAATCCAGTGCTGGACTCCTAGATTCAGCGCTGGGACATTTACTTAAAACAGGTAAGTAATTACGTTTTTGTAGTTTGTACGATTTTTAAAGAATATTCTTGTATTTCAAAAGTTGACAAACTTTTTCACAAAGAACCACCAATGTTATCCTATGGAAGGAAATTCAGTTCACAGGTAAGTTACTTTTTAATTACTTTTGTTACTCCGTACATTCAATTGAAGGTGCACCGAAAATTAAATAGCACAGTCTGGTGTTGGTTTGTTCTTCAACTTTTTATTCTTTATTTCATTTTCTTTTGCAACAGACAGCCAACGCGTTTCGTTCCCACTTTACAGTGTGTGGAACACAAGAATCCAAGGAACTGACGACCGGTCCGCTTATCGAGGTGGCCGGTTCTACTTCGGGAAAACCCATTAATCCTGGGATTCCCCGTGGTCATCCATTAAACTACGCTTCTGATTTTATCTTATTTAAGCCCTGACGAAGTTCCACACACTGTAAAGTGGGAACGAAACGCGTTGGCTGTCTGTTGCAAAAGAAAATGAAATAAAGAATAAAAAGTTGAAGAACAAACCAACACCAGACTGTGCTATTTAATTTTCGGTGCACCTTCAATTGAATGTATTATATGTTAATCTGTGAAACAGTGACACTGAAGGGTGACAAGTGTCGAAGTGTGCACGATAAAACATTACAAAAGAGGGGCACAGTTACTAGTGAGGTGCGATTTTCTTTGGGTCCGTCATCCGATTCGCTTTTACTGTCAAAACTTTTGTTACTCAGTGCTGGACACCTAGGTTCAGCACTGGGACCTTTCCTGCAAACAGTTGAGAAAATTCGGTTAGGTTATTTGTGCGATTTTTAAGGAATATTCTTAGTTTTCAAAAGTCGACACTTAGAAACTTTTTGGAAGAAAAAGTGTCCATGTTATCCTATGAGGAAAAATGAGTTATCGGTTTTGAGGTAAGTAATCGGTCTTTTGAGTTAGGGTTCTGGGGTTAGACTCAGGGGTCTCCCAGGGTCAGTGATGCACTGTTGTTGCACCCTCAGCGGCACTAGTGCGGCCGGGTGCAGGGTGCTGTTTTGAGGTCGGGTGCCCTGTTGATTTCAATGGAGATTTTCGGTTTTGGTTTTCAGCTGCAGGCTCGGTCCAGGAAGACTTCCAGGAGGAACCAACAGCTGGGCAGGTAAGTTGGAGGGCTTGGGGACGTAGGTGCTCCTCGGGTTCCTTTCTCCAGGGCGCAGGGCGGCTGGATGCAGGGGTGTCTTTTGAGGTCGGATTTCACCTTACCGGGCCACTCGCGGTTGGGGGGGGTCTCCGTGCAGAGGCTGCAGGCGACGTCGGGGAGTCCTGGAGGGGTCAACCCACGGTGGACTCAGACTCTGGAGCGCTGGGGGACCTCGCTGGGACCGGTGGGCCACTTGAACTCGGGCTGTAGGCGACGGGTGCAGTGGTGGATCCAGGCGTCGGGTTTCTTTTTCCTCAGCAGGCTCGGAGTCTTTGTTTGATGTTTCTTTTGAACAGAGCTGCTGTTCACAGGAGATCCGGTCTTTGTTGAAGGCAGTCAGTCCTCCCCGGGGTTCTGGAGGTCGCTGGCTGCAGGACAAGACGATTTTTGGCGCAGGATCTATGGAAACTGCAGACGGGCCGGTAGGGCTGGGGCCAAGTCAGTTGTTCTCTGTAGTCTCCTCTGCTGGGCATCTTCTTTCGTCCTTTTTCTTCTTAGGTTGCGGGAATCTCAGGAAGGAAGGTTCAGGGTGCCCCTAAATACTAGATTTAGGGGCGTTACAGGTAGGTAAAGGGCAGGGACCAATGGGTCCCTGCCCTGGGGGTGGGTACACTCCCTATCCTGCCACTCTCCTGTGGGAGGGGGGCAGGAGCCTAGTCCTGATTGGGCAGGGCTCCCCATCTTCAAGATGGCGAGAGCCCGGAGATGTGCTTCACCTCGCCACCCCCACCTGAGGGGTGGGGTTGGCAGAGGATGGCACACCCCCTTTCCTCCCTTGGTGTTTCCCGCCAGTCTTCCCGCCAGGATGGGGGTAAGAACCGGTGGGGGCCAGTTGCTGAGTACAGCAAGTGGTCTGGGGAAGCTCAGAAAGGCGGAATGCCTTTGAAGCTTCCCCCTGCCCATCCTGGGGGAGGAGGCCTAGCACCTCGCCCAGGACGTGCATTGTTGCAGGCCCGGGAGAGCGGATGGCTCTCTACCCAGGGGTCCAGCAACATGTCTGCTGTGTGGCAGCCTAGGCAGCCCCTCAGACAAGACGTGGATTGTAGGTTAGGTTCAGGGGCAACTCTAAGTTGCCCTCTGTCGTGCATTTTACAGTAAATCCCACACTGGCATCAGTGTGGGTTTACTGTGCTGAGGAGTTTGATACCAAACTTCTCAGTCTTCAGTGCAGCCATCATGGTGCTGTGGAGTTCTTGCTGACGACCTCCCAGCACCATATACTCGGAATGGCAGCACTGCACTTACAGTGCCCAGGAATGGACCTGGGTACTGTAGGAGCACAGGGCTCATGCACCTGTACCCTCACCACTGGCGTAGGGCACCCAGCTAGAGGGGTGACTGAGGTATGCCAGGGCAGTGTTTGTGGGCATGGCACACAGGGATGTGTGCCATGTCGACTCTCTGTTTTGTTCTGCACCAAGACACTCAACCTGCAAGGGCAGTGTGTGTGTGTCAGGGTAAAGGGCCTCTAAGGGTGGCACAATAAGTGCTGCAGCCCTTAGGTGTCTTCTCTGGTCACAGTGCCCTGGGTTCCTAGGGTACCATTTACCAGGGGCTTACCTGTGGCCATTTGTAACACGACCCCCAGCCTTTCATGCTAACAGGAGCAGGCTGTAGGAAACTGGCTCTCTATATACTTCACCAAAATGAGATAGTGTGTATAGAGACCAGGTGACCCCAGAGGTAGGCAGAGGTTAAAGTTCGATAGAACTTTACTCTCGATTTGTGGTAGATTGGTCGTGCAGTAAAGCAGTATCAGAGGACAGTGTTAAGCATTTGATGTACCCACTCAGTCAGCAAATGAATGCACACACTCAAAGACTGAACTCTAGACCAATTGTTTTTGTATAAAAAATATACTGTTTTATTTTTAGAACCAAGCAAGCCTGGCACAGGTAAGCATTAAATACTATACAGTAATAAGTTGCTGATTGTAGAACAGTTTGAAAAATGCAATAGGAATTGTACTTTGTTTAATTTACAGGGGATGCAGTAGTTTGCATTACTTAGCAAATACAGTACATTGAAATGAATAGGCTTTTTCAGTAAATTACAGGTAAGTTACTTTTCCCGTTACTTTTCTAACTCCGTGCTGGATACCTAGATTCAGCACTGGGACATTTCCTGCAAACAGGTAAGTAAATACGTTTTGGTTATTCGTGCGATTTTTAAAGAATATTTTTAGATTTCAAAACTCCACACAGAAACTTTTTGGAGAAAAAGTGTCAATGTTATCCTATGGAGGAAAAACAGGTTATCGGTTCAAAGGCAAGTTATCGACTGTGGGAGTTAAGGTTCTGGGGTTAGACTCGGGGGGGGAGGGGTCAGTGATGCACTTTTGTTGCACCCACAGCGGCACTAGGGCGGCCGGGTGCAGGGTGCTGTTTCGACGTCGGAAGCCCTGTTGTTTCCAATGGAGAACCTCCGGTTAGCAAAAGCGCTGCAGGCAGGTAGACGAAGGACTTCTGGGTGCGACCACCACTTCTAGAGCTAAGTTGGGAAGTTAGGGGTTGGTTAGGCACTGTCGGTTTGGGTACACAAGGCCGTGGGGCGTCGGGTGCAGGGGTGCCTTTTGGGGTCGGATCGGCTTACCAGCTCCGGGTCGCGGTTAGGGGGGCCTTCTGGATTTAGGCTGCAGGCGTCGGCTGGAGGCTTGAGGCAGGTCAGGGGTCGCCGGATCTCGGTTCAGGATCGCTGGAGTGACCTCCTCGTGGTGTTTGCCCACTCAAGCTCGGGCCGTGGACGGCGGGTGCAGAGTGGGGCGGATTCGCGGTCTCCGGCTGCTGCCAGAGGTTGCAGTTGAACAAATCCGGTGTTCACAGGAGAAGCAGTCTTTGGAAGTGAAGGCAGGCAGGTCCTCCGGGTTTTTGAGGTTGCTGGCTGCAGGACACACCGGGATTTCGCAGGAGCAGGTTCGAGGGGGAGACAGGCCGCTAGGGCTGGGGCCAAGTCAGTGGGCGTCTTCCTCTTGTTAGCTGTTGCACGGCTGTTCGGTCTTTCTTCTTTTCTTCTTGTTTCTAGGCTGGATCTCAGGAAGCAAGGTTCAGGGTGCCCCGTAAATACTAGATTTAGGGGCGTTACAGGTAGGTAGAGGGCAGGGACCAATGGGTCCCTTCCCGGGGTGGGTACACCCCCTATCGTGCCACCCTCCAGTGGGAGGGGGGCAGGAGCCCGTCCCTGGTTGATTGGGTCCCCCCATCCTCAAGATAGTGGGGACTCTGAGTTGTGCTTCACCTCGCCTCCCCCACCTGAGGGGTGGAGTTGGCAGAGGTGGGCACACCTCTCTCCCTCACTTGCTTTTCCCACCGGTTCTCCCGCCCAAAGTGAGGGGCAGAACCAGTGGGAACCAGTTGCTGAAAGCAGCAAGTGGTCTGGGGAGGCTCACAAAGGCGGCATGCCTTTGAAGCTTCCCCTTCGTGAACCCTGCCCATCCTGGGGGAGAAGGCTTGGCACCTCGTCCCAGGATGTGCATTGTTTCAGGCCCCCGAGAGCAGCAGGCTCTCGACCCTGGGGTCCAGAAACATGTCTGTTGATGGCAGCCTAAGCAGCCACTCAGTCGGGACTCTAGAAGTTGGTCCAGTTTCAGGGGGCATCTCTAAGATGCCCTCTGTTGTGCATTTTACATTAAATCCCACACTGGCATCAGTGTGCGTTTAATGTGATGAGAAGTGTGATACCAAACTTCTCAGTTTTCAGTGTAGCCATTATGGTGCTGTGGAGTTCGTAATGACAAACTCCCATATACTCTTAATGGCAGCACTGCACTTACAATACTAAGAATGGACTTAAGACACTATAGGGGTACAGGGCTCATGCACCTGTACCCTCACCGCTGGTATAGTGCACCGAGGTAGAGGGGTGGCTGATCTATGCCACGGCAGTGGGTTGTAGGCATGGCACACAGGGATGTGTGCCATGTCGACTCTTCACTTTGTTCTGCACCAAAACACGCAGCCTGCAAGGGCAGTGTGTGTGTGTGTCAGGGTACAGGGCCTCTAAGGGTGGCACAATAAGTGCTGCAGCCCTTAGAGGCCTTCTCTGGTCACTGCGCCCTGGGTACCTGTGGTAACATTTACCAGGGGCTGACCTGTGGCCAGAGATGCCAATTGGGTTTAGGCTTCAATGCAATTTTAGGGAAGGAACATAGGCCCGGGGTACCTGATTAGCAGGAGCCCAGGGCACACTCGGTCAAAGAACATCAGCAATTCAGCAAAACGTGGGGGCATACCATGCAGAAAGAGGGCACTTTCTCACACAGGCCCCCTTCCTGTCTCACCCCCTTTTCGGCGGGAGGAAAGGCGGGAAAAATTAGAACAGCCTAGAAGGTGTGCCCACCTCAGCAAACCCTACCCTTCAGGTGGGGGAGGCGAGGTGAAGCCCACTCTAGTGCCTGCCATCTTGCAGATGGCAGGCACTCTCCAATCAGTGTTAGGGATTGTGCCCACTCCCCCACGTGGGGTGAGCACACCAAGGGTGTAGGCACCCTAAGGTCAGTAGCTCATTGGCCACTGACCTAGAGACCTCTAAAACGCCCCCTAAATACAGTATTTAGGGGGCAGCCCTGAACCCAGAAGCAGATTCCTGCAACCTACGAAGAAGGACGAAAGAAGACCCCCAGCAGAGGAGACTGTAGAGAAGAACTGATTTGGCCCCAACCCTACCAGCCCATCTGCAGTTTCTAGAGATCCTGCGCCAAAAGTCGCCTTGTCCTGCAACCATCGACCTCCATAGATTCACATGCGACCCACCCTCCTCCCCGGAGAAGCTCCTCTTGCACTCCAGTATTACTTTCCACGCTTGTGCTTGAAAATTTGAGGGATTCGGCCTCTCTTTGGAAGGTTCTAGAGGGTGCTGGTTACTGATTAGTTGTATTTAGGGTTGTTCCTTTTTTAGAAAAGGAGGTAGATAGGCTATTAAATGCATAGTTGCCTCCATGATAGCCTATGGAAGTATTTTTTAATTGCTGCTTTATTTATATTTCTTGGGACTCCCACATCGACGACTGGGAATGACTCAAGCATGTGAATCTATGAAAGATACCAATACTGGATAACTGCAGGGTGACCAGATTCCTATAATCTGCGCATCGCATTTCCCCTTCTACAGTGAGGGCCTTTCTCTACCAGCCTGACTCCCTAAAATGACCCTCATAAGTATGCCCTTGTCCAAAGCACTCCTACTCCCCATGTGGGGATGGATCCAACATTTATGCCCTGGAGTCTCAGAGACCCCTCTGGGAGAGTCCACTGCGACAAGGGAGTCGCACATAGTGGAGGACTGGGATAGATCCCCTTACCGCTGGGAACCGTCTCCTACCCTGCCGGACGTCGGACCCTGTGTTCCCGCTGAGTTTCCTACCCCCTCCCCCACCTCTTCCCTCCTTCATTCTTCAGAGTGTGCCCGTGGCCAAAGCACTCCTCACCCCGTGTTGGGGAGGGATCCAGCATCTATGCCCTGGAGTCTCAGCGACCCCGCTGAGAGAGTCCACCGCGACAAGGGAATCTCACATAATGGAGGACTGGGAATGATCCCTTTACCGCGGGGAGCCGTCTCCCACCCAGCCGGACGGCAGACACAGTTATTTCCTCGTCTCCACGCTGTGTCTCCTACCCCCTCCCCCACCGCTTCCCTCCTTCATTCTTTGTTTACCCCCCTATTCCTTTCCTCTCTTCCCTGAATTTCTCTCCCCCTGCCTGCTTTGTTTAGCCTTATGCCTATGCTCTGCTTAATTCTCCCTCCCCGTTACCCTTTTACATTAACCCCTTACCCTTCTACACGCCATGAACCAACGGATGTAACTTGTAACTGATGTACCTTCTGTAATCAATGTGTAACTTGTAACCTATGTAACTCTCCTCATGTAAAGCGCTCTGATACCTCCGGGTCTAGCCAGCGCTATATAAAACTCAAGTAAATAAATAAAATAAATAAGTGGCTTTAGATACACATGCTCTGCATACTCCTGACATCTATTGTTGGTTTTGGAGTTGTGCAACTTGTTTATCTTCGAAGAAATCTTTCGTGTCACAAGGTAGAGTGACTCCTCCTCTCTGTGATATTGCACATGGGCATTAACTCCTTTGTTTGATTTTCTCTCTGCCATTGATTTCGGACATGTGTGCCTGTGCTCAGTTTTCAACTCAGTTTGGTACGAGTCTTGGGTCCTATCCTGTCTTCGACTGTATAGTTATCTTGATTGTGCTTTTCCATTACTGCGCCACTTGAAAAGTTCATCCGGTCAGATCGCCCATCGGGACACCAACTGTCTCGGGCCTACCATTCCATGTGCACAGTCGGTGCTGAAGGTGTGTTCCTGATGGAACAGACACATTTTCGATTTTGCTTGCAGTGCCATGCCAAATATCTGCACACTGACCAACATCTGGTGTTCAATCTTTGTCTTTCGCTCGGTCACCTTGATGCAGACTGCGATGCTCGCAAGACTTTCCCGTCGAACAAGACTTTCCGATATTGAAGGGTGGGTCGGCTGGAAATGTCTTTTCACACTGAAAACGACACTCCTGAAATTTTCTGGGAGGAGCATGCCCAGGAAGAGCATGCTGCCGAGGAGGAAGAGGAATCTTTCTCAGTCGAGGAAATTTCCAGCTCCAACGCGGAGAAGAAATTGGAGTTCACCCTGCCACTCGGGCAGCGCGTGAGTACTGTCGACTAAGACCCTGCTCCACCACCCAAAAAAACTTCCAAATGCTCGCCTTTTCCATTATTAGAGGTCGCTGGACCGCCACCTGGCCATGGTCGGATCCAGAAAAAAGTTTGATTCCCCACCTTCGGGCCTGGCACTGAAAAGTTCCACCAAGGTTAAATCCTCTGTTTCGAACTCCTTGGATCGAACACATTCCTCGGTCTTAACCCTGCCTTCGGGACCAAATTGGCAACTGACCACCGCTCCTCTGTGACAACTAAAAACCATTCCTCATCTTCCAAATCCTCGGTTCCGAAAACATCTGACTCTAAAACCTTGAAATTGCCTTCAGTTTCCAGGTCTCCATGCGAGCCAATCCTTGAAAAAATGGACATTAAACAAAGAAAGATCCATATTCAAAAAGGCACTGCCGAATAATTGCCTCTCCCCCACCTAAGAGGCAGTTGGCTTTTGAGGATGTATTGGATGTGCCCATACCTCTCAAAAAGAGGACAAGGCTACCAGCCCTACTCATCCTGCACTACCACCCCCTCCTCCCCCACCACCTCCACCATCGCCTCCATCTACACATCATGACCCCCTTGATGCTACGCCTCCAGGGTCACCAAGGTCACACACAGGGGGTTTTGGAGAACCAATAGGGGAATCCTGATCCATGGGACACATCTGATACAGGTCCCATCACTCCCAATGATTCAGGTCTTTATTCAGCCAGCCCCTCCCCTCCTGAAGATGCTAGTGCTTACCAGCAAATTATTTCTAGGGCATTTACTTATCATGGGGTCGAGTTACACAAGGAGTCTTTACAGCAAGACTTCCTTTTTGATACTCCTCTGCCCGCAAAGATACAGTTTCTGCCCATGCTTCCTGGCATCTTGCGACACGCTGATATATTTAAAGAACTAGTACGTGCTCTTATTAGCCCACGGGTTGATAAAAAGTACAAAGCGACTCCCTCAGACCCTCATTTTATACGTAGTCCGGTAACACCAGATTCTATAGTTGCTACTACAGCTCGTAAGAGCCAACAGTCAGGCAACTGGGGATACGCCACCTCCTGAAAAGCAGAGCAAAGTATTGATGCTGCAGGAAAATAAGTAGCCGCCCAGCATTCTAATCACTGGCGCATTGCCAACTCCCAGGCTCTTTTTGCACATTACGAGAGAGCCCATTGGGATGAAGTGGAAGAGCAACTACAGGATCTCCCTAAACAACATCATAAGAGGGCAACAAATTGTGTCAGAGGGTCAGGCGATTACCAACAATTCAATTAGATGTGCATTAGATGCAGTGGATGCAGCCGCAAGGGGTATCAATACCAGTGGGCTCCTTAGGAGACATGCTTGGCTCAGATGTTTGGTTTTTAAACCAGAGGTCCAGCAGGCAGTTTTTAACAAGCCATTCAACAAGGAACATCTGTTTGGGCCACAGGTAGACACCTTATTAGACAAAATGAAAAAAGACACAAACACTGCTAAAGCAATGGGAAACTTACAAACTCCTACGCTTAGAGGCTATCTTTGCTGCTCCGGCTATAGGGGCAGATACAAATCCACTACTACAGACGCCTCCACTTTTCAGCAAAAGCAGGGTCAATCTACTTATAGCAAGGGTTTTTCAGGGGCTCCTTCAGAGGTGGTAAAAATAAGGGAAGAGGCAGAGGTGCCTCTGCACGTGGAGCAACCTCCTCTGCAAAGCAGTGACTACCCAATCCTTCCCCTCGACCACACAATACGTGTCTGGGGAAGACTGCAATTTTTTCACCCGGTCTGGGAGTCCATCACAACAAGACCAATAGGTACTAGCCATTATCCAACATGGCTACTGTCTGGAGCTTATTACCACACCACCAAACATCCCACCTCACACTCAAAAGATCAACTGACACTTTTCAAAGCCCTTTTTCTCAAAGGGGCTATAGAACCAGTCCCTCTTCACCAGCAAGGCACAGGAGTATATTACCTAAACTTTCTCATTCTAAAAAAGGACGGTTCCCTAAGACGAATCCTGGACCTCAGACCTCAACTACTACATCCTCTCAGAACACTTTCAAATGGTCACTCTACAGGACGCCATTCCACTTCTAAAACAGGGCAATTTGATGGCTACTTCACACCTAAAGGACCCTTACTTTCATATACCCATGCATCCTGCTCACCGCAAATACCTCAGGCTTGTCATAGGAGGAAAGCACTACTAATTCAAAGTTCTTCCGTTTTGGGTCACTATCACACCTTGAGCATTCACAAAGTGTTTGGCAGTAGTCGCAGGACATCTACGGCACCAAAACATTCACGTATTCCCACACCTAGACGATTGGCTCATCAACGCAAGCTCCCATCAGCAATGTCAACAACATATTCAATTGACAGTAGATCTGCTCCACAATTTAGCGTTCACCATCAGTGTCCCCAAGTTTCACCTTTAACCTCTTCAAATTCAACCATACTTGGGAGCTATTCTCAACACAGTTGGGACTAGCTTACCCCAATCCTGCTCGAATACAAATTTACAGACACTACTACCTCAATTTCAGTCAAACAAAACACTTAGAGTTTGAACTGTGATGCGTCTATGGGGAATGATGGCATCTTGTATTGCAATAGTTCCCCATGCAAGACTACACATGCTCCCACTACAGCAATGTCTGTCTCGCCACTGGTCTCAATCCAGGGTCACTTCGAGGATCTAGTGTCGATAGACCGCCACACTCACCGTTCTCTGCAATGGTGGAACTCTAACAATCTGTTGAAAGGGCAGACTCTCTTGGACCCTGTGCCTCAGATCACTCTAACCACAGACGCTTCGGAGACAGGCTGGGGTGCACACCTACAACACTCAACAATACAAGGCCTGTGGGATGCCAAACATTAATCTCTACACATAAATTACCTGGAACTTCAGGGAGTCTTCCTAGCACTGAAAGCGTTCCACAAGGTTGTTCTAGTCACGACGGACAATATAACAGCCATTTACTATCTACAAAACTGGGGGAATACTGTCGTCTCAGTTGTCACACCTCTCGGACCATATGGAACTTGGCTCTTCACCATCACATTAATTTGTTGGCGGAGTATCTGCCCGGGACGGACGACGATCTTGTGGACCTGCTCAGCAGGTCACACCAACAGATCACGAATGTGAACTTAGCCCACAAGTCCTCCTTCCCTACTTTCAAAAGTGGGGGTTTCCTGAAAGTCTTGTTCGCCACAACCAAAACGCACAATGCCCAGACTTCACCTCCAGGTTCCCACTCCCACTATCCAAGGGCATCTCACTATGGATGAGTTGTTCAGGGATGTTTGTCTACGCTTTTTCACCTCTCCCTCTGATTCCATTTCTGATTCGGAAACTTAGGCAAACATCACTCACCATGATTCTTGGGCAAGTCAGCCTTGGTTCACAACGCTGCTAGATCTCTCAGTAGTCGCACACAAGAAGCTCCCCAACAGGCCGGACCTTCCCCCTCAGGATCATGGTCAAATCAGACACCCAGACCCCAAGATTCTCAACCTAGCGATCTGAGGTCTTAGAGTTTGGTTGATTAAACTTTCCAACAGAATGTATAGACATTCTTAAACAAGCACGCAGACCTACAAATAAAGTATGTTACGCTGCAAAATGGAAACATTTTGTTTGCTACTGCCAACCTAAACAAATTCATCCCATCAGGGCCAAAGCACAGGACTTTATTTGGTATTTCCTACATTTAAAAGTCCAGTTCATCATACACTTCCTTTAGGTTGCATCTTGCTGCCATAGTTGCATATCTCCAAATTAGGCAGCATCTATCCCTCTTCAAAATTCCAGTCATTAAAGCATTCATGGAAGGACTCAAGCGAGCTATTCCACCTCGTGTACCTCCAGCACGTTCTTGGAACCTATACATTGTACTTACTAGGCTCATGGGTCCTCCCTCTGAGCCTTTGCATTCATGTTACATTCTATTTCTGTCATGGAAAGTGGCATTTTTGGTTGCTATTGCCTCACTTAGGTGTGTTTAGTGAGCTCCAGGCATTAACCTTAGAAGAACCTTTCTTTCAAATACATAAAGACAAACGACTAGTTCTTGTACAATCCTAAATTGCTACCTTAAGTAGTCTCTCAATTTCACCTCAATCAACCCATTGAGCTTCCTATTATTTTCCCGAACCCTCATTCGGTAGCAGAAAGAACTCTTCATACTCTGGATATAAAGAGATCACATTTTTTTTTTAATATTCCCATAGCTGACATTTGTAAAGCAGCTAAATGGTATACCTTACACACATTTACTAAACCCTACAGTGTGGATGTTTTAGCATGCCAACAAGACAACGTAGGTCTGGCAGTGCTACGCATCCTTTTTTAAACTACTGCAACTTCCAGACGTAGTCACCCTTTCTAAGGAGGAACGGCTTTACAGTCTGTGCAGTAAATCTGTATCTACAGCCACACATGCCATCGAACGGATTGTTACTTACCCTGTAAGCATCTGTTTGTGGTATGTAGATCTGTAGATTCATGTGTGCCCCCTCTCCTCCCAGGACGCCTGTGGTCGTTGCACTTACGTTTTACACATTTCTCTGATACATTCACATTTAGAATGGATATTTTTTATTCTTACATATTCTTACACTCCTTTTTCACCCGCCTGCGGGAAAGCAATCTAGCAAGAGTCAATGCCCATGCGCAATATCACTGAGAGGAGGAGTCACTCTACCTCACGACTTGAAAGAATTCTTCGAAGAAAAACAAGTTGCACAACTTCAAATTCACCACTAGATGGCAGAAATATGCAGAGCATGTGAATCTACAGCACTACATTAAACGAACAGATGCTTACAGGGTAAGTAAAAAATCCTTTTTTTAACTGACATATCGGCTAATACACTGTGGAACCTTTGGCTTCAGGGCGTTCCGCCTTAGGTCTAGTAGGAGATGGGCTGTTGTAAACGTGTAAACATTGGCCATAAAGATGTGAATCAAACTTTTAGTGGCTTTATCATTTTTAAAAGCTAAACTATAAAGAGATGAATAAGTCCATGTTTGAATAGTACTCTTTTTCTTTTCCACAGTGGCGATTGGAAGTGCTTGCTATGTCAAGACCTGCCTGGCGATGAAGATCAGCTTTATGGTGACAGTGCAGTGGCAGACCAGCCTGTGGCTAAAATGTCACAGTCCAACCAAAAGGTGTTTTATATTGTCTGAAGTTAGTAAAAGAAAATGCAGCTTCTTTCGGAAATTTTATGATTTATGTAAAGTATGATAAAGTTCATAGTATCTCAGCAGTCAGTTCCTGCTCTTTATTTGTACCCACTCTTCTGCACTTTAAATGTTTCTCTTTCGTTGTTATTTATGAAACTTTATCTGAAATTTTTCATTTTTTTTTAAACATAAGCCAGTTGCTCTTATTTATCTTGTACATCCACTCACCAATTAGAAAAGACAAACTCTGCCTAGCCTAGAAATTAAAGTCTGCTTTTGATAACTTTTGTTGGACTAAAGAACTTTGAAGTGCATCTATGATTCAATTTCTAAGCTTTGGGAATCTCACACAGCATCAGATGTGTAAACGCTATCAAGCTCTAAATGCAATTGTATGATACCATCTTTACGTTTTAAGTGAAGATATCAAAATATGTCATATTTAGGCATAGACAGGGTGCTTGCACATCACTATCCACTTCTAAATAAAATGACACCCAATTGCCTGCTTTGCTTACCTTAGTCATATTCTCTGTGGTTTGTAATGTGTTGCGAGGTGGCTCCTGGAAAATTCCTAGTTCTTCATGGGCTCCCCAGTTAATATTCAGCAACTGCAAAATTAGTGGGCTGCATATCACTCTTGCTGTACCCTCACAGCCTTCTTTTTCTGGCTCTCAAACACTTTTGGTATACTTTTTCAGTGTGTATCCTTCTTGATGCAAGACCTTGAAGTTGTTCACTGTTGAAAGAGCCTCTTCAGATGTTAGGGTACTAAGGTAGTTGTAGATTTTGTTTCCAGTTCTTGTCGGAAGCCTTTTCTTGCCGGCTCACGCTGGGAATGGATTACTGGACATGCTGTTCGGTACTGTCTCCCACTGGTGTTCCAGGTCTGCAGTATTCATGTTCTCCAATTGGATGATCAAGTTCTGCATTGTGGCATTTTCGTTGATAGTCATAAACGCTAGGATAATTCCCCCCTGCGTGTGTGGACCCTGGAACACCTTCATATTCAGTTGACATTGATGGAAACCGCCACAGAGATTCTTTTCCCATGGATGTTCTTCATAAACCTGTTGAAAATGCTTAATTCTTCCTGAATGTTCAGAAGAGTTCTAAATTTTGTATTCATGGGACTGTATTGCATCTTTTTTAAGAAAACACAGCGCAATTCACCTTTTAGCACAGAACATGAATGTAAAAATACAGCCTGCAGGCTTTCATTTAACAAAAAGGCGCCTATCTCTTTAAGGACCTCCGAGGCACCCTTCCCAGAATGCCTTGTACTGGTGGTTGCCTTTGTGACCCAGTTCTTTACGGTAGAGTTTACAGAATATATACATCTATAGCTTTATATTCACTGAAAAAAACAAAGGGAACAGTCCAGCCCGAACTGCCAAGTCAGGTCCTCCCTGGACCGGAAACAAGCATCCTAGAACCGGTTTCGGTGTTTCACCCCTCATCAGCCAGGATAGCTTGAATCCAGTGCCACAGTGAGCCCGGGACCCACGTCTGGGCATACCTGGTGCACTTAGGGCGAGAAAGCAAAAGAGACACATTTGATGGACGGAATGCAGAACAAATCAAAACATTTACCCCCAGTCGAGATCTGGGTTAAATCCATCATTCTTTTGCTCACCATGCCACCCCAGTTTAGACCTGGCCATATGCAAATCATTCTTGATCCTGTGCCTCATGGGAACAGTCCAACTCACTGTGCCACTGGATTCAAGCTAGCCTGGCTGATGAGGGGTGATGCCCCAAAACCGGTCCCAGGATGCTAGTTTCTGGTCCAGGGAGGACCTGGCTTGGCAGTTCTGTTTGGACTGTTCCCATGAGACACAGGGTCAAAACTGATTTGCATATGGCTGGGTCTAAACTGGGGTGGCATGGTGAGCAAAAGAACGATGTATTTAACCCAGATCTATTGACTGGGGGTGAATGTTTGATTTGCTCTGCATTCCGTCCATCATCTGTGTGTCTTTTAAAGTCTGTAGCGGGGGCATTCGTTTTGCAGCGTGAATCTTTTCTGGATTCACATGCTGTGCATTATTCCGCCATCTTGTGGTTGGGTCCGGAATTGTAGTATTTTTTTAATTTTTTGGGTGGGCGTCGACATACCACCATTTGGTTTCCTCCTGTGACGTCGACGGGCTTCCTCCGGAAGCTCCCACCTTTGGTCGCCATCTTCAGATTCTTTTTTTCCGCCGTTGGGTCTGGATCGATACTGAAGGAGCTCTCGAGTGGAGAGAAGAATCAACGAAAATAAGGAAAACACTTCAGAAGAACTGCGGTAGAACGTTTCGACTTTCAAGATTTCAATCAGAATGACCGGAGTTTGGCGAAAGGTGAAAACCAAATCTTCGACGATCGGAGAATGCGCATTCAGGGGGCTCCCTGTGCGTGGTAATGGACAAGACACCGTTAAAAGTTTTGCAAAAATTGTCACCACAAGTACGCTCAGAAAGATCAGCATCCAGTCTGCAACCTTTGCCTACCGCTGGATCACCGAAGCGAGGACTGTAACGCGTGCTCCGACTACACCCCGAAGACGTTGAGGGTGAGAGAAAGACAGCGAAGAGCCAACTATAACATGCAAGGCCAAGGACCACCACCATCGCTGCGAGACCTGGGCCTCTCCAGTGAGGAGGAGGACAACGTTGCCGAAGGGCCAGAAGGCGACGAGGATAGTGACGCTACGGTTGTGGAGGTCGAGAAGAAAACTTCAAAGGAGGTAAGAGTCGTCGACCTCGAAAAACTAGAAGAGTCTCGAAAGTCTGACTCTAGACCCACAAAGGGAGCCTCGGCGGCGAAGCACTCGACGGCCGCAGTTGCATCCAAACAAAAACACACCGTAGGATCCGTGGATAAAAGCCAAAGACGTCGAAAGACAGTCTGGAAAGGGACGCCTCTGCGTCGAAAAAGGAGAGGTCCAAACAAGCTTCAACAGCCGAATCGGCGTCGACAAGCACGAAGCGAAAAGCTGAAGGTCTCGACGCCGAAATACACGTGGCCTAGATGGAGAAGAAAAGGAAGAGACTCAAAGCCGAAATGGCAAATATTTTACAACGTAAAAAAGATCTCGACGAAAGCTTGAAACAATTCATGATACCCCCGAAAACGACAACGGAAGTCGAGAAGGTTGTCGAGGAAGTAATGCCTCAGACAACACCTGAGCCGCTCGAAGAAGAATAATTCTTCGGAGAAGACGTCGAAGAGGACGAACAAACGTATGCAGGATCGGCGATCTCAGAGACTCAAGACATGCAATGGCAAGATCTCGACGCCGAATCACCCGAAGAGGCTGTGGAAACATATCCTTCGAGGCCATCACCCTCAGATGACATTGGCATGTATAATCAGGTGATTAAGAAAGCTGCTGAAACATATGGAGTGCAGCTAGAAGAAGAAAAACCACAATCATATTTTTTATTGGATACTTTAATGCCAACACAATCAAGAAATCAATTCCTTCCAATGCCGCCTATTGGACCAGGTAAAAGAGGCATTCAAAGAGCCTGCAATATGCAAGGCTACCACACCAAGAGCAGAAAAGAAATATAAGCATTCCTCTAAAGACCCTATATACATCTGAGGGTCTGTACCAGCTGACTCTATTACTTCCACAGCAAGAAAAATAGCAAATGTACCAACGACAGTAGGTCCACCTCCAGACAAGGAAAGCAAGAGGATGGACCTTGTAGGGAGGAAAGTAGAAAGAAGTGCAGAAAACCAATGGCGCATAGCTAATTCTAATGCATTGCTAAACAGACATGCTTATAAACATTGGGAGGAGGTAGGAGAATTGTTAAAAAACCTACCTGAGCAATTCCAAAGAAGAGCTAGCCATTTGGTGGAAGAGGGTAAAAACATCGCTAATACATGCTTAAAATCAGCCCTAGATGCAGCAGAAACATCAAGCAGACAAATGATGATTGGTATCACAGAAAGGAGGCATGCATGGCTGAGAATATCAGGCTTCAAGCCAGAAGTGCAAAGTAATATCATTAACTCAACGTTCAATGGCGAACAACTGTTTGGAAGTGTGGTTGATGACAAACTCAATCAATTAAAGGACAACTAGACAGCTAGGTCCATGGGCGCTCTACAATTCAGAGGCATTCGTAGAGGCACCCCCTCAAGGAGACCAGCAGGTAGAGGTACACACCAACCTGCTGCCTCACATCAAGCTTTCCAGCAAACATACCAAGGAGCAAGCCAGGGACAGCAGCAGAACTGGCAATATCAACAAGGAAGGCAGTCCTTTCGAGGGCGTCCCTGTGGTAGAGGACAGCCACAAAGGCGGACAACAGACCACTACTAAGTGACTGGATTACAAAGAAGGTACACTCACAAAAAACAGCAATGGGTGTACACACAGAAAGACAACCTATGCAAAAACAAAAACCTGTCAGTTTACAGTTCCTCCAGCATGCCACACGAGTAGGAGGCAGACTAAAATATTTCCTTCAAAGATGGAAGGACATAACTTCAGACAAATGGACTTTAAACATAATGCAGTACGGATACTGCATAGAGCTAACAAAACAACATCCAAGCAGTAGACCAAAACAAAAGATGCATTCAAAAGCAGAATTATCTCAGCTGTTCAAAGAGGTGTAGGAACTTCAAGGGAAGCATGCAATAGAACACGTACCACACACGGAAAAGAATATACGGAGTATATTCTACATACTTCCTAATTCCAAAGGTAGACGGAACATTACGCCCAATACTAGACCTAAGGTTTCTAAACCAATTTATAAAGACACAAAGATTCAAGATGACTACACTGCAAGAGGTGATACCTCAATTGCAGGAAGGAGATTACATGGCTACCATAGACTTAAAGGTTGCATACTTACACATCCCTATGAACAAAAAACACAAGAGGCTGTTAAGATTTGTGGTCAACAAAAGACACTACCAATTCAAAGTACTGGCTTTCGGTCTAAAATCTGCGCCAAGAGTGTTCACAAAGTGCCTAGCAGCACATCTCAGAAGGCAGGGGATTCATGTTTACCCCTACTTGGACGACTGGTTAGTAAGAGCAAACTCTTACAGTCTATGCAAGCAGCATATACAACAGGTGATAGAGACACTAGTTCAACTGGGATTCTCCATACATTGGGAAAAATAATCACCAGAGCCAGAACTCATAAAGGTGTTCTTGGGCGCAGAAATAAATACAGTATTAGGGAGAGCATTCCCAAGCGAAAAGAGGAGATCAGCCTTATTGAAGGAGACTCATCTATACCAGAAGGGGCAACATCTGACAGTGAGAACAGTGGGGAAATTACTAGGAATGATGGCCTCATGCATTCATTTAATTCCAAACATTCGACTACACAAGACCATTTCAAGAATGGCTACAGAGACAATGGTCACAGGCAACAGGAAGTTGGGAGGATCTAGTGGTTGTCACACAGACAGTTCATCAGGAGATGGCATGGTGGAACAAAACAAACATAGCACAGGGAAGACTTTTCACACCACCAACTCCAACAGTGACCATAACAACAGATGCGTCCCTAATGGGATGGGGAGCACACATGAACAACCTCAAAGTGAGGGGATTGTGGACACAGCAGGATGCAGTGAAACGCATCAATATCTTGGAGTTGAAAACTGTATCCTTAGCCTTAAAGGCATTTCAGAAAGAGCTCTACGGGGAAAAGGTGTTGATACAAACAGATGACACAACCACGATGTTTTACATAAACAAGCAAGGAGGAACTCAGTCTGTAGCACTCCACGCTAGCTCAAAGAGATTTGGAGATGGGCAATCCCAAGGGGAATAGACATGATAGCAATACACCTACCAGGCAGGACAATGTAGAAGCAGACAGACTGAGCAGACAAACAACATCATCCCACGAATGGGAACTAAATCAAGCAGAACTCCAGAAGATTTTCAGGAAATGGGGGACACCACAAATAAACCTATTTGCAACACCCCACAATGCAAAATGCCAAAACTTCGCATCCAGGCGACCTTGCAATCCGTCCCTAAGGAATGCGTTATGGATAGACTGGTGAGGGATATTAGTTTACGCTTTTCCCCCAATACCATTACTGAACAAAGCGATCAGCAAATGCAAGATCAGCCAAATGACAATGATTCTCATTGCACCACAGTGGGCCAGACAAACTTGGTTCTCAGAAATAATGGAGATGTCTCAAGGAACAATGCACAAATTGCCCAAAAAAGAAAGATTTGCTAACAATGCAAAACGGAAAAGTACTTCACCCAGAGAGCTTCGGCCTAGCGGCATGGCTCCTGAGGACTTAGAAGTCGTGCATCTCAAACTACCAGAAAGCACAATGGCTGTTCTAAGAGAAGCTAGGAAACCAACAACAAGGAAGTGTTATACAGCGAAGTGGAAGAGATATACACAATGGTACCTTTAAAAAAACGTCTTTTAAGGAAAATTACAAAGGAGAGAACAGTGCAAAAGTACTTGACGCATTTACTAGAAAGTAAATTATGCTATACATCATTAAAAGTACACTTAGCAGCAATTGTAGCGTATACCAGAGGTGAAACAGGGAAAAGTTTATTCACTTCACATGTGGTCAAAAGGTTCCTAGAAGGAGCAAAAAGAATTGCACCTCCAAAAGTGGTGCCAGCACCCACATGAAACCTAAACATGGTTCTAGCACAAATGATGAAAGCACCATTTGAACCACTGTACAATGCAACGCTACAAATGCTCACACTAAAGACTGCCTTTTTATAGGCAGCAGGAATTGTGGTAAGAGCTTGCAATACTTTTATTGTTATATATTTTAATGCCGCAACTTTCAGGGCACTTGTTTTTAATTTATAAACTCACTCTACCTCAAGGCACTGCGCACTTTCTTGCCGGTCCCCGGTCCGCCACTGCTTTTGGCCGATTGTTGCGGAGGGACGCAGCTCCTTCCCTCAGCCGCCTCATTTCCGGGGGCAGGATTTCCCTATTTAGAGCCACGCAGAGCTTGCGCGCACAGCATTAGGCAGCAGGAATTGTCGTAAGAGCTTGCAATACTTTTATTGTTATATATTTTAATGCCGCAACTTTCAGGGCACTTGTTTTTAATTTATAAACTCACTCTACCTCAAAGCACTACGCACTTTCTTGCCGGTCCCCGGTCCGCCACGGCTTTTGGCCGACTGTTGCGGAGGGACCCGCCTCCTCCCCTCTGCCGCCTCATTTCCGGGGGCAGGATTTCCCTATTTAGAACCATGCAGATCCGGACGCGTGCAGCGGGCGCGCCGATGGCGCGCCTGTCTGCGCCCGTCCGGCCGGGTCTAGGGGCCAGAACCCCTCCCTCCCCCTCCCCCGCCCCAACAAAGTACTGCTATAACAAAGAAGAGCTGCTTCAATTAAGGGGACCGACCCTAGATAAGTGTCTTCACTCCATCGAGCCTGACAGTAACTTCACCAAGTGCGCACACTGTTTCTTTAAACTGTCGATACACCTACATTCTAACACTTCCACCCCCAATTCCTACAAAATGTTTCTCCTTAATTGTAGGTCGCTGCCTAAGCATGCAACAGAAATCTCCATTCTCCTGGAAGAGGAAGGGCCAGAGGTACTGTTTTTAACAGAAACCTGGCTCGCCTCAGGATCCGACCCTGATCTTGTTCAAGCTCTTCCCCCAGGCTATAATATCCAGAGGCTAGATCGGACCTCCGGTAGGGGCGGTGGGATTGCCATCATTTTTAAAAATTACTTGATCTGTCGTACTGCCGGAAGCCCCTTACCAGACTGTGAAAACCTCGCATTCGCCATTGGGTTCTCTCCCACGCTCACCCTGTCTGGAATATTAATTTATCGGGTCCGTGGGCCAATTCTGTAAAGCTATACCCGATATAGCTGCTAACCTGGCCAGTACTCCCGCTAACTTTACACTACTGGGAGATTTTAACCTTCATTTTGACAACTCGTCGCAGCAGCCCGTAGCAGAGTTAATAAATGACCTTGAAGGTTATCAACTCCTTCAAAACGTTGCTCTTCCAACATACTCGAAAGGTCACCTTCTAGATCCCATCTTTTCCAATCTGGATGACCTAGTAGGAGGGATACCGGTTTTTGGAGCAAGGCTCTACTATCAGTCTTCAAGGGCTTAAACACCGGAGTCATCATTCCAGACTCTTGGAAGGGATCTATCATTAGCCCAATCTTCAAACAAGGCAAAAGGAACGACCCAAACAATTATCGACTGATCGCCCTCCTCGACGTTGATGCCAAATACTACGCTGGAACACTCTTGGACGAGTTAACATGTTGGGCCTCAGACAATTCTATTATCCCCATTAATCAAACTGGGTTTTGTAGCGGCCAAGGAACTACAACTAACATATTGGCTCTCACGTCGCTAATGGATGCAGCTAAAGTATCAAAAACACCTCTCTTCCTGTGTTTTATTGACTACACAGCTGCCTTCGACCATGTCGATAGGTCCAAACTCTGGGGAAAACTGGAAAAATGGGGTATACCAACCACGCTTTTGGATCGGCTAAAACAGTTGCATACAGACACATGGATCAGGGTCAAACTAGGTGCAGGGTCACACATCTCAAAACGAATTACGACCTCGAAAGGCCTCCAGCAGGGGTGTGTCCTTGCCCCGATCCTTTTTAATCTTTTTGGCCGATCTGCCCGGGGAGCTGGACAGCTGTGTATGCCATGCTCCAAACCTGGGGAACAAGCTAATGTCAAACCTGCTATATGCCGATCTGGTTTTAATTAGTCGGACACCAATTGGCCTTCAGCACCTATTAAACACAACATGCAGCTTTTCGAACCGGAACTCCCTCAAAATAAATTTTAAGAAGTCCAAAATGATGGCAGTCAATTACCACAAAAAGATCAATAGCTGGTTCCTTGATGGCCAACGTTTGGAACAAGTACAAAGCTATAAATACTTGGGAATACTAATGGATCATACAAGCTCATTCAAACGTCAGCTAGAGTCCATGCGAAGAAAGGGGACTACGACTTACCTATCACTGAAGTCATTGAAGAGACGCCTTCCCGACCTTACGCTTGGTCCTTTTTTAAAGGTCCTGAGGGCTAAACTGCTGCCTACATTGACATATGGGAGTGAGGCTCTAAAAGGTAAAGACGCAGCAGTTTTAGACGTTATAATAGCCAACTCTTACAGAGCAATTTTCCATCTCCCAAAATACGTCTCTCCGGCTCAAATCCGGTTAGAATTTGGGATCCAAAGACAAACGGTGGAAAGAAGGAGCTCCTACGTTAAAAGTTGGCACAAAATCCGAAGTGCTGTGGCAGGGTCTCTAAACTTCCACCTTTGGAAAGCCTTGCAAAATCAGGAAACATGCCCAGCCAGGGATTATCTGCTTGATTCAATTGAGACACTGGGCCTGTCTGATCTCTGGGCCGTACCAACGGATCATCTTTCCTTCAAAAAAGCAGTAAGAAAAACAACATCTATGCTATCTGTCTTGGAAGACAAAGCAATTCTCACCAAAAAGGCACACGGCTGGATAGTGCTCGGTGACTATGTAGGGCCAAAACCCCAAGCCTACTTGAGTGCCGGAATGAAGATAAGCAGGAAGGAAAACTTTCTAAGGTTGCGCATGGGGGTAATTGCGATCAAACCGCCTCTTCCCCCATGCGAAAGGGATGGCGGTATTCCGACCTGTCGTCTATGCGGAAGTGGAAAGGAAGATATTACTCATGTTATCTGCAACTGTTCCAACTTAAAGGACATAAGATGCATCTTGTTACGCCCCTTTTTTAGGTATTACGGCATCCGGACCTGTAGGCAGGCAGTGAAGCTTTGCTTCAATCCCACTGACGTCCAGCTTAACTGTCGGCTAACAAAAATTTTTGAGATGGTAACTAAGATACTTAAAACTCTGTCGCTAACAGGAACATGCTAAAAAAACTCCTAAAGAGTCTACTCTGTTTTAGTCCTACTTGCACTTTATTTACCCAAATTCTAACTTGGACAATGGACCTGGTTAAGCTGAGCATCCGATCTGAGAAGTTGTGGTCGTCACTGCTAGCCAGTATTTTATGAGACGTAAGAGTCTATGAGAACCTCTTTTAAAATAGTTAACACCACAAAACAGGAATATGCAAGTGACGACCTTTTTTACATTGTTGTTTTTTAATTGCTTTTAATCGTATCTATTTGTGTACAAGGGGAATTTTTTGTTATGTATTTGCAAAGATTTTAATTAATCAAGCAAAATAAACATATTTGTATTTAGTAGGAGGGATACCCATCTCAGTACCATGGTCTGATCATTTTCTCATTCCTTTCACCTGGTCCCCCAACCTTGCCCCGCTGCTTATCGAACCGGTTATAATAAAGTCACGTCTCTGGTCCAAACTTCCGATAGACCTATGGATCTCTGAACTAGAGAAAAATAAGCAAGATCCTGATGTAATAACCGCCAACGAAAATTTCAATAGATGGAGAGAAGGTTCCTTAGACCTAGTCCTCCCTATAAAATCTACCCAGCTAAAAACTGGAAGCAATAGAAGGGCCTGGTACTCTCCAAAGCTCCAGGCATTGAAGCAAACATGTAAAAAGCTTGAAAGAACCTGGAGGAAGGATTTCTTCCCTAATCAGAAATCCAAATACAGGTAAGCCATCAAATTGTATAAGAAAGGGTGAGGTCCCGGGTCGGGCCGATTGGAGCCGGGACTGAGGAGCTAGCTGCTTTGTGGTGGCCAGGGGGTGAGAGCCTACATCTTTACATCAGGGCGCCCTCGCATCGGCGGTGGAATAGAGCCGCGCGGGTGCCGCCGGAGCCCCGGGTCCCTGGGGGGGGGGGGGGTATACTGAGTGGGCCTCCACATATATCCTTGATCAGTGGCGGGGCGGAGCCGCTGGGGCCCGACGTGGGATCCCTACTACTGGTCCCCCCCCAGTTGACCCCCCCTTCCCTTCCTGGTCTACACGGGGCCGGAGTTGGGAGACAGGGCAGCAACTATGACGTGGGATAAAGGGGGCGGTGGCCCGTCTAAACAGGGTACCATTGACAAGTTCACTAGCTCTGGAGCGGCGTCAGGGGCATCTGGGGGACCACAAGGGACTGAACCGGACAATGCTGCGCTTATGGCCGCTATTACCCAGTCCCGGGACATGTTGGACGCTAAAATCGGGGCAGTTGGCTCGGACGTGATGCTAATACGGCAGGATCTGCGTAATGCAGTCACGCGGATCACCGAGGCCGAAACCCGTATATCTGGGGTGGAAGATGTCACCATCCTCAAGAAAAAGCTGGCCACCATGGAGACCACCCAACGAGGCCTGGCGCTGAGGGTGGAGGATGCCGAAGTGCGGGCCAGGCGTAATAATCTCCGTTTTGTTGGGTTCCCCGAAGGGTGCGAGGGGGACAATGTGGCGCAATTTCTCACGCAATGGCTGGAGGGCTGGCTTCCCCAGGAATCCCTGTCCCGCTGCTTTATAGTAGAGCGGGCCCACAGAGCGCTTATGCAGAAACCACCGCCCGGGGCCCGGCCGAGGCCCATCATCGCAAAGTTTCTGAACTATCACGACAGGGATGTGATATTGAAGCAAGCCAGACTGAAGGAGCCCTTAGTACATGATAATGCACGAATACTTATTTCCCCAGACTATACCCGGCTGGTGCAGCCGCAGCGGCAGTCGTTTCTGGCAGCGAAGGCCTGTCTGAGGGACCTCAAACTCCCTTATGCATTACTGTACCCGGCCCGCCTGCGGGTGGTGTACCGCTCCCGTACTCACTTCTTTGACTCACCGGAAGAGGTATTTAAATGGACAGATGAGACGGTGCGAGTTCGAGCCCACACGCCACCGGGTAGGGAATCCGACTCCTCATCAGGCGAAGCTGCCCGAAGGGGACCCCGGCAGCAACAGCGAGACACCAGAAGATCAAGGTCCAGGCGTCGTTCCAAGTCCTGTGGGGCCCGTCCCGGACTGCGTCGGCCTCAGGGCAGCATGTATCGGGAACCTGAGACGCGACTCGACGAGCAGCAGCAGCAAAGTGAACTGTCTGGTTTGGATCAAAGGGACTCTTAGATGGGCCGGACCCTCCGTTAGCTCTCTGCTGGCGGGGATCGCGCCCCTGTTATATGGGCTGTAAGTTGGGGATCCATTGGTCGGGGTGGATCGCACCCTCCCGTTGGGGGGTGTGGGTCACGCCCGCCGCGACAGATGCTTCATGGTTTGTGAGGTATGAGGTGGGGAGTTTGTTGGGGGGGTTGTTTTAGTTCTTTGATCGCACTTTCACCCATGTACACTGGATGTTTCTGCATGCACCGCGGGGGGTTTCCCAATCCGACAACAGTGGACAGTGGCTCCGATGGCCAGGGTATCCCCTAGTGAGCGGGTGTCCCCGGGCACTCTTCGCATTATTAGTTGGAATGTCAGGGGTGCCCTAGACAAAATTAAACGTGGGGCCATATTCCAGTATGCTAAACGAGCCGGAGCGGATATTCTAATGTTGCAGGAAACTCACCTTTTGGGAACAAAGGCCCTTTGTTTGCAACGGTATGGGTACCAACACGTATTCCATTCTGGCTTTACGAGGGGCACACGGGGGTGGCAATCTTGATACATCGCAGGGTTCCGTACACACACATTAAACAGTGGTCAGATACTCAGGGGCGATGTTTGTTTCTCCGGGGAAGGGTCGGGGAGGATCCGTTGGTGCTGGGTAGTGTCTATGCTCCTCCGCTGCAGTGGAATTTGGTGGAGCGTCTTATGACCCCATGGGCGGATATACCAGAGGGCGCTGCTGTCATTGGAATGATGTGATGGATGTGGCCAGGGATCGCTGGCGGGGTGGGGGTGGTTCTACGGGTGGTCACACCACGAAGCTATACTCCTTGGTGACGGGGTTGAATTGGGTAGATGTGTGACGACGACTCCATCAGAAGGATCGGGAGTTCACATATCTCTCTGCCGTCCACGATTCCTACTCTAGGCTGGACTACCTCTTTGTTCCTCAAGCGGTGGTGCGTAGGGTGGTGGCGGCGGAGATTCTCCCGCGGGGCCTGTCGGATCACTCCCCGGTGGCACTTACCTTGCAACTAGGGCGGGCGAAGCAGCCGTTCAGGTGGCGACTCTCTCAGTATAGCATCTGCAGAAGGAGGAGTATAGCGAGCACATGAGTTGCGCGATAGATCAGTATTTCATGACCAACGAGGGGTCGGTTTCTAAGGCCGAGATGTTATGGGAAGCAATGAAACCGACACTGAGGGGGGTGGACATCTGCTGGTGCGCAGCGGCGCGCAGGGAAGAACTACTCCAGGTGGAGGCGGAAGTAGAGACACTCGAACGAAGGAGCCGAGAGGCGGGTGGAAGTCAAAATAAATGACAACTGCTGTTGGCACAACAGAACTATGCCGCTCTATTGCTGGATGAGGCCCGCCAGGCTTGGCTGGCAACGCGTAGCAGGGTGTATCAATGGGGGGATAAATCCAGTAAGATGTTGCATCGACTCTGCCAGGGAATTTTTCATTCCCAGGCCCTCCCGGGTGTCTTGGGTTCGGGGGGGAATCGATTACGGATCCGCTAGTCCTGGCGGAGAGCTTTGCCACCTACTATTCAGATTTGTATGCCGCTAAGGAGTGTCTACCGACGGCAACAATTGACAAATTTTTGGATGATCTCCCGCCCAAGGCCCTACCGAATGAGGTGAGGGAACAACTGGAGCAACCCCTGACGGTTGAGGAGTTGGGTGCCGCATTGGGCGAGCTTAACACCGGGAAAGCGCCTGGGCCCAATGGGTTCCCAAGTGAATTTTTCAAACGCTACTTTACGCAGCTGGGCCCCCAATATCGGTCAGTGGTTGAAGAGGCACGAGAACAAGGGTCTCTCCCCCCCGACTGGAGACACGCGGAGGTGGTGGTGTTTCATAAGCCGGGCAGACCCCCGGACCAGCATGCATCGTATCGCCCCATTTCTCTCCTAAATGTGGAGGCCAAGATTCTGGCCAAAGCCCTCGCGAATCGCCTTCTCCCACATATTACGGCCCTGATCCACTCGGATCAGGCAGGATTTATGCCGCAAAGGGCGACCAGACATAATATTCGGCGGTCGCACGTGGCGGTGGCAGCCATACGCCAACTGGGTGAACCAGCAGCCCTACTATTGGCCGATATGGATAGGGCGTTTGACTCCCTTAGCTGAGTGTACCTATTCGCCTTGCTACAAAGGATTAATCTTGGACCGCGATTCCTCTCCTACCTGACCCTCCTTATATACTGACCTCACGGCATCGGTGCGGGTAGCTGGCGCGACCTCCTCTACTTTTTCCATCGGGCGGGGTACGAGACAGGGCTGCCCTTTATCCCCCTATTTATTTGCCCTCTCCATGGAACCTCTGGCTGCATGGGTGCGGATGGATGCACAGGTGCGGGGATTTGAATGGGCGCCGGGACTATCAGACAGGATAGCGTTATATGCTGATGATGTCCTCTTCTTCCTCACAGATGTGGACAGAACGGGGCCACGCCTGTTACGGATTATGCAAATTTTCGGGGAGACATCTGGATTATATATGAACCCTCGCAAATCCAAGCTGTGGTTGTTGGGAGATAGAACAGGTGTAGGCTCGTGGGCCTCGATGGTCCAGAGGGCGGCAGGAGGATTGCGATACCTAGGAGTGTTCGTGTCGGATGTCCCCACAGTCTCCTGGGAACGTAACGTGGTGCCGGTGTGGGAACGAGTGCGGGACGGCATTAAGTCCTCGTCTCGTATGCCTCTGTCTATTTATGGTAGGTCAGCAATATTTAAGATGGTGGCGCTCCCTCGGCTCCTTTACCAGCTGCAGAATCACCCCTACCTGATTTCACCCCGGTGGTTCTGACAAGTGAACGCGGCCTTAGGCCAGTTTCTATGGGAGAGGGGCAAGGTGCGTGTGGCCCTGCGAACGTGCTTTCTCTTTACCTATTGGGGGGGGGGCTCGCCTCCCCCGACTTGTACTCGTATTATCAGGCCTCGCACCTACTCATCTTAAATGAATGGTGGTATAGTTCTAGAGAAGACCCGGCTTATGCGGCACCTGATGGGAGATTGCTCGTTACACATGCTCCTATATTCCGCACCGCGGCGTAATTCGCTGCCATCGGCGACACGAGTTGTCTTTCAGGTCTGGAAGCAGGCATTGAGAAGGATGGGATGGTGGACAACGCTGACTCGACAGACTCCCCTCTGGAACAACGGGCGCTTGCCGCAGCTGATGACCTTGCAGGGGTTTAGGGGGTGGGACAATATCGGTATCTCGGTCTTGGGCGATGTCATGAAGGGACTAGTACTTAAATCCTTCCAGGACCTTCAGAAAGAATTCCACATGCCACAGCCCCAATTCTACCGCTTCCTTCAATTTCGGCATGCCTTGGCCTCCAGTCTGGCAGGGTTGGACTCACTACCGGAGTTTAGTCCACTGGAGGCGAAGGTTTTCATGGGAGACCTGCAGGAACGTAAAATCTCGAAGATATATCAATCCTTAGTTACCCATTGTTCCCCTACGCTGCAGAAACTCCGGGAGAACTGGGAGGGAGATGTGGGTCCATTGGATGAGGAGGATTGGACGGAGGCCCTGGCAGCCCCGCGAGGGGCGGCCATAGCGATACGACTCCGCTTGGTCCTATTTAAATACTTACATAGAGTTTACTATACACGGGTACGACTGTGGAAGGCGGGGCTGATTGCCTCCCCGGTCTGCCTCCGTTGTGATCAGGAAGAGGGCACATTTCTACATACAGTCTGGCACTGCACTTCTCTAGATCGTTTTTGGAGAGGGGTCTTTAATTGCCTGTTGGAGGTGCTGGGCTGGGACCTCTCTCGCTCGTCGAGGCTTGCACTGCTGCATATTATGGAGGGGATCGGCGGTAATGCCAATAAACGGCATTTACTGCTATTAGGCCTTACCTTGGCAAAAAGAGACATAGCTAGGGAGTGGAAGGCACCAAGGGCTCCCTCAGTGGCCGCATGGAAGAATGGGCTACATTTTAGCATGGGGCTGGAAAAGCCCATATTTGTCGCCAGGGGTTGTCCACGTAAACACTTAAACATCTGGAAACGGTGGGCGGATTACCGTGGACTATTGCTAGAGGAGGTGGTAGGGACAGGGGATCTCCACCAGAGGTGACACCAATATTGAGATAGGGATTAGGGGAGATCCATGAAATGGGGGCCCGATGGGCAGCCCGGGCGCGGTGTTTGAGTGATCTGGTTGGGTTGTGGGCATGCAGTGCGATCGGGGGGGGGGGTGTTGGGGGTGTGGGGGGGAAGTTAGATATTATTGTGAGATTTCCTGTGTTTTCATGTGAAATGTCTGATTTTCTCCATTTGATTGGGCAGTGGTATCTGGTGTACAGAGCCCTGCATCATATGTGCAACTTGACGAATAAAGTTTGTTTATAATAAAAAAAAAATGTATAAGAAAGAAATTAAAGTTGCTCAATCTGCATATTACATAGAAAAAATATGCACAACTGCGAACTCACCACACGAGATTTTTCGCATAGCAAAAACCTTGCTCAAAGTCCCCCCCGCCCCGGTGACCTCGGATATCTCAGGCTCCCGCTTAAATAAACTGGCAGACTTTTTCCACCTTAAAATAAGACATCTACACGTCTTTTTCACCGATGGATAGCCAAACATGGGACTCCAGCCCTCACAGCTCACATTCTTCTCTGGAGGCATTTCCTCTGATGAACCTTGAGGTGCTTGAAAGCATCTCTTCAAAAGTAAAGAGTGGCTCGCCCAGAGACCCAGCACCTCTTCACATCCTGAAACAAGCTGCCACAACTATCCCCCCCCACTATATTGGAACTGATCAATGCCTCACTCGCCACCGGAGTGGTCCCCCCCTCCTTGGAAGAAAGCAATGGTGAAGGCACTTTTAAAAAAGCCTAACCTTGACCCGGACTCCCTGGGAAACTATCGCCCCATCTCTCTTCTCCCTGGGATCAGTAAAATAGCTGAAAAATACGTTAACTCCGTGCGGTCTGCCTTCTTCGAGTCCCACAATCTCCTCCATCCGTCACAGACTGGCTTCCAACCTCGTCAAGGTACTGAAACAGCTCTACTATCTGTTGTCGAAGAATCTAGACAAGTCTTGGATGCTGGAGGTACTACAGTCGTCATCCTTTTAGACCTCAGTGCCGCCTTCGACACGGTCAACCATCAAATCTTGGCCCACAGACTCACAAGACTGGGGGTGACCGGGGTCGCACTGACATGACTGCAGTCCTTCCTGGAGGATAGACTCTTCCAGGTTTTCGAAGCCAATGCGACTTCAAAACAGTTGCCTCTCCGCTGCGGAGTGCCTCAGGGGTCTTCCCTGAGCCCCACCTTATTTAACATTTATTTGAACCCTTTAGCGGAAATCGTAATGTCTTTCGGGGTACACATAGTGACGTATGCAGACGATATGGTGGTGGGACTCAACCAGGCAGAGAATTCCCCCTCCAGCCTCTCCCCCTGCTTGAAAGAGGTAGCCAAATGGATGAATGCCTCCTTTCTGAAATAGAATGGAGAAAAAACGGAGATCATGATTTTGGGGAATCCATCTCTATTTGATCCTAATCTTATGTGGCCAGCCAACCTGGGCCCTGCCCCCAAGAGTCAAATAAAAAGCCTGGGTGTATGGCTGGATCGTGATCTAACCTTTAAGGCTCAGGCTCGTAATGTGGCAGCCTCATGTCATGGCATCTTAAAGATGCTCCGCAAAGTACTCCCACTCCTCCCCTTCAGGCAAGAAAGATCTTGGTTCAGGCACTCATTTTATCCCCCCTTGGCTACGGGAATGCCCTTTACCTTGGGGCCCCAGTCACTACCCTCACAAAACTTCAGACAGTCCAAAACTGGGCAGCCAGAATCCTTCTGGATATCCCGAGGTGCCAATCGGCCAAATATGCCCTGAAATCTCTCCACTGGCTACCTATTAGAGAGCGAGTTCATTTCAAGGCTATGTGCATTGCACACAAGTCGCTAGCTGGAAAGGGCCCCCCTATTAATCATTCTATTGTCCGGCCCTACCAGACCGCTCAGACGATCTTCATCTTGTTGTAGTTTCTAGGATTCGGAAAACCAGAAGTGGGGGACGACGATTCTCATACAATGCCTCCAAATGCCGCCAAATACTGGAATTCCCTCCCTCTCTACTTGCGCAAAACCCAACCATCTTACCTTTCGAAAGTCGTTAAAAACATGGCTCTTCCCCTAGTTGATGGCTCTGTTGCCTGCCGCTATCAGCGCTGGGATGCCCTTGGTTAGCCATGCGCTATATAAATGCTCTTTTCATTTCATTTCAGTGGCATTAACATCCTTACGTAGAGTTAATGAACTACAGGCGCTAACCCTACAGGAACCTTACTTCCAAATACATAATAACAGAATTGTCATGAGGACAGATCATCAATTCATACCAAAAGTGGTATCAAGATTCCACATAAATCCGAGTATACAAAAACCAAGTGTTCGAGGCATATGAGCTGCAGATCACACACTATGCATAGATCGCCATCTGGTGTTGGGCCCGGATGTTTGCACTTTGTTGTTGTATTGGAATAAGTCTTTGGAAGTCACGAGATAGGTGACTCCTCCTTTGGACAATAGTGCGCATGGGCATCGACTCCATCTTCAGATTGTTTTTTTCCGCCATCGGGCTCGGATGTTTTCGTCGCGCTCCAGTTCGGTGTCGCTACCGTTCTAACTTTCGACGCGCAATCCTTCACCCTTTCTTCGGTATTGTTTTCGATCGCGTTTCCCTTCTGTAGGAAAGTGGCTCTGTATATACTGAACCAAAAGTAAGGTTCAGTGTGCACAGAGTCCACAGTCCCCAGAGGTTTGGCAGAGGCTAAAGTTAGGTATAACCTTACTCTCTAAAGTGGTAGCTTGGTCGAGCAGTAAGGCAGTATCAGAGGACAGTGTAAAGCATTTGGTGTACACACCCAGTCAGCAAATGGTCTCACACACTCAAGAACTGAACTCTAGGCCAATGGTTTGTATATAAAAATATATGCTTGTTTTATTTTAGAACCAACAATAGGTATCGAAATATACTTTCTCAGAATGAGATGCTTTAGATAAATACTTTCAATAGGCAATAGACTTTTGAATACAATGGTTACAGTTGTTGCAATAGGCAACACAATTTCAAACACAATATAACATGGAGCTCAATGGGAATTTCTAGTTAAATGCAATAGATTACTTTTTGGATTACTTTTCTTACCACAGGACTGGATCCTAGATTCAGTCCTGGGACATCTCCTGTAAACATTTGAGTAAAAACGTTTTGGTTACAGTTGTGATTTTTAAGGAATATTATTGTATTTTAAAAGTTGGCACTTTGAAACTTTTTCACATAGAATCACCAATGTTATCCTATGGGAGGAAATTCACTTAGCAGGTAAGTAGTGTTATCGTTACTTTTTCTTACTCGGTGTTGGATCCTGGATCCAGCACTGGTGCATCTCCTGTAAACAATTGAAAGAATGCGTTTGTCACACAGGCGATTTTTAACGAATATTTGTAAGTTTGCAAAATCGACACTTAGAAACTTTTTCAGCAAAAACCAGGCAATGTTATCCTATGGAAGGAAATTCAAGTTAACGGTAAGTACAGTTATGATTACTTTTCAGGGTCCGTGCTGGGCACCAAGATCCAGCACTGGGATCTCTCCTGATAACAGGTGAGTGAATTTGTTTTCGTAATTCGGCTGATTTTAGATGAATATTTTAAAGTTTCAAAACTCCACACTTAGAAGAATTTCCAAGTGAAACCAGTCAATGTTACCCTATGGAAGAAAAGTGAGTTATCGGCTTTTGGGTAAGTACTCGACTGGCAGAGTTAAGGTTCTGGGCATAGACTCAGGGGTCCCCCAGGGTCAGGTAAGTACAGTTGTTACACCCTCAGCGGCACAGGGGCGGCCGGGTGCAGAGTGAGTAGGCCCAATGTTATCCTGAGGAAGGCAGGGGGCCTTGGGTTGGTGGCTGCTGGCAGGCAGGCCACTCGGCTGTGGGAGCAAAGCTCCTGGTCACTTACACAGGGCAAGTGCGGAAGTCGAGCAGGGTAGTGGGTGCACCCTCAGCGGCACTGGGGCGGCCGGGTGCAGTGGGCTTTTGGGCCGTCGGGCGCCCAATGGTTTTCATGGGGAAAGCTGCGTGACGAACAAAGGCTGGAAGCTCGGGGACGGTGATTCTTCAGGTGCAACCACCACTTCGAGAGGTAAGTTGGGAAGCTGTAGGAAGGGTAGGCACCCAGGAGTTGGGCACAGGAGGCCGGGGGGCGTCGGGTGCAGGGGTGTCTTTAGGCGTCGGAAATCTTACCCTCGGCTGGTCGCGGTTGGAGGGGGCCCAGGTTCTGAGGCTGCAGGCGTCGTCAGGATCCTCGAGGAGGGTCCTTGGGTGCTGGATTCTGGGTCACAGTCGCCGGGGGGGGATGTCCTCGTGGTCTTTGTCCACTCAGGCACAGGCCGGGCTCGGCGGGTGCAGAGTGTGCTGGATTCGCGTTTCCTGGCTGGCACCAGGGGTAGGTTACTTGCTTTTGAGCAGTACCACTGCTCGTGGTAGTCCCAGGTAGTTCGAGTCACAAGGCAGTCAGGTCCTCCGGGGTTTTTGAGGTTGCTGACCACTGGAGATGCCGGGGTTTAGCAGGAGCAGGTTCGAGGGTCGACATGCCGGTGGGGCTGGGGCCAAATCAGTTGGTGTCTTCCTCTTGTTAGCAGCTGCACGGCAGGTCTTCTTGTTTCTTGATCTTCTTTCTTGTTTCGGAATCTGGATCTAAGGAAGGAAGGTTCAGGGTGCCCCTAAATACCAGATTTAGGGGCGTTACAGGTATGTAAAGCCCTGGGGGTGGGTACACCCCCTATCCTGCCACTCTCCAGTGGGAGGGGGGCAGGAGCCTCGTCCTGATTGGGTAGGGCTCCCCATCTTCAAGATGGCGAGAGCCCGGAGATGTGCTTCATTTCGCCTCCCCCACCTGAGGGGTGGGGTTGGCAGAGGCTGGCACACACCCCCTTTCCTCCCTTGGTTTTCCTGCCAGTCTTCCTGCCAGAGTGGGGGCTGGAACCAGTGGGGACCAGTTGCTGAGTACAGCAAGTGGTCTGGGGAAGCTCACAGAGGTGGAATGCCTTTGAAGCTTCCCCCTGCCCATCCTGGGGGAGGAGGCCTAGCACCTCGCCCAGGACGTGCATTGTTGCAGGCCCGGGAGAGCGGATGGCCCTCTACCCAGGGGTCCAGCAACATGTCTGCTGGGTGGCAGCCTAGGCAGCCCCTCAGACAAGACGTGGATTGTAGGTTAGGTTCAGGGGGCAACTCTAAGTTGCCCTCTGTCGTGCATTTTACATTAAATCTCACACTGGCATCAGTGTGGGTTTAATGTGCTGAGAAGTTTGATACCAAACTTCTCAGCCTTCAGTGTAGCCATTATGGTGCTGTGGAGTTCGTAATGACGACCTCCCATCAACATATACTCTTAATGGCATCACTGCACTTACAGTGCCCAGGAATGGCCCTGGGTACTGTAGGGGCACAGGGCTCATGCACCTGTGCCCACACCACTGGCATAGTGCACCCAGCTAGAGGGGTGACTGAGGTATGCCAGGGCAGTGTGTTTGTGGGCATGGCACACAGGGATGTGTGCCATGTCGACTCTGTTTAGTTATGCACCAAGACACTCAGCCTGCAAAGGCAGGGGGTGTGTGTCAGGGTAAAGGGCCCCTAAGGGTGGCACAATAAGTGCTGCAGCCCTTAGGGGCCTTCTCTGGTCACAATGCCCTGGGTACTTAGGGTACCATTTACCAGGGGCTGACATGTGGCCAGAGGTGCCAATTGGGTCTAGGCTGTAATGCAGTTTTAGGGAAGGAACACAGGCCCTGGGCACCTGATTGGCAGGAGCCCAGGGCACACTCAGTCAAAGTACATCAGCAATTAAGCAAAAAAGTGGGGGGCATACCATGCAAGAAAGATGGCACTTTCTCACACCTTCTCGGCGCGCATCTCTGCAAACTCGAACTCTTCCATTCCGGTCGTCGACGCAGGCCTTCGGGCCTACCTGCGCCATCAGGCCTTTTGGCTCATGGAAAGGACTCCTTTCAAAAAGTGTCCTCAATGTGGATCCAAGTTTCCCCACGCCGATCTTCACGAGGTGTGTAACCTCTGCCTTTCGCCCGAGCACGAGGCCAAAGACTGTCCGGCTTGTGCCTCTTTCCGCTCCAAAAAAAACCATACGGGATCGTCGAGCTCGAAGAAGCATGGCTCGATCTTCCACATCGATACCGGACGATATCTTCCAGGAAGGCATCAATGTACCGGAGCAGGAACAACTCGAAGAGGGCATCATCAGCGCCTCCGAAGCCGACGATTCCGACATCACTCCGGGGCAACGGGTCGTAAGTACTGACGTCGACCCCCCCCCCCCCAACCCCCCATCCATTCCTACAAAGGCTTCGGTAACACCTTCACCTTCGGGCCTAGGTGCACACCGGGACAAAACTTCCCACGCCCCGCCTTCCGGCTCGGCAAAGAAGTTGCCACACAAGCCTTCAGGCCGCTCTGGCTCGAGCCAGCCTACCCTCTGTACCGAAACCCCATCTCTGGCACCGAGGCCAAAAGACAAACCCAGAGACAAACCACTGTCTTCGCCTGCTCCGAGACCGGGCTCCACATCGGCCCATTCGGCACCGAAACCCACGGGCACGTGCCTTCGGATCCGAAAAAACCATCGGAACCGAGCAAACAACCGGTTCCGAAAACTGCGGGCGCTCAACCTTCGGAGCCCAGAAAATTATCGGAACAGATTCCAAAGACCCCAATGGAACCAAAGAAAACTCCCGGTTCCAAACCTAAGGAGCATAAAACAACTCCAAAATCGGAGCCACAAAAACACTCGGACCCGAAAAAATCGGCACCGAAACCACACACTATAGAGGAGGAGCTTTTCCAACCTGATCCACCCCAAAAGACTCTGGAAATAGACCCAAATACAGGTCGGCTTATAGTTAGCCCTTCCAGGAAAAGGAAATTGGACAGACCTGCAGCAGCTCCACTCCCCCTAAAGAAAAGAGACATTGCCACTTCTCTTTTCAGAATTCCTTCTCCACCTCCTCCTCCACACCACATCTCCCCTATTCCATCTCCAATACCCTCACAATCTCCTCCACCTCAAGATGATGAGGACCCTTCTGAGTACGAGGACGATGATCAACCTTTAGGAGAACCTAGCCCTCTTAATATCCCAACTGACCCATGGGACAATTATGGCACACCAGATGTTCCTGACAAACCACAAGATGTCTACCCATCTAGACCATCCCCTCCAGAGGGTTCACTCAGCTCATACACAGAGCCGCAGAATACCCCGGTGTGCATTTACACACAGACCCTATAGAAGAAGACTTCCTTATGGACACTTTCGCACCATCTCAAAGGTCCACTTCTATTCTCCCAATGTTGAAAGGGGTAATCAAACGCGCTCCTGAAGTCTTTAAGGATCCTGTAAGGGCTAGAGTCATTAACGCCAGGGTAGAAAAGAAATATAAGTCTGCCCCAGCTGACCCCGTTTACATTAAAGGGCAACTTCCCTTAGATTCTGTGGTAGGTTCTAACGCCAGGAAAAGGGCTAACTCCCAAACAGGCGATGCTCCACCTCCTGATAAGGAGTCAAAACTCTAGGACGCATCTGGTAAAAGAACCGCGTCCCAGGCAGCTAACATTTGGAGAATTGCCAACACACAGGCTTTGCTGGCTAGGTACGATAGGGCACACTATGACGAACTAGAGACCCTACTACAACACCTTCCAGATCAATACAAAACAAGAGCCAATGATCTCATCCAGGAAGGCAAGATTATAACAAATACCTCCATTCGATGGGCTCTGGATGCTGCAGACACAGCCTCACGAGCCATTAATACCAGTGTCTTTTTGCGTAGACATGCATGGCTCCGTATTTCAGGGTTCAAACCCGAGGTTCAAACTGCCATACTAAATCAGCCGTTTGACCAAGAACATTTATTTGGACCTAGTGTGGATTCATCTTTAGAAAAGATGAAAAAAGACACTGACACAGCCAAATCAATGGGAGCTTTACAATCGCAAACTCCCAGAAGTTCCTTTCGTCGCTCCTCTTATAGGGGCGCCTCTAGAGGTTTTACCACGGATAACTCCTCCACGTCCTATAAAAGTCCCACCCAGACCTCATCTACCAGAGGTTATTACAGAGGAGGCTACAGGGGCAATAACAACAAGGGTAGAGGCAAAACCGTCAATACTCGTACTGCCTCCACCTCCAAACGACTTCCCGCCACTCCCCCCAGACCATTCCACTCCAGTCGGGGGAAGATTACTACAGTTCCTACCTGTCTGGAACACCATTACCACGGACAGGTGGGTGAGACAAATCATCCAATCCGGTTATTGCCTGGAACTCACTTCAACTCCCCCAAACATACCACCCAAACCGCGTCCAATGTCAACAGACCATTTAACGCTTCTCAAACAAGAGGTACTTTCCATCCTACAAAAACATGCAATAGAACCAGTTCCCCTGCATCAGCAAAACACAGGGGTCTCTTCACTGTATTTTCTCGTTCCAAAGAAGGACGGAACCCTGAGGCCCATCCTCGACCTCAGACCATTAAACCTCTACATACAGTCAGACCATTTTCATATGGTCGCTCTTCAACAACTCCTTCCTCTACTCAAACAAGGCGATTTCCTTGCCACCTTAGCTCTCAAGGACGCCTACTTCCATATTCCCATTCACCCTGCTCACAAAAAATATCTTCGATTTGTAGTGGACGGTCAACATTATCAGTTCAAGGTGCTCCCATTCGGAGTCACCACAGCACCCAGAGTCTTCACAAAATGTCTGGCAGTCGTAGCAGCCCACTTAAGAAGACAACAAATTCACGTCTTCCCATACTTGGACGACTGGTTCATAAAAGCCAGGTCACATACCTAGTGTGTAAATCCCACACACATCACAATCCAACTACTTCACGACTTAGGGTTCACAATAAACCTCACAAAGTCTCACCTCCAACAGTCCCACATCCAACAATATCTAGGTGCCACAATAAACACCTTAAAGGGCCTTGAATACCACAATCCAGCCAGGATGGCAAGCATGCAAGCCCTTATAACAAAATTCCAGCCGCAAGACTCCCTTCCAGCTCGAGTGTTTATGCAACTAATAGGGATGATGGCCTCTTGCATATTCATAGTCCCGCATGCAAGACTCCAGATGGGCCCCTTACAGGAATGCTTGGCACGTCAGTGGAACCAAGCTCTAAGTCAGCTAACAGATCTGGTGTTGGTGGACGGCCGCACACATCGCTCTCTGCAGTGGTGGAACACCCAAAACCTTTCCAAAGGGCGACCGTTCTTAGAGCCAGTTCCACAGATTGTGCTAACAGCAGACTCATCGCTCACCGGATGGGGGGCTCATCTACTACATCACACCATACAGGGCACGTGGACACCTCAGCAAAAGCTGCTCCACATCAATCATTTGGAGTTACTAGCAATCTTTCTGGCATTAAAATCATTCCAGAAACAAATATCAGGCAAAGCTGTCTTAGTCCGGACGGACAATATCACAGCGATGTATTATTTACAAAAACAGGGGGGGGACGCACTCTCTGCAGCTCTCTCAATTAGCTCAGAGCATATGGAGGTGGGCTATTCCTCAAAACATATTCCTTTTAGCCCAACATCTTCCAGGAATTCAGAATCAGATGGCAGATCTGTTAAGTCGTCAAACACAACAGATTCACGAGTGGGAACTTCACCCACAAGTTCTTCAACCATTTTTCCAAATGTGGGGGCATCCAGAGATGGATCTCTTCGCCACACATTACAACACAAAATGCCCAAGCTTCGCCGCCAGATATCCACACCCATTGTCCAAAGGTAATGCGATATGGATGAATTGGTCAGGCAGATTTGCGTACGCTTTTCCTCCTCTCCCACTCATTCCATTAGTGGTGCGCAAGCTGCAACAACAGTCACTAACACTGATTCTAGTTGCTCCAACATGGGCCAGACAACCATGGTACACAACATTGTTGGAACTATCCGTAGTCCTGCACCAAAAACTACACCTCTCCCCACATCTCTTAACACAGAACCATGGAGAGATCAGACATCCAGATCCAGCACAGCTCAATCTAGCGATCTGGCTCCTGAAGTCCTAGAATTTGGTTACCTCAATCTTCCACCTGATTGTATGAATGTTATCAAAGAGGCTAGGCGCCCCACCACTAGAGCCTGCTATGCAGCCAAGTGGAAAAGATTTGTTATATACTGTACCAATAACACAATCAATCCTCTAGATGCGTCCATTCAACACATCATATGTTACCTGCTGCATCTTCAAAGATGTAATCTAGCATACACATCCATTAGATTGCATCTCGCTGCCATAGCAGCTTACCTACAAAATAGACAACATTTGTCATTGTTCAGGGTACCAGCCATTAAAGCATTTATGGAAGGCCTCAAAAGAATACCCTCTCCAGTGTGGAATCTAAACATCGTCCTCACTAGATTAATGGGCCCTCCATTCGAACCTCTACATAAATGTGAGCTCCAATTTCTTACATGGAAAGTTGCTTTCCTTGTAGCCATTGTAAGAAAGTGGCTCTGTATATACTGAACCAAAGTAAGGTTCAGTGTGCACAGTCCACAGTCCCCAGAGGTTTGGCAGAGGCTAAAGTTAGATATAACCTTACTCTCTAAAGTGGTAGCTTGGTCGAGCAGTAAGGCAGTATCAGAGGACAGTGTAAAGCATTTGTTGTACACACTCAGTCAGCAAATGGTCTCACACACTCAAGAACTGAACTCTAGGCCAATGGTTTTGTATCAAAATATATAGTAGTTTTATTTTAGAACCAACAATAGGTATCAAAATATACTTTCTCAGAATGAGTTACTTTAGTTAAATACTTTTCAAATAGGCAATAGTCTTTTGAATACAATAGTTACAGTTGTTGCAATAGGCAACACAATTTCAAACACAATAATACATTGAGCTCAATGGGAATTTCTAGTTAAATGCAATAATTACTTTTTGGATTACTTTTCTTACCACAGGACTGGATCCTAGATTCAGTCCTGGGACATCTCCTGTAAACAGTTGAGTAAAAACGTTTTGGTTACAGTTGTGATTTTTAAGGAATATTATTGTATTTTAAAAGTTGACAAACTTTTTCACATAGAATCACCAATGTTATCCTATGGGAGGAAATTCACTTAGCAGGTAAGTGTGGTTATTGTTACTTTTTCTAACTCAGTGTTGGATCCTGGAGCCAGCACTGGTGCATCTCCTGTAAACAGTTGAAAGAATGTGTTTTTGTTATACAGGCGATTTTTAACGAATATTTGTAAGTTTGCAAAATTGACACTTAGAAACTTTTTCAGCAAAAACCAGGCTATGTTATCCTATGGAAGGAAATTCAAGTTACCGGTAAGTACAGTTATGATTACTTTTCAGGGTCAGTGCTGGGCACCAAGATCCAGCACTGGGATCTCTCCTGATAACAGGTGAGTAATTTTGTTTTCGTTGATGGGACGATTTTTAGTGATTATTTTAAAGTTTAAAAACTCCACACTTAGAAGAAATTTCAGTGTAAACCAGTCAATGTTACCCTATGGAGAAAATTTAGGTTATCGGTTTTCAGGTAAGTACTCGACTGGCAGAGTTAAGGTTCTGGGCATAGACTCGGGGGTCTCCCAGGGTCAGTGATGCACTGTTGTTGCACCCTCAGCGGCACTAGGGCGGCCTGGTGCAGAGTGTTGAGGTCCAATGTTATCCTATGGGGGGCCTCCGGTTGGTGGCTGCTGGCGAGCAGGCCACAAGGTTGTGGGAGCAAAGCTCCTAGGGTTTAGGTCAGGGCAAATTGGGAAACAAGCCAGCACAAAAGGTGCACCCTCAGCGGCGCTGGGGCGGCCGGGTGCAGAGTGCTGTTTTGGCGTCGGGTGCCCTGTTTTCAATGGGAATTTTCGGTTTTGGTTTTCAGCTGCAGGCTCGGTCCAGGAAGACTTCCAGGACGAACCAACAGCTGGGCAGGTAAGTTGGAGGGCTCGGGGACGTAGGTGCACCTCGGGTTCCTTTCTCCAGGGCGGCTGGATGCAGGGGTGTCTTTTGAGGTCGGATTTCACCTTACCGGGCCACTCGCGGTTGGGGGGCGGGGGAGGGTCTCGCGCAGAGGCTGCAGGCGACGTCGGGGAGTCCTGGAGGGGTCAACCCACAGTGGACTCGGACTCTGGAGCTCTGGGGGACCTCGCTGGGACCGGTGGGCCACTTGAACTCTGGCTGTAGGCGACGGGTGCAGTGGCGGTTCCAGGCGTCGGGTTTCTTTTTCCTCAGCAGGCTCGGAGTCTTTGTTTGGTGTTTCTTTTGAACAGAGCTGCTGTTCACAGGAGATCCGGTCTTTGTTGAAGGCAGTCAGTCCTCCCCGGGGTTCTGGAGGTCACTGGCTGCGGGACAAGACGATTTGTGGCGCAGGATCTCTGGAAACTGCAGACGGGCCGGTAGGGCTGGGGCCAAGTCAGTTGTTCTCTGCAGTCTCCTCTGCTGGGTGTCTTCTTTCGTCCTTTTTCTTCTTAGGTTGCGGGAATCTGAGGAAGGAAGGTTCAGGGTGCCCCTAAATACTAAATTTAGGGGCGTTACAGGTAGGTAAAGGGCAGGGACCAATGGGTCCCTTCCCTGGGGTGGGTACACCCCCTATCTTGCCCCTCTCGTGTGGGAGAAGGGCAGTAGCCTAGTCCTGATTGGGCAGGGCTCCCCATCTTCAAGATGGCGAGAGCCCGGAGTTCTGCTTCACCTCGCCTTCCCCACCTGAGGGGTGGGGTTGGCAGAGGCTGGCACATCCCCTTTCCTCCCTTGGGGTTTCCCGCCAGTCTTCCCGCCAGAGAGTGGGTCAGAACCGGTGGGGGCCAGTTGCTGAGTACAGAAAGTGGCCTGGAGAAGCTCACAAAGGCGGCATGCCTTTGAAGCTTCCCCTGCCCATCCTGGGGGAGGAGACCTAGCACCTCGCCCAGGATGTGCATTGCTCTCCACCCAGGGGTCCAGCAACATGTCTGCTGTGTGGCAGCCGGGGCAGCCCCTCAGACAAGACGTGGATTGTAGGTTAGGTTCAGAGGGCATCTCTAAGATGCCCTCTGTTGTGCATTTTACATTAAATCCCACACTTGCATCAGTGTGGGTTTAATGTGCTGAGAAGTTTGATACCAAACTTCTCAGTCTTCAGTGTAGCCATTATGGTGCTGTGGAGTTCGTAATGACAACCTCCCAGCACCATATACTCTTAATGGCATCACTGCACTTACAGTGCCCAGGAATGGCCCTGGGTACTGTAGGGGCACAGGGCTCATGCACCTGTGCCCACACCACTGGCATAGTGCACCCAGCTAGAGGGGTGACTGAGGTATGCCAGGGCAGTGTGTTTGTGGGCATGGCACACAGGGATGTGTGTGTCAGGGTACAGGGCCTCTAAGGGTGGCACAATAAGTGCTGCAGCCCTTAGGGGCCTTCTCTGGTCACAGTGCCCTGGGTACCTAGGGTACCATTTACCAGGGGCTTACCTGTGGCCAGAGATGCCAATTGGGTTTAGGCTTTAGTACAGTTTTTAGGGAAGGAACACAGGCCCTGGGTACCTGATTGGCAGGGACCCAGGGCACACCAAGGTAAAGTGCATCAGTTATCAGGCAAAAAGTGGGGGGTTACTGGAACAGAAACCCACTTTCCTACAGCCATCACATCTCTCAGAAGAGTCAGTGAGTTACAGGCACTAACTATTCAAGAACCATTTTTACAACTCCATCATAACAAAGTGGTTCTCAGGACAAATCCCAAATTACTTCCTAAAGTTATTTCTCCCTTCCATCTCAACCAATCTGTGGAGTTGCCAGTATTCTTCTCGCAACCACAAACAGTAGCAGAAAGAGCTCTTCATACACTAGACGTAAAAAGAGCCCTCCTTTACTACATTGACAGAACAAAACCTTTTCACAAAACAACTTTTTGTATCCTTCTCACCACCACATAAAGGCAATCCTATATCAAAATCTGGGATTGCAAGGTGGATTGTCAAATGTATACAAATTTGCTACCACAAAGCAAAACGTACACTATCTATTCCCCCTAAAGCCCACTCTACCTGTAAAATAGGGGCTTCTATGGCATTTTTAGGGAACATTCCCTTAGATGACATCTGCAAAGCAGCTACATGGTCTACACCACACACATTCACAAAACACTATTGTGTAGATGTGCAGGCAAAACAACAAGCTAGTGTGGGACAGGCTGTACTCAAAACACTATTTCAAACTACTGCAACGGATACTGGTGGTCGCCGCTAAAGGGAGGTACTGCTATGCAATCTATGCATAGTGTGTGATCTGCAGCTCATATGCCTCGAACGGAAAATGCTACTTACCAGCATGCATCTGTTCTTGGCATGTAGAGCTGCAGATCCACACACGCCCACCCACCTCCCCGGCTACCTTTATCTGTTCCAGTATTATCTTAATTGGATACAACATACATGGACATCTCTTTCTGTTGCTCACAAAACTCCATCATTTCCCTTCTTGGCGAAAAAACAATCTGAAGATAGAGTCGATGCCCATGCGCACTATTGTCCAAAGGAGGAGTCACCTATCTCGTGACATCCAAAGACTTATTCCAATACAACAACAAAGTGCAAACATCCGGGCCCAACACCAGCTGGCGATCTATGCATAGTGTGTGGATCTGCAGCTCTACATGCCAAGAACAGATGCATACTCGTAAGTAGCATTTTCCTTCTTTCAAAACCCAAAGACCAAAGCAGAAAGAGCTTTGCACACACTTGACGCAAGAAGGGCTGTCATGTACTACATTGAAAAAACAAAGGAATACAGAAAAACAAAACAGTTCTTTGTATCCTTTGCAAACAGTTTTCTGGGAAGACCAGTGACCAAAAACACCATTGCAAGATTGTAAGAAACTGGCTCTATATATACTGCACCAAAGTGAGGTACAGTGTGTATAGAGTCCAAGGGTCTCCAGAGGTTTGGCAGAGGTTAAAGTTAGATAGAACCTTACTCTCTAAAGTGGTAGCTTGGTCGAGCAGTAAGGCAGTATCAGAGGACAGTGTTAAGCATTTGATGTACACACTCAGTCAGCAAATGAATTCACACACTCGAACTGAACTCTAGGCCAATTGTTTTTGTATATAAAAAATATACTGTTTATTTTTAGAACCAAGCGAGCCTGGCACAGGTAAGCATTAAATTACTTTTCAGATATGAAATGCTGTTGTTGAATACTTTCAAAATACAGTAGGACTCTGTACCAATTCGAGTTTACAGGGGTTGCAATGCAATGCACAAACTTAGTAGACTCAGTCCATAGGAATCAATAGGCTTTTTCAGTAAAATGCAATTAGATTACTCTTCGGATTACTTTTACTAACACAGTGCTGGATCCTAGATTCAGTACCGGGGCATTTCCTGAAAACAGTTGAATAAATGCGTTTTGGTTAGTTGTACGATTTTTAAAGAATATTCTTGTATTTCAAAAGTTGACACAGAATATCCTATGGAAGGAAATTCAATTCGCAGGTGAGTTACTTTAACGTTACTTTTCTTACTCAGTGCTGGATGCCTAGATTCAGCACTGGGACATTTCCGAAAACAGTTGAGTAAATGCGTTTTGGTTAGTTGTACGATTTTTAAAGAATATTCTAATTTTTCAAAAGTCGACACTTAGAAACTTTTTGGGAGAAAAAGTGTCTGTTATTCTATGAGGGAAAACAGGTTATTGGTTTCGAAGTAAGTAATCGGTCTTTTGAGTTAGGGTTCTGGGGTTAGACTCAGGAGTCTCCCAGGGTCAGTGATGCACTGTTGTTGCACCCTCAGCGGCACTAGGGCGGCCGGGTGCAGAGTGTTGAGGCCCAATGTTATCCTATGGAGGATAGGGGGACTCCGGTTGGTGGCTGCTGGCAAGCAGGCCACGGGGTTGTGGGAGCAAAGCTCCTAGGGTTAAGCTCAGGGCAAGTTGGGGACCAAGTTAGCACAAAAGGGGCACCCTCAGGGGCACTAGGGCGGCCGGGTGCAGGGTGCTGTTTTGAGGTCGGGTGCCCTGTTGATTTCAATGGAGATTCTCCGGGACAAAGAAACACTGCAGGCTCGGGGACGAGGATCTTCCAGCAGCTACCACCACTTCGAGGGGTAAGTTGGGATGTAGAGGGTTGGTTAGGCACCGCTGGGTTGGGCACACAAGGCCGTGGGGCGTCGGGTGCAGGGTTGCCTTGGGACGTCGGATTTTCTTACCCGCTCTGGTCGCGGTAGGGGGGGGGGTCCTCTGGATTGAGGCTGCAGGCGTCATCCGGAGGCTTGAGACAGGTCAGGGGTTGCCGGATCTCGGGTCAGGATAGCCGGGGGGACGTCCTTGGGGTATTTGCCCACTCGAGCTCGGGCCGGATTCGGCGGGTGCAGAGTGTGCGGGATTCGCGGTTCCTGGCTGGCACCAGAAGCTGCAGTTCAAACACGTCCGGTGTTCACGAGAGAAACAGCTTGGAAAGTGAAGGCAGGCAGGTCCTCCGGGGTTTTTGAGGTTGCTGGCCGCTGGACACGCCGGGGTTTTGCAGGAGCAGGTTCGAGGGGAGACAGGCTTGTAGGGCTGGGGCCAAGTCAGTGGGCGTCGTCCTCTTGTTAGCTCTGCATGGCTTCTCGTCCTTCTTCTCTTCTTTTTCTTGTAGTTGCTGGATCTGAGGAAGGAAGGTTCATGTTGCCCCTAAATACTAAATTTAGGGGCGTTACAGGTAGGTAAAGGGCAGGTAAAGGCCAGTGGGTCCCTTCCCTGGGGTGGGTACACCCCCTATTCTGCCACTCTACAGTGGGAGGGGGGCAGGAGCCTGTCCCTGGTTGGCTGGGTCCCCCCATCCTCAAGATGGCGGGGACTCGAGGTTGTGCTTCACCTCGCCTCCCCCACCTTAGGGGTGGAGTTGGCAGAGGTGGGCACACCTCTCTTCCTCACTTTGTTTTTCCTGCCGGTTCTCCCGCCCAAACATGAGCAGGATGAAAAATAAATGCATTGGCAATGTTATAAATCAGTTATTCAAGAGAAGCAAATATGTGTCTAAATATTATGCTATGAGCAGCTGCCTAAAGAGCAACCCTGACTTTAAAGAGGATGGGTAGGCTAGTGCCTAGAAGACAAATCTTTACTTAAGAAAGCAACATCATTCAAGACTACGCAGTTTAAGCTAAAATAAATGCAATGGCTTGGGTTTGGATGTGCTAAGTTACACAGACTGACAAAGCCAAAAGGCAAATAATCAGATAGGCTGATAAAGCCAAAAGGCAAAATAATCAGATAAGAGCATTACCACCATGGAAGTAGAAGTTCTAGGCCCAGTCACGAGGACGATCGATCGGGAACCCTCACAATGCAGCAAGGCACTGGTGAGAAGAGAGTTCGGAGCCGCACCCTGGGCGCAGCTCTTTTATATGGTTAAATGCAGAACTTCTACCCACGTCTGACGTGAGTTCTGACGCAGGCCCTTGACCGCCCGCTTACAGTAACTGTGGAAAGTTTTATATAAAACCGAGAAGTGGTATCATGGTGAAACTAAGCTTTTAGCAGGTGGTCAGTGCTCTTGACCGCAAAAAGTAAACAAAGGATAACTTTTACCGTAAAATGCTCAGAAATTAATATTTTATATATTAATTCTCGGTCACGTTGCCGCCTTTTCCAGTTTGTTAAGCAAGCGCGGAAAGTTTCATAACTAAAAATATTGCAAACCTTGCTTGTGAAACAGCCAGATGTACCAGCAGAATGTCACGTGGGTGGGGGCTAATCTTATTCTCGTAACTGTGGAAATTTACAAGGGGGGCTGGTGTGGTGTCGCGGTGGATGGCACAGGTCTCTGCTGTGAGCTTAGTGAAGCCTACGAGATCTGTTTTTTTAAAAAGAGATGGCAGGAGGCACTGGGCTTTTTGGGCCTATGTGTGTGTATCTAAAGTGGCATGTTTGGGCCTATGTGAGATGTGCTAAGAGGATGAAGGAAAGTGGACAACTTAGGACATTTATCAGGGGCTGACTGGTGGGGCCTATCTAGGAGTGTCAGGTTTGGTGGGTAGTGCAAAATCAGATATGGGTTTCTAGTTGGATGGTAAGACGGGACCCTCGGGACCCTCCTTCACCATCCTGGGGGAGGAGGCTTGGCACCTCGTCCCAGGATGTGCATTGTTTCAGGCCCCCGAGAGCAGCAAGCTCTCGACCCAGGGGTCCAGAAACATGTCTGGTGGTGGCAGCCTGCGCAGCCACTCAGTCAGGTCACTGGAAGTTGGTCGAGTTTCAGGGGGCATCTCTAAGATGCCCTCTGTTGTGCATTTTACATTAAATACCACACTGGCATCAGTGCGGGTTTAATGTGCTGGGAAGTTTGATACCAAACTTCCCAGTCTTCAGTGTAGCCATCGTGGTGCTCTGGAGTTCGTAATGACAAACTCCCAGCACCATATACTCTTAATGGCAGCACTGCACTTACAGTGCCCAGGAATGGACTTGGGCACTGTAGGGGTACAGGGCTCATGCACCTGTACCCTCACCACTGGCATAGTGCACCCAGCTAGAGGGGTGACTGATGTATGCCAGGGCAGTGGTTTGTGGGCATGGCACACAGGGTTGTGTGCCATGTCGACTCTTCACTTTGTTCTGCACCAAGACACGCAGCCTGCAAAGGCAGTGTGTGAGTGTCAGGGTACAGGACCTCTAAGGGTGGCACAATAAGTGCTGCAGCCCTTAGAGGCCTTCTCTGGTCACAGTGCCCTGGGTACCTGTGGTACCATTTACCAGGGGCTGACGTGGCTAGAGATGCCAATTGGGTTTAGGCTTCAATGCCGTTTTAGGGAAGGAACATGGGCCCTGGGTACCTGATTAGCAGGAGCCCAGGGCACACTCAGTCAAAGAACATCAGCAATTCAGCAAAAAGTGGGGGCATACCATGCAAGAAAGAGGGCACTTTCTCACACAACCCCCCCCCCCCAAACGAAAGATGATGAGACTAACCTTGCCCTAGAGAGTCTTCATTGTCTTAGTGGAAGAACCTGGAAAGTCCATCTGCATTGGCATGGGCAGTCCCAGGTCTGTGTTCCACTTCGAAGTCCATTCCCTGTAGGGAGATGGACCACCTCAAAAGTTTTGGATTTTCCCCTTTCATTTGCATTAGCCATCTGAGAGGTCTGTGATCAGTTTGAACTAGGAAGTGAGTACCAAACCAGTATGGTCTCAACTTCTTCAGGGACCAAACCACAGCAAAGGCCTCCCTCTCAGTGGCACTCCAACGCTGCTCTCTGGGGAGAAGCCTCCTGCTTATAAAAGCAACAGGTTGGTCTTGGCCTTCATCATTGGTCTGGGATAGGACCGCTCCTACCCCTAGCTTAGAGGCATCAGTCTGCACTATGAACTGCTTGGCATAATCTGGAGCTTTTAGAATTGGTGCTGAGCACATTGCTTCTTTCAGGGTGTCAAAAGCCTTTTGGCAAATAACTGTCCAGTTAACCTTTTTGGGCATCTTCTTGGAGGTGAGTTCTGTGAGGGGAGTCACAATGGACCCATATCCCTTCACAAACCTCCTGTAGTACCCAGTCAAGCCAAGGAATGCCCTGATTTGGGTCTGGGTTGTTGGAGCTGCCCAGTCCAGGATGGCCTGGATCTTGGGCTGTACCTGGCCTCCACCAACAAGGTGGCCCAAGTACACCACAGTGCCCTGCCCTATCTGGCATTTGGATGCCTTGATAGTTAGACCTGCAGTTTGCAGGGCTTTTAAAACCTTCCCAAGGTGGATCAGGTGATCCTGCCAGGTGGAACTAAAGACAGCAATATCATCAAGATAAGCTGCACTAAAGGACTCCAACCCAGCAAGGACTTGATTCACCAACCTCTGGAAGGTGGCAGGGGCATTTTTTAAACCAAAGGGCATAACAGTGAACTGATAGTGCCCATCAGGTGTGGAGAATGCTGTTTTCTCTTTTGGTCCTGGTGCCATGCCAATCTGCCAGTACCCTCCAGTTAAGTCAAAGGTACTTAGACAAATTGGGTGCAGCCAAATTCTTATCAACTCATCTGCTCTTGGGATAGGGTGAGCATCTGTCTTGGTGACAGAGTTGAGCCCTCTGTAATCCACACAAAACCTAATTTCTCTCTTTCCATCCTGTGGGTGAGGTTTGGGGACCAGAACGATTGGGCTAGCCCAGGGTTCAATAACCCCTAACTCCAGCATCTTGCTGACCTCAGCTCTGATGCTTTCCTTGACTTGGTCTGACTGTCAATGGATCTTGTTTTTGACAGGTGCACTGTCACCAGTGTCCACATCATGGGTACACCAGTTTGTCAGACCAGGGGACAAGGAAAAGAGCTTAGCATACTGTTGCAAGACTTGCTTGCGGTCAGTCTGCTGTTGGGCAGAGAGGGTGTCTGAAAAGACAACTCCATCAACTGACCCATCTTTTGGGCTGTATGAGAGGAGGTCAGGGGGAGGTTCACTCTCTGCTTCCTGCTCCTCATCAGTCACCATCAGAATGGTGATGTCAGCCCTGTCATTGTAGAGCTTTAGGCGGTTCACATGGATAACCCTTTTGGGTGTCCTGTTTGTGCCCAGGTCAGCTAAGTAGGTGACCTCACTCTTTTTCTCCAGGATAGGGTAAGGGCCACTCCATCTGTCCTGGAGTGCCCTTGGTGCCACTGGCTCCAACACCCACACCTGTTGCCCAGGTTGAAATTCAACCAGTGCAGCTTTTTGGTCATACCAGTGCTTCTGAAGCTCCTGGCTGGCCTCAAGATTCTTGGATGCCTTTTCCATGTACTCAGCCATTCTGGACCTTAGGCCAAGCACATAGTCCACAATATCTTGTTTGGGTTCTTGGAGAGGCCTCTCCCAGCCCTCCTTTACAAGACAAAGTGGTCCCCTCACAGGATTGCCAAACAGAAGTTCAAAGGTTGAGAAACCTTCTCCCTTCTGTGGCACTTCTCTGTAAGCGAAAAGCAGACATGGTAAGAGGACATCCCGTCTCCTTTTGAGTTTCTCAGGGAGACCCATAATCATGCCTTTCAATATCTTGTTAAATCTCTCAACAAGGCCATTGGTTTGTGGATGATAGGGTGTAGTGAACTTGTACTGCACTCCACATTCCTTCCACATGTGTTTCAGGTAAGCAGACATAGAGTTAGAACCTCTGTCTGAAACCACCTCCTTGGGAAACCCTACCCTGGTGAAGACACGAATGAGGGCCTTGGCTACTGCAGGAACTGTAGTAGTCCTAAGTGGAATTGCTTCAGGGTACCTAGTGGCATGATCGACTACCACTAGTATGAATTTGTTCCCTGAGGCTGTGGGAGGTTCAAGTGGACCCACTATGTCCACACCTACCCTTTCAAAGGGAACCCCCACCACAGGCAGTGGTATCGGGGGGGCCTTTGGGTGGCCACCTGTCTTGCCACTGGCCTGACAGGTAACACAGGAGCTGACAAACTCCTTCACCTTTTGGTGCATCTGGGGCCAGTAAAAGTGGCTAACTAGCCTTTCCCAAGTCTTGGTTGGCCCAGATGCCCAGCTAGGGGGATGTTATGAGCTAAAGTTAGGAGGAACTCCCTGTACTTCTGTGGCACTACCACTCTCCTGGTGGCTCCAGGATTGGGGTCTCTTGCCTCGGTGTACAGTAATCCCTCTTCCCAATAAACTATATGGGTACCACTGACATCTCCCTTTGCTTCTGAAACAGCTTGCTGCCTCAGGCTTTCAAGAGTGGGACAGTCTTGCTGCCCCTGGCACAGCTCTTCCCTAGAGGGTCCCCCTGGGCCCAAGAGTTCAACCTGGTAATGGTCAAGCTCCATGGGCTCAGTTCCCTCTGGGGTGTCCAAGTCCTCTCCCTGAGGAGAGGGGTCCTGATCCTTTGGCTGTATAGAAGCTGGTCCCCCAGTCTTCTTACCTTTTCTCTTGGTAGGTTGGGCCATTCTTTCAGGCTCCAACACTATTTCTTCACCCTGCCTTTTGCTCTGTGCTCTTGTTTTCACACACACCAATTCAGGGATGTCCAGCATTGCTGCATGGGTTTTTAGTTCAACCTCAGGTCATTGCCCAGCAGACATGCAGCTGGTAGCTTTGGAGAGACCACTACCTGTTTCAGGCCAGTAACCCCCCCGCCCCCCTCCAGTCTGTCGCCATAGCATGATTAGTGGTAACACTGTCAGCATTGGTGACTGGGTAAGTACGCCCAATCAAATATTGCTCAGGGGAAACCAGTGTGTCTCTCACCATAGTGACACTGGCACCTGTATCCCTCAGAGCCTCTATCCAAGTTCCATTAATCCAAGGGTACTGTAAGTATTTCTTTAAGTTGGGTGGCCACACAGCTACAGTGGCAAACTCAACTTCCCCCTCTGAAACTAGAACTGCCTCAGTGTGCATCCTCATTTGCTCTGGGCACACTGTTGATCCCATCTGTAGACTTGCTACACCAGAAGTAGCTGTACTTGTTGAACTAAGGGCCTTATTGCTACGGCAAGACTTGTCTACAGTTAAGTGTCCCAACTTCATAGTTGTTACACCAGGCCTTTGAAGGATCAAAGTTCTTCCCCCTATAGGGCTGTGGAGTATAGGGAGTAGTTTGGGACCCACCCACCTGTGCAGGTTTTTGGGGCCCTTTGGAAGACTCAGACTTTTTATCTTGGGGATTCTCACCACCTTTCCCCTGGGGAGGTTTTGTAACCACTTTCTTCTGGTCACCCCCAGTGGTTGTCCTTGTCACCCTAGTCTTGACCCAGTGGTCTGCCTTCTTTCCCAATTCTTGGGGAGAAATTAGACCTAGGTCTACCAAATGCTGAAGTAACTTTTCATTCGTGCAATTACTTAATATATGTTCCTTCATAAACAAATTGTAAGTCCAGTAAAGTCATGCACATTGTGTCCAGTTAACCAACCATCCAGTGTCTTTACTGAGTAGTCTACAAAATCAATCTAGGACTGGTTCTGGGTTTTGTCAGCCCCCCTGAATCTAATTCTGTACTCCTCAGTGGTGGGTCCAAATCCCTCAATCAGAGTTTTCTTCATGAGATCATAGGACCCTGCATCTGGCCCAGAGAGGGTCAGAAGCCTGTCTCTGCAGTTACCAGAGAACAGTTCCCACAGGAGTGCCCCCCAGAGAGGTTTCTTCACCTTTCTCATGTCAAAAGCCCTCTCAAAGGCTGTGAACCATTTGGTGATGTCATCACCCTCCTCAAATTTAGGGACAATCCCTTTGGGGAAATTAGGATCATAGGATTGCTCCTTATCCTTATTAAGATTGCTGCCACCATTGATGGGTGCTAACCCCATCTCCTTTCTTTCTTTTTCCAGAGCCAGGAGTCTGGACTCTAGATCCAATCTTTTGGCCAGCCTTGCTAACAGGCTGTCCTCCTCATTGAGGCTGTCCTCAATGCCCTCACTGGAACCTGTACCACCTGTGTGGCCTCTAGGTCCCCAGGGGTTGATTCTTGGAGTTCAGGGTATGGGGACCCTTTCCTCCCTAGGGATTATTGGAGGTGGGTTACTAGCCCTATCATCCTCATCCCTTTCCTCATCTAATTGGTCATCACCATTTTCAGATGGGTGGGCCAGTGCATACTCAGCCAGGAGCTCCTGGAGCCCTTGTTTGGTTGGATGCTGGCCCATTGGTATGTTTTTAATTCTACATAAGGACCTTATCTCCTTGAAGGACAAGTGAAGATAAGGGGTGAGGTCGAGCTCTTCCACCCTGTCCTGTATGTCATCTTGGTTATCTTCACTAATAGATGGGTTCTGTTTTTGAGACATTCTAACAAAAAGTTCTAACCCCTCTACCCTCGACTATAGTGACTTTTTATTTTCTAAAATACTAAAGGGACTTAAGCAAGGCCCTAACAAGACTTTTAGTAGTTTGGTAAAAATGCCAATTTGAATCAGAATTCTAAAGGCAATTTAAGAGTTCTGTCGTGTGATCAGGTGGTAACCAAGTAGTCCAACAAATGCAAGTTGTGTATCCCACCGCTGATCCACCAATGTAAGAAACTGGCTCTATATATACTGCACCAAAGTGAGGTACAGTGTGTATAGAGTCCAAGGGTCTCCAGAGGTTTGGCAGAGGTTAAAGTTAGATAGAACCTTACGCTCTAATAGTGGTAGCTTGGTCGAGCAGTAAGGCAGTATCCGAGGACCGTGTTAAGCATTTGATGTACACAGTCAGTCAGCAAATGAATTCACACACTCAAGAACTGAACTCTAGGCCAATTGTTTTTGTATATAAAAAATATACTGTTTATTTTTAGAACCAAGCGAGCCTGGCACAGGTAAGCATTAAATTACTTTTCAGATATGAAATGCTGTTGTTGAATACTTTCAAAATACAGTAGGACTCTACCAAATCGAGTTTACAGGGGTTGCAATGCAATGCACAAACTTAGTAGACTCAGTCCATAGGAATCAATAGGCTTTTTCAGTAAAATGCAATTAGATTACTTTTCGGATTACTTTTACTAACACAGTGCTGGATCCTAGAATCAGCACCGGGGCATTCCTAAAACAGTTGAGTAAATGCGTTTTGGTTAGTTGTACGATTTTTAAAGAATATTCTTGTATTTCAAAAATCTGAAAGAGACACGTTAGTGACAGATTCCTTACCTTAGAATATCCCCAGGCGTCAGGCTGGATCCGGAAAGTTTTTGCGTAGCAGTACTCTTGCGCGTCGGTAGGCGGCGTCGTGCGGCTCCGCGTTCGGCGGCGGGGCCACCGGGATGAAGTCGCGGGCAGTACTTAGACGCCGCCCCTGCGCGCTGACGTCAGTTCTTCTTTTTTCCGCGCCAGTAAGCGTAGATCCGGGAAGAGCAGTGCCCTAGTCATTTTTTGACTAACTTTTTGGTTATTTTTCACTGTTTTCTTCGAGTCATCTCGGCTCCACGGTGTCGGTAGGGATGCCCGGCTTCAAGCCATGCGACGCCTGTGGTCGAATGATGTCGATCACAGACCCGCACTTAGTGTCTCGGCCGCGACCACGACACGAAGTCGTGTTCCGACTGCCGGGCCTTGCACCCGAAGGCTTTGCGAGAGCGGTCTCGAAAGCTCCTCGAGGTCCGGCAGTCGGCTCCGCGCTGCACCAAGCCCCGGTCACGGGAGAGGTCGAGGGGCCGGTCGCGGAGTCCTCGCCCGTCATAGGAGTCCAAGTCTTCGCACTCCTCGGGTAAGTCGAAGCACAAAAAGTCTAAGAAGCACCATCGCTCTAAGACTTCCCCTCGCCGGTCTCGCGACTCGGCTGAGGCCCCTGTCGGCACCGTCCCCGCGGCTCTGGATGTGCCTGTGGCGACGCCCCCGCATTACCCGTCCTTCCCGGGTTCGGGGGCGACTCTGGCCGAAATACAGGAATTCCTGTCGGCCATGGCCCGCCTCTTCGGGCCTCAAGGCCCCTCCGGTGCACCTTCGGGCCCCGCGGGCCCTAATGGGATTGACCCGGCGCCGCCGACGACTCCGGTCCCGGCGCCGCCTGTCCCACCAGCCTCGCTCCCGGCCTCGCTCCCGGCTCCGGTGGTACCGCAACCCCCCATCGACGCCGGTTGACCTAACCACGCCGACGCCGATGTCCCCGGTGCTGTTCCTGACGCCGCCCGGGGCTCCGGGCGGCGTCGTTCCCCAGTTATCTGCGGATCCGGACGCGGATCCGGACGCGGCGTCGGACCGACGTCGCCCGACGCCGGCGCCAATGAGACCTTGGGTCCCGGACGTCCCTCCTCCTCCTTATTTTCAACCTGAGGAGGACCCTCTCACACAGCAGTGCGACTATGATCAGGACTGGGCAGAGGAACTTGGGGATGCCAGTGGTCTGGACACTTCCCCTGACACTGGCATGCTGTCTCCTCCTTCCGTGGCTGCGGAGGAGAGAGCAAATTTCGCAACGGTGTTGCGTAGAGCAGCTGGAGCCTTACACCTCCAATTGCCTACAGTGGCTGTCAGGACTAACCTCCTGACGGAAGTGCTTCAGCTGGCAGCTACCTCCTCGGAGCCATTGCTGCCGTTTAATGATGCACTTTCTGACGTTCTTTTGGGCACCTGGTCCAAGCCCGCCACAGGGGCTCCTGTGGATAGGAACGTGGCCCGACGCCATCGCCCTGCTCCGGGCGACCCCATGTTTCTCTCTCAACATCCCACCCCCGAGAGCTTGGTTGTCCAAGCCTCTGCCTCCCAAACCGCCTTCCCTACCGCCCCTCCGGATAGGGAATCCAAACGCCTGGATCAATTTGGGAAGAAGGCCTTTTCTTCCTCCAGTGCTGGCTTGCGGTCCGTGAACACTGCTTGCCTTTTGGGCCGATACTCCCACTCTCTGTGGGATTCGGTGGCGCTCGTTTTGCCCCAGTGTCCGGAGGAGGTCCAGACACTGCTTTCCCGCGCCATTGCGGAAGGAAGGGATGCGGCAAAGTACACCATCCGTTGTGGCCTTGATACCGCCGACTCGCTGGGCAGATCACTTGCAACGACAGTGGCGCTGCGTCGCCACGCCTGGCTGAGGACGACTGGTTTCTCGGGAGATGTCCAAAACACACTCATGGACATGCCCTTTGATGGAGTCGGTCTTTTTGGTACCAAAGCAGACCATGCGCTGGAGCGTTTTAAGGACTCACGGGCTACTGCCAAGTCCCTGGGCCTTTCTGCTGTGCGCCCTCCGCTAACCTCTGCTTTTCGCCCCTTTCGTGGCCACGGAAGGGGCGCCCAGTCACGTCCGCTGCCCAGCCACCGGCCCGCGCAGCAAGCGTCTTCGCGTGGCCGAGGACGTGGCTCCCGCCGTGGCGGGTCAGGCAACCAGCGTGCGGGTCAGGCGACCAACCCCGCCCCGTCCGCAGCCACCAAGCCCTCCTAGTCCTTCCTTTCAGGTGCACAGCACGCCAGTAGGGGGCTGTAGGAAAGTGGGTTTCTGTTGCAGTAACCCCCCCACTTTTTGCCTGATAACTGATGCACTTTTCCTTGGTGTGCCCTGGATCCCTGCCAATCAGGTACCCAGGGCCTGTGTTCCTTCCCTAAAAACTGTACTCAGCCTAAACCCAATTGGCATCTCTGGCCACAGGTAAGCTCCTGGTAAATGGTACCCTAGGTACCCAGGGCACTGTGACCAGAGAAGACCCCTAAGGGCTGCAGCACTTATTGTGCCACCCTTAGAGGCCCTGTACCCTGACACACACACACTGCCCTTGCAGGCTGAGTGTCTTGGTGCAGAACAAAACAGAGAGTCGACATGGCACACATCCCTGTGTGCCATGCCCACAAACACACTGCCCTGGCATACCTCAGTCACCCCTCTAGCTGGGTGCCCTATGCCAGTGGTGAGGGCACAGGTGCATGAGCCCTGTGCCCCTACAGTACCCAGGCCCATTCCTGGGCACTGTAAGTGCAGGGCTGCCATTCCGAGTATATGGTGCTGGGAGGTCGTCAGCACGTACTCCACAGCACCATGATGGCTGCACTGAAGACTGAGAAGTTTGGTATCAAACTCCTCAGCACAGTAAACCCACACTGATGCCAGTGTGGGATTTACTGTAAAATGCACGTCAGAGGGCAACTTAGAGTTACCTCCTGAACCTAACCTACAATCCACGTCTTGTCTGAGGGGCTGCCTAGGCTGCCACACAGCAGACATGTTGCTGGACCCCTGGGTAGAGAGCCATCCGCTCTCCCGGGCCTGCAACAATGCACGTCCTGGGTGAGGTGCTAGGCCCCTCCCCCAGGATGGGCAGGGGAAGCTTCAAAGGCATTCCGCCTTTGTGAGCTTCCCCAGACCACTTGCTGTACTCAGCAACTGGTCCCCACCGGTTCCTCCCCCATCCTGGTGGGAAGACTGGAGGGAAACACCAAGGGAGGAAAGGGGTGTGCCACCCTCTGCCAACCCCACCCCTCAGGTGGGGGAGGCGAGGTGAAGCACATCTCCGGGCTCTCGCCATCTTGAAGATGGGGAGCCCTGCCCAATCAGGACTAGGCTCCTGCCCCCTCCCACAGGAGAGTGGCAGGATAGGGGGTGTACCCACTCCAGGGCAGGGACCCATTGGTCCCTGCCCTTTACCTACCTGTAACGCCCCTAAATCTAGTATTTAGGGGCACCCTGAACCTTCCTTCCTTAGATTCCCGCAACCTAAGAAGAAAAAGGACGAAAGAAGACGCCCAGCAGAGGAGACTGCAGAGAACAACTGACTTGGCCCCAGCCCTACCGGCCCGTCTGCAGTTTCCAGAGATCCTGCGCCAAAAATAGTCTTGTCCTGCAGCCAGCGACCTCCAGAACCCCAGGGAGGACTGACTGCCTTCAACAAAGACCGGATCTCCTGTGAACAGCAGCTCTGTTCAAAAGAAACACCAAACAAAGACTCCGAGCCTGCTGAGGAGAAAGAAACCCGACGCCTGGAACCACCACTGCACCCGTCACCTACAGCCCGAGTTCAAGTGGCCCACCGGTCCCAGCGAGGTCCCCCAGCTCTCCAGAGTCCGAGTCCACCGTGGGTTGACCCCTCCAGGACTCCCCGACGTCGCCTGCAGCCTCTGCACGGAGAACCCCCAACCGCGAGTGGCCCGGTAAGGTGAAATCCGACCTCAAAAGACACCCCTGCATCCAGACGCCCTGCGCCCTGGAGAAAGGAACCCGAGGTGCACCTACGTCCCCGAGCCCTCCAACTTACCTGCCCAGCTGTTGGTTCCTCCTGGAAGTCTTCCTGGACCGAGCCTGCAGCTGAAAACCGAAACCGAAAATTTCCATTGAAATCAACAGGGCACCCGACCTCAAAACAGCACTCTGCACCCGGCCGCCCTAGTGCCGCTGAGGGTGCCTCTTTGGTGCTAACTTGGTCCCCAACGTGCCCTGAGCTTAACCCTAGGAGCTTTGCTCCCACAACCCCGTGGCCTGCTTGCCAGCCGCCACCAACCGGAGTCCCCCTATCCTCCATAGGATAACATTGGGCCTCAACACTCTGCACCCGGCCGCCCTAGTGCCGCTGAGGGTGCAACAACAGTGCATCACTGACCCTGGGAGACCCCTGAGTCTAACCCCAGAACCCTAACTCAAAAGACCGATTACTTACCTCGAGACCGATAACTCATTTTTCCTCATAGGATAACATGGACACTTTTTCTTCCAAAAAGTTTCTAAGTGTCGACTTTTGAAAACAAGAATATTCTTTAAAAATCGTACAGACTACCAAAACGTAATTACTTACCTGTTTTAAGTAAATGTCCCAGGGCTGAACCTAGGAGTCCAGCACTGGATTACAAAAGTAACGTTAAAAGTAACTTACCGGCGAATTGAATTTTCTTACATAGGGATCCATTGACTGGTTTTCTGTGAAATTTCTTCTAAGTGTCCACTTTTGAAATACCAAAATATTGCTTAAAAATCACAACAGTAACGAATTCCGAATTACTCACCTACTATCAGGAGAGACCTCAGTACTGCATCTTTTAGTCCAGTACCGACCATGAAAAGTAATTTTTACCGTACTTACCAGTAACTGGAAATTCCTCTCATAGGATATCATTGCCTGCTTTTTGTTGAAAAAGTTTCTAAGTGTCGATTTCTGAATCATACAAATATTCTTTAAAAATCGTACAAACTACAAAAACGTAATTACTTACCTGTTTTAAGTAAATGTCCCAGTGCTGAACCTAGGAGTCCAGCACTGGATTACAAAAGTAACGTAAACATACTTTGCTTGCAAACTGTATTTCCTTCCCTAGGATAACATTGGTAATTTTACCCAGAAAAGTTTCTAAGTGTCAACTTTTGAAATACAGTAATATTCCTCAAAAATCACTACTATAACCAAAACGCTTTTTCTCACCTGTTTACAGGAAGTGTCCCGGGACTGAATCCAAGATCCAGTCCCGTGGTTAGAAAAGTAATCCAAAAAGTAATCTATTGCATTTAACCAGAAATTTCCATTGAGCTCAATGTATAATTGTGTTTAAAATTGTGTTGCATATTGCAACAACTGTAACTATTGCATTCAAAAGTCTATTGCCAATTGAACAGTAGTTAACTAAAGCATCTCATTCTGAGAAAGTATATTTTGACACCCATTGTTGGTTCTAAAATAAAACCACTATATTTTTATATACAAACCATTGGCCTAGAGTTCAGTTCTTGAGTGTGTGGCTTCATTTGCTGACTGAGTGTGTACAACAAATGCTTTACACTGTCCTCTGATACTGCCTTACTGCTCGACCAAGCTACCACTTTAGAGAGTAAGGTTATATCTAACTTTAGCCTCTGCCAAACCTCTGGGGACTGTGGACTCTGTGCACACTGAACCTTACTTTGGTGCAGTATATACAGAGCCACTTTCTTACAGGGGCAGGGTCCACCTTCACCACTGGCGTGCCATCACCTCGGACAGGTGGGTCTTGGACATTGTCCGAAGGGGCTACTCCCTCCCCTTCGAGACCACCCCCCCAGCCATGCCACCTCAATTCCACCGCATGTCAGGGGATCACTTGGTGCTTCTGCAGAAGGAAGTCAAGGCCCTCTTGGCCAAGAGGGCCATCGAGCATGTTCCGACCCCAGAAGTAGGACGTGGTTGCTACTCCCACTACTTTCTGGTGCCCAAAAAGGACAAGGAGGACATGCGTCCTATCTTGGACCTCCGGAACGTCAATCGCTTCCTCCGGAAGGAGAAGTTCAAGATGCTCACACTAGCTCAGGTCTTGACTGCCCTCGACCCTGGAGACTGGTTGGTAGCGTTGGACTTAAAGGACGCTTATTTCCACATCCCCTTCCTGCCGGCCCATCGGCGTTACCTGCGGTTCACGGTAGGCCTCGAGCATTTTCAGTTCACCGTGCTCCCCTTTGGCCTTACCAGTGCCCCTCGGGTGTTCACGAAAGTGATGGCGGTGGTCGCAGCTCATCTGCGCCGGGCAGGGGTTCCAGTCTTCCCCTACCTCTACGACTGGCTGCTGAAGGCGGGCTCGTCCCAGGCAGTCGTCTCCCACCTCCAGACTACGGCCGAACTCCTGCACTCGCTGGGGTTCTCCATCAATGTGCCAAAGTCGCATCTGATTCCTTCTCCACAGCTCCTTTTCTTCGGAGCAGTTCTGGACACGACGCAGTTTCAGGCCTATCCTCCCGAACGGCGAGTCCGGGATATTCAGGCTATGATTCCGATCTTTCAGCCTTTATCCTGGGTTTCGGTACGGATGACCCTGAGGCTGCTGGGCCTCATGGCCTCCTGCATCCTGCTGGTCGATCATGCCAGATGGCATATGCGGGCTCTGCAGTGGGACCTGAAGTTCCAGTGGGCGCAGCACCAGGGCAACCTGTCCGATCACGTCCAGATCTCGGAAGGGACTGCAAAACAGTTGCAGTGGTGGCTCTCGAACCGGCAATGGGTCACGGGCAGATCCCTCTCCCTTCCCCAGCTAGAGCACACAGTTGTGACGGACGCGTCCCTTCTGGGATGGGGCGGTCACATGGGAGAGGCGGAGATCAGAGGCCTCTGGTCTCCGGCGGAGTCCCGGCTCCATATCAACCTTCTGGAGCTCCGGGCGATCTGACTTGCACTCAAGGCATTCCTTCCCTCTGTCAAAGGGAAGGTAGTGCAGGTGTTCACAGACAACACCACCGCCATGTGGTACTGCAACAAACAAGGCGGGGTGGGGTCGTGGACCCTCTGTCAGGAGGCTCTGCGCCTCTGGACATGGCTGGAACATCAGGGCATGTTCCTAATGGTTCAACACCTGGCAGGTTCCCTAAACGCCAGGGCGGACGAACTCAGCCGCAGGTGCATGATGGATCACGAATGGCGTCTTCACTCGGAGGTGGCGCAAGGTCTCTTTCAGCAGTGGGGAGAGCCTTGGTTAGATCTGTTCGCCACCGAAGAGAACGCGCAATGTCAGCAGTTCTGCGCGTTGGAATTTCCAAGGCGGCACTCGCTCTGCGACGCTTTTTGTCGCGAGTGGAGTTGCGGTCTGTTGTACGCCTTTCCGCCTATACCACTTCTACCCAGAGGGTTGAAGAAGATTCGGCGCGACCGGGCCCAAGTCATCCTTGTGGCTCCGGACTGGGCTCGAAGAGTTTGGTATCCCGAGCTACTCAGTATGAGCGTCGATCCCCCAATCCGTCTGCCTCTTCGGGAGGATCTTCTGTCGCAGCAGCAGGGGACGGTCCTCCACCCGAACCTGTCCAGTCTCCACCTGCTTGCGTGGAGATTGAGCGGCGGCAGTTGATTCCTTTCGACTTGCCTCCCGAAGTTTGTGATGTGATTCTGGCAGCCAGGCGTCCCTCCACTAAGGTGGTATACGCCTGTAGGTGGAACAAGTTTGTGGCATGGTGCACAGCAAAGGCTGTGAATCCCCTCTCTGCCCCCCTTTCTGAGGTTCTTCTGTTCCTTCTTTCTCTGGCCCAACAGGGTTCTGCCCTGGGTACCATCAAGGGCTAACTTTGTGCTATCTCGGCCTTCCTCAGGCTTCCTGATCAGCCCTCTCTTTTCAAGTCCCCTGTTGTTAACAGGTTCCTAAAAGGCATTACACACCTCTTCCCTCCTGTTCCGTTTGTGATGCCTCAGTGGGACTTGAACTTGGTTCTTACCTTTCTCATGTGCGCTCCCTTTGAGCCTCTACATAACTGTCCTCTTCGTCTTCTGACTCTGAAGACAGCCTTTCTGGTGGCCATCACCTCCGCTCGGCGGGTGAGTGAGCTCCAGGCTCTATCATGCAAACCTCCCTTTCTGTCTGTCCATCCAGACAAGGTTGTTCTTCGGACTCGTCCGTCCTTCTTGTCAAAGGTGGTTACTGCCTTTCACATTGGGCAGACCATCACTTTGCCCACCTTCTTTCCGCCTCTGCATCCTTCCAGAGAGGAAGAGAGGCTCCACCGTCTGGACCCAAAACGTGCGCTTTCCTTTTATATCAACCGCACACAACACTTCCGGGTGGATGACCAGCTCTTTGTTGGCTACGTGGGCGCCAAAAAAGGTTGGGCGGTGCACAAGAGAACCATTTTTCGCTGGGTAACCTTGTGTATCAAAGTCTGCTATTCTTTGGCTAAGAAGGAGCCTCCTGTTGGGCTGCGTGCCCATTCCACCAGGGCAACGGCTGCTACCACGGCCTTAGGCCGCGGTGTTCCGCTGCAGGATATCTGTCAGGCAGCTATGTGGGCCTCGCTGCACACGTTTACCAAGCATTACTGCCTTGACAGTCAGGTCCGGAGGGACGGCTTCTTTGGCCGTTCTGTCCTCCGGGACTTCCTTGTCTGATCTTTGTTCGCAGACCCACCACCGTGGTTGGTATTGCTGGGGTATCTATTCTAAGGTAAGGAATCTGTCACTAACGTGTCTCTTTCAGATGCTCAAGTTACTAACTTGTGTAACGATATATCTGTAAGAGACAGTAGTTAGTGACAGATTCCTTACCGCCCCACCCATCCTCCCCGTTCTGCGAACTGATTTCTAGGGTTAAGGACATCCCTTTCAGGGCCCTAGTATTTTTCAGACACCTATGTCCGCTTCTTGCATGGCTCTGCGTTCCTGGCGCGGAAAGTCGTGTACAGAACTGACGTCAGCGCGCAGGGGCGGCGTCTAAGTACTGCCCGCGACGTCATCCCGGCGGTCCCGACGACGGACGCGGAGCCGCACGACGCCGCCTACCGACGCGCAAGGGTACTGCTACGCAAAAACTTTCCGGATCCAGCCTGGGGATATTCTAAGGTAAGGAATCTGTCACTAACTACTGTCTCTTACAGATATATCGTTACACAAGTTAGTAACTTGTGCGTCGACACTTAGAAACTTTTTGGGAGAAAAAGTGTCAATGTTATTCTATGAGGGAAAACAGGTTATCGGTTTCGAGGTAAGTAATTGGTCTTTTGAGTTAGGGTTCTGGGGTTAGACTCAGGGGTCTCCCAGGGTCAGTGATGCACTGTTGTTGCACCCTCAGCGGCACTAGGGCGGCCGGGTGCAGAGTGTTGAGGCCCAATGTTATCCTATGGAGGATAGGGGACTCCGGTTGGTGGCTGCTGGCAAGCAGGCCACGGGGTTGTGGGAGCAAAGCTCCTAGGCTTAAGCTCAGGGCAAGTTGGGGACCAAGTTAGCACAAAAGGGGCACCCTCAGCGGCACTAGGGCGGCCGGGTGCAGGGTGCTGTTTTGAGGTCGGGTGCCCTGTTGATTTCAATGGAGATTCTCCGGGACAAAAACACTGCAGGCTCGGGGACGAGGATCTTCCAGGAGCTACCACCACTTCGAGGGGTAAGTTGGGATGTAGAGGGTTGGTTAGGCCCCGCTGGGTTGGGCACACAAGGCCGTGGTGCGTCGGGTGCAGGGGTGCCTTGGGACGTCTGATTTTCTTACCCGCACTGGTCGCGGTAGGGGGGGTCCTCTGGATTGAGGCTGCAGGCGTCGTCAGGAGGCTTGAGGCAGGTCAGGGGTCGCCGGATCTCGGGTCAGGATCGCTGGGGGGACCTCCTCGGGGTATTTGCCCGCTCGGGCCAGATTCGGCGGGTGCAGTGTGTGCGGGATTCGCGGTTCCTGGCTGGCACCAGAAGCTGCAGTTCAAACACGTCCGGTGTTCACGGGAGAAACAGCTTGGAAAGTGAAGGCAGGCAGGTCCTCCGGGGTTTTTGAGGTTGCAGGCCGCTGGACACGCCGGGGTTTTGCAGAAGCAGGTTCGAAGGGAGACAGGCCTGTAGGGCTGGGGCCAAGTCAGTGGGCGTCGTCCTCTTGTTAGCTCTGCACGGCTTCTCGTCCTTCTTCTCTTCTTTTTCTTGTAGCTGCTGGATCTGAGGAAGGAAGGTTCAGGGTGCCCCTAAATACTAAATTTAGGGGCGTTACAGGTAGGTAAAGGGTAGGGACCAATGGGTCCCTTCCCTGGGGTGGGTACACCCCCTATTCTGCCACTCTCCAGTGGGAGGGGGCAGGAGCCTGTCCCTGGTTGGCTGGGTCCCCCCATCCTCAAGATGGCGGAGACTTGAGGTTGTGCTTCACCTCGCCTCCCCCACCTTAGGGGTGGAGTTGGCAGAGGTGGGCACACCTCTCTTCCTCACTTTGTTTTTCCCGCCAGTTCTCCCGCCCAAAGTGGGGGGGGTAGAACCAGTGGGGACCAGTTGCTGAAATCAGTAAATGGTCTGGAGAGGCTCACAAAGGCGGCATGCCTTTGAAGCCTCTCCTTCGTGAATCCTGCCCATCCTGGGGGAGGAGGCTTGGCACCTCGTCCCAGGATGTGCATTGTTTCAGGCCCCCGAGAGCAGCAAGCTCTCTCTCGACCCAGAGGTCCAGAAACATGTCTGGTGGTGGCAGCCTGCGCAGCCACTCAGTCAGGTCACTGGAAGTTGGTCGAGTTTCAGTGGGCATCTCTAAGATGCCCTCTGTTGTGCATTTTACATTAAATCCCACACTGGCATCAGTGCGGGTTTAATGTGCTGGGAAGTTTGATACCAAACTTCCCAGTCTTCAGTGTAGCCATCATGGTGCTGTGGAGTTCGTAATGACAAACTCCCAGCACCATATACTCTTAATGGCAGCACTGCACTTACAGTGCCCAGGAATGGACTTGGGCACTGTAGGGGTACAGGGCTCATGCACCTGTACCCTCACCACTGGCATAGTGCACCCAGCTAGAGGGGTGACTGATCTATGCCAGGGCAGTGGTTTGTGGGCATGGCACACAGGGATGTGTGCCATGTCGACTCTTAACTTTGTTCTGCACCAAGACACGCAGCCTGCAAAGGCAGTGTGAGTGTGTCCGGGTACAGGACCTCTAAGGGTGGCACAATAAGTGCTGCAGCCCTTAGAGGCCTTCTCTGGTCACAGTGCCCTGGGCACCTGTGATACCATTTACCAGGGGCTGACATGTGGCCAGAGATGCCAATTGGGTTTAGGCTTCAATGCAGTTTTAGGGAAGGAACATAGGCCCTGGGTACCTGATTAGCAGGAGCCCAGGGCACACTCAGTCAAAGAACATCAGCAATTCAGCAAAAAGTGGGGGCATACCATGCAAGAAAGAGGGCACTTTCTCACACAGATGGATAGCGCAAGCCATACAGTTATGCCACAGGCAAGCAGGACAGGACTTACAAGGTGCCCCGCGGGAACACTCAACAAGAAAGAAAGGAGCAACTATTGCTTTTCTAGCTAATACTCCAATTCAAGACATCTGCATGGCTGCAACATGGTCTTCAGTGCACACATTCACAAAACATTACTGTGTGGACATTCAAATGAATAAAGAAGCACAAGTAGGACAAAAGGTCTTACAACATCTATTCACAAACCAAAGCTCATCTTCCACCCAGCCACCACAAGACTAGCAAACCGCTACAAAGTCTATGCACAGCATGTGAATCCAGAAAAGATTCACGCTGCAAAACGAATAGTTTAACTGTAGGCGTAGTTTTGCAGCTTGAAGAATTTTCAGGATTCACTAGCGAACCCACCCTTCTCCGCCAGGAAGGATGAGAATAGGAGGAGAAAATAAAAGAAAAAAAAAAGAATCCGAAGATGGCGCCCAAAGTGGGAGCTTCCGGAGGAAGCCCGTCGACGTCACAGGAGGACACCAAATGGTGGTATGTCGACGCCCACCAACAACAACAACAAAAAGGAAAGAAATACTACAATTCCGGACCCAACCACAAGATGGCGGAATAATGCACAGCATGTGAATCCAGAAAATTCTTCAAGCTGCAAAGCTACACCGACAGGTAAACTATTCGTTATGTAACAGGGCTTCAGTATCAGGAGGAACTTGGTTTTCCCTGAACAGTTGCGTACAGATTGAACAGCTTGTGCAGGATAGGTAATGCCACAACCACCAAACCCTGACTCCTCCAGTATTGGATCTTTCATAGATTCACATGCTGGAATCATCTCCATCGTCGTAGTGGGAGTCCCACGGTATCCTTATAAAAGCAGTAGATAACACTATCATAGGCTATAATGCAAAGAACAGTCACTGCAATAGCCTATCTACTTAGTTTTGTAAAAAAGAACCAAACTTAAGTAATAGCCAATCAAGCGACAGCACCCTGTAGAACACTCCCAAGAGAAGCTAAGTTCCTCAGATTTTCTACCTCGCGTCGTGTGACAGGGAGTCTCCCTGAGCTCTTCTCAGTATTTTCTTCAAAATTACCAGAGATCTTCTTGAAAATGTCAGATTCTTCAAAGAAAGGTCTCCTCAGGTTGTGTGGGACATGCAGTAAGAAGAGGCTGCATGTTGAAGATCCCCATAAAAAGTGTATGTTCGAGGCATGTGAGCTGTAGATCACATGCTTTGCATACTCCTACCATCTAGTTTTGGGTCCGGATGTTTGCAAGTTGTTTTTCTTCGAAGAAGTCTTTCCCAGTCACGGGGTAGGTGACTCCTCCTTTCGGTGATAGTGTGCTTGGGCATCGACTCCATTGTTAGATAGTTTTTTTCCGCCATCGGGTTGGGACGTAAATTGCTGTGCTCCGGTTCGACACCGTTTCTCCGGTTTCCCTCAGTGCGTAAGACACTCACCCTCGACGGCCTTGTTTTCGATCGCGTAATCTCATTCTCCGCGTATTATATTTACTGAAAAATCTTCTTTTGATCGGGTAGCTCGTGGAAGAACATCCATTTAAATTCTGCCCTCTGTGCCACGCGAAGTTTCCGCGCACCGACTCACACGAAGTGTGCAACCTGTGCTTGTCTCCGGAGCACAGCGAACATGCAGAGCCAACACACATGTTCCATTCCAAGCCTCTTCGGAGAAGATTCAAGAGGTCGGAGACGCTATGGGAGCCGAAGAGGAACAAGACCAGATCTCCATCTCCGACTACGGCTCCGAGGGGGACGAAGACATCCCGCAAGGGCAGCGTACCGTGAGTACAGATCCTCCCTTGCCCCAAAGTCCACCTCAGCCCAAGAGGGCGGCTTCGGTCCCACCCCCACCTCCCGGCCACGGTCGGCACCGAGAACATGTTTCCAACGCCCTGCCTTACGGCTCTGCACCGAAACATCCCCAAAAGCCTTCCAGCTCCGAACAGTGCCGTTCTAAAACGGGCACCGAGCAGAAACCTTTGGGATTGAAGTCTAAGACAGGCTCCGCCCCACCCCCTTCGACGCTGAAAACGTCTTTGGATCCGAAATCCTCGGCATCCAAAGACCCGGCACGGAAACCTTCCGAAACAAACGGATGAGCCGATTCCATCCAAAGAGCAACATTTCGATGCTCCGCCCTCCAAATCGGATCCGAAACAGCGGGAGCTATATATTCACCCAACAACTGGACATATTTCTACAAAAGTGACAATAAACGTAAGCCTGAGACAGAAGAGGTCTACCACGTTCCTTTAAAAAGGAAAAATGTTGGTACTAATCCTTCTCCTCCTCTTCCATCACCTCCTTCTCAGTTTCAACCATTACTAATTTTACCTGAGCACTCAACACCACATACACCTGAAGATCAGGATGATGGGGATGGGGCGGGGGACAATGAGCCAATAACCGCCGACCCTTGGACAGATTACAACACCAATTCCCCCACAGGGAATGATCTTGATCTGTACCCTACCAAGCCTTCTCCACCAGACGACCGTGTAGGATACATATAACTGTTGGGTAGAGCTGCTAACTACCATGGGGTTCAGCTGCATAAGGAATCCCTGGAAGAGGATTTCCTTTTCGAGACTCTTAGTAGTACACAAAAGTCCTCACACACACTCCCCATGCTCAAGGGTATGATCCGGCACGTAGACTATATTTTTAATGATCCCGTCAGGGCACGTATCATCACCCCTACGGTAGACAAGAAATATAAGCTGGCACCATCCGATCCAGCATACATAAGGGACCAGTTACCATTGGAGTCCTTGGTAGTTTCCAACGCACGCAATAGGGCCAATTCACAAACAGGAGATGCTCCACCCCCAGACAAAGAATCTAAGCTGCTAGACGCTTCGGGGAAAAGGGTAGCCTCCCAGGCTGCTAACTTTTAGCGCATCTCCAATGCACAAGCACTGTTAGCTAGGTATGACAGGGCGCATTGGGATGAAATGGAGCAGTTGCTCCAATTTCTACCTGATGAGCACAAGTCCAAGGCGCAAGACCTAGTGCTGGAGGGACGGCTCATTTAGAATAATTCTAGCAGGTGCGCCCTAGATGCTGCAGACACTGCAGCCAGAGCTGTCAATACCAGCGTCCTTTTAAGATGGCATGCCTGGTTGCGTATTTCAGGATTCAAACCAGAGGTTCAAACTTCTATCCTGAACACACCTTTTGACAAGTAAAATGTAAAAAAAAAAAAAAAAATGTAAAGCGCGAACTACTCACCCTTGCGGGTCTCAGGGCGCATGGGGCTGTCGTGGAAATTAAGTGAGCTATTGCCCAGAGTCACATGGTGCTGAGCTGAGCTGCCGCCGGATCCGGGGATCGAACCGTGAGCCCTGTGCTCCGTAGTCAGCTGCCCTGGCCGCTGCACCACACCTCTCCACAAGGAACACCTCTTTGGCCCTGTGGTAGATTCCTCACTAGAAAAAATGAAGGACACAGAAGTGGCCAAATCTATGGGAGCCCTTCAATTAACCCCAGGCTGTGGTTCCTTTCGGCGCTCCTACCGCGGAGGGTCCAAGAATACCTTCTCATATACTGCCGCCACCACCACCTATAAAAGCAACAATCAACCCTCTGCCTCAAAGGGTTACTTCAGAGAGGGTTACAGAGGCAACATTGGCAAAGGTAGAGGCTCCAATACATGCTCGTCCCCCTCCAACACCAAACCGTGACTTGCCTACACATCCCCCTCCCCCCCCGACCATTTAATACCTGTCGGGGGCGTCTTTCACATTACCTACCCGTCTGGCAGTCCATAACTACAGACAAATGGGTACTGAAAATTATCCGTTCTGGTTATTGCCTGGAGTTCACCAACAATCCTCCAAACATTCCTCCACGTTCACACAAACGTTCAAACATCTGTTCTTGGCATGTACAGCTGTAGATTCACAATTTACACCTCCTCAAACAAGAGGTTCAGTCTCTCCTTTTAAAAGGGGCTAAGGAGCCCGTACCACTACAATACCACGGGTCGGGCGTATACTCCTTTTACTTTCTCATACCCAAAAAGGACGGTTCTCTCAGACCAATCTTGGACCTCAGAGAATTAAATCTTTACATACAGTCAGACCATTTTCACATGGTAACACTACAACAAGTGCTCCCACTTCTGCAACAGGGCGACTTTCTGTCTACTATAGACTTAAAGGACGCCTATTTTCATATTCCAATGCATCCCGCTCACTGCAAATTTCTCAGATTTGTGGTAGCGGGCCAACATTACCAATTCAAGGTACTCCCCTTCAGAGTCACCACTGCTCCCACAGTCTTCACAAAGTGTCTGCCAGTAGTCGCTGCTCACCCGAGAAGACAACACATTCATGTCTTCCCCTGCTTGGACGACTGGCTTATCAAAGCCAGCACGTATCCAAAGTGTCTCCAACATACTCACAGGACACTACAGTTACTACCCCAACTGGGGTTCACAGTCAATGTGTTGAAATCGCATCTCCAACCTTCCAACACTCAAAACTACCTAGGGGCCACTTTAGATACTCAAACGGCTCTGGCCTTTCCCAACACAGCCATAATTCGCAACATTCAGGCTCTAATTCTCCAGATCTGAAAGAGACACGTTAGTGATAGATTCCTTACCTTAGAATATCCCCAGGCGTCAGGCTGGATCCGGAAAGTTTTGCGTAGCAGTACCCTTGCGCGTCGGTAGGCGGCGTCGTGCGGCTCCGCGTCCGTCGTCGGCGTCGTGATCGCCGGGATGACGTCGCGGGCAGTACTTAGACGCCGCCCCTGCGCGCTGACGTCAGTTCTTCTTTTCCGCGCCAGCAAGCGCAGATCCGGGAAGAGCAGTGCCCTGGTCAATTTTTGACCATACTTTTTGGTGATTTTTTCACTGTTTTTTCCATCTTTAAGGTGTCGTAGGGATGCCCGGCTTCAAGCGATGCGGCGCCTGTGCGCGGATGATGTCCGTCACCGACCCGCATTGGGAGTGTCTCTTCTGTCTCGGCCGAGGCCACGACACCGAGTCTTGTCCCGAATGCCAGGCCCTCAACCCGAAAGCTTTGCGAGAGCGGTCTCGAAAGCTCCTCGAGGCCCGGCATTCGGCTCCACGGAGGCCCCGGTCGCGTGAGAGGTCCAGGGGTCGCTCGCGGAGTGCACACCGGTCGCCGGCGTCGAAGTCTTCTTCGTCCGGTAAGTCTAAGCACAAGAAGTCCAAGAAGCATCGTCGCTCTCGGACTTCGCCTCGCCGGTCTCGCGACTCGGCTGAGGCCCCTCCCGGCACCGTCCCCGCCCCCGCGGCCCCGGACTTGCCTGTGGAGTCGCCCCGTCATACCCGCCCTTCCCGGGTTCGGGGGCGGATCCGGCCAAGGTACAGGAGTTCCTGTCGGCCATGGCCCGCCTCTTCGGGCCTTCAGGCCCCTCCGGTGCGCCTTCGGGCCCCGCGGGCCCTGATGGGGTTGCTCCGGCGCCGCCGGCGGCTCCGGCCCCGGCGTCGCCCGGGCCTCCAGCCTCGATCCCGGCTCCGGCCCCGGCCTCGATCCCGGCTCCACAACCCCCATCGACGCCGGTCGACCTCACGACACCTCCGCCGGCGCCGATGTCTCCGGTGCCGTTCTCGACGCCGCCCTGGGCTCCGGGCGGCGTCGTCCCCCAGTTCCTTCCGGCTCCGGACATGGACCCGGAGCGACGTCGCTCGACGCCGGCTCCGGCGCCGATGGGACCTTGGGTCCCAAATGTCCCTCCTCCTCCTTATTTTGAACCAGAGGAGGACCAGGAGGACTGGGAGGGGTCTGATGACCCTCTGACACGCAACTGTCAGTATGATGAGGACTGGACAGAGAGTCTAGGGGAGGCCAGTGGTCTGGATACTTCTCCTGACACTGGCATGCTGTCTCCTCCCGTGGCTACGGAGGAGGGGGCCAATTTTGGTACGGTGTTGCGTAGGGCTGCTGGGGCCTTACGTCTCCAGCTCCCTACTTTGACGGTCAAGCCTAACATCTTGACAGAGATGCTTCAGCCGGCAGCCTCCTCTGCGGAGACTGTGCTGCCGTTTAACGACGCCCTCACGGACGTTCTTTTGGGCGCCTGGTCCAAGCCCAACACAGGGGCTCCTGTGGATCGGAACGTGTCACGACGCCATCGCCCCGCTCCGGGCGACCCCCTGTTTCTTTCTGTCCACCCCACTCCTGAGAGCTTGGTTGTCCAAGCCTCCGCTTCCCAAACCGCCTTCCCTACCGCTCCTCCGGATAGGGAATCCAAACGCCTGGATCAGTTTGGGAAGAAAGGTTTTTCTTCCTCCAGTGCTGGCTTGCGGTCCGTTAACACCGCTTGTCTTTTGGGCCGATATACCCACTCTCTGTGGGATTCGGTGGCGGATGTTTTGCCCCAGTGCCCTGAGGAGGTCCAGGCACTGCTTTCCCGCGCCATTGCGGAAGGAAGGGATGCGGCCAAATACACTATCCGTTGTGGCCTTGTCACCGCCGACTCGCTGGGCAGGTCGATTGCAACGACGGTGGCGCTCCGACGCCACGCCTGGCTGAGAACCACTGGTTTTTCAGGGGATGTCCAGAATACTCTCATGGACATGCCCTTTGATGGAGTCGGTCTTTTTGGGTCCAAAGCAGACCATGCGTTGGAGCGCTTTAAGGACTCACGGGCTACTGCCAAGTCCCTGGGCCTTTCTGCTACACGCCCTCCGCTGCCTTCTGCTTTTCGCCCCTATCGTGGCCACGGTAGGGGCGCCCTTCACGTCAGCAGCCCAGCCACCGGCCCGCGCAGCAGGCGTCTTCGCGTGGCCGAGGACGTGGATTCCGCCGTGGCGGATCGGGCAACCAGCGTGCGGGTCAGGCCACCACCTCCAACCCGTCCGCGGCCTCCAAGCCCTCCTAGTCCCTCCTTTCAGGTGCACGGCACGCCAGTAGGGGGCAGGGTCCGCCATCACCTTCCCCACTGGCGCACCATCACCTCGGACAGGTGGGTCTTGGACATTGTCCGAAGGGGCTACTCCCTCCCCTTCGAGACCACCCCCCAGCCATGCCACTTCAATTCCACCGCATGTCAGGGGATCACTTGGTGCTTCTACAGAAGGAAGTCACGGCCCTCTTGACCAAGAGGGCCATCGAGCATGTTCCGACCCCAGAAGTAGGGCGTGGTTGCTACTCCCACTACTTTCTGGTGCCCAAAAAGGACAAGGAGGACATGCGTCCTATCTTGGACCTCCGGAACGTCAATCGCTTCCTCCGGAAGGAGAAGTTCAAGATGCTCACCCTAGCTCAGGTCTTGACTGCCCTCGACCCTGGAGACTGGTTGGTAGCGTTGGACTTGCAGGACGCGTATTTCCACATCCCCGTCCTGCCGGCCCACCGGCGTTACCTTCGGTTCACGGTAGGCCCCGAGCATTTTCAGTTCACCGTGCTCCCCTTTGGCCTTACCAGTGCCCCCTCGGGTGTTCACGAAAGTGATGGCGGTGGTCGCAGCTCATCTGCGCCGGGCAGGGGTTTCAGTCTTCCCCAACCTCGACGACTGGCTGCTGAAGGCGGGCTCGTCCCAGGCAGTCGTCTCCCACCTCCAGACTACGGCCGAACTCCTGCACTCGCTGGGGTTCTCCATCAATGTGCCGAAGTCGCATCTGATTCCTTCTCCACGGCTCCTTTTCATCGGAGCAGTTCTGGACACGACGCAGTTTCGGGCCTATCCTCCCGAACGGCGAGTCCGGGATATTCAGGCTATGATTCCGATCTTTCGGCCTTTATCCTGGGTTTCGGTACGGATGACCCTGAGGCTGCTGGGCCTCATGGCCTCCTGCATCCTGCTGGTCAATCATGCCAGATGGCATATGCGGGCCCTGCAGTGGGACCTGAAGTTCCAGTGGGCGCAGCACCAGGGCAACCTGTCCGATCACGTCCAGATCTCGGAGGGGACTGCAAAACAGTTGCAGTGGTGGCTCTCGAACCGGCAATGGGTCATGGGCAGATCCCTCTCCCTTCCCCAGCCAGAGCATACAGTTGTGACGGACGCGTCCCTTCTGGGATGGGGCGGTCACATGGGAGAGGCGGAGATCAGAGGCCTCTGGTCTCCGGCGGAGTCCCGGCTCCATATCAACCTTCTGGAGCTCCGGGCGATCCGGCTTGCACTCAAGGCATTCCTTCCCTCTGTCAAAGGGAAGGTAGTGCAGGTGTTCACAGACAACACCACCGCCATGTGGTACTGCAACAAACAGGGCGGGGTGGGGTGGGGTCTTGGACCCTTTGTCAGGAGGCTCTGCGCCTCTGGACATGGCTGGAACATCAGGGCATGTTCCTGATGGTTCAACACCTGGCAGGTTCTCTGAACGCCAGGGCGGACGAACCTCAGCCGCAGGTGCATGATGGATCACGAATGGCGTCTTCACTCGGAAGTGGCGCAAGGACTCTTTCTACAGTGGGGAGAGCCTTGGTTAGATCTATTCGCCACCGAAGAGAACGCGCAATGTCATCAGTTCTGCGCGTTGGAATTTCCAAGGCGGCACTCGCTCGGCGACGCTTTTCGTCGCGAGTGGAGTTGCGGTCTGTTGTACGCCTTTCCGCCTATACCACTTCTACCCAGAGTGTTGAAGAAGATTCGGCACGACCGGGCCCAAGTCATTCTTGTGGCTCCGGACTGGGCTCGAAGAGTTTGGTATCCCGAGCTACTCAATATGAGCATAGATCCCCCGATCCGTCTGCCTCTTCGGGAGGATCTTCTGTCGCAGCAGCAGGGGACGGTCCTCCACCCGAACCTGTCCAGTCTACACCTGCTTGCGTGGAGATTGAGCGGCGGCAGTTGATTCCTTTCGACTTGCCTCCCGAAGTTTGTGATGTGATTCTGGCAGCCAGGCGTCCCTCCACTAAGGTGGTATACGCCTGCAGGTGGAACAAATTTGTGGCATGGTGCACAGCAAAGGCTGTGGATCCCCTTTCTGCCCCTCTTTCTGAGGTCCTTCTGTTCCTTCTCTCTCTGGCCCAACAGGGTTCTGCCCTGGGTACCATCAAGGGTTATCTTTGTGCTATCTCGGCCTTCCTCAGGCTCCCTGACCAGCCCTCCCTTTTCAAGTCCCCTGTTGTTAACAGGTTCTTAAAAGGCATTACTCACCTCTTCCCTCCTGTTCCGTTTGTAATGCCTCAGTGGGACTTGAACTTGGTTCTTACCTTTTTAATGTGCGCTCCCTTTGAGCCTCTGCATAACTGTCCTCTTCGTCTTCTGACTCTAAAGGCAGCCTTTCTGGTGGCCATCACCTCCGCTCGGCGGGTGAGTGAGCTCCAGGCTCTTTCTTGCAAACCTCCCTTTCTGTCTGTTCATCCAGACAAGGTTGTTCTTCGGACGCGTCCGTCCTTCTTGCCAAAGGTGGTTACTGCTTTCCACATTGGGCAGACCATCACTTTGCCCACCTTCTTTCCGCCTCCGCATCCTTCCAGAGAGGAAGAGAGGCTCCACCGTCTGGACCCAAAACGTGCGCTCTCCTTCTATATCGACCGCACGAAACACTTCCGGGTGGATGACCAGCTCTTTGTTGGCTACGTGGGCGCCAAAAAGGTCGGGCGGTGCACAAGAGGACCATCTCCCGCTGGGTTACCTTGTGCATCAAGACCTGCTATTCTTTGGCTAAGAAGGAGCCTCCTGTTGGGCTGCGTGCCCATTCCACCAGGGCAACGGCTGCTACCACGGCCTTGGGCCGCGGTGTTCCGCTGCCGGTTATCTGTCAGGCAGCTACGTGGGCCTCGCTGCACACGTTTACTAAGCATTACTGCCTTGACAGTCAGGTCCGGAGGGACGGCTTCTTTGGCCGTTCTGTCCTCCAGGACTTCCTTGTCTGATCTTTGTTCGCAGACCCTCCACCGGGGTTGGTATTGCTGGGGTATCTATTCTAAGGTAAGGAATCTATCACTAACGTGTCTCTTTCAGATGCACAAGTTACTAACTTGTGTAACGATATATCTGTAAGAGACAGTAGTTAGTGATAGATTCCTTACCGCCCCACCCATCCTCCCCGTTCTGCGAACTGATTTCTAGGGTTAAGGACATCCCTTTCAGGGCCCTAGTATTTTTCAGACACCTGTGTCAGCTTCTTGCATGGCTCTGCGTTCCTGGCGCGGAAAGTCGTGTACAGAACTGACGTCAGCGCGCAGGGGCGGCGTCTAAGTACTGCCCGCGACGTCATCCCGGCGATCACGACGCCGACGACGGACGCGGAGCCGCACGACGCCGCCTACCGACGCGCAAGGGTACTGCTACGCAAAACTTTCCGGATCCAGCCTGACGCCTGGGGATATTCTAAGGTAAGGAATCTATCACTAACTACTGTCTCTTACAGATATATCGTTACACAAGTTAGTAACTTGTGCTTTCAGTCCAATCACTCGCTTCCAGCTCGAGTGTTTATGCAATTACTGGGAATGATGGCATCTTGTATCATGATTGTTCCCGAAACCAGGCTTCAAATGCGTCCCCTATAAGAATGCTTAGCGAGTCAGTGGAACCAATCGCGGGGTCTGTTAACCAATCTAGTGTTGGTAAGCGGTCGTACTCCTCACTCTCTGCGGTGGTGCAACATACAAAATTTATCAAAAGGACGGCCCTTCATAGACCCAGTTCCACAGACAATGCTAACAGCGGACGCAACCCTCACTGGCTGGTGGGCTCATCTTCAACACCACACAGTGCAATGCTTGTGGAGTCAACAGCAAAAAACTCTCCACATAAACCATCTAGAGCTGCTAGCAGTGTTTCTAGCACTCAAAGCATTTCGGACTCACCTGGTCGGCAAGGCTGTCCTAGTTCGTACCAACCACATGACAGCTATGTATTACATACAAAAACAGGGGGGGGGGGGGACACATTCTCTCCAACTGTCGCACTTGGCCCAAGACATTTGGAGGTGGGCCATTCACCACAAAATCTCCTAGCGGAACACCTCCCAGGAGTGAACAATCAGATTGCCGATCTTCTCAGCAGACAGAGACAGCAAATACACGAATGGGAACTTCACCCTCCAGTTCTCCTCCCATACTTTCAAAGTTGGGGAATCCCTCAAATAGATTTTTTTTTGCCACACACCAAAACGCAAAATGCCCAAACTTCGCCTCCAGGTACCCACACCCGCTCTCCAAAGGCAATGCACTATGGATGAACTGTTCAGGGATATTTGCCTACGCTTTTCCGCCTCGCCCACTCAGTCCATAAGTGGTTCAGAAACTCAGACAAACATCCCTCACAGTGATCCTAGTAGCTGCCACATGGGCCCGTTGTAGGAAAGTGGCTCTGTATATACTGTACCCAAGTAAGGTTCAGGGTGTACAGAGTCCACAGTCCCCAGAGGGTTGACAGAGGCTAAAGTTAGATATAACCTTACTCTCCAAAGTGGTAGCTTGGTCGAGCAGTAAGGCAGTATCAGAGGACAGTGTAAAGCATTTGTTGTACACACTCAGTCAGCAAATGAAGCCACACACTCAAGAACTGAACTCTAGGCCAATGGTTTGTATATAAAAAAAATATATGCTTGTTTTATTTTAGAACCAATAATAGGATCAAAATATACTTTCTCAGTATGAGATGCTTTGGTTATTCACCTTACAGATAGGCAGTAGACTTTTTTGATAGTGGTTATCACAGTTGGTGCAAGAGGCAACACAGGGTCAAATTCAATGCAACATTGAGCTCAATGGAAAATTATGCTTAATTACAATTGATTACTTTGCAGAGCACTTTTCTAACCACAGGACTGGATCCTGGATTCAGTCCTGGGACACTTCCTGTAAACAGGTAAGAAAAAGCGTTTTGGTTATTGTAGTGATTTTTGAAGAATATTACTATATTTCAAAAGCTGACACTTAGAAACTTTTCTGGGTAAAATTACCAATGTTATCCTATGAAAGGAAATACAGTGTGCAAGCAAAGTATGTTTACGTTACTTTTGTTATCCAGTGCTGGACTCCTAGGTTCAGCACTGGGACATTTACTTAAAACAGGTAAGTAATTACGTTTTTGTAGTTTGTTCGATTTTTAAAGAATATTTGTAAAATACAGAAATCGACACTTAGAAGAAATTTCACAGAAAACCAGTCAATGGATCCCTATGAAAGAAAAGTGAGTTAGCGGTAAGTAACGTTGCGATTACTTTTTAGGGCCAGTGTTGGGCACTCGGGTCCAGCACTGAGGCCCCTTCTAATACTAGGTGAGTATTTTCGTTTTCGTGTCTCGGTTGATTTTTGGTGAATATTCTAAAGTTTCAGAACTCCACACTTAGAAGAAATTTCGCAGAAAACCAGTCAATGGAACCCTATGGAAGAAAAGTGAGTTATCGGATTTCGGGTAAGTACTTGACTGGCAGGGTTAAGGTTCTGGGTAAGACTCAGGGGTCCCCCAGGATCAGGTAAGTACAGTTTTACACCCTCAGCGGCACAGGGGCGGCCGGGTGCAGAGTGAGAAGGCCCAATGTTATCCTATGGCAGGCGGGGGCCCCGGGTTGGTGGCTGCTGGCAAGCAGGCCACGCGACTGTGGGAGCTGGGCTCCTGGTCACTTGCTCAGGGCAAGTAGGGAAGTAGGTTAGGATAGAGGTTGCACTTCCAGGGGCACTCGGGCGGCTGGGTGCAGGGTGCTTTTGAGCCGTCGGGCGCTCAATGTTAAACAATAGAGGTCGTGAAAGGTGAAGAAAGGCTGCAGGCTCGGGGACGGTGATTCTTCAGGGACGACCAACACTTCAGGAGGTAAGTTGGGGTCTTGGAGGATAGGTAGACACCCAGGAGTTGGGCACAAGGGGCCGTGGGGCGCCGGGTGCAGGGGTGTCTTTTGAGGTCGGGAAATCTTACCCCCTGCTGGTCGCGGTTGGAGGGGTCCCTTGTCCTGAGGCTGCAGGCGTCGTCTGGGTCGTCGAGGAGGGTCCTTGGCCACTGGATTCCAGTTCAGAATCGCCGGGGGACGTCCTCGAGGTCTCTGGTCACTCAGGCACAGGCTGGACTCGGCGGGTGCAGAGTGTGCAGGTTTCGCGGCTCCGTGCCAGGGCCGGGTCTTTGGTAGGTTTTCTTTTGAGCAGTACCACTGCTCGTGGGAGTCCCTGGGTCGAAGGCTGTAGCACAGAAGTCAGGTCCTCCGGGGTTTGTGAGGTTGCTGAGGCCGGGATTCCGCAGGAGCAGGTTCAGAGGTCGACAGGCCGGTAGGGCTGGGGCCAAGTCAGTTGTTGTCGCCTCCTTTTTAGCAGCTGCACGGCTGGTCTTCTTGCTTCGTCTTCTCTTCTTGTTTTCGGATTTGGGAACTCCGGAAGGAAGGTTCAGGGAGCCCCTAAATACTAAATTTAGGGGTGGTTACAGGTAGGTAAGGGCAGGGACCAATGGGTCCCTTCCCTGGGGTGGGTACACCCCCTATTCTGTTCCTCTCCAGTGGGAGGGGGCAGGAGCCTGTCCCTGGTTGGCCAGGTCCCCCCATCCTCAAGATGGCGGGGACTCGAGTTTGTGCTTCACCTCGCCTCCCCCACCTTAGGGGTGGAGTTGGCAGAGGTGGGCACAACCCATTTCCTGCTTCTGGTTTTCCCGCCGGTTCTCCCGCCAGGAGTGGGGGTAGAACCAGTGGGGACCAGTTTGCTGGAAGCAGCAAATGGTCTGGGGAAACTCCAAAGGCGGCAGGCCTTTGAAGCTCCCCCTGCCCATCCTGGGGGAGGAGGCTTTGGCACCTCGTCCCGGGATGTGCATTGTTTCAGGCCCCTGAGAGCAGAGGCTCTCGACCCAGGGGTCCAGAAACATGTCTGGTGGTGGCAGCCTGGGCAGCCACTCAGTCCGGACACTGGAGGTCGGGTTGGTTTCAGGGGGCATCTCTAAGATGCCCTCTGGAGTGCGTTTTACATTAAATCCCACACTGGCATCAGTGGGGGTTTAATGTGCTGAGAAGTTTGATACCAAACTTCTTAGTCTTCAGTGGGGCCATTATGGTGCTGTGGAGTTCGTAATGACAGACTCCCAGCACCATATACTCTTAATGGCAGCACTGCACTTACAATGTCCAAGAATGGACTTGGGCACTGTAGGGGCACAGGGCTCATGCCTCTATGCCCTCACCACTGGCATAGTGCACCCAGCTAGAGGGGTGGCTGACCTAGGCCAGGGCAGTGGCTTGTAGGCATGGCACACAGGGATGTGAGCCATGTCGACTCTTCACTTTTGTTCTGCACCAAGACACGCAGCCTGCAAAGGCAGTGTGTGTGTGTAGAGGTGCAGGGTCCCTAAGGGTGGCACAACAAGTGCTGCAGCCCTTAGGGGCCTTCCCTGGTCACAGTGCCCTGGGTACCCATGGTACCCTTTACCAGGGGCTGACCTGTGGCCAGGGATGTCAATTGGGTGTAGGTATCAATGCAATTTTAGGGAAGGAACACAGGCCCTGGGTACCTGGTTGGCAGGAGCCCAGGGCACACTCAGTCAAAGTACATCAGCCATTCAGCAAAAAGTGGGGGCATACCATGTAAGAAAGATGGCACTTTCTCACACCCGTCAACCGTGGTTCACAACCCTGTTTGAGCTCTCACTAGTTCTGCATCAAAGGCTACACCTCACATCGTCTCCTCACACAGAGCCATGGAGAAATCAGACACCCAGATCCCAAACATCTGAACCTCGCGATCTGGCTCCTGAAATCATAGTTTGGTTGTTTAAATCTCCCACCAGACTGTATGAACATCATCAGAGAAGCCAGAAGGCCTACTGCAAGAGCCTGTTATGCAGCTAAATGGAAACGTTTTGTTATCTATTGCAATAACAACAACATCAATCTTAATGCCTCCATACAAAATATCATTTGTTTTCGGTTACACTTGCAGCAGTCCGGATTAGCTTACACTTCTATTCGACTACATCTCGCTGCAATAGCTGCGTATTTACAAAATAGGCAACATTTATTGCTTTTCAGAGTGCCAGTAATCAAAGCTTTCATGGAAGGACTTAAAAGAATTATACTACCATGAGTTCCACCTGCCCCAGTGTGGAATCTAAACATAGTCCTCACAAGATTAATGGGCCCACCTTTTGAACCCATGCATAAATGTGAGTCACAGTTTCTCTCCTGGAAAACTGCTTTCCTCATTGCAATCACTTCACTGAGAAGAGTGGGTGAACTACAGGCACTAACCATAGAAGAACCTTTTTTCCAACTACACAGAGACAAAGTGGTTCTTCGTACTAACCCCAAGTTTCTACCTAAGGTAGTTTCGGCCTTTCATATCAATCAGTCGGTTGAATTACCAGTATTCTTTCCTCAACCTGATTCAGTGGCAGAATGAGCCCTTTTATATTACATTGAAAGGACAAAATCATTTCATAAAACCAAACAACTTTTTGTTGCTTTTTCACCACCACACAAGGGCAATCCCATATCCAAGTCGGGTATTGCCAGGTGGATTGTTGAATGCATTCAAACTTGTTATGCAAAAGCAAAAAGAACTTTAACTATACCCCCTAGAGCGTATTCCACTTGCAAAATAGGGGCTACTAGGAAACATCCCCATAGTTGACATTTGTTAACCTGCAACATGTTCTACACCGCACACATTCACCAAGCACTATTGTGTAGATGTGTTAGCGAGACAATAAGCTAATGTGGGCCAAGCAGTACTTAAAACACTGTTTCAGACAACTCCAACAGCTACAGGTTAGCCACCGCTTTGGGAGAATACTGCTGTATAATCTATGCAAAGCATGTGATCTATAGCTCACATGCCTCGAACGGATGTTACTTAACCAGTAAACATCTGTTCTTGGCATGTACAGCTGTAGATTCACATGCGCCCACCCGCTTCCCCGGGTACCTGTAACTGTTGCAGTTCTCTATCTTATTCTATATACATACGCATGGACATCTCTATTCTTTCTTACTTACTAACTCCATTCGTACCCTCTGCGGGAAAACAATCTAACAATGGAGTCGATGCCCATGCGCACTATCACCGAAAGGAGGAATCACCTACCTCGTGACTGGGAAAGACTTCTTCAAAGAAAAACAACTTGCAAACATCCGGACCCAACACTAGATGGCAGGAGTATGCAAACCATGTGTATCTACAGCTTTACATGCCAAGAACAGAGGTTTACTGGGTAAGTAACATTATCCTTACTGTCTCTACCCCCAGCATAAAGTAAAGGACTGCAACATTTATAGAACTTTCTCAACCAAAACCCTTAAAGACAGATAGAATAGGTTTTTGCTGCAGAGACTGAAAAATAAATCTGATGTGTCCGATGATGAGGGAAGCTCTACCTCACATACCTCTCTGGAAACATCTAAAAGGAGAGAGAGGTCTCAAGAATCTTCTGAGGGTAATAATAAAAAGGCTTCCAAAAAATCCCGTCATGAAGCAGCATGTCCTACTGAGGAGAAACGCCATCCGACCTCTAAGCATGAGAATTCCTCTTCAGAGCCATCTATGAATATTACAGTTTCTAAAAAACTTGTTTAGTCGATGGCACCATCTTCTGGGTCCCCGTCGACGCAGAAATCACCATCGGGGCATGTTCCCCCTGCTTCGTCATCTACGATCTCGTTGTCGAAAAACCCATCGTCGACAAAGGTCTCTGCTGTGCCGTCGACGGCGACTCCACCGACAATGCTTTTAGCGACGGCGAAGGTACCATCACTGCCGACGACTTCCTTGTCAACTGGCTTCTCAGTCGACGACGACTTAATCATCGACGTCTGCATCCTCGTCGATGACGTTTGTTCCGTTGACGACCACCTCTTCGCCTACGACCGCAACGACGACAATTCCCGCATCGACGGCGATGGCGACGATAATTTCGTCATCAGTTCCTATTATGTCATCGTCGACGACACAAACACCACTGCCGTCGACGAAGCTGAGCACGCTGTATGCTACACCTGGCATCAAGCAACCGTTGACGTCACAGCTTACACCATTATATCCGTCGACTATGTTCTCGTTCACGACACGTGGTCCAGAGACTATGGCAGTCGTCGCACACATTAATTCTGGTGGCTCCTGCATGGGCCAGACAACCTTGGTTCACAACCCTCCTCGAGCTCTCAGTTCCCTTACGAGAAGCTCCCCAACAGGCCAGACCTTCTCATGCAGCACAGGGGACTCTAACACATCCCAAACCCAAACAACTCAACCTAGAGTTAACTTTAGAGGAACCTTTTTTCAAGGTTTACACTGACAAGGTATTCCTCAAGACTAATCCTAAATTCCTACCAAAGGTGATCTCTTCCTTTCACTCCAACCAAACCCTAGAACTGGCAGTTCTTCCCACCCACCTCCAACCTCAGTAGCCAAGCAGGCACCTCATACACTAGACTTAGAGAGCCCTCATGTACTACATTGATAGGCCAAAACCATTTCTCAAGACTCGGCAGCGAGTTGTGGTCTTCTTGAAACCATACAAAGGGACTGCTATTTCAAAAGTAAGAATTGCTCAATGGCTCATCACGTGTATTCATAGCTACTATGACAAAGCTTAAAGGCAGCTCCCTACCCCTCTAAGGCCACAGTCCACACGTAAAAAGGCAGCCTCAATGGCTTTCTAAGGCGACATCCCAATAGCTGACATTTCAAAGCTGCTACCTTTTCCACACCGCACACTTTTACTAAACACTTTTAGGTGGACGACCTGGTGAGACAGCAGGCCCAAGAGGGTCAAATGGTTTTGCATACGCTTTTCCAGTGTTCTGCAGCATCATCTGGCTAGTCGCTGCCTAACAGGGAAAACTGCTTTTCAGTCTTTATCACAGCATATGTATCTACAGCTACACATGCCACAAACAGAAAATGTTACTTAACCTGTAGACATCTGTTTGTGGCATGTAGTGCTGTAGATTCACATGTGCCACCCTCCTCCCTGGAAGCCTTTGGTTGTTACAGATAGCTTCTTTCTTCTTGCCTTATAGTCTATATCCATCCGTAACCACTCGGCGGGACAACAATATAACTATAGAGTCTATGTTCATGCGTAATGCTAAGGGAGGAGTCACTATACCTTGTGACTCAAAAGATACTTCTTCAAGCAAAAAGTTGTACACATCCGAGCCCAACACTAGATGGAAGGAGTATGCACAGCATGTGAATCTACAGCACTACATGCCACGAGCAGATGTCTACAAGGTAAGGAACATTTTTCTTGTTCTGTTGCCGTCACTTGTCATTTTAGAGTTAGTGAAGATACATTCACACAGATTCCCAAGTATAGAGCAGTGTTGTGCATTCTTCCTAATTTTCTATCTATACTGGTTTTGTCTTTGCAAGATAATCCATTTATTGACTTGGTATTTGTAGGAAACTGGCTCTATATATACTACACCAAAATGAGGTATAGTGTGTATAGAGTCCAGGTGTCCCCAGAGGTAGGCAGAGGTTAAAGTTAGATAGAACCTTACTCTCTATTTGTGGTAGAGTGGTCGAGCAGTAAGGCAGTATCAGAGGACAGTGATAAGCATTTGATGTACCCACTCAGTCAGCAAATGAATTCACACACTCAAAGACTGAACTCTAGACCAATTGCTTTTTTATAAAAAAAATATACTGTTTAATTTTTGAACCAAGCAAGCCTGGCACAGGTAAGCATTAAATACTTTACAGTAATAAGTTGCTGATTGTAGAACAGTTTGAAAATGCAATAGGAATTGTACTTTGTTTGATTTACAGGGGATGCAGAAGTTTGCAATACTTGGCAAATACAGTACATTGAAATGAATAGGCTTTTTCAGTAAATTACAGGTAAGTTACTTTTCACGTTACTTTTCTAACTCAGTGCTGGATACCTAGATTCAGCACTGGGACATTTCCTGCAAACAGGTAAGTAAATACGTTTTGGTTATTCGTGCGATTTTTAAAGAATATTTTTAGATTTCAAAACTCCACACTTAGAAACTTTTTAGAAGAAAAATTGTCAATGTTATCCTATGGAGAAAAAACAGGTTATCGGTTCAAAGGTAAGTTATCGACTGTGGGAGTTAAGGTTCTGGGGTTAGACTCAGGGGTCCCCCAGGGTCAGTGATGCACTCTTGTTACACCCTCAGCGGCACTAGGGCGGCCGGGTGCAGGGTGCTGTTTTGAGGTCGGGTGCCCTGTTGTTTTCAATGGAGCACCTCCGGTTAGAAGAAACGCTGCAGGCTCGGGGACGAGGATCTTCTGGGTGCGACCACCACTTCGAGGGGTAAGTTGGGATGTCTTGGGTTGGTTAGGCACAGTCGGTTTGGGCACACAAGGCCGTGGGGTGAAGGGGTGCCTTGGGACGTCGGAAAGTCTTACCCGCTCTGGTCGCGGTAGAGGGGATCCTCTGGATTGAGGCTGCATGCGTCGACTGGAGGCTTGAGGCAGGTCAGGAGTCGCCGGATCTCCGTTCAGGATCGCCGGGGTGACCTCGTCGTGGTGTTTTTCCACTCGAGCTCGGGTTGGGTTCGGCGGGTGCAGAGTGGGCCAGATTCGCGGTGTCCGGCCGGAGCCAGAAGCTGCAGTTTGAACAAGTCCGGGGTTCACGGGAGAAGCAGGCTTGGAAGTGAAGGCAGGCAGGTCCTCCGGGGTTTTTGAGGTTGCTGGCTGCAGGACACACCGGGATTTCGCAGGAGCAGGTTCGAGGTGAGACAGGCTTGTAGGGCTGGGGCCAAGTCAGTGGGCGTCGTCCTCTTGTTCGCTCTGCATGGCTCTTCGTCCTTCTTTTCGTCTTGTTTCTTGTCTGGATCTGCTGAAGCAAGGTTCAGGGTGCCCCCTAAATACTAGATTTAGGGGCGTTACATGTAGGTAAGGGCAGGGACCAATGGGTCCCTTCCCAGGGGTGGGTACACCCCCTTTCGTGCCACCCTCCAGTGGGAGGGGGGGCAGGAGCCTGTCCCTGGTTGGATAGGTCCCCCCCATCCTCAAGATGGCGGGGACTCAGTTGTGCTTCACCTCGCCTCCCCCACCTGAGGGGTGGAGTTGGCAGATGTGGGCACACCTCTTCCCCTCACTTGTTTTTCCCGCGATTCTCCCGCCCAAAGTGGGGGGTAGAACCAGTGGGGACCAGTTGCTGGAAGCAGCAAATGGTCTGGGGAGGCTCACAAAGGCGGCATGCATTTGAAGCTTCCCCCTTGTGACCCTGCCCATCCTGGGGGAGGAGGCTTGGCACCTCATCCCAGGATGTGCATTGTTTCAGGCCCCCCGAGAGCAGCAGGCTCTCGACCCAGGGGTCCAGAAACATGTCTGTTGGTGGCAGCCTAAGCAGCCACTCAGTCAGGTCACTAGAAGTTGATCGAGTTTAAGGGGGCATCTCTAAGATGCCCTCTGTTGTGCATTTTACATTAAATCCCACACTGGCATCAGTGTGGGTTTAATGTGCTGAGAAGTTTGATACCAAACATCCCAGTCTTCAGTGTAGCCATTATGGTGTTGTGGAGTTCGTAATGACAAACTCCCAGCACCATATACTCTTAATGGCAGCACTGCACTTACAGTGCCCAGGAATGGACTTGGGCACTGTAGGGGTACAGGGCTCATGCACCTGTACCCTACCCACTGGCATAGGGCACCCAGCTAGAGGGGTGACTGATGTATGCCAGGGCAGTGGTTTGTGGGCATGGCACACAGAGATGTGTGCCATGTCGACGTTTCACTTTGTTCTGCACCAAAACACGCAGCCTGCAAAGGCAGTGTGAGAGTGTAAAGGTACAGGGCTTTTAAGGGTGGCACAATAAGTACTGCAGCCCTTAGAGATCTTCCCTGGTCACAGTGCCCTGGGTACCTGTGGTACCATTTACCAGGGGCTGACCTGTGGCCAGAGATGTCAATTGGGTTAGTTTTGGGGAAAGAACACAGGCCCTGGGAACCTGATTGGCAGGGACCCAGGGCACACCAAGAAAAAGTGCATCAGTAGTCTGGCAAAAAGGTGGGGGGGTTACTATAACAGAAACCCACTTTCCTACATAATGCACCTTGCTAGATGGGTGTCTCACCTATACCATAGGCAGTGTGTTGCAGGCATGGCACACAGGTATGTGTGCCATGTCAAATCTTCACTTTTCTCTGCACCAAAACACGCAGCCTGCAATGGCAGTGTGTGTGTGTTAAGGTACAGGACCTCTAGGATGGCACAATAGGTGCTGCACCCCTTGGAGGCATTCCCTGGTTACAGTGCCCATGGTACCCATGGCACCTTTTACAAGGCACTTACATGTGGCCAGAGAGGTGCCAATTGGGTGTGCAAAGGTACAGTTTTGGGAAAGAACACAGGCCCTGGGAACCTGATAGCAGGGACTCAGGGCACATCAAGACCAAGTGCATCAGAAATCTGGCGAAAAGTGGGAGGGTTACTGCAACAGAAACCCACTGTTCAAGGCATGTGAGCTGGAGATCACATGCTTTGCATAAGATCGCCATCTAGTGTTGGGTCCGGAAGTTTGCACTTTGTTTTTCTGGAAGAAGTTTTCCCTAATCACGAGGTAGTGGACTCCTCCCTTAGGTGATAGTGCGCATGGTCATCGACTCCATCTTCAGATTGGTTTTTTCCGCCATCGGGTTCGGATGTAACTAGCTGCGCTCCGGTTCGACGTCGATCCTCCGGTCCTTCTCGGCGCGTATCACTTCACATTCGGCGGTATTGCTTCCGATCGCGTTCCCCTTTCTTCGCGGACTGTGATTCCTAAAGAAAAATTTCGATCGGAGAGCTCGTGGTAGGCTTTCGGGCCTAGCCCCTGGTTCGACTCGCAGTCGATGGAACGAACTCCTTTCATGTTCTGTCCTCGGTGCCACGCAAAATGCCCGCGCACCGACTCACACGAGGTGTGCAACTTGTTTGTCACCCGATCACAGAGAAGAACACTGCGAAGCGTGCCGAGCTTTCCGCTCCAAGAAGACTCTTCGCGATAGTCAGGCCCGACGACGCGACAATCCAAGACAACAGACTCCATTCCGGACCTCTTCGGACCTGAATCGGAGGAGGAGGAAGGCGGCGAGCCCATCGGAGCCGATGAGGAACAGGAAGAGATCTTCATTTCCGAGCACAGCTCCGACGAGGATGAAGACATCCCGCATGGACAACGTACCGTGAGTACAGTCCCTACCTCGCCCTACCTTCCACTTCCATCGAAGAAAAAGGCTTCGGTCCAACCTGCGCCTTCGGGCCCCGGTGGGCGTTGAGAACAAGCTTCCGAAGCCCCGCCTTCGGGCTCGGCACCGAAGCCTAGTAAAAAGCCTTCAGGCTCCGAAAAGCCCCATGCCAAATCGGGCACAGGACCAAAGACTCCGGGCACCGAACACCCTCCGTCGGCACCGAAACAAACTTCAGATCCAAAACTTTCGGCCAAGAAACCATCGTCACCGAAACATTCGGGGCCAAAACTGAAAGACACGCCGATATCACCTTAAAAACATGTTTTCGGTGATCCGCTCCCAAAGACTGGACATATCACCACTAAAGTGACTTTAAAGAGAGGTGCTACTACACAAGAGGAATACCACATACCATTGAAGAAGAGAACTGTTGGGACAAATCCTTCCCCTCCTTCCCCTCCTCCTCTTCCTCCACCTTCTCTACCACAGACTATACCTGTGCATACTTCACCTGAGCACTCACCACCACACACACCTGACAATCAGGGTGATGGGGATAATAATGATGACGATCAGCCTGGAGACGTGTGGGATGACTATAATACTGATTCTCCCACTGACAACGACCCAGACATATATCCTACCAGACCCTCTCCACCAGATGACAGTGTAGGATTTGTTGATTTGTTAAGTAGGGCTGCTACTTACCATGGAGTCCCGCTACATAAAGAATCCCTTGAAGAGGACTTCCATTTTGAGACACTACACAACACACAATTGTCTACACACATGTTGCCCATGTTGAAAGGCATGACCAGACATGTTGACGACATTTTTAAGGATCCCGTTAGAGCACGTATCCTTACCCCTAGGGTAGATAAAAAATACAAGCCTGCTCCATCAGATCCAGTCTACATAAAGGGTCAACTACCATTAGATTCATTAGTAGTTTCTAATGCACGAAAAAAGGGCAAGCTCCCAGACTACTGGAGACGCACCACCCCCAGACAAAGAGTCTAAACTCCTTGATACTTCAGGGAAAAGGATAGCCTCCCAGGCCGCTAACTTCTGGCGTATTTCCAACACACAGGCGTTGCTAGCACGCTATGACTGCACACACTGGGATGAGATGGAACAACTCATCCAATTTCTTCCCCAGGAACATAAATCCAAAGCGCAAGACCTGGTTCGTGAGGGACAGTTAATTTCTAATAACCAAATTAGATGCTCCCTAGACGCTGCTGATACATCTGCCAGAGCGGTGAACACTAGTATTCTTTTAAGAAGACACGCCTGTCTGTGCATATCAGGGTTTAAACCGGAAGTTCAGACTTCCATATTAAACACACCCTTTGACAAGGAACACCTTTTTGGACCAATGGTAGACACTTCACTAGATAAAATGAAGGATACTGAAGTGGCTAAATCCATGGGAGCCCTTCAGTCTCCACAAGGGCGTTGTTCCTTTCGTCGCTCCTTCTATTTGGCAGGATCTAAAAATACTTCCTCTCCCACTGCGTCCACCTATAAGGGCAATAACCAACCCTCAGGTTCCAAAGGATTCTTTCGAGGCAATTACAGAGATGTAATAACGGCAAGAGCAGAGGTTCCAATACACGTACCTCGCCCTCCAATACCAAACAGTGACTTGCCCATAGTTCCCCCTGACCACTTAACACCTGTAGGGGGATGACTGTCACAATTTCTACCAAAGTGGCATTCAATAACAACCGACAAATGGGTTCTCCAAATTATCCATTCTGGTTACTGCCTGGAGTTCATCAACACTCCTCCAAACATTCCCCCAAAGTCACACAGACTTTCACAGGATCACCTAGACCTTCTCCAGCAAGAAGTACAATCCCTGTTACTCAAACAAGCCATAGAGCCCGTACCACCAAAACATCAAGGGTCGGGCGTGTACTCTTTTTACTTTCTAATTCCAAAAAAGGACGGCTCTCTCAGACCCATATTGGATCTCGGAGAACTCAATCGTTACATACAGTCAGACCACTTCCACATGGTAACACTGCAACAGATACCGCCTCTTTTGCAAAAAGGCGATTTTCTTTCTACTCTAGATTCAAAAGACGCCTACTTTCATATTCCAATCCATCCGGCTCACCGCAAATTTCTCAGGTTTGTGGTAGCAGGTCAACACTACCAATTCAAGGTGCTCCCATTCGGAGTCACCACTGCCCCCAGAGTCTTCACAAAATGTCTGACGGTAGTAGCTGCGCATCTCAGAAGACAAAGCATACATGTATTTCCCTATCTGGACGACTGGCTGATGATGGATTTAACCCAGATCAGTTGACTGGGGGTGAGTGTTTGATTGGCTCAAACGTTCCGTCCATCATCCCCTTTTGTATCGCTTTGGTCGCCCTAAGTTGGCGGGGGTATGCCCAGACGTGGGTCCCTTGCTCACTTTGCCACTGGCTTCAAGCAAGCCTGGCTGATGACGGCTGAAATGCCAGAAACCGGTCCTAGGATGCTTGTTTCCGGTCCAGGGAAGACATGGCTTGGTGGTTCGGGCTGGACTGTTCCCACGAGGCACAGGGTCAGACTGATTTGCATATGGCCATGTCTGAACTGGGGTGGTGGAGTGAGCTAAAGAATGATGATGGATTAAACCCAGATCAGTTGACTGGGGGTGAGTGTTTGATTGGCTCAAACGTTCCGTCCATCATCCCCTTTTGTATCGCTCATCAAAGCCAGCACATATCAGCAATGTCGCAAGCACACTTCAGTAACCATTCAGCTGCTTCAACAGCTAGGATTCTCAATCAATGTGTTAAAATCACATCTTCAGCCAAATCAAATTCAGGATTACCTAGGAGCCACTCTAGACACTCAAAAGGCTCTAGTGTATCCCAATGCAGCCAGAATTCGAAACATTCAGGCGCTCATTCTAAAATTTCATCCCACTCCGTCACTTCCAGCTCGAGTATTTATGCAACTGCTGGGAATGATGGCATCTTGCATCATGATTGTTTCCCACGCCAGGTTACACATGCGTTCACTTCAGGAGTGTTTAGCCAGTCAGTGGAATCAGTCACAAGGTCTATTAACCGATCTAGTGTTGGTAAGCGGCCGTACTCCTCGCTCTCTGCGGTGGTGGAACACACAAAACCTGTCAAAAGGGCGGCCGTTGATAGACCCGATTCCACAAACAGTATTAATAGTGGACGCATCCCTTACTGGCTGGGGAGCTCATCTTCTACAACACACAGTGCAAGGGCGGTGGAGCCTACAGCAAAGGTTGCTTCACATCAATCATTTGGAACTCATGGCAATCTTTCTAGCGCTCAAAGCCTTTTAAGATCACCTGTCTGGCAAAGCTGTACTAGTCCGAACCGACAACATGACCGCTATGTATTGCATACAAAAGCAGGGGGGAACACACTCTCTCCAACTGTCCCACTTAGCCCAACAAGTCTGGAGGTGGGCGATACACCACAACATTTATCTCCTAGCAGAACATCTCCCAGGAGTCAACAATCCAATTGCGGATCTCCTCAGCAGGCAAAGTTATCAGATACCCTCAAGTTCTCCACCCATACTTTCAAGCCTGAGGAGTCCCTCACACAGACCTGTTCGCAACACCCGAAAACGCAAAATGCCAAAGCTTCGCCTCCAGGTATCCACACACGTTGTCCAAAGGCAATGCTTTATGGATGAACTGGTCAGGGATATTTGCCTACGCTTTTCCGCCTCTCCCACTCATTCCATCAGTGGTTCGGAAACTCAGGCAAACATCACTCACGCTAATACTAATAGCTCCAACATGGGCACGTCAACCTTGGTTCACAACCCTGTTGGAACTCTCTCTGGTACCACACCAAAAATTAGATTTAACTCCCAGTCTCCTCACACAGAGCCATGGAGAAATCAAACACCCAGATCCCAAACGGCTAAACCTTGCGATCTGGCTCCTGAAGTCATAGAGTTTGGTTATCTCAACCTTCCACCAGACTGTATGAACATTATTAGAGAGGCCAGAAAGCCTACCACAAGAGCCTGCTACGCAGCCAAATGGAAGCGTTTTGTTATCTATTGCAATTAGAATCATATCCACCCTCTTGATGCTTCCATACAGAACATACTGTGCTACCTATTACATTACCAGCAGTCAGCATTGACCTATACATCCATCAGACTACATCTTGCTGCCATAGCAGCTTACCTTCAAAATAGGCAACACTTATCGCTATTTCGAGTGCCCGTCATCAAAGCATTCATGGAAGGCCTAAGAAGGGTAATACCACCAAGACTTCCACCTGCCCCAGTATGGAACCTTAACATAGTCCTCACAAGGCTAATGGGTCCTCCATTTGAACCCATGCACAAATGTGAACTACAGTTCCTTACTTGGAAAACAGCTTTTCTCATTGCAATCAATTCATTGAGGAGAGTGGGTGAACTACAGGCACTAACCATAGAAGAACCCTTATTCCAGTTACATAAAGATAAAGTAGTTCTTCGTACCAACCCTAATTTCCTACCTAAGGTTGTATCTGCATTTCACATCAATCAATCGGTTGAATTACCTGTGTTCTTTCCTCAACCTGACTCTGTTGCAGAACGAGCTTTACATACTTTAGATGTCAGAAGAGCTCTTTTGTATTACACTCAAAGAACAGTCATTTTGTAAAACCAAACAACTTTGTAGCTTTTGCACCACCTCATAAAGGCAATCCTATTTCCAAATCAGGAATTGCTAGGTGGATTATTAAGTGTATTCAGATTTATCAAAAAGCCAAAAGGACTCTCACAGTACCCCCTAGAGCACATTCCACTCGCAAGTTAGGGGCTACAATGGCTTTCTTAGGGAATGTCCCTATTGCCGATCTATGCAAAACTGCAACATGGTCTACACCCTACACATTCACCAAGCACTATTGTGTAGATGTGTTAGCAAGACAACAAGCTAATGTGGGCCAAGCAGTACTAAAAACTTTATTTCAGACAACTCCAACAGTTACAGGATAGCCACCGCTTCAGGGAGACTGCTGTATAGTCTATGCAAAGCATGTGATCTACAGCTCACATGCCTCGAACGGAAAATGCTACTTACCCAGTATGCATCTGTTCTTGGCATGTAGAGCTGTAGAATCTCATGCGCCCACCCACCTCCCCGGGTACCTGTAGCTGCTGTAGTTTTACTAAACATACTTCCGCATAGACATCTATATTCTTTACTACTACTCCATTCTCTCACCCTCTGCGGAAAACTATCTGAAGATGGAGTCGATGACCATGCGCACTATCACCTAAGGGAGGAGTCCTCTACCTCGTGATTAGGGAAAACTTCTTCCAGAAAAACAAAGTGCAAACATCCGGACCCAACACTAGATGGCGATCTTGTGCAAAGCATGAGATTCTACAGCTCTACATGCCAAGAACAGATGCATACTGGGTAAGTAGCATTTTCCTTCCTACAGAGGTTTATTAAACCATTTACTCAGAGTGCACCTCCGAGGTGCCCCCTGAAAACCTACCGTCCCTGGTGTGGTCATTGACTGGCCTTAAGCAGCCTGACACACACTCGCTCGCCTACACACTCCACACTCGCTCGCCTACACACTCCACACTCGCTCGCCTACACGCTCGCCTACACACTCGCTCGCCTACACACTCGCTCGCCTACACACTCGCTCGCCTACACACTCACTCGCCTACACACTCACTCACCTACACACTTCTACACACACCTACCTACACACACCCCCCCCCCCCTTCTGGACCCCGGGTGGAGAGCCTCTGCTCTCTGGGACCAGAAACGATGCACATCCTGGGCGGAGGTGTCACACCACCTCCCCTAGGATGGGCACAGTGCTCGAAGGGGAAGCTTCAAAGGCCTGCCGCCTTTGTAATACGACCCCCAGTCTTTGCTACTAGCAGCAGATGGCAGCCCCCGGTTTACACCCTCACTTTGGGCGGTAAAACTTAGAAAGACTGGGAGGTGGGCCCCCCTTTGCCAACTCCACCCCTCAGGTGCAGGAGGCGAAGTTGAGCACACTTTTCAGTCCTGTCCATCTTGAAGATGAGGGTTCTCCTCCAATCAGAGCTAGGACTATGCCCCCTCCCAGAGGAGGGTGGCATAATAGAGGGTGTAGTCACCCCGGGTGAGGTGCCCATTGGCCCTACCTGTTACTCCCCTAAAACGCCCCCTAAATATAGTCTTTAGGAGGCTCTGTCAGACCTTGAAACTAGTTACCTGTGACCTAAGAATGACGAAGACTCCGTGCAGCGAAGCCTGAAGATGACTACTGACTTGGTCCCAGCCATACAGGCCTGTCTTCAGCTTCAAAGACCCTGCAGGAAGACGACTCCTATCCTGCGACCAGTGACTTCCATAAACCCAAGGAAGACTGCCTGAACTTTGACAAAAAAACAGAACTCCTGAGGACAGCTGTTCTGTCCCCAAGAAACCAACACAAAGGACTAATCTGCCTTCCTGATCCGTAAGTCCTGCCCACTCTGCACCCAACGCGTCCAGCCCAAGCGGCCCACCAACCCAGAACAGGTTCCCCAGCGATCCTGACCACTAGTCCAGCGTTGGCTGACCCCTCCTGGACTCTACGACAACGTCTGCACCCTGGATCCAGAAGCTCCCTCTGACCGCGACCGGCTCCGATAAGAAGACTCTGAAATCTAAAGGCACTCCTGCTATCAGGAGCAGGCCCACTTCCTGTCTCACCCCCTTTTCGGCTGGAAGACAGGCGGGAAAAATTAGAACAGCCAAGAAGGTGTGCCCACCTCTGCCAACACCACCCCTCCGATGGGGGAGGCGAGGTGAAGCCCACTCTTCAGGGCCCGCCATCTTGCAGATGTCAGGCACTCTCCAATCATGATTAGGGATTGTGCCCACTCCCCCATGTGGGGTGAGCACACCAAGGTTGAAGTCACCTTTAAGGTCAGTAGTCCATTGGCTACTAGGTCGAGACCCCCAAAATGCCCCCTAAATACTGTATTTAGGGGGCAGCCCTGAACCCAGAAGGCAGATTCCTGCAACCTACAAAGGACGGAAGAAGACACACAGCAGAGGAGACTACAGAGAAGTCTTGGCCCCAGCCCTACCGTCCTGTCTGCAGTTTCCAGAGATCCTGCGCCAAAAGTAGACTTGTCCTGCAGCCAGCGACCTCCAAAACCTCTGGGAGGACTCACTGCCTTCAACAAAGACCGGATTTCCTGCGAACAGCAGCTCTGTTCAAAAGAAACTCCAAAGACAGACTCTGAGCCTGCTGAGGATGAAGAAACTCAACGCCTGGTACCACCACTGCACCTGTCGCCATGGCCTGAGTCCAAGTGGCCCACCGGTCCCAGCGAGGCCCCTTCAGCGCTCCAGAGGCCATGGGTTGACCCCCTCTCAGACTCCCCAAAGTCGCTTGCAGCCTCTGCATGGATTACCCCACCCCTACCCCAACCGCAAGTGGCCCGTTAAGGTGAAATCCGATCTCTAAAGGCACCCCTGTATCTGGCTGCCCTGCGCCCTGGAGAAGAGGATCTGAGGTGCACCTATGTCCCCGAGCCCTCCAACTTACCTGCCCAGCTGTTGATTCCTCCCGGAAGACTTACTGGCTGTAGTCTGCAGCCAAAATCCAAAACCGGTAACCTCCATAGGATTGCATTGGGCTCCGACTCCTTCTCAGCACCCTTCACCCGGCCGCCCCTGCGCCGCTGGTGGTGTGGACTTGGTGCCAACCTGGGACCCCCTTTGCCCTGACAACCCTAGGAGCTTGGCTCCCAACCGAAGTGCCCCCTGCCCAATTGGCTAACATTGGCATCCTGCACTCTGCACCCTGCACCCGGCTGCCCGAGTGCCACTGGTGGTGCAATTTGCCTACCTAGAGCTTGGGGGAACCTTGGTCCTAACCCCCAAAACTCGTACTCGTAAGTCGTGTACTTACCTTAGAAACTGCTAACTTTTTCTCCCATTGGAACCCATGGTTCGAGGCATGTGAGCTGTAGATCACATGCTTATGCATAGATCGCCATCTAGTGTTAGGCCCGGATGTTTGCACTTTGTTTTTCTTCGAAGAAGTCTTCCTAGTCACGAGGTAGGTGACTCCTCCTTTCGATGATAGTGCGCATGGTCATAGACTCCATCTTCAGATTGTTTTTTTCTAGCATTGGGTTTGGATGTGACTCGCTGCGCTCCGGTTCGACGCCTGATCCTTCAGTTTCTCTCGGTGCGTACAACACTCGACCTCGACGGTATTGTTTTCCATCGCGTTATCCATTCTTCGCGGATCGTGTTCTTACAATAAACTCTTTTCGATCGGAGAGCTCGTGGTAGGCCGTTGGGCCTAGCCCCCGGTTCGACTTGCAGACGATGGAACGAACTCCTTTTAAATTCTGTCCTCGGTGCCACGCAAAATATCCGCACACCAATTCACGCGAGGTTTGCAACCTGTGTCTGTCACCGGAACACAGTGAACAGGACTGCGTGCCGAGCTTTCCGCTCCAAAAAGACTCTTTGCGACCGTCGGGGCCCGACGACGCGACATGCAGAGCCAACACACATGCTCCATTCCGGACCTCTTCGGACCAGAATCGAATGAAGAGGCCGACTGCCCTATCGGAGCCGAGGAGTAGCAAGAACAGATCTCCCTCTCCGACGATGGCTCCGATCAGGATGAAGACATCCCGCAGGGACAACGTACTGTAAGTACAGGCCCTACCTCGCCCCAACTCAACCAAAAAAGAAGGCTCCGGACCAACCCACGCCCTCGGGCCCCTGTCGGCACCGAGACCACGCGTTCAACGCCCCGCCTCCTGGCTCGGCACCAAAGCCTACCAAAAAGCCTTTCGGCTCCGAAAAGGCCCATTCCAAATCGGCACCGAGCCAAAGCCTTCGGGATCGAAGACCAAGTCCGTCTCCAATCATCACCACTCGGCACCGAAAACTACCTCTGATCCGAAAACACCAGCCCCAAAACCATCGTTTCAGCGCCGAAACACACTGATACACCAAAGTCAGCTAAGAAGCATAGTTTTGGTGATCCGCTCGAAAAACCGGACCCAAAAAAACAGAAAATTTTGGTCATACATCCAAAAACCAGCCACATTACTACCAAAGTGACTTTAAAAAGAGGGGCTACTACCGAAGAGGAATACCACATTCCATTAAAGAAAAGAACTGTTGGGACAAACCCTTCCCCTCCTCCTCTTCCTTCACCACCTTTATCACCACCTCAGTCTCTGCCTGTGCCAACTTCACCTGAGCACTCACCACCATATATACCTGACGATCAGGGTGATAGGGACGGGGATGATACTAATGATGATAATCAGCCTGGACCTACAGATGAGTGGGATGACTATAACCCTACTCGCCCACAGACAATGACCCTGACCTATATCCTACCAGGCCCTCTCCACCAGACAGTGTAGGATATATTGAATTGCTAGGCAGGGCTGCCAATTACCATGGGGTCCAGCTGCATAAAGAATCCCTTGAAGAGATTTCCTCTTTGAAACCTTAAACAGCACACAAAAATCCACACGTTTCCCATGCTTAAAGGAATGACCAGACATGTAGACGACATATTTAAGGATCCTGTCAGGGCACTTATCCTTGCCCCTAGGGTGGATAAAAAATACAAACCGGCACCATCTGATCCAGTCTACATAAGAGGACAATTACCCTTAGACTTATTAGTTGTTTCTAATGCATGCAAAAGGGCAAACTCCCAGACTACTGGAGACGCACCACGCCCAGATAAAGAGTCAAAGGGCCAGATGCATCAACAATCCATTTTGCGATTTCCTAATTGTGAATTCTTGCGATTCACAATTAGAAAATCACAAAATGGAATGCATGAAAGTGTGTTGAACACTTTCTGCGATTCCTAGGGGATCGCAAATGACCTACCTCATGAATATTAATGAGGTAGGTCGCATTTTGGGACCCATTAGGAATCGCAAAAATCACAGGGATGGTGGCCTGCTAAGGTCAGCAGACCACCATGTCCGTGATTGCTTTTAAATAAAGAAATCTTTTTGAATCGGCCGTTTGCGAGGGCAAAAAATGCTTAATGCATATGGCCCAAAGCTCCTTGATGCTTCAGGGAAAAGAATAGCCTCCCAGGCAGCTAACTTCTGGCGCATATCTAACACACAAGCGCTGCTAGCCAGATATGACCATGCGCATTGGGATGAAATGGAACAACTTATACCCCAAGAACATAAATCTAAAGCGCAAGACCTGGTACGTGAAGGACAACTAATTACCAACAATCAAATTAGATGCGGCTGATACATCCGCCAGAGCAGTGAACACTAGTGTCCTTTTAAGAAGGCACGCCTGGCTACGCATATCAGGGTTCAAACCGGAGGTTCAGACCTCAATATTGAACACACCATTCGATAAAGAACACCTGTTTGGGCCGGTAGTTGATTCTTCACTTGAGAAGAGGAAGAAAGATACCGAAGTGGCTAAATCAATGGGAGCCCTTCAGTCTCCACAAGGCCGTGGTTCCTTTCGTCGCTCCTTTTATCGAGCAGGGTCCAAAACCACTTCCTTGAACACTGCATCTACCTATAAGGGCAATAACCAACCCTCAAGTTCCAAAACTTACTTCAGAGGGGGTTATAGAGGAAACAACGGCATGGGCAGAGGTAGAGGTTCCAACACACGTACCTCCCCCTCCAATACAAAACAGTGACTTGCCCATAGTTTCCCCCCGACCACTTAACACCTGTGGGGGGAAGACTGTCACAATTTCTACCAAAGTGGCAGTCAATAACAACAGACAAGTGGGTCCTCCAAATTATCCATTCTGGTTACTGCCTGCTGTTCATCAACACTCCTCCAAACATTCCCCCAAAGTCTCACAAACTTTCACCGGATCACATACACCTTCTCAAACAAGAGGTACAATCCCTGCTTCTAAAACAAGCTATAGAGCCCGTACCACCACAACATCAGGGGTCGGGCGTCTACTCCTTTTACTTCCTAATTCCCAAAAGGACGGTTCTCTCAGACCAATACTAGATCTCAGAGAACTAAATCTTTACATACAGTCAGACCATTTCCACATGGTAACACTTCAACAGGTTCTACCCCTTTTGCAAAAGGGCGACTTTCTTTCTACTCTAGACTTAAAAGACGCCTACTTTCATATTCCAATCCATCCGGCTCACCGCAAATTTCTCAGGTTCGTGGTAGCAGGTCAACACTACCAATTCAAGGTACTCCCATTCGGAGTCACCACTGCCCCAAGAGTCTTCACAAAGTGTCTGGCGGTAGTAGTTGCGCATCTAAGAAGACAGAGCATACATGTCTTCCCCTATCTGGATGACTGGCTCATCAAAGCCAGCACGTACCAACAATGCCGCAACCATACTTCCGTAACCATGCAGTTACTTCACCAGCTAGGGTTTACAGTCAATGTGTTAAAATCACATCTTCAGCCAAACAAAATTCAGAACTACCTAGGAGCCACTCTGGATACTCAAAGGGCTCTAGCATTTCCCAACGCAGCCAGAATTCGAAACATTCAGGCGCTAATTCTCAAATTTCAAGCCACTCAATCACTTCCAGCTCGAGTGTTTATACAACTGTTGGGAATGATGGCATCTTGCATCATGATCGTTCCCCATGCTAGGCTGCACATGCGTCCACTTCAAGAATGTTTAGCCAGTCAGTGGAACCAGTCACACGGTCTATTAACCGATCTAGTGTTGGTAAGCGACCGTGCTCATCGCTCTCTGCAGTGGTGGAACACCCAAAATCTGCAAAAGGACGGCCGTTCATAGACCCGGTTCCACAGACCGTTATATCAGCAGACGCGTCCCTAACTGGTTGGGGAGATCATCTTCAACAACACACAGTGCAAGGCCTGTGGAGCCACCAACAAAAGTTGCTCCACATCAATCATTTAGAGCTAATGGCGATCTTTCTAGCTCTCAAAGCCTTTCAAGATCACCTCTCTGGCAAAGCTGTCTTGGTTCGAACCGACAACATGACAGCTATATATTACATACAGAAACAGGGGAGGACACACACTCTCCAACCGTCCCACTTAGCCCAAGACATCTGGAGGTGGGCTATTCACCACAATATCCATCTCCTAGCGGAACACCTCCCAGGAGTCGTCAACCAGACTGCGGACCTCCTCAGCAGACAGAGGTATCAAATACACAAATGGGAACTTCACCCTCAGGTTCTCCACCTATACTTCCAAGCTTGGGGAGTCCCTCACATAGATCTGTTTGCAACACCCCAAAACGCAAAATGCCCAAGCTTCGCCTCCAGGTATCCACACCCGTTGTCCAAAGGCAATGCTCTATGGATGAACTGGTCAGGGATATTTGCTTACGCTTTTCTGCCTCTCCCACTCATTCCATCAGTGGTTCGGAAACTCAGACAAACATCTCTCACACTAATACTGGTAGCTCCAACATGGGCACGTCAACCCTGGTTCACAACCCTGTTGGAACTCTCTCTGGTACCGCATCAAAAATTACATTTAACTCCCAGTCTCCTCACACAGAGCCATGGAGAAATCAAATACCCAGATCCCAAACAATTGAACCTCGCGATCTGGCTCCTGAAGTCAGAGTTTGGTTATCTGAACCTTCCACCAGACTGTATGAACATTATTAAGGAGGCTAGAAAGCCTATCACAAGAGCCTGCTACGCAGCCAAATGGAAGCGATTTGTTATCTATTGCGATAACAATAACATCAATCCTCTTGATGCGTCCATACAAAATATTATCTGCTACCTGTTACATTTGCAGCAGTCAGCATTGGCCTATACATCCATCAGACTGCATCTCGCTGCAATTGCAGCCTATCTTCAGAATAGGCAACATTTATCGCTCTTTAGAGTGCCTGTAATCAAAGCATTTATGGAAGGACTGAAAAGAGTTATACCACCAAGACTTCCACCTGCCCCAGTGTGGAATCTTAATATAGTCCTCACAAGGTTAATGGGCCCACCATTTGAACCCATGCACAAATGTGAACTACAGTTCCTCACTTGGAAAACAGCTTTCCTCATTGCAATCACCTCATTGAGGAGAGTGGGTGAACTTCAGGCACTAACCATAGAAGAACCTTTTTTCCAGCTACACAAAGATAAAGTGGTTCTTCGTACCAATCCCAAATTCCTACCTGAGGTAGTATCTGCCTTTCACATAAATCAGTTGGTTGAATTACCTGTTTTCTTCCCTCAACCTGACTCCATTGCAGAACTAGCTCTACACACCTTAGATGTTAGAAGAGCACTGTTGTATTACACTGAAAGAACTAAATCTTTTCGTAAGACCAAACAACTCTTTGTCGCTTTTGCACCACCTCACAAGGGCAATCCTATATCCAAATCAAGTATTGCTAGGTGGATCGTTAAATGTTTTCAGATTTGTTATGCAAAAGCCAAAAGGACTCTCACAGTACCCCCTAGAGCACATTCCACTCGTAAGGTAGCGGCTACTATGGCTTTCTTAGGGAACATCCCTATTACTGACATCTGCAAAGCTGCAACCTGGTCCGCACCACACACATTCACCAAGCACTATTGTGTAGATGTGCTAGCCAGACAACAAGCTAATGTGGGCAAAGCAGTACTTAAAACGCTGTTTCAGACAACTCCATCAGTTAAAGGATAGCCACCGCTTAGGGGAGACTGCTGTATAGTCTATGCATAAGCATGTGATCTACAGCTCACATGCCTCGAACGGAAAATGCTACTTACCCCAGTATGCATCTGTTCTTGGCATGTATAGCTGTAGAATCTCATGCGCCCACCCACCTCCCCGGGTACCTGTAGCTGCTGTAGTTCTCTTGTTACTATTCATACATACACATGGACATCTCTATTCTTTACTACTACTCCATTCTCTCACCCTCTGCGGGAAAACAATCTAACTATGGAGTCGATGCCCATGCGCACTATCACCAAAAGGAGGAGTCACCTACCTCGTGACTAGGAAGACTTCTTCGAAGAAAAACAAAGTGCAAACATCCGGGCCCAACACTAGATGGCGATCTATGCATAAGCATGAGATTCTACAGCTCTACATGCCAAGAACAGATGCATACTGGGTAAGTAGCATTTTCCTTATGAGATTTTGGGCCTAAAATGTTCTAAGTGTTGAACTGATGTTTGTATGGAGAAAAGATCACTAAACTGCAAAGTCTAAAGTCTTACTTACCGTGTATTGTAAGAACCTTGGGTGTGGTATCTAGGCATACCACCCTCAGTAGTCAAAGTAATCTATAAGTAACTAAAAAGTATTCTAAAAGTAATTATTGTATAATGCAAACTGCTTTCTGAGTCATTACCAACCTGTAACTATTGCAAAATTTAATCAAAAGTGTATTTCATTGTGAAATCCTGCATTCAAAGTATATTTAACCTACCTGTACCAAGTCCCTTTTTAATACTTACCCAATTGGTCTGGATTCAGTCTCTGAATGTGTGCATCAGTCTTGATTGAGTGAATACAATAAATGCTTAACACACCCTCTGGATAAACCTAACTGCTCGCCCACACTACCACAAAGGGAGCGGTTAGTACTTACCTAATTTAGCCTCTGCTATACCTCTGGGGACTCCCTGGACTCTGTGCACACTATATCTTACTTTGGTATAGTATTTACAGAGCCAGCTTCCTATATAGCTACACTGGCTCCCTGTGTCAAAAAAGGATTAAGTTCAAGGCCCTAACCTAGGCTTTCAGAGCCCCTGTAGGCAAGGGCCCTCGATACCTGGCTCGGTCGGTACCAACAGGAGAGATCGCAGAGATTGAACCACCTCCGACTTATCCGCATTACCAGGTTTGCCAAAGTTCATCAGGGTGGTAGATCGTTCTCAGTACTGATGGAAAAACTTTGGAACACCCTTCCAATCAAACTTTGCATGGCCGAGTCTGAGTACTGCTTAAGGAAAGAACTCACAACTTGGCTCTTTGACCAAATTTGATTGGCCGGTCTTGTTCTCAGTCTCTGATTTTGAGCGCCGGGACACTTCTTCTGAAGCAGCCGTTCTTCTGAAGCAGCCGAGTGCTGTACAAATGCCATTGATTGATTGATTGATCGATCGATCTCCTGGTTCAATCAGTAGATTTGTAAGCACTATCAGATGATTTAGCGGACCAATTTTTTCGTTTTGCCACTGGACTGTGCTCTGATATAAATTCTTCGTGGGGGGGGGGTTCCTCTTTTTCTGACCCCCCGTGCTACAATGCATTTTGTTAATAGTACGGTAATGAATTGTGTGATATTGCATGTTTTATTTATGTACAGCTTTTTAAGGTTTTTAACCAAAGTAAAGATGATGTAGATTGCAGTTGAGCAGTCTGGAAAGTGGAACAACTTTCTTACCTTTGAACTGCTGTTTTGGTAACCTAATCTCTAAAACAAGTAATGTGGTATGGATTATCTGATTCATTCAAATCTTACACTAAAGCTAAATGCACACCGTGTGCTAGCCCTAAAACATATTTGACTTGCATGAAAGTGTTGTTTATAAGCTACAACTGTAGGTTGGGATACTGCGTTTCAGTCTATACACCGTATGTAACCTACAGCAGCACGTGCTGTAAACAGAAATCATTACTCGCATGTTGCAGTCTATTTGCATCTTTCAGGACTTTAGATTTACTTGCACCCTTCCTGCTCCCCAGATGCAGCACATGCCATCATTGCCTAATGATTTCTACTCTTCATCTGCGTCAGTCCCTGCATTACCTTTCTATGTTCACAGACCACAAGTGCTTCACATCTGTAATATTTACTCTTTTGGGGTGTGGATAGAATAGCACGATCTGGGGTGAAGTCTGTTTCACTATGAGTTTAGGTTTATCTTAGAAAAGCCAATGGAAGTGAGTGAGTTAGTCATCCCACTCATGTCCCTCAGTACTGAAAGCACTTCTTCATAGAAAACAAATTGGATTAACCAGGAGCCAACACCAGATGGCAGAAGTGTACACAGCATGTGAATATACAGCACTACAAGTTGCAGCAGGTTAAGTAAAAATTTCCTTTTCTCCACTGTTCATGAACAATTGATGATTGTGGCTTTACGTGTATTAAATGGGTAAGATTAGGGGTGCTAATTATGACCTTGGACGCCTGTGACCTTGCAATATTTCACTACAACTGTGATGTAACAGTTAATAATTGTTATCTCAACACCACACCTACTGTAACTGTGTGGTTTGATATTCAGTGTGTGCTTGACTAGTTCATATGAAAATCTTGTTGAAGACCTGAATTTATGCTTGGCCTACTATTTCTCTCCCTACAGAAATGTGAGCGTCTTTTATTGGAACTGATATGCTATGAACTCTGTCGGCCCTTACAAAGGCTGTCTACTTCCTTGGTGAGTGTTTTCTCCATGTTCAGCCATTGAGGGAAATTTAAGAACCTGATCTTATGATTAGTTTCAGCTGCTCCCAAACTGGGGAATACAATGCCTACTTTCATCAGATATAGCATTTTTGGCTGCCGTGAACCTTCCAGATTGGGCTAGACAATGATATTGATAAATAAAAGGTGCTGAACAGAACCTGTACCAGGCTAGACTCCCATTTATCATCTAAAGGTCCTGCACAGGTCATTTGACTCTAGTTTTTTGTGTGTGCTTATCCCACTCCCACTTCGCCCATCTTCACCTCCTTTCCCCGGTTTCTCACACCTACTCTACACAAAGCACATTTTTTTCTTATTTGGTGTCTAGGTGGTACTTCAGATATTCTGAGGTTCTGTGCTGATGGCTCACAGCTGTATAGTAAACGGCTGAAATGCAGCAGCTTGCTTCTTTACAGACAAAGTCTAGTCTGTTTCTCCTTGACCTGAAACAGCGGAGCGGAGGCACCTTTTGGACCATTTGAACAATCTGTGAAATGAAAAGGAAATTACGCCATCTTAAGATTTTATGGTTTTACATGGTAAAATTTGTATAAGTGCTGTGTGATGAGCATAGACAATGGGCTCTTTGATTGGTCTGTAACCTTAAGAAAGGAATGTAGGAAAGTGGCTCTGTATATACTGCACCAAAGTAAGGTTCAGTGTGCACAGAGTCCCCAGTCCCCAGAGGTTTGGCAGAGGCTAAAGTTAGATATAACCTTACTCTCCAAAGTGGTAGCTTGGTCGAGCAGTAAGGCAGTATCAGAGGACAGTGTAAAGCATTTGTTGTACACACTCAGTCAGCAAATGAAGCCACACACTCAAGAACTGAACTCTAGGCCAATGGTTTGTATATAAAAAAATATATGCTTGTTTTATTTTAGAACCAACAATAGGGTCAAAATATACTGTTCGAGGCATGTGAGCTGCAGAGCTCACACTGTGCATTAGATCGCCATCTGGTGTTGGGCTCGGATGCTTGCACTTTGTTGTTGTCTTCGAAGAAGTCTTTGTAGTCATGTGATGGGTGACTCCTCCTTAGGACAATAGTGCGCATGGGCATCGACTCCATCCTTAGATTGTTTTTTTCCGCCATCGGGTTCGGATGCATTTCGACACTCCGGTTCGAAACTCGTTTTTTTGCAGCGTTTTCCACTTTTCAACGCCTACTATCGACATCTCGACGTCCCTTCCTCGATCTCCTTTCCAGCCGTCGACGAGGGCCGTTGGGCCCATCGACGCCGTAAGGCCTACTGCCCATGGAAAGGACGCCATTCCGAAAATGCCCCCAATGTGGAGCAAAGTTTCCACATAGTGACCACCACCAGGTCTGTAATCGGTGCCTCTCACCAGACCATAACGAGGCCACTTGTCCGGCCTGCGCCTCCTTCCACTCCAAGAAGACAATCCGAGATCGTCGAGCCCGAAGGCACATCATGGCGCACAGGTCCGCTCCGGAACCCGTCAACATCTTCGACGAGGGTCCCGATGTTCCGGAAGAAGACTCCGAAGACCTCGCTATCATCTCCGAGGCAGAGGACTCCGACAGTTCCATCCCTTCAGGGCAGCGTGTGAGTACTACTGCCCCTGCCCCAAGCCTCCCTTCAAAATCGAAGGCACCGGTCAGTACTTCGCCTACGGGCCCCAGTCGAGACCGTAAACGTGTTTCGGACGCCCCGCCTTCGGGCTCGGCACCGAACAAGAAAACAAAGCCTTCTAGTTCCTCGGCACCGACCAAACCTCATGTGCCCGTTACACCGGCACCTTCGGCGCCGAAACACAAAGACCACCCGGCGCCGAAATCCAGCTCGGTCCCCAAATCCGCCTCCAAGCATGCGGATCCCTAGGCACCGAAACCGAAGCTACTCGACACACCCCCTAAACTAAAGCCGGGTCGAGCCTGTAGCTAAACCGAAGGACGCCTCGACGCCTTCTAAAGCAAAGGAACATTTAAAGAAGCCATCACCACGTTCGGAACCGAAAAAGTCGGCGCCGAAAACTAATATTCAAGGAGAGGAACTGTTTACACCGGATCCCATCGATCCTAATCAACACAAACTTTATATCAATCCTAAAACAGGACATATTTCCTCTGTGCCACGTCACAAGCCTGTCCCTCCGAAGAAGAAAGACTCTTCCACTTCCCCTATGCCTCCTTCTTCCCCTATACCTCTCTCTAACACCCCTCCTCTCCACATCCCTATCACACCTCCTCAACCTGCGGATTCTCCCCCACATGAGTATGAGGACAACATGGGGTACGGGGATGACCCTCATAATTTATATCTGGATCCAGATAATCCACCACAGGATGACTGGGGTTATAATGACCCCCAGACCCTACAGACCTCCCCAGCCCTCCACCTTATCCCACAAAACCATCTCCACCAGATGATCACATAGGTTTTGGGCAACTCATACATAGGGCGGCCGTTTTTCATGGGGTGCATATTCACACCGACCAACCAGAGGAAGATTTTCTTCTAGACACTTTTGAACGGTCTCAAAAACGGTTCAAACTTTGCCCATGATCAAGGGTGTCATTAAACATGCACCTGAAATTTTTAACGACCCGGTCAGAGCCAGGATCCTTAATCCTAGAGTGGATAAAAAGTATAGACCTGCCCCCGATGACCCCACCTACATCAAAGGTCAGCTCCCCTTGACTCGCTGGTCGTTTCTAATGCCAGAAAACGCGCCAATTCCCAAACTTCAGGGGATGCTCCGCCCCTGATAAAGAATCCAAATTGTTAGATTCCTCTGGCAAACGCGTAGCTGCGCAAGCCACCAACATCTGGCGCATCGCTAACACCCAAGCTCTACTAGCTAGGTACGACAGGGCACACTACGATCAGCTAGAAACCCTCCTTCAACATCTACCTGATCAATACAAAACACAAGCCACTGACCTCATTCAAGAAGGCAAACTTATTTCCAATGCCTCCATTAAGTGCGCCTTAGACGCAGCCGACACCGCCGCTAGGTCAGTTAACACTAGCGTGCTTATCAGACGACACGCCTGGCTTCGCATTTCAGGTTTTAAGCCAGAGGTTCAGACTACTATACTAAACCAGCCCTTTAACCAAAACCAACTATTTGGTCCTGCTGTCGACACAGCACTAGAAAAGATGAAAAAGGATACTGACACTGCCAAATCAATGGGAGCATTGCAGTCCCCGCAGCAACGTGGCTCCTTTCGCCGCTCCTTTTACAGAGGGGGCTCCAGGAATACCACCGCAGACAGTTCCTCTTCCTATCGAACAAACACCCAAACCTCCCCTAATAGAGGATACTTTAGGGGTGGTTACAGAGGCAACAACTCTAAGGGCAGAGGTCGAGGTAATAATAACAACACCCGTACCTCCACCACTCCCAAACAGTGACTTTCCTCCACTTCCCCCGACCACAACACCCCTGTCGGGGGAAGACTATCACAGTTCCTGCCTGTCTGGAACTCCATTACAACAGACAGGTGGGTGAGACAGATTATCCAACATGGCTACTGCCTGGAGCTAACAGCTACCCCCCACCATACCACCCAGGCAGCGTCCAATGTCCACAGACCATCTTACACTTTTACAACAAGAGGTACTTTCCCTGCTTCAAAAGCACGCCATAGAGCCAGTGCCTCTGCTACAGCAGGGCACAGGGGTTTACTCCCTGTACTTCCTCATTCCCAAAAAGGACGGCACTCTCAGGCCTATTTTAGACCTCAGACATCTCAACCAATACATACACTCAGATCATTTTCACATGATCACTCTCCAACAAGTGCTTCCCTTACTACAACAACAAGACTTCCTTGCCGCATTAGACCTCATGGACGCCTACTTCCACATTCCCATACATCCTGCTCACAGGAAGTATCTAAGGTTCGTTCTCAATGGACAGCACTACCAGTTCAAAGTACTGCCATTCGGAGTCACCACTGCTCCAAGAGTGTTTACCAAATGCCTTGCAGTAGGAGCAGCGCATCTACGAAGACAACAAATACATGTCTTCCCATACCTGGACGACTGGCTTATCAAAGCCAAATCATTCAACCAGTGTGTCCAACACACTCACCAAACGATACAAACATTACACGACTTGGGCTTCACAATAAACTATACCAAGTCCCACCTTCAGCCCTCCCATGTCCTTCAATATCTGGGAGCCACAATAAACACTTCCACTGCTCTAGCTTACCCCAGCCCAGCCAGGATAGCCAGTATACAAACCCTTGTCCCCAGGTTTCAAATGCAACACTCTCTTCCAGCCAGAGTGTTTATGCAGCTCATCGGCATGATGGCATCCTGCATTTTTCTCGTCCCTCATGCAAAACTTCAAATGCGTCCTCTACAAGAGTGCCTAGCGTGCCAATGGAACCAGGCTCAGGGACATCTTACAGATCTGGTGTTGGTAGACAGCCGCACACATCGCTCTCTGCAGTGGTGGAACACCAACAATTTGTCCAAGGGGCGGCCGTTCCTAGAGCCGGTTCCACAAGTAGTACTAACCACGGACGCATCCCTTACAGGATGGGGAGCACACCTGTTACACCATACAACACAGGGCAAGTGGACCACTCAGCAGAAGCGGTTCCACATCAACCACCTAGAGTTACTAGCCATATTCCTAGCTCTCAAGTCCTTTCAACTCCACGTACAAAACAAAGCTGTCCTGATCCGAACAGACAACATCACAGCTATGTACTATATACAAAAACAGGGGGGACACACTCTCCACAACTGTCCCAACTAGCACAGGACATTTGGAGGTGGGCCATTCCACAAAACATTTACCTTCTAGCAGAACACCTACCAGGGGTTCACAATCAGATTGCAGATCTGTTAAGTCGACAGACACAACAGATTCACGAGTGGGAACTACATCCACAAGTTCTTCTACCTTTCTTCCAGATGTGGGGCCAGCCAGACTTAGATCTGTTCGCCACACACCAAAACGCCAAATGCCCAACCTTCGCCGCCAGGCTTCCACACCCGCAGTCCAAGGGCAATGCGATATGGATGAACTGGTCCGGCAGATTTGTGTACGCTTTTCCACCGCTCCCACTCATCCCACTTGTAGTACGCAAGCTTCGACAAGTCTCTCAAAATGATACTAGTAGCCCCTGTAGGAAAGTGGCTCTGTATATACTGTACCCAAGTAAGGTTCAGGGTGTACAGAGTCCACAGTCCCCAGAGGGTTGACAGAGGCTAAAGTTAGATATAACCTTACTCTCCAAAGTGGTAGCTTGGTCGAGCAGTAAGGCAGTATCAGAGGACAGTGTAAAGCATTTGTTGTACACACTCAGTCAGCAAATGAAGCCACACACTCAAGAACTGAACTCTAGGCCAATGGTTTGTATATAAAAAATATATGCTTGTTTTATTTTAGAACCAACAATAGGATCAAAATATACTTTCTCAGTATGAGATGCTTTGGTTATTCACCTTACAGATAGGCAGTAGACTTTTTTGATAGTGGTTATCACAGTTGGTGCAAGAGGCAACACAGGGTCAAATTCAATGCAACATTGAGCTCAATGGAAAATTATGCTTAATTACAATTGATTACTTTGCAGAGCACTTTTCTAACCACAGGACTGGATCCTGGATTCAGTCCTGGGACACTTCCTGTAAACAGGTAAGAAAAAGCGTTTTGGTTATTGTAGTGATTTTTGAAGAATATTACTATATTTCAAAAGCTGACACTTAGAAACTTTTCTGGGTAAAATTACCAATGTTATCCGTTGAAAGGAAATACAGTGTGCAAGCAAAGTATGTTTACGTTACTTTTGTAATCCAGTGCTGGACTCCTAGGTTCAGCACTGGGACATTTACTTAAAACAGGTAAGTAATTACGTTTTTGTAGTTTGTTCGATTTTTAAAGAATATTTGTAAAATACAGAAATCGACACTTAGAAGAAATTTCACAGAAAACCAGTCAATGGATCCCTATGAAAGAAAAGTGAGTTAGCGGTAAGTAACGTTGCGATTACTTTTTAGGGCCAGTGTTGGGCACTCGGGTCCAGCACTGAGGCCCCTTCTAATACTAGGTGAGTATTTTCGTTTTCGTGACTCGGTTGATTTTTGGTGAATATTCTAAAGTTTCAGAACTCCACACTTAGAAGAAATTTCGCAGAAAACCAGTCAATGGAACCCTATGGAAGAAAAGTGAGTTATCGGATTTCGGGTAAGTACTTGACTGGCAGGGTTAAGGTTCTGGGTAAGACTCAGGGGTCCCCCAGGATCAGGTAAGTACAGTTTTTACACCCTCAGCGGCACAGGGGCGGCCGGGTGCAGAGTGAGAAGGCCCAATGTTATCCTATGGCAGGCGGGGGGCTCGGGTTGGTGGCTGCTGGCAAGCAGGCCACGCGACTGTGGGAGCTGGGCTCCTGGTCACTTGCTCAGGGCAAGTAGGGAAGTAGGTTAGGATAGAGGTTGCACTTCCAGGGGCACTCGGGCGGCTGGGTGCAGGGTGCTTTTGAGCCGTCGGGCGCTCAATGTTAAACAATAGAGGTCGTGAAAGGTGAAGAAAGGCTGCAGGCTCGGGGACGGTGATTCTTCAGGGACGACCAACACTTCAGGAGGTAAGTTGGGGTCTTGGAGGATAGGTAGACACCCAGGAGTTGGGCACAAGGGCCGTGGGGCGCCGGGTGCAGGGGTGTCTTTGAGGTCGGGAAATCTTACCCCCTGCTGGTCGCGGTTGGAGGGGTCCCTTGTCCTGAGGCTGCAGGCGTCGTCTGGGTCGTCGAGGAGGGTCCTTGGCCACTGGATTCCAGGTCAGAATCGCCGGGGACGTCCTCGAGGTCTCTGGTCACTCAGGCACAGGCTGGACTCGGCGGGTGCAGAGTGTGCAGGTTTCGCGGCTCCGTGCCAGGGCCGGGTCTTTGGTAGGTTTTCTTTGAGCAGTACCACTGCTCGTGGGAGTCCCTGGGTCGAAGGCTGTAGCACAGAAGTCAGGTCCTCCGGGGTTTGTGAGGTTGCTGAGGCCGGGATTCCGCAGGAGCAGGTTCAGAGGTCGACAGGCCGGTAGGGCTGGGGCCAAGTCAGTTGTTGTCGCCTCCTTTTAGCAGCTGCACGGCTGGTCTTCTTGCTTCGTCTTCTCTTCTTGTTTTCGGATTTGGGAACTCCGGAAGGAAGGTTCAGGAGCCCCTAAATACTAAATTTAGGGGTGGTTACAGGTAGGTAAGGGCAGGGACCAATGGGTCCCTTCCCTGGGGTGGGTACACCCCTATTCTGTTCCTCTCCAGTGGGAGGGGGCAGGAGCCTGTCCCTGGTTGGCCAGGTCCCCCATCCTCAAGATGGCGGGGACTCGAGTTTGTGCTTCACCTCGCCTCCCCCACCTTAGGGGTGGAGTTGGCAGAGGTGGGCACAACCCATTTCCTGCTTCTGGTTTTCCCGCCGGTTCTCCCGCCAGGAGTGGGGGTAGAACCAGTGGGGACCAGTTTGCTGGAAGCAGCAAATGGTCTGGGAAACTCCAAAGGCGGCAGGCCTTTGAAGCTCCCCCTGCCCATCCTGGGGGAGGAGGCTTTGGCACCTCGTCCCGGGATGTGCATTGTTTCAGGCCCCTGAGAGCAGAGGCTCTCGACCCAGGGGTCCAGAAACATGTCTGGTGGTGGCAGCCTGGGCAGCCACTCAGTCCGGACACTGGAGGTCGGGTTGGTTTCAGGGGGCATCTCTAAGATGCCCTCTGGAGTGCGTTTACATTAAATCCCACACTGGCATCAGTGGGGGTTTAATGTGCTGAGAAGTTTGATACCAAACTTCTTAGTCTTCAGTGGGGCCATTATGGTGCTGTGGAGTTCGTAATGACAGACTCCCAGCACCATATACTCTTAATGGCAGCACTGCACTTACAATGCCCAAGAATGGACTTGGGCACTGTAGGGCACAGGGCTCATGCCTCTATGCCCTCACCACTGGCATAGTGCACCCAGCTAGAGGGGTGGCTGACCTAGGCCAGGGCAGTGGCTTGTAGGCATGGCACACAGGGATGTGAGCCATGTCGACTCTTCACTTTTGTTCTGCACCAAGACACGCAGCCTGCAAAGGCAGTGTGTGTGTGTAAGGTGCAGGGTCCCTAAGGGTGGCACAACAAGTGCTGCAGCCCTTAGGGGCCTTCCCTGGTCACAGTGCCCTGGGTACCCATGGTACCATTTACCAGGGGCTGACCTGTGGCCAGGGATGTCAATTGGGTGTAGGTATCAATGCAATTTTAGGGAAGGAACACAGGCCCTGGGTACCTGGTTGGCAGGAGCCCAGGGCACACTCAGTCAAAGTACATCAGCCATTCAGCAAAAAGTGGGGGCATACCATGTAAGAAAGATGGCACTTTCTCACAGCCCCTACATGGGCACGCCAACCGTGGTTCACCACACTACTGGAGCTATCAGTAGTCCCATACCAAAGACTACACCTCTCCCCAACAATGCTAACGCAGAGCCATGGAGAGATAATGCACCCAGATCCATCTCAGCTGAACCTTGCAATTTGGCTCCTGAAGTCCTAGAATTCGGTTACCTTAACCTACCCCCAGACTGCATGGACGTTATAAAAGAAGCTAGACGCCCAACTACCAGAGCCTGCTATGCAGCTAAATGGAAAAGATTCGCTATTTACTGCACTAATAATAACATCCAACCATTACAAGCCTCTACGCAAAACATCATTTGTTATTTGCTACATTTGCAAAGATGTAGTCTTGCATACTCATCCATACGTCTGCACCTCGCAGCCCTTGCTGCTTACTTGCAAAACAGGCAACACTTATCACTATTCAAAGTTCCCGCCATCAAAGCCTTCATGGAAGGCCTTAAGCGGATCATACCTCCCAGATTACCACCTTCCCCAGTGTGGAATCTTAATATAGTACTTACCAGGCTCATGGGTCCACCTTTCGAACCCTTACATAAATGTGAACTTCAATTCCTTACATGGAAAGTTGCGTTTCTAATTGCAATCACTTCTCTAAGGAGAGTCAGTGAACTACAAGCTCTAACTATACAAGAGCCTTTCTTACAAATACATCATAAAAAGGTAGTTCTCAGAACAAACCCAAAATTCCTTCCCAAAGTCATTTCGCCTTTCCTCCTTAACCAATCAGTAGAACTACCTGTGTTCTTCCAAAACCCAGATTCCGTGGCAGAAAGAGCTCTCCACACCCTAGATGTCAAAAGAGCCCTCATGTATTACATTGACAGAATCAAATCCTTTCGCAAAACCAAACAATTGTTTGTGGCTTTCTCTCCACCACACAAAGGTAATCCCATCTCAAAAGCCGGGGTTGCAAGGTGGATTGTTATATGTATCCAAATCTGCTACCAAAAAGCCAAACGCACATTATCAGTTCCCCCTAGAGCGCACTCAACACGCAAACTAGGGGCATCCATGGCATTCTTAGGGAACATTCCCCTAGAAGACATATGTAAGGCAGCCACATGGTCTACAACACACACCTTCACTAAACACTATTGTGTTGATGTGCAAGCCAAGCAACAAGCTTCCGTGGGCCAAGCTGTCCTTAAAACCCTTTTTCAAACTACTGCAACACATACAGGTGACCACCGCTAGGGGAGATACTGCTGTACAGTCTATGCACAGTGTGAGCTCTGCAGCTCACATGCCTCGAACGGAAAATGCTACTTACCAGTATGCATCTGTTCTTGGCATGTAGAGCTGCAGATCCTCACACGCCCACCCACCTCCCCGGGACCTGTATGTGCTCCAGTCCTATCTTAATTAGATACACACACATGGACATCTCTTTTCTTTTCTACTAACTCCATCACTCCCCAATATGGCGAAAAACAATCTAAGGATGGAGTCGATGCCCATGCGCACTATTGTCCTAAGGAGGAGTCACCTATCACATGACTACAAAGACTTCTTCGAAGACAACAACAAAGTGCAAGCATCCAAGCCCAACACCAGATGGCGATCTAATGCACAGTGTGAGGATCTGCAGCTCTACATGCCAAGAACAGATGCATACTGGTAAGTAGCATTTTCCTTCTCAGTATGAGATGTTTTGGTTAGCCACCTTACAAATAGGCAATAGACGTGTTGGTTGTAATAATCACAGTTGGTGCAAGAGGCAACACAGGGTCAAATACAATGCAACATTGAGCTTAATGGAAAATTGTGATTAATTACAATTAATGACTTTGTAGGTTACTTTTCTAACCACAGGACTGGATCCTGGATTCAGTCCTGGGACACTTCCTGGAAACAGGTAAGAAAAAGCGTTTTGGTTATTGTAGTGATTTTTGAGGAATATTACTGTATTTCGAAAGTCGACACTTAGAAACTTTTCTGGGTAAAATTACCAATGTTATCCTATGGAAGGAAATGCAGTTTGCAAGCAAAGCAGGTTTACGTTACTTTTGTAATCCAGTGCTGAGTTCTCGGGTTCAGCACTGGGGTATCTAGCTAAAACAGGTAAGTAATTACGTTTGTATCGTTGGCACGATTTTTAAAGAATATTTGTAAAAGGCAGAAATCGACACTTAGAAACTTTTTCAACAAAAGCAGGCAATGATATCCTATGAGAGGAATTTCGAGTTACTGGTAAGTACGGTATAAATTACTTTTCATGGTTGGTACTAGTCTAAAAGAGGCAGTACTGACGTCTCTCCTGATAGCAGGTGAGTAGTTCGGAATTCGTTACTGTTGTGATTTTTAAACAATATTTTAGTATTTCAAAAGTAGACACTTAGAAGAAATTTCACAGAAAAACAGTCAATGGATCCCTATGGAAGAAAATGGAGTTAGCGGTAAGTAACGTTGGGATTACTTTTTAGGGCCAGTGTTGGGCACCCCGGTCCAGCACTGGGGCCTCTTCTAATGCCAGGTGAGTATTTTCGTTTTCGTGACTCGGTTGATTTTAGGTGAATATTTTAAAGTTCCAAAACTCCACACTTAGAAGAAATTCCGGTGCGAGCCAGTCAGTGTTACCCTATGGAAGAAAAGTGAGTTATCGGTCTTTGGGTAAGTACTCGACTGGCAGAGTTAAGGTTCTGGGCATAGACTCGGGGTCCCCCAGTATCAGGTAAGTACAGTTGTTACACCCTCAGCGGCACAGGGGCGGCCGGGTGCAGCGGGAATAGGCCCAATGTTATCCTATGGCAGGCAGGGGGCCTCGGGTTGGTGGCTGCTGGCAAGCAGGCCACGCGGCTGTGGGAGCTGGGCTCCTGGTCACTTGCCCAGGGCAAATGGGGAAGTAGGTTAGGGTAGAGGTTGCACTTCCAGGGGCACTCGGGCGGCTGGGTGCAGGGTGCTTTGAGCCGTCGGGCGCTCAATGTTAACCAATGGAGATCCTGGACGGTGAAAAAAGGCTGCAGGCTCGGGACGGTGACTCTTCAGGGGCGACCAACACTTTGGGAGGTAAGTTGGGGTCTTGGAGGATAGGTAGACACCCAGGAGTTGGGCACAGGGGGCCGTGGGCGCCGGGTGCAGGGGTGTCTTTGAGATCGGGAAATCTTACCCCCTGCTGGTCGCGGTTGGAGGGGTCCCTTGTCCTGAGGCTGCAGGCGTCGTCTGGGTCGTCGAGGAGGGTCCTTGGGCACTGGATTCCAGGTCGGAATCGCCGGGGGGACGTCCTCAGAGTCTTGGTTCACTCAGTCACAGGCCGGGCTCGGCGGGTGCAGGTTTCGCGGTTCCGTGCCCGGGCTGGGTCTTTTGTAGTTTGTTCTTTTGAGCAGTACCACTGCTCGTGGGAGTCCCTGGGTTGAAGGCTGTGGCACAGAAGTCAGGTCCTCCGGGGTTTTTGAGGTTGCTGAGGCCGGGGTTCCGCAGGAGCAGGTTCAGAGGTCGACAGGCCGGTAGGGCTGGGGCCAAGTCAGTTGTTGTCGCCTCCTTTTTAGCAGCTGCACGGCTGGTCTTCTTGCTTCGTCTTCTCTTCTTGTTTTCGGATTCGGGAACTGAGGAAGGAAGGTTCAGGGAGCCCCTAAATACTAAATTTAGGGGTGGTTACAGGTAGGTAAGGGCAGGGACCAATGGGTCCCTTCCTGGGGTGGGTACACCCCTATTCTGCTCCTCTCCAGTGGGAGGGGGCAGGAGCCTGTCCCTGAGTTGGCTAGGTCCCCCCCATCCTCAAGATGGCGGGGACCCGAGTTTGTGCTTCACATCGCCTCCCCCACCTTAGGGGTGGAGTTGGCAGAGGTGGGCACAACCCATTTCCTGCCTCTGGTTTTCCCGCCGGTTCTCCCGCCAGGAGTGGGGGTAGAACCAGTGGGGACCAGTTTGCTGGAAGCAGCAAATGGTCTGGGGAAGCTCAAAAGGCGGCAGGCCTTTGAAGCTCCCCCTGCCCATCCTGGGGGAGGGGGCTTTGGCACCTCGCCCCAGGATGTGCATTGTTTCAGGCCCCTGAGAGCAGAGGCTCTCGACCCAGGGGTCCAGAAACATGTCTGGTGGTGGCAGCCTGGGCAGCCACTCAGTCCGGACACTGGAGGTCGGGTTGGTTTCAGGGGGCTTCTCTAAGATGCCCTCTGAGTGCGTTTACATTAAATCCCACACTGGCATCAGTGGGGTTTATGTGCTGAGAAGTTTGATACCAAACTTCTCAGTCTTCAGTGGGGCCATCATGGTGCTGTGGAGTTCGTAATGAGACTCCCAGCACCATATACTCTTAATGGCAGCACTGCACTTACAATGCCCAAGAATGGACTTGGGCACTGTAGAGGCACAGGGCTCATGCCTCTATGCCCTCACCACTGGCATAGTGCACCCAGCTAGAGGGGTGGCTGACCTAGGCCAGGGCAGTGGCTTGTAGGCATGGCACACAGGGATGTGTGCCATGTCGACTCTTCACTTTTGTCCTGCACCAAGACACGCAGCCTGCAAAGGCAGTGTGTGTGTGTAAAGGTACAGGGTCCCCAAGGGTGGCACAACAAGTGCTGCAGCCCTTAGGGGCCTTCCCTGGTCACAGTGCCCTGGGTACCCATGGTACCATTTACCAGGGGCTGACCTGTGGCCAGGGATGCCAATTGGGTGTAGGTATCAATGCAATTTTAGGGAAGGAACACAGGCCCTGGGTACCTGGTTGGCAGGAGCCCAGGGCACACTCAGTCAAAGCACATCAGTAATTCAGCAAAAAGTGGGGGTATACCATGCAAGAAAGATGGCACTTTCTCACAAGGAAGCTATGCAAAACACAACATGCAGTTAGTTTTCGGAAAATTAAAAATAGTTACATTAATATTGCCTCCAGACTGTGCCTGGAGTAGGCAGAATAAAAATTAAATGTGTGTGAAAGAACAGGCTCCACTTGGTCATACAACAGCTGCAGTTTATCTCTAACGAATCAATGAAGTCTGCTCCAACCTGAGGAAAACTGTGCTCCTGTTCAACGCGGTGTGCTCCTGTTAATACATTTTACCAGGCAGAAGCAGAACGAGACCGCTTCTCTCTCTCCTGTAGTGTGGGGAAACAGAAACTTTGTTTCATCTGGAACATTCAGGTTTGTGGTAAAATTTATTGTGCCTAGATCAAAAGATAGGCCACCATCTAGAAGAAATAATTTTTGCTGGCAGTTACTCAGAGAAGGTTGATGAATTAATTTACACATAGTCTGCTACTCAATAGTGAGAAAGATGTATTTGCAAATGAAGAAGGCTCAAGGCAGTTGTCAATCTATCCAGAGGTGGGAATAAAAAAAAACATACAAAAACCATAAAAAACAGCTTGTCTGTTGCCTCATCCATGCTCATGAAGTGATGTCATTGCCATCCCTATCATCCGTAGAAGAGCCTCTGATCTCCATTATGCCTGGACAACCACAACACCACGTTAACTGTCACCTCATTGATAACTAACAAATCTATATCTCTAACAACCCATCAGTCAGTGGCACCACTGTCAAAAATGAAATCCTTGTCTGACTAAAACAGGTGACTTCAGTGGCACCCTTTGATATCAAGCCAGTGGGTTCCATCTGTTACATGCTTCTGATGGATATTTCTAACTGCAAATATCCCAAGGTGCTAGACTGGATCCGAAAAACTCAAAAAGCAGTGTGCCTGCATACTGGTAGGTGGCACAGTGCAGCTCCATTCCTCTCCAGAAGTGACGCGCAGCATTTAAGTGCCACCCATACACACTAACATAATTTCCTGGGTTTTTTCTGCACCTTCATGAGGGGACCTGGTGCACCATTCCCTTCACTCTGTGAGGTGACTTGTTTTCTCAAACCCTTTCTAGTGTGAAGGGAACATCACCCCCTAATTACCGACAGGTACCACTTACCTATTATTGGTCTGTACCGTAGTCATTACACTACTCGGCCAATGTAGGGTTATTACTTATTCCCTGCTTAATTTCATCTTAATTATACTTCTTGACCACCTCCTTACTATGATTAATTTTTTCAGATGTCCCAGGCATTATTCCTATCCTGATGAGACCCTGGTATATCACGTTGAGGGTTGAAATGTCGCTAACATATAGCAAACAAAGACATTGGCCTAATAGTTCTTGATTTACCTTGTTGTTTGTTTTTTCAAAAAGAAACACCCAAAACTGAATTGTGATTATAATTTGTTTTGATGCACTGGATTGTGGCTTTCCTTTCTTCACTGGGACACACTGCAATTTTATGAGCAATTAGAATATGCAAAGTTTCTAAAAATGTCAAACTATTACACATATGTGGTGGTTTTGATACTCATTTCTTGTTTTCATAAAGTCCATACAGCCAACTTTGTTCAAGAGTGACAAAACATAACATCCGACGGGTAGGTTCCTTAATTAGTACCCCTTTTCGACCCACTGCACCTGCCACTTACATAAGAGCAGCTTTCAGAGGACCATGTGTCTGTCTTACACCAGGAAATGCAGGCTCTTCTAGCCAGAGGAGCCATTAGAGCAGTGATTCTTAAAGGACGGCCCTGGGGCCACATGTGACCCTCCTGATCTTACATGCAGCCTCCTGGTCAACAGCAACACTGGACTCAACTCAGCATGAGCATTAAAAAGATGTTAAACAGGCAAGCATTTATTTAAACGTTAATTTAAGTTAAAGGTAGTAACCAGGGTGTCCTGCATACCTTAAATTCAGAAACTCCTCTATTTTTTAAAGTTGTCTTGCAGCAAAAGTGTAAAAATAATACTGTTAAAAATTCAAAAAGTGTACATCATTAACATGCAGAACCGTTTCACCTTAGTACTTCAGATTATATCAGTGCATTGAGAAGTATTCTTTTAATGTGATAGTTTTCAAACATTAAATTAGAAACTTTCATTATCCATCACACACACGCACACGCACACACACACACACACACACACACACACCAATAGAGAACTAAGAAGGCAGTTATGTGCACTCTTTGGGTGGCCTGGGTTTATATTATACATGAACAACATTATGGTTTATTAAATCAAACACTGAAGGTGGTTTTGTACAGCACACATCCTGAAGTTCTGTATTTCAAGATCCTCATATGTGATAATGAAAAAGGAGGGAAAGTGAAATAAAACAATTGCCCAGGATCACACAATTTAGTTAAGTGGAGAAGCCGGGATTAATCCCATATTTTTGGTTTCACATTGTGCAATTCAGGCACAAGGGGCCTGATTCACAAAGGGCCTTTGAACTCCTGGCAGAGGCCCCACAGTCATGAGGGAGTCTCCGCACTCGGGCAGATTCTCATTGCGGAGATTCCACCCCGCGTGCAGAGACTCCCCCACGAGTGTGGAGGCCCTTTGTGAATCAGGCCCTGAATGTATATGCTTTGCTTCCCCTACGCTAACCTTATTGCCAGTTGCCCCCAACCGCCACCCTGTTGGTATCAATGCTGCTGTCCGTCACATCACAAACCAAACTTAGTGGGACCTTGGAAAATGTTTGTGAGTACCCATGCATTGGAGGGTACTGGCCTTGGAAGAGGGGACTGGACGAAGGCCTTCGTCCTATTTTAGATCTCCCGCTCAATACATTTGTGTGCACAGACAAATTCAAGATTCGTACTCTGGCCCAGGTTGCATCTGCTCTGGATCCGGGAGACTGGATGGTGGCATTGGACCAACTGGACATACAGGATGCCTACTTTCACATCTATGTCCAGCAGGCCCACAGGTGCTACCTATGGTTGAAGGTGGGCCATGCCAACATTTAAATTGCTGTGCTCCCTTTCAGGCTCACTAGTGCCATTAGGGTGTTCGCAAAGGTGATGGCGATTGTCGCTGCCCATCTTTGGCATTCTGGGTACCAGTGTTCCCCTACCCCAACAACTGGCTGTTGATGGGAGGCTCACCACAGTCAGTCACAGACCACTGCCAGACAACAGCAAACCTCTTGATATCTTTGGGGTGCTCAATCAACCTATCTGAAAGAGACTGTAGTTATAGATTCCTTACCTTTAGAATTACCCCCAGGCGTCAGACTGTGTCCAGAGAATTTTTTCGTAGCAGTAACCCCACGCGTCGGTCGACTCCGCGTCCCTCGTCGTGGTCGCTGGGATGACGACGCGGTGTCTACTTAGACGCTGCCCCTGCGCGCTGACATCAGTTCTTTATTTTTCCACGCCAGCGCAGATCCGGAGAGAGTGTGCCCCTTAGTCATTTTTTGACTACACTTTTTCTACTTTTGTCGACATCTTTTTTGAGTCTTTGACTCCTGGTGCACGAAGGCTGTCCCATCGTCGGACGGGCTTCAAGCCTTGTGACTCCTTTCACAAGCTGATGTCAGTCACCAATCTGCAGATAGTGTGCCTCTGGTGCCGGGAGCGCAACCCCAAGTCGTGCTCCGTGTCGTTCGAGGTCCCGGTCGAGAGGAAGGTCTTTGGACCGGTCGCAGAGCCACCACCACTCATCTTCAAAGTCTAGCACTCATCGGGTAAGTCGAAGCACAAGAAGGTGAAGAAGCATTGTCGCTCTTTGCCTTCTCCCTGTCCGTCGGCCGACGCGGGACTGGAGCATCGTCGCTCTCCAGTTCAGCATTTTTGGGCAGCCTGACTCCGCAGGAGCGCCTTTGGGCCCCACGGACTCGGCTGGGGACACTGGGCCTTCGATGCTGGCAGCTCCGGCAGGCCCACGAGGATCCAGGCCTGGATGCGGATCGGTGCCGGTCGACCTCACGGTACCTTCCCGGCGCCAGCGGGCGGGCCAGTCTGCCCATACCCCCCCTGTAGCAGCCTCCAAACCTTCCTAGTCCGACTTTTTAGGACCACCAGAGGCCAGTGGGCGGCAGGATTCGCCATCACCTCCCCCACTGGCACAACATCACGTCGGACAGGTGGGTTTTGCAGATAGTCCGAAGGGGCTACTCCCTTCCCCTCGAGACTACCCCTCCCTCCATGCCACCTGCACTCCATCGCATGTCAGAGGATCACCTGCCCCTTCTCAGCCAGCAAGTTACAGCTCTCTTGGCCAAGGGAGCTATCAAACGGGTCCCTGTGCCGGAAGTAGGTCTTAGTTGCTATTCCCACTACTTTCTGGTACCCAAGAAGGACAAAGTCCTTTTTCCTATCTTAGACCTCAGGGCCCTCAACCGCTTCCTCCGGAAGGAGAAGTTCAAAATGCTCACGTTGGCTCAGGTCCTCTCTGCCCTCGATCCCGGAGACTGGATGGTAGCGTTGGACTTGCACGACGCCTATTTCCACATTCCCGTCCTGACAGCCCACAGGTGTTACCTACGGTTCACGGTAGGCCACAAGTATTTTCAATTTACCGTGCTCCCCTTTGGCCTTACAAGCGCCCCTCGGGTGTTCACGAAAGTGATGGCGGTGGTCGCAGCTTATCTGCGCAGGTCAGGGTTTCCAGTCTTCCCCTATCTCGACGACTGGCTGTTGTAGGCGGGTTCGCCCCATGCTGTTGTCTCCCACCTCCAGTCTACGGTGCTGGGGTACACTATCAATGGGCAGAAGTCGCACCTGATTCCCTCTCAGAAGCTCCTTTTCATCGGAGCAGTTCTGGATAAAGCGCAGTTTCGGGCTTATCCTCCTGAGCAGCGAGTCCGGGATATTCGGGCTATGATACGGATGTTTCAGCCTCTATACCGGATTTTGGTGAGAATGACGGTGAGGCTGCTGGGCCTCATGGCCTCCTACATCCTGCTGATGGATCATGTCAGATGGCACATGCAGGCTCTGCAGTGGGACCTGAAGTTCCAGTGGGCGCAGCATCAGGGATCTTACCGATGTCGTCCAGATCTCAGAGGGGACTGCACTTCTGTTGCAGTGGTGGCTCAGAAACCGGGGTTGGGTCAACGGCAGATACCTCTCACTTCCCCAACCAGAGTTCACAGTGGTGACAGATGCATCACTCCTGGGATGGGGCGGCCACATGGGAGAGGCGGAAATCAGGGGTCTCGGGTCTCCGGTGGATTCCGGGCTCCACATCAACCTTCTGGAGCTTCGGGCGATCTTGTACTGAAGGCATTCCTTCCTTCTGTCAAAGGAAGAGTAATGCAGGTGTTCACGGACAACACCACCGCCATGTGGTACTGCAACAAACAGTACGGGGTGGGGTTGTGGACCCTATATCAAGAGGCTCTTCACCTTTAGACATGGCTGGAACATCAGGGCTCATCCGTGGTGGTTCAACACCTGGCAGGTTCCCTGAACGCCAGGTCGGACTAACACAGCCGCCGGTGCATGATGGATCACGAATGGTGTCTTCATTCGGAGGTTGTGCAAGCTCTCTTTCAGCAGTGGGGAGAGCCTTGATTAGATCTGTTCGCCACCGAAGAGAACGAGCAATGTCAGCAGTTCTGCGCGTTGGAATTTCCAAGGCGGTGCTCGCTAAGCGACGCTCGCTAGGCAATGCGTTTCATCACAAGTGAAGTTGCGGCCTCCTGTACACCTTTCCGCCTGTACCACTTCTACCCAGAGTGCTGAAGAAGATCAAGTGCAACCGGGCCCAAGTCATTCTTGTTGCTCCGGACTGGGCACGAAGAGTCTGGTACCCCGAGCTCTTGAGCATGGCCATCGGTCCTCCGATCAGACTGCCTCTTCGGTGGGGGGGGGATCTTCTGTCACAGCAGCAGGGGACGGTCCTCCACCCAAACCTGTCCAGCCTCCACCTCCTTGCGTGGAGATTGAGTGGCAACAGTTGACCGATTTTGACCTTCCTTCCGAAGTCTGTAACGTCATCTTGGCAGCCAGGCGTCCCTCCACTAAAATGGTATACGCCTGTAGATGGAACAAATTTGTGGCATGGCGCACAGCAAAGGCTGTGGATCCCCTTTCTACCCCTCTTTCAGAGGTTCTCCTCTTCATTCAATCTTTGGCCCAGCAGGGCTCTGCTCTGGGTACCCTTAAAGGCTATCTTTCGGCCTTTCTTCGCCTTCCTGATCAGCCTTCTCTTTTCAAGTCCCCTATTATAAATAGATTCCTGAAGGGCATTACTCATCTCTTTCCTCCTTCTCCTTTCATAGTGCCCCAATGGGACTTGAATCTTGTCCTTACTTATCTTGTGTGCTCCCTTCGAGCCACTACATAATTGTCCTCTTCGTCTTCTTACTTTAAAGACTGCTTTCCTGCTCGCCATCACTTCTGCCCGTAGGGTGAGTGAGCTTCAGGCTCTGTCCTCCAAGCCTCCTTTTCTTGCTGTTCATCCGGACAAAGTGGTCCTTCGCACTAGGCCCTCTTTTCTGCCCAAAGTGGTTACCTCTTTCCACATAGGTCAGACCATCACATTGCCCACCTTCTTCCCGCCTCCGCACCCTTCCAAAGAGGAGGAGAGACTCCACCGTCTGGACCCAAAACATGCGCTGTCCTACCTTGACTGCACCAAAGATTTCCGGGTGGATGATCAACTCTTCGTGGGTTATGTGGGCGCCAAGAAAGGCCTGGCCGTGCACAAACGTACCATCTCTCAATGGGTTGTCCTATGCATCAAAATCTGCTATTCTTTGGTGAAAAAGGAACCTCCAGTAGGACTTGAGCGCCCACTCTCCCAGGGGGACAGCAACCACTACTGCTTTGGGACGTGGAGTTCCACTGATTGACATCTGCCAGGCAGCCACGTGGGCATCCCTGCACACGTTCACAAAACATTACTGCCTGGATAGCCAAGTCCGGCGAGACAGCTTTTTTGGCCGTTCTGTTCTCCAGGACTTCCTGGTGTGAACTCAGCTCGCAGACCCACCACCGAGGTTGGCATTGCTGGGGTATCTATTCTAAAGGTAAGGAATCTATAACTACAGTCTCATTCAGATGAACAAGTTACTTACCTTCGGTAACGATGTATCTGTAAGAGACATATGTAGCTTTAGATTCCTTACCGCATCACCCATCCTCCCCGTTCTGCCAACTGACTTCTAGTCATAGGGACTCCCTTCTAGGGCCCTGGTTATGTGCACCAGTGGTCAGTGTCTTGCATGGCTCTGCGCTTCTGGCGTGGAAAGTCGTGTCAGAACTGACGTCAGCGGGCAGGGGCGGTGTCTAAGTAGACACCGCAACGTCATCCCGGCGACCACGACGCAGACGACTGACGCGACAAACGCCACCTACCGACGCACAGGGGTACTGCTACAAAACAATTCTCTGGATCCAGTCTGACGCCTGGGGGTAATTCTAAAGGTAAGGAATCTATAACTACATGTAGGAAGCTGGCTCTGTATATACTATACCAAAGTGAGGTATAGTGTGCACAGAGTCCAGTGGAACCCCAAAGGTAGGCAGAGGTAAAGTTAGATAGCACCTCATTCTCTATTTGTGGTAGTGTGGTTGAGCAATAAGGCAGTATCAGAGGACGGTGTTAAGCATTTGTTGTACACACTCAGCAAAACAATTAACACACTCAAAGACTGAACTTCAGACCAATTGTTTTTGTATAAAAATAATCTTTTAGTTATTTTATTTTCTAGAATCAAGCAAGCCTGGCACAGGTAAGCAATAATCACTTTACAGTAGTAATGCAGTTTATAAACAGTTTGAATTGAAATGATATATGCACTTTGTTTTGACTTACACGATGGTTGCAGAGATATGCAATACTTTGTAAATAGAGAACATAGACTTGAATAGGCTTTTCAGTAAAATACCAGGTAAGTTACCTTTTAGATTACTTTTCTTACTCGGAGTAGTATGCCTGGATACTACTCCGGGACATTTCCTGTAAACAGGTAAGTAAAATCATTTTGGTTAAATAGTACAATTTTAAAGAATTTCTTTAGGTTTTCAAACTCCACACTTAAAAACTTTTCCAAGAAAAACAGTCAATGTTATCCTATGGAGGAAAATAATGTTATCGGTTTTGAGGTACGTATTTGGTAGTATGAGTTGAGGTTCTGGGGGTAGACTCAGCGGTCCCCCAGGGTCAAGGATGCACTCTAGTTACGCCCTCAGCGGCACTAGGGCGGCCGGGTGCTGTAAGAAACTGGCTCTATATATACTGCACCAAAGTGAGGTACAGTGTGTATAGAGTCCAAGAGTCCCCAAAGGTAGACAGAGGTTAAAGTTGGATAGAACCTTACTCTCTAATAGTGGTAGCTTGGTCGAGCAGTAAGGCAGTATCAGAGGACAGTGTTAAGCACTTGATGTACACACTCAGTCAGCAAATGAATTCACACACTCAAGAACTGAACTCTAGGCCAATTGTTTTTGTATAAAAAAATATATATTGTTTTATTTTAGAACCAAGCAAGCCTGATACAGGTAAGCATTCAATTCTTTTCAGTAATAAGTTACTTGTTGTACATAGTTTTAAAAAGCAATGAAGATTGTACTTGATTTGATTGACAGGGATGCAGTAGGTTGCAATACTTAGTAAATGCAGTACATTGAAATGAATGGCTTTTTAAGGTAAATGCAGGTAAAATTACTTTTGCGTTATTTTTGTAATCCAGTGCTGGACTCCTAGATTCAGCACTGGGACATTTACTTAAAACAGGTAAGTAATTACGTTTTTGTAGTTTGTACGATTTTTAGAGAATATTTTCAGATTTCAAAAGTCCACACTTCAAAACTTTTTGGACCAGTACATTGAAATACATAGGCTTTTCCTGTAAATTGCAGGTAAGTTACTTTTCGGATTACTTTTTTCTAACACAGTGCTGGATCCTAGATTCAGCACTGGGACATTTCCTGAAAACAGTTGAGAAAATGTGTTTTAGTTAGATGTACGATTTTTAAAGAATATTCTTGTATTTCAAAAGTTGACACTTAGAAACTTTTTCACATAGAACCACCAATGTTATCCTATGGAAGGAAATTCCATTCACAGGTAAGTTACTTTTACGTTACTTTTCCTACCCAGTGCTGGATACCTAGATTCAGCCCTGGGACCTTTCCTGCAAATAGTTGAGAAAATTCGTTTAGAATATTTGTGCGATTTTTAAGGAATATTCTTAGTTTTCAAAAGTTGACACTTGGAAACTTTTTGGGAGAAAAAGTGTCAATGTTATCCTATGAGGAAAAACAGGTCATCGGTTTCGAGGTAAGTATTAGGTCTTTGGAGTATGGGTTCTGGGGTCAGACTCCGGGGTCCCCCAGGGTCAGTGATGCACTGTTGTTGCACCCTCAGCGGCACTAGGGCGGCCGGGTGCAGAGTGTTGAGGCCCAATGTTATCCTATGGAGGATAGGGGTCTTCCGGTTGGTGGCTGCTGGCAAGCAGGCCACGGGGTTGTGGGAGCAAAGCTCCTAGGGTTAAGCTCAGGGCAAGTTGGGGACCAAGTTGGCACAAAGGGGCACCCTCAGCGGCACTAGGGCGGCCGGGTGCAGGGTGCTGTTTTGAGGTCTGGTGCCCTGTTGATTTCAATGGAGATTCTCTGGGATAAAGAAACACTGCAGGCTCGGGGACGAGGATCTTCCAGGAGTGACCACCCCTGCGAGGGGCAAGTTGGGATGTTGAGGGTTGGTTAGGCACCGCTGGGTTGGGCACACAAGGCCGTGGGGCGTCAGGTGCAGGGGTGCCTTGGGATGTCGGATTTTCTTACCCGCTCTGGTCGCAGTAGGGGGGGGGTCCCTCTGGATTGAGGCTGCAGGCGTCGTCACGAGGCTTGAGGCAGGTCAGGGGTCGCCGGATCTTGGGTCGGGATCGCCGGGGGGACCTCCTCGTGGTATTTTTCCACTCTAGCTCGGGTTGGGTTCGGCGGGTGCAGAGTGGGCTGGATTTGCGGTTCCTGGCTGGCACCAGAAGCTGCAGTTCAAACACGTCCGGTGTTCACGGGAGAAACAGCTTGGAAAGTGAAGGCAGGCAGGTCCTCCGGGGATTTTAAGGTTGCTGGCCGCTGGACACGCCGGGGTTTTGCAGGAGCAGGTTCGAGGGGAGACAGGTCTGTAGGGCTGGGGCCAAGTCAGTGGGCGTTGTCCTCTTGTTAGCTCTGCACGGCTCTTCGTCCTTCTTTTCTTCTTGTAGGTAGGCTGGATCTGCCTTCCTGGTTCAGGGCTGCCCCCTAAATACTGTATTTAGGGGGCGTTTTAGGCGTCTTGAGGTCAGTAGCCAATGGGCTACTGACCTTAGGGTGACTACACCCTTGGTGTGCTCACCCCACGTGGGGGAGTGAGCACAATCCCTAGTCCTGATTGGGCAGTGCCTGCCATCTGCAAGATGGCGAGCACTGGAGAGTGGGCTTCACCTCGCCTCCCCCACCTGAGGGGTGGAGTTGGCAGAAGTGGGCACACCTCCTGGGCTGGCTAGTTTTTCCCACCTGTCTTCCCGCCGAAAGGGAGGGGAAACAGGAAGGGGGCCTGCTCCCGATAGCAGGTGAGGCTGGGGGTCGCATTACAAAGGCTGCCAGGCCTTTGAAGCTCCCCTGCCACAGATGGCTCTTCCTGGCCTGGGGGAGGTGTGAACACTCCGCCCAAAAAAAGCTTTGCTTCTGGGCTTAGGGAGCGTAGGCTCCCACCCTAGGGGTCCAGAAACATGTCTCGTGGTGGCAGGCTGGTGTGTACCAGTGAGGGAACCCACCAGAGGCTGGTCGTTTTTCAGGGGGCATCTCAATGATGCCCTCTGTGTGCATTTTTCATTAAATCCCACACTGGCATCAGTGAGGGTTTAATGTGCTGAGAAGTTTGATAACAAACTTCCCAGTCTTCAGTGTAGCCATTATGGTACTGTGAAGTTCGTAATGACAAACTCCCAGCACCATATACTCTTAATGGCAGCACTGCACTTACAGTGCCCAGGAATGGACTTGGGCACTGTAGGGGTACAGGGCTCATGCACCTGTACCCTCACCACTGGGATAGTGCACCCAGCTGGAGGGGTGACCGACATAGGCCAGGGCAGTGGGTTGTTTAGGCAGGGTACACAGGGATGTGTGCCCTGTCGACTCTTCACTTTGTTCTGCACCAAGACACGCAGCCTGCAAAGGCAGTGTGTGTGAAAAGGTGCAGGGCCTCTAAGGGTGGCACAATAAGTGCTGCAACCCTTAGAGGTCTTCCCTGGTCACAGTGCCCTGGGTACCTGTGGTACCATTTACCAGGGGCTGACCTGTGGCCAGAGATGCCAATTGGGTACAGTTGTGGGGCAAGAACACAGGCCCTGGGAACCTGATTGGCAGGGACCCAGGGCACATCAAGTCCAAGTGCATCAGTGGTCTGGCAAAAAGTGGGGTGGTTACTGCAACAGAAACCCACTTCCTTACAGGTGCAGAGTGCTGAGGCCCAATATTATCCAATGGGGAATAGGGGGCCTCTGGTTGGTGGCTGCTGACGAGCAGGCCACTTGGGTTTGCGAGCAAAGCTCCTGGACTTTAGCTCAGGGCAAATGGGGAAACAAAGTAGCACCAAAGGTGCACCCTCAGCGGCACTAGGGCGGCTGGGTGCAGGGTGCTGTTTCGACGTCGGGCGCCCTGTTTGTTTCAATGGGGAACCGCAGGTTTGCAAAGGCAATGCAGGCTCGAGGACGAAGGTCTTCTGGGTGCGACCACCACTTCGAGAGGTAAGTTGGGAAATTAGGGGTTGGTTAGGCACCGTCGGTTTGGCAACCCAAGGCTGTGGGGCTTCGGGTGCAGGGGTGCCTTTTGGGGTCGGATCTTCTTACCAGCTCCTGGTCGCGGTTGGGGGGACTTTCCGGATTTAGGCTGCAGGCGTCGGCTGGAGGCTTGAGGAAGGTCAGGGGTCGCCGGATCTCGGGTCAGGATCGCCGGGGTGACCTCCTCGTGGTGTTTGCCCACTCGAGCTCGGGCTGTGGACGGCGGGTGCAGAGTGGAGCGGATCTGCGGTGTCTGGCCGGAACCAGAGGTTGCAGATGAACAAATCTGGTGTTCACGGTAGACACAGTCTTTGTAGTCGAAGGCAGGCAGGTCCTCCGAGGTTTTTGAGGTTGCTGGCTGCAGGACACACCGGGATTTCGCAGGAGCAGGTTCGAGGTGGAGACAGGCCGTTAGGGCTGGGGCCAAGTCAGTGGGCGTCTTCCTCTTAGCTGCTGCACGGCTGTTCGGTCCTTCTTCTTATTCTTGTAGTTTCTTCTTGTCTGAGGAAGCAAGGTTCAGGGGTGCCCGTAAATACTAGATTTAGGGGCGTTACAGGTAGGTTAAAGGTAGGGCCCAATGGATCCCTTCCTTGGGGTGGGTATACCCCCTACTATGCCACCCTCCAGTGGGAGGGGGGCATGAGCCTGTCCCTGGTTGGCTGAGTCCCCCCCATCTGCAAGATGGCGGGGACTGAGAGTTGTGCTTCACCTCTCCTCCCCCACCTGAGGGGTGGAGTTGGCAGAGGTGGGCACACCTCTCTTCCTCACTTATTTTTCCCGCCGGTTCTCCCGCCCAAAGTGGGGGTCAGAACCAGTGGGGACCAGTTGCTGAGAGCAGCAAGTGGCCTGGGGAAGCTCACAAAGGCGGCAAGCCTTTGAAGCTTCCCCTTCGTGAACCCTGCCCATCCTGGGGGAGGAGGCTTGGCACCTCGTCCCAGGATGTGCATTGTTTCAGGCCCCAGAGAGCAGCAGGCTCTCTACCCAGGGGTCCAGAAACATGTCTGGTGGTGGCAGCTGAAAGCAGCCACTCAGCCTGGACACTAGAGGTGGGTTAGTTTTCAGGGGGCATCTCTGAGATGCCCTCTGTGTGCATTTTTCATTAAATCCCACACTGGCATCAGGGGGGGGTTTAATGTGCTGAGAAGTTTGATACCAAACTTCTCAGTTTTCAGTGTAGCCATTATGGTGCTGTGGAGTTCGTAATGACAAACTCCCAGCACCATATACTCTTAATGGCAGCACTGCACTTTCAATGTCTAAGAATGGACTTAGACACTGTAGGGGTACAGGGCTCATGCACCTGTACCCTCACCACTGGTATAGTGCACCCAGCTATAGGGGTGACTGATCTATGTCAGGGCAGTGGGTTGTAGGCATGGCACACAGAGATGTGTGCCATGTCGACTTCACTTTGTTCTCCACCAAAACACGCAGCCTGCAAAGGCAGTGTGTGAGTGTAATGGTACAGGACCTCTAAGGGTGACACAATAAGTGCTGCAGCCCTTAGAGGCCTTCTCTGGTCACAGTGCCCTGGGTACCTGTGGTACCATTTACCAGGGGCTGACCTGTGGCCAGAGATGCCAATTGGGTTTAGGCTTCAATGCAGTTTTAGGGAAAGAACATAGGCCCTGGGTACCTGATTAGCAGGAGCCCAGGGCACACTCAGTCAAAGCACAACAGCAATTCAGCAAAAAGTGGGGGCAACCATGCAGAAAGAGGGCACTTTCTCACACAACCCCTTTACCCCCCCAAACGAAAGAAGATGAGACTAACCTTTCCGTAGAGAGTCTTCATTTTCTAAGTGGAAGAACCTGGAAAGTCCATCTGCATTGGCATGGGCAGTCCCAGGTCTGTGTTCTACTACAAAGTCCATTCCCTGTAGGGAGATGGACCACCTCAACAGTTTAGGATTTTCACCTTTCATTTGCATTAGCCATCTGAGAGGTCTGTGATCAGTTTGAACTAGGAAGTGAGTACCAAACAAGTATGGTCTCCGCTTCTTCAGGGACCAAACCACAGCAAAGGCCTCCCTCTCCATGGCACTCCAACTCTGCTCCCTGGGGAGAAGCCTTCGGCTTATAAAAGCAACAGGTTGGTCTTGGCCTTCATCATTGGTCTGGGATAGGACCGCTCCTATCCCTAGCTCAGAGGCTTCAGTCTGCACAATGAACTGCTTGGCATAGTTTGGAGCTTTGAAAATTGGTGCTAAGCACATAGCCTCTTTCAGGGTGTCAAAAGCCTTTTGACAACTAACTGTCCGGTTTACCTTCTTGGGCATCTTCCTGGAGGTGAGTTCTGTGAGGGGAGCCACAATGGACCCATATCCCTTCACAAACCTCCTGTAGTACCCAGTCAAGCCAAGGAATGCCCTGACTTGGGTTTGGGTTCTTGGAGCTGCCCAGTCCAGGATGGCCTGGATCTTGGGCTGTAAGGGTTGTACCTGGCCTCCACCAACATGGTGGCCCAAGTACACCACAGTTCCCTGCCCTATCTGGCATTTGGATGCCTTGCTAGTTAGGCCTGCAGTTTACAGGGCATTTAAAACCTTCCCAAGGTGGATCAGGTGATCCTGCCAGGTGGAGCTAAAGACAGCAATATCATCTAGATAAGCTGCACTAAAGGACTCCAATTCAGCAAGGACTTGATTCACCAACCTCTGGAAGGTGGCTGGGGCATTCTTTAATCCAAAGGGCATAACAGTAAACTGATAATGCCCATCAGGTGTGGAGAATGTTGTCTTTTCTTTTGCTCCTGGGGCCATGCCAATTTGCCAGTACCCTGCAGTTAAGTCGAAGGTACTTAGAAATTTGGCTGCACCCAATTTGTCTATCAACTCTTCTGCTCATGGGATAGGGTGAGCATCTGTCTTGGTGACAGAGTTGAGCCCTCTATAGTCCGCACAGAACCTCATTTCTCTTTCCACCCTGTGGATGAGGTTTGGGGACTAGAACCACTGGGCTGGCCCAGGGGCTCTGAGGGTTCAATAACCCCTAACTCCAGCATCTTGTTGACTTCAGCTCTGATGCTTTCCTTGACTTGATCAGACTGTCAATAGATTTCGTTTTTGGCAGGTGGACTGTCACCAGTGTCCACATCATGGGTACACCAGTTTGCCTGACATGGGGTCAAGGAAAAGAGCTTTGCATACTGCTGCAAGACTTGCTTGCAATCAGTCTGCTGTTTGGCAGAGAGGGTGTCTGAAAAGACAACTCCATCTACTGACCCATCTTTTGGGCTGTACGAGAGGAGGTCAGGGAGAGGTTCACTCTCTGTCTCCTGATCCTCATCAGTCACCATCAGCATGGTGATGTCAGCCCTGTCATGAAAGAGCTTTAGGCGGTTCACATGGATAACCCTTTTGGGTGTCCTGCTTGTGCCCAGGTCAACCAAGTAGGTGACCTCACTCCTTTTTCTCTAGGATAGGGTAAGGGCCACTCCATCTGTCCTGGAGTGCTCTTGGTGCCACTGGCTCCAAAACCCACACCTTTTGCCCAGGTTGAAATTCAACCAGTGCAGCATTTTGGTCATACCAGTGCTTCTGAAGCTCCTGGCTGGCCTCAAGATTTTTGGATGCCTTTTCCATGTACTCAGCAATTCTGGACCTTAGGCCAAGCACATAGTCCACAATATCTTGTTTGGGTTCTTGGAGAGGCTTCTCCCAACCCTCTTTTACAAGACCGAGTGGTCCCCTCACAGGATGGCCAAACAGAAGTTCAAAGGGGGAAAACCCTACTCCCTTCTGTAGCACCTCTCTTTAAGCGAAAAGCAGGCATGGTAAGAGGACATCCCATCTCCTTTTGAGTTTTTCAGGGAGCCCCATAATCATGCCTTTAAATGTCTTGTTGAATCTCTCAACAAGGCCATTGGTTTGTGGGTGATAGGGTGTAGAAAACTTGTACTGCACTCCACACTCTTTCCACATGTGTTTTAGGTAAGCAGACATGAAGTTGGAACCTCTGTCTGAAACCACCTCCTTAGGAAACCCTACCCTGGTGAAGACACCAATGAGGGCCTTGGCTGCTGCAGGAGCTGTAGTAGTCCTAAGGGGAATTGCCTCAGGGTACCTAGTGGCATGATCCACTACCACTAGAATGAATTTGTTCCCTGATGCTGTGGGAGGTTCAAGTGGACCCACTATGTCCACACCTACCCTTTCAAAGGGAACCCCCACCACAGGTAGTGGCATCAGGGGGGCCTTTGAGGGGCCACCTGTCTTGCCACTGGCCTGACAGGTGACACAGGAGCTTACAAACTCCTTTACTTTTTGGTGCATCTGGGGCCAGTAAAAGTGGCTAACTAGCCTTTCCCAAGTCTTGGTTTGGCCCAGATGTCCAGCTAGGGGAATGCCATGAGAAACTCCCTGTACTTCTGAGGCACTACCACTCTCCTAGTGGCTCCAGGTTTGGGGTCTCTCCTCAGTGTACAGTAGTCCCTGTTACCAATAAACTCTGTGGGTACCACTGATATCTCCTTTTTCCTGGGTAGCAGCTTGCTGCCTTTAGGCTTTCAAGAGTTGGACAGTCCTGCTGTCCAAGTCACAGCTCTTCCCTAGAGGGTTCCCCTGGGCCTAAGAGTTCAACCTGGTAAGGGTCAAGCTCCATGGGCTCAGTTCCATCTGGGGTGTCCAAGTCCTCTCCCTGAGGAGAGGGGTCCTGATCCTTTTGCTGTACAGAAGCTGGTTCCCCGGTCTTCTTACCTTTTCTCTTGGAAGGTTGGGCCATACTTTCAGGCTCCAACACTTCTTTTTCACCCCGTCTCTTGCTCTGTGCTCTTGTTTTTACACACACCAATTCAGGGATATCCAGCATTGCTGCATGGGTTTACAGTTCAACCTCCGCCCATGCTGAGGTTTCCAGGTCATTGCCAAGCAGACATGCAGATGGTAGCTTTGGAGAGACCACTACCTGTTTCTCCATCTGACTGGTCTTCACCATTTTCAGATGGGTGGTCCTTAGCATACCCAGCTAACAGCTCCTGGAGCTTTTGTTTGGTGGGATGGGGACCCATGGCTATGTTTTTAAGTTTACATAGGGACCTTACCTCCTTGAAAGACAAGTGAAGGTAAGGGGTGAGTGTAGGAAACTGGCTCTATATATACTACACCAAAATGATGTATAGTGTGTATAGAGTCCAGGTGACCCCAGAGGTAGGCAGAGGTTAAAGTTTGATAGAACCTTACTCTCTATTTGTGGTAGAGTGGTCGAGCAGTAAGGCAGTATCAGAGGACAGTGTTAAGCATTTGATGTACACACTCAGTCAGCAAATTAATTGACACACTCAAAGACTGAACTCTAGACCAATTGTTTTTGTATAAAAAATATACTGTTCTTTTATTTTTAGAACCAAGCAAGCCTGGCACAGGTAAGCATTAAATACTTTACAGTAATAAGTTGCTGATTGTAGAACAGTTTGAAAATGCAATAGGACTTGTACTTTATTGATTTACAGGGGATGCAGTAGGTTGCAATACTTGGCAAATACAGTACATTGAAATGAATAGGCTTTTTCTGTAAATTGCAGGTAAGTTACTTTTCACGTTACTTTTTCTAACTCGGTGCTGGATACCTAGATTCAGCACTGGGACATTTCCTGCAAACAGGTAAGTAAACACGTTTTGGTTATTTGTGCGATTTTTAAAGAATATTTTTAGATTTCAAAACTACACACTTGGAAACTTTTTGGAGAAAAAGTGTCAATGTTATCCTATGGAGGAAAAACAGGTTATCGGTTCACAGGTAAGTTATCGACTGTGGGAGTTAAGGTTCTGGGGTTAGACTCAGGGGTTCCCCCAGGGTCAGTGATGCACTCTTGTTACACCCTCAGCAGCACTAGGGCGGCCGGGTGCAGAGTGTTGAGGCCCAATGTTATCCTATGGAGGATAAGTGGTCTCCGGTTGGTGGCTGCTGGCAAGCAGGCCACTGGGTTGTGGGAGCAAAGCTCCTAGACTTTAGCTCAGGGCAAATGGGGAAACAGCTTAGCACAAAAGGGGCACCCTCAGCTGCGCTAGGGCGGCTGGGGGCAGGGTGCTGTTTCGACGTCGGAAGCCCTGTTTCCAATGGAGAACCTCCGGTTAGCAAAAGCACTGCAGGCAGGGAGACGAAGGACTTCTGGGTGCGACCACCACTTCGAGAGGTAAGTTGGGAAGTTAAGGGTTGGTCAGGCACCGTTGGTTTGGGCACACAAGGCCGTGGGGCGTCGGGTGCAGGGGTGACTTTAGTGGTCGGATCGGCTTACCAGCTCCGGGTCGCGGTTAGAGGGGCCTTCTGGATTTCGACTGCAGGCGTCGGCTGGAGGCTTGAGGGAGGTCAGGGGTCGCCGGATCTCTGTTCAGGATCGCCGGGGTGACCTCCTCGTGGTGTTTACTCGCTCGGGCCGTGGACGGCGGGTGCAGAGTGGGGCAGATTCGCGGTCTCCGGCTGCTGCCAGAGGTTGCAGTTTGAACAAATCCGGTGTTCACGGGAGAAGCAGTCTTTGGAAGTGAAGGCAGGCAGGTCCTCCGAGGTTTTTGAGGTTGCTGGCTGCAGGACACACCGGGATTTCGCAAGAGCAGGTTCGAGGGGAGACAGGCCGGTAGGGCTGGGGCCAAGTCAGTGGGCGTCTTCCTCTTGTTAGCTGGCTGCACGGCTGTTCGGTCCTTCTTCTTGTCTTCTTGTTTCTTGGCTGGATCTGAGGAAGCAAGGTTCAGGGGTGCCCCTAAATACTAGATTTAGTGGTGTTACAGGTAGGTAAAAGGCAGGGACCAATGGGTCCCTTCCCTGGGGTGGGTACACCCCCTATCATGCCTTCCTCCAGTGGGAGGGGGGCAGGAGCCTGTCCCTGGTTGGTTGGGTCCCCCCATCCTCAAGATGGCGGGGACTCGGAGTTGTGCTTTACCTCGTCTCCCCCACTTGAGGGGTGGAGTTGGCAGAGGTGGGCACACCTCTCTCCCTCACTTGTTTTCCCGCCGGTTCTCCCGCCCAAAGTGGGGGGTAGAACCAGTGGGGACCAGTTGCTGAAAGCAGCAAATGGTCTGGGGAGGCTCACAAAGGCGGCATGCCTTTGAAGCCTCTCCTTCGTGAACCCTGCCCATCCTGGGGGAGGAGGCTTGGCACCTCGTCCCAGGATGTGCATTGTTTCAGGCCCCCGAGAGCAGCAGGCTCTCGACCCAGGTGTCCAGAAACATGTCTGTTGGTGGCAGCCTAAGTAGCCACTCAGTCGGGTCACTAGAAGTTGGTCGAGTTTCAGGGGGCATCTCTAAGATGCCCTCTGTTGTGCATTTTACATTAAATCCCACACTGGCATCAGTGTGGGTTTAATGTGCTGAGAAGTTTGATACCAAACTTTCCAGTTTTCAGTGTAGCCATTATGGTGCTGTAGAGTTCGTAATGACAAACTCCCAGCACCATATACTCTTAATGGCAGCACTGCACTTACAAGGCCCAAGAATGGACTTGGGCACTGTAGGGGTACAGGGCTCATGCACCTGTACCCTCACCACCGGTATAGGGCACCCAGCTAGAGGGGTGACTGATCTATGCCAGGGCAGTGGTTTGTAGGCATGGCACACAGGGATGTGTGCCATGTCGAGACTTCACTTTGTTCTGCACCAAGACACGCAGCCTGCAAAGGCAGTGTGTGAGTGAAAAGGTGCAGGGCCTCTAAGGGTGGCACAATAAGTGCTGCAGCCCTTAGGGGCTTTCCCTGGTCACAGAGCCCTGGGTACCTGTGGTACCATTTACCAGGGGCCTACCTGTGGCCAGGGATGCCAATTGGGTTTAGGCTTCAATGCAGTTTTAGGGAAGGAGCATAGGCCCTGGGTACCTGATTAGCAGGAGCCCAGGGCACACTCAGTCAAAGAACATCAGCAATTCAGCAAAAAGTGGGGGCATACCATGCAGAAAGAGGGCACTTTCTCACAGTGAGGTCGAGCTCCTCAACCAAGTCCTCTGTCATTGTGGTTATTTTCACTAACAGCTGGATTCTTGTTTTGAGACATTGTTAAATAAACTTCTAACCCTAGCTAAAGTGACTTTTAGTTTTCTAAAATTGTAAAGGTACTTCACCAAGGCCCTAACAAGACTTTTAGTAATTTTGCAAAAAATGCCAATTTGAAAAAATCTGAATTCAAAGACAATTTAAGAGTTCTGTCGTGTGATCAGGTGGTAACCAAGTAGTCCAACAAATGGAAAGTTGTATATCCCACCGCTGATCCACCAATGTAGGAAGCTGGCTCTGTATATACTATATCAAAGTGAGGTATAGTGTGCACAGGGTCCAGTGGATCCCCAAAGGTAGGCAGAGGTAAAGTTAGATAGCACCTCACTCTCTATTTGTGGTAGTGTGGTCGAGCAGTAAGGCAGTATCAGAGGACAGTGTTAAGCATTTGTTGTACCCACTCAATCAGCAAATGATTTCACACACTCAAAGACTGAACTTCAAAGCAATTGGTTTTGTATAAAAATATTCTTTTAGTTATTTTATTTCCTAGAACCAAGCAAGCCTGGCACAGGTAAGTTGATAAATGCTTTGCAGTAAATATACAGTTTGAAATGCAGTTGTAAATGTACTTTGAAATGGTTACAGTTAGAATTCCTGGTAATGCAATACTGTGGAATGCTGTACATAAACTTGGTATCGATTTTGCAGTAAAAATTACAGGTAAGTTACTTTTGAGATTACTTTTTCTACTCAGTGTGATATGCCTAGATATCACACTGGGACATTTCCTAGAGAAAAGGTAAGTAAAGTCAGTTTTGCACAATTATTTTTCAGGTTTCCATACAAATCAACTCCACACTTAGAAATATTTTCAGAGAAAAACAGTCAATAGGTTCCTATGGAGAGAAATGAAGTTAAAGGTTACCAGGTAAGTAATCGGTCTTTGGAGTTGAGCTTCTGGGGTTAGAACAAGGGTTCCCCCAGGGTCAAGGATGCACTCTCGTTACACCCTCAGCGGCACTAGGGCAGCCGGGTGCAGAGTGCTGAGCCCAATGTTATCCAATGGGGGATAGGGGGCCTCCGGTTGGTGACTGCTAGCAAGCAGGCCACTTGGGTGTGGGAGCAAAGCTCCTGACCTTTAGCTCAGGGCAAATGGGGAAACAAAGTAGCACCAAAGGTGCACCCTCAGCGCCACTAGGGCGGCCAGGTGCTGGTTCGACGCCGGGCGCCCTGTTGGTTTCAATGGGGAACCTCCAGTTTGCAAAGGCACTGCAGGCTCGGAGACGAAGGTCTTCTGGGTGCGACCACCACTTCGAGAGGTAAGTTAGGGGTTGGTTAGGCACCATCGGTTTGGGCACACAAGGCCGTGGGGCGTCGGGTGCAGCGGTGCCTTTTGGGGTCGGATCTTCTTAACAGCTCCTGGTCGCGGTTGGGGGGGACCTTTTGTATTTAGGCTTCGGCTGGAGGCTTGAGGCAGGTCAGGGGTTGCCGGATCTCGGGTCAGGATCGCCGGGGTGACCTCCTCGTGGTGTTTGCCCACTCGTGCTCGCGCCGTGGACGGCGGGTGCAGAGCGGGGCGGATCCGCGGTGGCCGACCGGAGCCAGAGGTTGCAGCTGAACAAATCCGGTGTTCACGGGAGACACAGTCTTTGTTCTTGAAGGCAGGCAGGTCCTCCGGGGTTTTCGAGGTAGCTGGTTGCAGGACACACCGGGATTTCGCAGGAGCAGGTTCAAGGGGGAGACAGGCCGGTAGGGCTGGGGCCAAGTCAGTGGGCATCTTCCTCTTGTTAGCTGCTGCACGGCTGTTCGGTCCATCTTCTTGTAGTTTCTTCTTGTCTGAGGAAGCAAGGTTCAGGGGTGCCCCTAAATACTAGATTTAGTGGTGTTACAGGTAGGTAAAAGGCAGGGACCAATGGGTCCCTTCGCTGGGGTGGGTACACCCCCCTACTATGCCACCCTCCAGTGGGAGGGGGGCATGAGCCTGTCCCTGGTTGGCTGAGTCCCCCCATCTTCAAGATGGCGTGGACTGAGAGTTGTGCTTCACCTCGCCTCCCCCACCTGAGGGGTGGAGTTGGCAGAGGTGGGCACACCTCTCTTTCTCACTTGTTTTTCCCGCCGGTTCTCCTGCCCAAAGTGGGGGTCAGAACCAGTGGGGACCAGTTGCTGAAAGCAGCAAGTGGCCTTTGGAAGTTCACAAAGGCGGCAAGCCTTTGAAGCTTCCCCTTCGTGAACCCTGCCCATCCTGGGGTAGGAGGCTTGGCACCTCGTCCCAGGATGTGCATTGTTTCAGGCCCCAGAGAGCAGCAGGCTCTCGACCCAAGGGTCCAGAAACATGTCTGGTGGTGGCAGCTGAAAGCAGCCACTCAGCCTGGACACTAGAGGTGGGTTAGTTTTCATTGGGCATCTCTAAGATGCCCTCTGTGTGCATTTTTTATTAAATCCCACACTGGCATCAGTGTGGGTTTAATGTGCTGAGAAGTTTGATACCAAACTTCTTAGTTTTCAGTGTAGCCATTATGGTGCTGTGGAGTTCGTAATGACAAACTCCCAGCACCATATACTCTTAATGGCAGCACTGCACTTACAATGTCTAAGAATGGACTTAGACACTGTAGGGGTACAGGGCTCATGCACCTGTACCCTCACCACTGATATAGTGCACCCAGCTAGAGGGGTGACTGATCTATGCCAGGGTAGTGGGGTGTAGGCATGGCACACACAGATGTGCGCCATGTCGACTCTTCACTTTGTTCTGCACCAAAACACACAGCCTGCAAAGTAAGTGTGTGTGTGTGTGTGTGTGTGTACGTGTGTGTGTAAGTGTGTGTGTGTGTACGTGTGTGTGTGTGTACGTGTGTGTGTACGTGTGTGTGTGTACGTGTGTGTGTGTACGTGTGTGTACGTGTGTGTGTGTGTGTACGTGTGTACGTGTGTGTGTGCGTGTGTGTGCGTGTGTGTGTGTGTGTGTGTGTGTGTGTGCGTGTGTGTACGTGTGTGTGTGTGTGTGTGCGTACGTACAGGACCTCTAAGGGTGGCACAATAAGTGCTGCAGCCCTTAGAGGCCTTCTCTGGGTACCATTTACCAGGGGCTGACCTGTGGCCAGAGATGCCAATTGGGTTGAGGCTTCAATGCAGTTTTAGGGAAAGAACATAGGCCCTGGATACCTGATTAGCAGGAGCCCAGGGCACACTCCGTCAAAGCACATCAGCAATTAAGCAAATAGTGGGTTCAACCAGGCAGAAAGAGGGCACTTCCTCACACCAAGGATATTACTTTTTTCAGATATTGTAGATGCATTAAGTACTCTAGATGAGGCCGTACACTCTATTGGCTTAAAACTGCAGCAATTTAGAACCATATGTATGCTATATTACACCCCCGACCGAATAACTCGCTGGTCAGTGAACAAGGGTAGAGACTTAGGGGATAAGGGTACATGCCCAAAATGTGGGCTAGTTGCTGCGGATAGTTTACATATTTTTGCCACCTGCCCCGGATTGAAATATTTCTGGAAAGAGTTGGGTCAGATAACTGCAGATCGCCTAGGCCTAGATTTTTAACGAACGGAGGGGGGAATCATGCTTGGATATAAATTGGCATCGGATTTAGGTCTAAGATCTCTATTCTCCATTATTATAGTCAGTGCCAGACTCTGTATTGCGCGGGCATGGATATCCACAACACCTCCCAGGGCATTAGAGTGGTGGGCAATTTTGAGAGAAATGTATGAAAGAGAGATGGCTTTAGTTAAGACTAGAGGAATTTGTTCTGGGAAAAAATTCTTACGAATACGGGGGCCCATGGATAAAAGTGATTAGTAAGCCTTAAAGATTACTACCCTATGCTTAGGGGTTTTTCTCATGATTAGACTTTCTATTTTTGTCTGGTGCGAACAGTGATGATGTATTTGTTTATTTTGTCTACCATTTGTATACATATTTGTCCTATACTCTCAAGACATTCAGTATTCATATTGTCATATATTTATGTACATATTCATATAAATTTTCTATATTGTTATATCTCTTGTTTATTCCCTAAGATAAATAAAATCAAAAAAACAAAAATTGGTCTGAGTTCAGTCTTTGAGTGTGTGACATCATTTGCTGATTGAGTGCGTACAACAAATGCTTAACACTACCCTCTGATAAAGCCTTACTGCTTGCCCACACTACCACAAATAGATAGTAAGGTGCTAGCTACTTTTACCTCTCACTACCTTTGGGGTTCCACTGGACTCTGTGCACACTATACCTCATTTTGGTATAGTATATTCAGAGCCAGCATCCTACACCTACTACCCACCATCAACGGAAGGGTAAGAGCAGGCTGTCGCAGACAACACCACCGCCATGTGGTACGTCAACAAGCGGGGGCGAGTTGTGGTTTTGAGTCCTGTGCCCGGGGCTCTATGTCTCTGGCTGAATCGCCAGGCCAATTCCCTGGTGGTACACCACCTGTCAGGAGCTGGAAGTGGCAGGGTGGACAAACTCAGCTGACCATGCCTAGCAGATCACAAATGGCAGTTTCCCACAGAGGTGGTGCAGGGCGTCTACCAGCAGGTGGGAGAACCTTGGCTCGATCTTTTTGCCACTGAAATGAAAGTGTAACGGCAATACTTTCGAGCTCTGGAGTTCCCAAGAAGGCTGTCCCTCTGAGACAGTCTGCAGGGAGTGTAGCAGGACTCCTGTACTCCTCTCTGCCGCTCCCTCTCCTGCCTCGAGTTCTGAAGATGATCAGGAATGACCAAGCCCAAGTCATTGTAGTGGCTCCACATTGAACCAGGAGTGTATGGTACCAGCATCTTCTGTGCTTCAGCATCAGTCCTCTGATCAGGCTGCACCGTCGGTGTGATCTTTTATTGCAGCAGCAGGGTAGGATCTTATGTGGGCCTGTACAACCTGCAACTCCATGCTTAGAGTTTGAGTGGCAACAGTTAATTTCCTTTGACCTCCCTCCCAAGGTCCTTGGTGTCCTCTTCATAGCTTAGAGTCCTTACACGAAATCTTCGTATGCCAGACTTAAGCATAAGTTTGTGGCTTGGTGCAGTACCCACCCAATGGACCCTTTGCATGCCAAACTGTCAGACGTATTATTGTTTGTTTTTGTCTTTGGTCAGCAAGGACAGCAGGCTCCTTATCCACGTTATTTCCAGAAAAACTGGTGTTAAGAACTCTAGCTGCGTTCCTGAGGAAGGTGGTGGTGCCTTTTCACATGGGACAAAATTCTTTTCTCCGCCTCATCCCTCGAAAGAGGAAGAGAGACTCCATAGTTTGGACCCCTAAACAGGGCTGAACTTTTAAATCAACTGCACCAAGGACCATCGGTGGAATGGCAGCTCTTTGTATGCTTCTCTGGGGCAAAGAAAGGCAGGGCGATGCAGAAGCAGGCCATCTCATGATGGATAGTACTAGTTGATCTGCTATGCATTGGCTAAGAGGACGTTTCCGAGTGTTTTTGGGTTCATTCCCCCAGAGCTGAAGCTGCTACTGCTATGTTGACATGTTGAGTGCCTGCCATGGATATCTGTCAGGCAGCTCCGTGTGCATTAGTGCACACGTTCACAAATTACTATTGCCTTGTCAGCGAGGTGCGTCGAAAGCTGCATTTTGCACGTTTGGACCTGCAGGACTTTAGTCTGAGCAATTCCATCACTTTGGTATTATTCACATGATGAGGAATTATGGTTAGAAGTATCCATCGGAAAAACAAGTTATTTCCCCTTCAATAACACTCTTTCTGCTAGATGCTCAATATAACTGCTGATTCCTCACCACCCTCCTACCAATGTTCTTAGAAATTGGCTTCTTTCCATCTAAAAAGGCTCCAGTTTAGGAATCTGCACACTGTTTTGTTAAATTAGCTGATGGGCTATGCATTGGTGTGAGAAGCTGGATTTCTGTTGCAGTAACCCCCCCACTTTTTGCCAGACTACTGATTCACTTTGACTTGATGTGCCCTGGGTCCCTGCCAATCAGGTTCCCAGGGCCTGTGTCCTTTCCCCTAAACTGTACCCAATTGGCATCTCTGGCCACATGTCAGCCCCTGGTAAATGGTACCACAGGTACCCAGGGCACTGTGACCAGGGAAGACCTCTAAGAGCTGCAGCACTTATTGTGCCACCCTTAGAGGCCCTGTACAATTACACTCGCACACTGCCTTTGCAGGCTGCGTGCCTTGGTGTAAAACAAAGAAAAGAGTCGACATGGCACACATCCCTGTGTGCCATGCCTACAACCCACTGCCCTGGCATAGATCAGTCACCCCTCTAGCTGGGTGCCCTATACCAGTGGTGAGGGTACAGGTGCATGAGCCCTGTACCCCTACAGTGTCTAAGTCCATTCTTAGACATTGTAAGAGCAGTGGTGCCATTAAGAGTATATGGTGCTGGGAGTTTGTCATTACGAACTCCACAGCACCCATAATGGCTGCACTTAAAACTGAGAAGTTTGGTATCAAACTTCTCAGCACATTAAACCCACACTGATGCCAGTGTGGGATTTAATGAAAAATGCACCCAGAGGGCATCTTAGAGATGCCCCCTGAAAACTAACCTTCCTCTAGTGTCCAGGCTGAGTGGCTGCTTTCAGCTGCCACCACCAGACATGTTTCTGGACCCCTGGGTCGAGAGCCTGCTGCTCCCGGGGGCCTGAAACAATGCACATCCTGGGACGAGGTGCCAAGCCTCCTCCCCCATGATGGGCAGGGTTTACGAAGGGGGAGCTTCAAAGGCTTGCCGCCTTTGTGAACTTCCCCAGGCCACTTGCTGCTTTCAGCAACTGGTCCCCACTGGTTCTGACCCCCACTTTGGGCAGGAGAACCGGCGGGAAAAACAAGTGAGGAAGAGAGGTGTGCCCAACTCCACCCCTCAGGTGGGGGAGGCGAGGTGAAGCACAACTCTCAGTCCCCGCCATCTTGCAGATGGGGGGATTCAGCCAACCAGGGAAAGGCTTATGCCCCCCTCCCACTGGAGGGTGGCATAATAGGGGGTGTACCCACCCCAGGGAAGGGACCCATTGGTCCCAAGCTTTCTACCTACCTGTAACGCCCCTAAATCTAGTATTTAGGGGCACCCCTGAACCTTGCTACCTCAGACCAGAAGAAACTACAAGAAAAGAAGGACCGAACAGCTGTGCCGAAGCTAACAAGATGAAGACGCCCACTGACTTGGCCCCAGCCCTACCGGCCTGTCTCTACCTCGAACCTGCTCCTGTGAAATCCCGGTGTGTTCTGCAGCCAGCAACCTCGAAAACCCCGGAGGACCTGCCTTCCTTCAACTGCAAAGACTGTGTCTCCCGTGATCACCGGATTTGTTCATCTGCAACCTCTGGCTCCGGCCGGACACCATGAATCCGCACCACTCTGCACCTGCCGTCCACGGCCCGAGCTTGAGTAGGCAAACACCACGAGGAGGTCTCCCCGGCGATCCTAACCTGAGATCTGGCGACCCCTGAACTGCCTCAAACCTCCAGCCGACACCTGCAGCCTAAATCCAGAAGGTACCCCCAACCGCGACCAGGAGCTGGTAAGAAGATCTGACCCTAAAAGGCACCCCTGCACCCGACGCCCCACGGCCTTGGGTGCCCAAACCGACGATGCCTAACCAACCCCTAACTTCCCAACTTACCTCTCGAAGTGGTGGTCGCACCTAGAAGACCTTCGTCCCCAAGCCTGCAGTGCCTTTGCAAAATGAAGGTTCCCCATTGCAAACAGGGCGCCCGACGTCGAAACAGCACCCTGCACCCGGCCGCCCTAGTGCCGCTAAGGGTGCACCTTTGGTGCTACTTTGTTTCCCCATTTGCCCTGAGCTAAAGTCCAGGAGCTTTGCTCCCACAACCCAGTGGCCTGCTCTTCGGCAGCCGCCCTAGTTCCGCTGAGGGTGTAACAAGAGTGCATCCTTGACCCTGGGGGACCCCTGAGTCTACCCCCAGAACCTCAACTCCCACTACCAAATACTTACCCTAAAACCGATAACACTATGTTCAAGGCTTATGAGCTGTAGATCATATGCTATGCATATTTCGCCATCTAGTGTTGGCTCCGCATGTTTGCACTTTGTTTTTCTTCGAAGTAGTCTTTCCAGTCACGAGGTAGGTGACTCCTCCTTTCGGTGATAGTGCGCATGGGCATCAACTCCATTGTTAGATTGTTTTATCTGCCATCGGGTTCGGATGTTACTCGCTGCGCTCTGGTTCGACACCGATCCTTCGGTTTCCCTCGGTGCGTAAAACATTCACCCTCGACGGTATTGTTTCCGATCGCGTATTCCATTCCTCGCGTATCGTGTTTGTTTGTAAAGAACCCTCTTTCGATCAGAGAGCTCATGGTAGGCCGTCGGGCCTAGCCGCATCAGTTTGACTCGCAGTTGATGGAACGAACTCCCTTTAAATTCTGCCCTCGGTGCCACGTGAAATACCCGCACACCAACTCACACGAAGTGTGCAACCTGTGTTTGTCACCGGAACACAGTGAGCAGGACTGCGACGCGTGTCGAGCTTTCCGCTCCAAAAAGACGCTTCGCGACCGTCGGGCTCAACGCCGCGACATGCAGAGCCAACACACAGGCTCCATTCCGGACCTCTTCGGACTGCAATCTGATGAAAAAGCCGGTGACAATATCGGGGCCGAGGAAGAACAGGATCCGATCTCCCTTTCCGAGGACGGCTCCGATCAGGATGAAGACATCCCGCATGGACAACGTACTGTAAGTACAGTCCCTACCTCGCCCAAACTCCCAAGTCAACCTAAAAAGAAGGCTCCGGACCAACCCACGCCCTCGGGCCCCGGTCGGCACCGAGACAACGCTTCCGATGCCCCGCCTTCCGGCTCGGCACCAAAGCCTACAAAAAAGCCATCCGGCTCCGTAAAGCCCCACTCTAAGTCGAGCACCGAGCCAAAGCCTTCGGGATCGAAGACCAAGTACGGCTCCAAACACCACCACTCTGCACCGAAAACCCCTTTGTATCCGAAGACACCAGCCCCTAAGCAGTCAGTACCGAAAATGTTGGCGTCAACAGACTGATGTGCCAAAATCACCTAAAAAGCACAGTTTCGACGATCCGCTCAATAAACCGGACCCGAAACAGAAGGTGTTATACATTCACCCTAAAACTGGGCACATTACCACCAAAGTGACTCTAAAGAGAAGGACTGATACTGAAGAGGAATAGCACATTCCTTTGAAGAAGAGAAATATTGGAACTAACCCTTCCCCTCCTCCTCTTCCAGCAGCACCCTCTCCTCAGTCTCTACCTGTGCCAACTGCACCTGAGCACTCACCACCACATACACCTGGCAATCAGGATGATGGGGATGGTAATGATAACCACCCAGGACCGATAGATGAATGGGGCGACTACAACACTGACTCGCCCACAGACAACGATCCTGACTTATACCCTACCAGGCCCTCTCCACCAGATGACAGTTTAGGCTATATTGAATTACTAGGCAGGGCTGCCAATTACCATGGAGTGCAGCTCCACAAGGAATCCCTCGAAGAGAATTTCCTTTTTGAAACACTTTATAGTGCACAAAAGGCGACGCATACGTTACCCATGCTGAAAGGCATGATCAGACATGTGGACGACATATTTAACGATCCTGTCGGGGCACGTATCCTTACCTCTAGGGTGGATAAAAAGTATAAGCCAGCACCATCTGACCTAGTGTACATAAGGGGACAATTTCCATTAGACTCATTGGTAGTTTCAAATGCACGTAAGAGGGCAAACTCCCAAGCTACAGGGGATACTCTACCCCCAGATAAAGAATCAAAGCTTCTCGATGCGTCAGGGAAAAGGGTGGCTTCACAAGCAGCAAACTTCTGGCGCATATCTAACACACAAGCGCTATTAGCCAGATACGACTGTGCGCGTTGGAATGAAATGGAACAACTCATCCAATTTCTACCCCAAGAGCATAAATCTAAAGCACAAGACTTAGTACAGGAGGGACAACTTATTTTGAACAATCAAATCAGATGTTCCCTAGATGCTGCTGACTCATCTGCCAGAGTGGTAAACACTAGTGTCATTTTAAGAAGACACGCCTGGCTATGTATATCGGGGTTCAAACCTGAGGTTCAGACCTCCATATTAAACACACCTCTTTGGCAAACAACACCTCGTTGGCCCAGTGGTAGATGCTTCACTGGAAAAGATGAAGAAGGACACTGAAGTGGCCAAATCAATGGGAGCACTTCAGTACACACAAGCCGTGGTTCCTTTCGGCGCTCCTTCTATTGAGCAGGGTCCAAAAATACTTCCACAGAAACTACATCCACATACAAGGGCAATAACCAACCCTCTGGCTCTAAAAACTACTTCAGGGGGGTTACAGAGGAAGCAAAGGCAGAGGTAGAGGTTCTAGCACACGCACCTCCCCCTTCAATACAAAACAGTGACTTACCCATACTCCCCCCCCCCCCCCCAGACTACTTAACACCTGTTGGGGGAAGACTGTCAAATTTCTTACCAGCTTAGCAGTCAATAACAGACTAATGGGTTCTCCAAATTATCCATTCTGGTTACTGCCTGGAGTTCATCAACACTCCAAACATTCTCCCAAAGTCACACAAACCCTCACCGGATCATCTACACCTCCTCAAACAAGAGGTACAGTCTCTACTTTTAAAAGGAGCTATAGAGCCCGTACCACTACAACACCAAGGGTCGGGCGTGTACTCCTTTTACTTCCTAATACCAATAAAGGACGGGTCTCTCAGACCTATCTTAAATCTCAGAGAACTCAATTTTTACATACAGTCAGACCATTTTCACACGGTAACACTTCAACAGGTACTACCTCTTTTGCAAAAAGGCGACTTTCTGTCCACTTTAGACTTAAAGGACGCCTACTTACATATTCCAATCCACCCTGCTCATCGCAAATTTCTCAGGTTTGTGCTAGCGGGCCAACATTACCAGTTCAAGGTACTCCCATTCGGAGTCACCACGGCCCCCAGAGTCTTCACAAAATGTCTGGCGGTAGTAGCTGCTCATCTCAGGAGACAAAGCATCCATGTCTTCCCATACTTAGACGACTGGCTCATCAAAGCCAGCACGTACCAACAGTGTCTCAAATACACTTCCATAACCATAAAGTTACTACTTCAACTAGGGTTCACAGTCAATGTGCCAAAATCACATCTTCAGCCAGCCAATATTCAAAACTACCTAGGAGCCACTTTGGAGACTCAAAAGGCTGTAGCGTTTCCCAATGCAGCCATAATTCGCAACATTCAGGCTTTGATTCTTCAGTTTCAACCCAATCATTCTCTTCCAGCTCGGGCTTACATGCAACTACTGGGGATGATGGCATTTTGCATCATGATCGTCCAGTATGCCAGGCTCCACATGCGTCCGCTTCAGGAATGCTTAGCCAGTCAGTAGAACCAGTCCCACGATCTATTAACCGATCTAGTGTTGGTAAGCGGACGTACTCATCGCTCTCTGCAATGGTGGAACACACAAAATCTGTCAAAAGGACGGCCCTTCATAGACCCGGTTCCACAGACAGTACTGACGGCGGACGCGTTTCCAACTGGCTGGGGAGCTAATCTATAACAACACACAGTGCAAGGACTGTGCAGTCACCAACAAAAGTTGCTCCACATCAACCACTTAGAGCTCATGGCCATATTTCTGGCCCTCAAAGCTTTTCAAACCCAGCTGGGTGGAAAAACTGTCCTGGTTCGTACCGACAACATGACAGCTATGTATTACATACAAAATCAGGGGGGAACACGCTCCCTCCAACTGACCCACCTAGCCCAGGACATCTGGAGGTGGGCCATTCATCACAAGATCTATCTCCTAGCAGAACATCTCCCAGGAGTAGACAATCAGATGGCAGACCTACTAAGTCGTCAGACACAGCAGGTCCACGAATGGGAACTACACCCTCAAGTTCTCCTCCCATTCTTACAAATGTGGGGCTTTCCAGACATAGACCTGTTCGCCACGCACCTAAACGCAAAATGCCTAAACTTCGCTTCCAGGTATCCACACCCATTGTCCAAAGGCAATGCACTATGGATGAACTGGTCAGGGATATTTGCTTACGCTTTTCCGCCTCTCCAACTCATTCCATTAGTGGTTCGGAAACTCAAACAAGCGTCCCTGACACTAATCCTAGTTGCTCCCACGTGGGCACGTCAACCATGGTTCACAACCCTATTGGAACTCTCGATAGTTCCTCATCAAAAAGTACATCTTACATCCAATCTCCTCACACAGAGCCATGGAGACATAAAATACCCAGACCCCAGTCAACTCAATCTGGCGATCTGGCACCTGAAGTCTTAGCGTTTGGCTATCTTAATCTACCGCCAGACTGTATGAATCTCATCAAAGAAGCTAGACGTCCTACCACAAGAGCCTGCTATGCAGCAAAGTGGAAGCGGTTTGTGATTTACTGTAATAACCACATCAATTCGCTGGATACTTCTGTCCAAAACATATGCTATTTGTTACATCTACAACGTTCCAATCTAGCATACACGTCCATACGTTTACATCTAGCTGCAATAGCTGCATACCTACAAAATAGACAACATCTATCTCTTTTTAGAGTACCTGTCATTAAAGCGTTTATGGAAGGACTCAAAAGTTATTCCCCCGAGACGTCCACCTGCTCCGGTATGGAATCTCAACATTGTCCTCACCAGACTAATGGGTCCACCTTTTGAGCCATTGCACAAATGTGAACTGCAATTTCTCACATGGAAAACTGCTTTCCTGGTGGCTATCACATCACTCAGAAGAGTAAGTGAGCTTCAGGCATTAACTATCGAAGAACCTTTTTTGCAAATGCACCAAAATGAAGTAGTTCTTCGGACTAATCCTAAATTCCTTCATAAAGTCATTTCTGCTTTTCACATCAATCTGTTGAGTTACCAGTGTTCTTCCCTCAACCAGATTCAGTAGCGGAACGTGCTCTACACACATTAGATGTAAAGAGAGCATTGCTGTATTGCATAGAAAGGACAAAACCTTTCTGTAACACAAACCAACTTTTTGTCGCTTTTGCTCCAAAACACAAAGGCAATCCCATATCAAAATCAGGAATTGCAAGGTGGATTGTCAAGTGCATTCAAATCTGCTACACAAAAGCGAAACGAACATTAACAGTTCCCCCTAGAGCACACTCTACACGCAAACTGGGGGCTTCTATGGCATTCTTAGGAAATATACCCATAGATGACATATGCAAAGCTGCAACATGGTCTACACCTCACACATTCACAAAACACTATTATGTAGATGTGTTAGCAAGACAACAAGCTAGAGTGGGCCAGGCAGTTTTACGTACACTATTTCAGACCACTGCAACAGATACAGGTTAGCCACCGCTTTGGGAGATAACTGCTATATAGTCAATGCATAGCATATGATCTACAGCGCATTGGCCTCGAACGGAAAATGCTACTTACCCGTTATGCATCAGTTTTTGGCATATAGAGCTGTAGAGTCGTATGCGCCCACCCACCTCCCCGGGTACTTATACCTGTTGCAGTAATATCTTACTTAGATACATGCATTCATGGACATCTCCTTTTACTACTCCTACTATCTCCATTATCACCCTCTGCGGGAAAACAATCTAACAATGGAGTCGATGCCCATGCGCACTATCACCGAAAGGAGGAGTCACCTACCTCGTGACTGGAAAGAATTCTTCGAAGAAAAACAAAGTGCAAACATCCGTACCCAACACTAGATGGCGATATATGCATAGCATATGACTCTACAGCTCGATATGCCAAGAACAGATGCATACTGGGTAAGTAGCATTTTCCTTTTCTCCATAGGATAACATTGACTGTTTTTCTTGGAAAAGTGTGGAGTTTGAAAAGCTAAAGAAATTCTTTAAAATTGAACTGTTTAACAAAAACGCTTTTACTTACCTATTTACAGGAAATGTCCTAGTGTAGTATCCAGGTATACTACACTGAGTAAGAAAAGTAATCTAAAAGGTACTTACCTGGTATTTTACTGAAAAGCCCATTCAAGTCTATGTACTGTATTTACAAAGCATTGCATTTCTCTGCAACAAAACTGTAAGTCAAAACAAAGTGCATATACAATTACAATTCAAACTGTTTACAAACTGCATTACTACTGTAAAGTATTTATTGCTTACCTGTGCCAAGCTTGCTTGGTTCTAGCAAATAAAATAACTAAAAGAATATTTTTATACAAAAACAATTGGTCTAAAGTTCTGTCTTTGAGTGTGTGAATTCATTTGCTGACTGAGTGTGTACAACAAATGCTTAACACTGTCCTCTGATACTGCCTTACTGCTCGACCACACTCCACAAATAGAGAGTGAGTTGCTATCTAACTTTACCTCTGCCTACCTTTGGGGTTCCACTGGACTTTGTGCACACTATACCTCACTTTGGTATAGTATATACAGAGCCAGCTTCCTACAATCGGTAGGGGCAAAAAGCTTCCGAAAGAAACTTGTCAGCGTGCTTGAGTGGCACTGATATGTGGCTCCACTTGTCCTTTTCCGTTCTGGAGCAGAACGGTGTCCATGTGGAGTCACACTGCACCACCTACTAGCACATAGTAGCACCTCTTTTTGAGTTCTCTGGATGCAGCCTGATGCTTGGGGATATTCACAAGGTTAGGAATCTGCGGTTAGAGCATCCACCAGAAAGAACGTTAATGAAGGTAAGTAACTTCACTCAGATGTGCACTGCTGGAACCTCCATCTGATCTCCTGGATACATAGAGGATAGAGAGAACTCTGGGTGAGATTCCCTGATGTTGTTGCCTATAGCCTAGAAGATCTGCATGTGAAGTTCTAGGACATTGACCATCCCATGATGAACTCGAAGATGGTCACTGTTCCAGAAATCTGTATCTTCAAGAGGGCAGCCAAGCTTGACAATATTGCCTCCCACTGTATAATGAATCATATAATGCCTACAATGAATATCATATACGTAATAACGGACCTTCATTCTGTGATCCATGTTGATCTCATTACTGGTGTCCGAAGGGCATCCTGGGCCCCAATTTAGGTAGTTTACCATTAACTACTAGAGTTGTCGACCTCCAAGCTTAACCGTGTTCTAGTCTCTGCAAAAACCCTCAACATCCTGTAATTCTGGGCAAATCAATTAATCTCCCCGTGCCTAACAAAATGAATGTGTCCATCTGTAACAAAACTGGTGTTCATGTAAAGCGCTCTGATACCTTCGGGTTGAGTTTGTGCTATATAGAACTCCCCAAAAAAAAATCTGTCGGTCTCCACACTGTTTGCCCCAAATTGAAAATCAAGCGCATTCCTTCAACACTTGACTCTCCAGGTAGCACGCCAGAGTAGTTCTAGGCTCCATCAGAAATGTGATATAGGTTGGAAACTCAGAAGTCAGTAATGCAACAAACACTCAATAAATCATGGTTCAGTCAGTGCTTTTAACTTTTTGAAAGTTAAGTATCTTTAAGGAAAATCTGTATACTACTGATAGACTCACGTGTATGCATTCCATGTTTAACTGGCTGGTATACCAAACAGTAATAACAATGAGAATATAAACTTATTTAAAAATCCCTCCTAAAAAGGCCTTTGCCAATAGCCATTAAAAAGTTAAGCTTTGACATGTTCGTTCTCAATCCACAATGACCTCAGGAATGCTTTGGTGGAACCCTGCTATTCAAATTGTTGACTGGCAGTTTCTCACCAGCACCGATCATCTGTACCATTCACACAGAGGAGGTTCATAACTGATTTCTATTCACTACATAGTAGACACTACAAATATAATCTGCACACGTACAGTGCATAAGGACTCTTCATACATGTCCCTGCAACATACTCAGAGCTCCTTACTGTACGTGTCCTCAGGCAGCTGCCGTTATCTTGTCTTTTTTTTTTTTTAATATAAAGAGAGGTTAGGCCTTAGGACCGTAGCGAGGTGGGGCCTTTTAAAATACAAACAATGAGAAAACCTAGCTACTGGTTAGTGGTACTGCTTAGGTAATTTAAACAGACACACAGAAAAGAACCAATGTATGAATCCTCTTGGATCTGATTATTTATTTAACCTTTTCTTTTACACATCAAAACTGCTTTTGAATTATTATATGAGCGTCTGAATATAAAGGATACACTATTCATTTCCAAACAAGTGAACATTGTTATATGAATACATGAATGTGACAAAGAAATATACACAACGTTTACAACAAACAGTAATGCACCAATCTCTTTGCGCAATAATTGTTCAAACAGAAAGGGGCGCAAAACACAAAGTGTGCCACTCTCAGTACGCAATTAGTAAACATTTACAACAACCCTTTAAGACTTTATTCAAAAAGGGGCTTAAGACACAAGAGTCTGACATTACTATTTGCAGCTCACAATACAATTAAAACAGGGTGGGAAGTTCTAATATAGTGGCTCACCACATAGCTCCTCGGAGGGTTGCCATCTTGAAGTGGTTAAGGGGCTTGCATGTCTCAGGACCCCGGAGAGCTTTGGCGACGGGAACTTAGTCTCCTGGCAGGGTCACCCAAGCCAGACGGGTCAAAGGGTAGAGACTAGACTAATCACGATCCACTGGTCCTCCAGGTTGAGGGATGGGCAATCTGCTAACAACCGTGTCCACTTTAAAAAAAAAAAAAAAAAAAAGGTACAGGAACCACAGCAAGGACCACTTAACTTTCTGGGCATGAGGGACTTCCAGAGTCTCTGCAGTAGGTGTGCATGATTGACAGTAGGCCAGCCGCAAGGAGACTAGTGACGGAATGATGGAAGGTTTTAAGTGCCAAGTACAAGACCAGAATATCATTCTGGACAGGACAGATTATGTATGACACAGTAAAGGTGGCTCAAGTAACTTCTGAGATGAGGGGCTACAACCTAGACATCCTGCGGGTCAGCAAAATAGGTGGACCAGATCTGGCAGAATGAAATCCACCACACGAGAGCTGGTACTGTACTTGGGAAGGGACGAGGACCAACATCATGAGGGAATAGCCATCATTCTAAGCAAGTGGACAGAGAATTGCTTAATTGAGCGCAAGCCAGTTAACAGCAGACCCATGACATCCAGGATAAAGGGTCCGCACCACACAGCAGAAGTCCAAACACCAGTGGTCAGAAAGCGAAAAACGTTTGCAAGATATGCATTTAATAGCTTACTAGTTCGCCATTTTCTAATTCGTCCCCATCATTCTCAAGCTTTGGAGATGCCTACACTTCCAAGTATCTTGCTGCCGTTACCATTTCTGGGTTTTTCTTTGGGTGGAAATCCGTTCCACAGATCCTCATTAAAAGCAACACTCAGTTGAATATTCCTGAGACATTCGGGTGACAATGTCTTTCTTCTCTTGATTGGCATCTCAAGGATGTGTCTGTCCGGTGCAGAAACCTTCATTAACACCTGCTTCCAACTCTTTCACAGGTTTGGTTTAACCTCTTTGATTCTCACTCAGAATGCCGTTTGTGCCATGTGATCAAGGCACTGTGCGCCGGTTCCAAGGCTTCCGCACTACCTCTGCATACCTTCAAGCCCCTGCTGAGAATGACAGTTATCGTGCAGCCCTTGTATACGCCATTGTAGGCAGCACGTGTGACAACTGCTGGAACAATGGGAAATCGACTCTTTAGTGGTGGAATATCAAAGGCCACATTTCCATCACAGACTAAGTCACAGTGCATCCAGCAAGAGCAGTGGCAGCTCTGCTGCACTGAATATGGGAGTGCCACTAGCAAATATCTGCAGGAGAGTTACTTGGAAAAACGGCCACATGTTGGCAAAGCACTAACGAGTGGGTACAAAAGTAGCAAGTGATTCTTTGTATTCTCTTCGGATACGATGATCCTAATTTTGTTTCTCTTGCTTTTGTATTGTTACTGACTGGTAATGCGCCGCCATTCTGATTCAGTCATATTACACCAGGCTTGGATCACTATCCAGGTAGGGTTTGGATGTAGATTGCTCTCAGACGAAGTCCAACAGAAGGCCATTGTTACTAGGTTGCAACTAGTAACAGAGGAGACGGGTGAATTTTCACCTGAGTGTGGGGGCAAAATCTACTCTCAACAATAGGAAATGAGTGGCAACCTTTTCCTACCTAACAGGTAGAACCAGTTTCTGGGACAAATGCGGCTTGCAAGAGAACCAACATCTTGTGCACCATTGCACATGCTGTTCCAGTGGATGCCACAATTTGCCCATGATCTGATGTACATGCATGTCACCTTAATACATCAGCACATGGGGGTAGGAAAGGGATACCTGTTTTGGACAAATGGAAGGAGATTTAAAGTGGCGATAAGCAAGCAGACTCCCCAAAAGGGCACAGAAAAGCTGTGTGTAGTACTGAAGTATAGATTCATGCTGCCTCCACGGCCAGTCACCTTGTAGCGAGAAATGAGGGAGTAAAAAATGGACCCTAGCTTTGCTGACTAACAGAGCAAAGATTTGGACCTTGACACTCTTAAAAGGAACAGGGTAGAGCAGCATTGCCTTTCCAAGCCATTCATAGTGCTATCATTCATACAACAACGGATGCCCGAAGTGTGGCTGCTTGTGGCCAGTACGTGCAGCAGCAGTTTGATGTAGCTTACCTTGTTTGTTATTACACAGAGATCCACCCGTCCACCTCTGAACTCCTTTTTGTTGATGGCTGCTGGGGATGATGGGAAATAAGTGCAGTATCTATTTGGCATTCACTGCATAATGGTTTTCTGAAGTAAAATCCTTTTTTCACCGATTTTATATCACCCTTCCTCCTCCCTCTTTGAATGCTGGTGAACGTGATTATGCAGATATTTTTGCCTGAGCCTTTTCAGAGCAGAAAACGGATGTAATCATTGTTTGGTGGATACTAAGCAAAACAATGTAATGTCGAGTGACTCTCTGAAGGCGTAGCGGTGCCCCTAATTTCTAGTACTTGGATAAGAAACAATCTCCGATTCAGTTTAATGACCGAGGATAATTCACTAGATGGTGAAAAAAGTAATGGATAGCTTATAGTGAGCTAGAAATGTTGATTTAAAGTTGACGTGAAAAAGCATTTGGTCACTGAGCATCTTTGTTTCATAGTAGGTTTCTTTAGCATGGTTACATGCATAGTTTCCTTGGCTGCCCTTCTAAGGTGTGAGAGTGCCTCTTTTTACATGGTTAGCCCCCACTTTTTGCCTGGTTTTTATGTGGTTTCAATTGTAGTGCACAGGGTCCCTGCCAACCAGGTCCCCTGTGCCAGTGCTTCTGCCCTAAAACATATCCACAATTGGTATTTCTGCCCCCTGTAAGCCTCTAGTAAATGCTACCCTGGGTACCTAGGGCTTGGGAGCTGAAGAGGGTCCCATGGGCGCCCCCTCACTGGGACCCTGATGTGCACTTGAAGCTTGCATGCCCCTGTGAGGTGAAAAACGACAGTCGACATGGCACCCTCCCTGGGTGCCAATCCAGCCAGCACTGCCTGAAGGTATAGGTAAGTTACCCCTCTAGCAGGCCTTGCAGCCAAAAGGCAGAGTGCACTATACCCCAGGTGAGGGCATATCTACATGAACAGATATGCTCCCTATAATATGAGAGTCCATTCCTTGATATTTTAAGTGCCAGGGAAGCCACAGAGAGTACATGGGCTCCGAACTCAACAAATCGAGTTTCACAGCATCTTGATAGTTTGACTGAACAGAGGAGTATTTACTACAAACAACTCCTCTCAATAAATCCACACCTATGCCAGTGTGAGACTTTTTGTACCTTGTACTCAGAGGGCACCTCAGAGGTGCTCCTTGAAAACCTAACAACCCTGGTGCAGTCTCTGACTGGCTGTAGGTAGCCAGCCACCACCAGACATGTTTCTGCACCCCTGGGTGGAGAGCTGCTGCTCTCTGGGAACAGAAACCATGCACATTCTGGGCATAGGTGTTCCTTCAAAGGCCTGCTGCCTTTGTAATGCGACCTCCAGCCTCTACTGCTAGCAGCAGATGGCAGCCCCCTGTTTACACCCCCACAGGGGCGAGAAAAACGTCAGGAAAACTTGGAAGAATAGGTGGTGTACCACTTCTGCCAACTCCATCACTGGGGTGGGCCAGGCGAGGTGAAGTTCATCTTTTAGTCCCTGATATCTTGAAGATGGGGGGACCCCTCCAATCAGGGCTAGGCCTATGCCTCCTCCCACCAGAGGGTGGCATAATAGAGGGTGTAGTCACCCCAGGTAAGGTGCCCATTGGCCCTACCTGCTACTCCCCTAAAGCACCCCTAAATCTAGTATTTAGGTGGCTCCCCCAGACTGGAACTCAGATCTGTGACGACCTAACAAGAAAGAAGACCTCCCTGCAGAGAAGACTGAAGAAGACGACTGCCTTGGCCCCAGTCCTACCGGCCTGTCTACAGCTTCGACGAACCTGTGATCTGTCTTGCATCTAGCGACTTCTGAAAACCCTGGGAGACTCCAATCTCCTGAGGATAACATTGAACTCCTTCAAAAATATTTTACGCATCGACTTTTGAAAGTAAAAAGTATTTTTATTTAAAAACGTACTTACCTTATTGCGAAGATCTTGGTCTTAAAATGCATAGTATATTTTTGAAACTACAATTGGTGTGGATCTCCTTTTTTGAGTTGTGTCTATTATTGGTCAATGTTATGTAATGTTTTACACTCCTCAGTGTTCGGCCTAAGACTCACTCTAAGGCTCGCCCACACTACCACTAATAGAGCTCTTTGGGTTTTACATTGAGCCCTGTACACTTTTGGGGAACCCCTGGACTCCGTGAGGTTTTGGCGCTGCCCCAGGTTTACATGATTTTGTAAATCTGGGGCAGCATTAAAAATTCATGGGTGTTGCGTGGAAACCCCCACGCAACGCCCTTCGAACTCCTTGACGCTGAGCAAGGCAACGCAGTGACTTTTGCTGCTGTCTGACTTCATATCTATGAGGCCTTGCAAAGCAATGCAGGATTACTTTGCGCCATCTCATACGTATGGTTGAAATGCTTGTGCCGCTGGAGCATCAAAAAAAGTGATGCTCTGGTGGTGCAAGCCTCTTATAAACAAGCCCCAAAATATTCTGTACGTTTTTTAGGTCTTTCACCATCAGGTAGCTACAAATAAAATAATGGCCAGCCTAAGTGTAAAAAGTTGAGTCACAGAATTAAATCTTGGTTGGTGCAGTGGAGAATAGTGACTTGTGTATTTTTAGTGCTACGACGTCGCAGCCTGTGACGGAAAGCACTGTGAATGTGCAAGTAATTACTTTATACTTGCATTACACACAGTATAAGATAGACCGCTAGAAAATGCGCATTACGATATAATGGTGCTTCCAAAATGTAAATTTTAGTGTTACCAGAGCTTATGTAATTTTTCTTTTTTACATAACTGTTCCTTCAACACCTCCTTAGGGAAACTAAGGGCTGTGTAAATGCAATTACGATTAAAAGCATGCACTTCACAGCCCATTTGTTAATTCTTTGCACTACCACTAAAAAAAAAAGAAAAATCTTTGTCATAACAAAGCTTTACACTTGCAAATTAACTAATAGCGCACATTTGCATTTCATTCAGGCAAGCAGGCACCCTGGCACTAAGGCTTTTCACAGAACAGGAGACCAATTTAATGAAACTTCAGCTGAAGCATTCGATCGAAATTAGCCGTCCCGGGACAGTTGTCTTTTTCCAAAACAAAAGGAAACATTTGGGGGGGCGTGGCTTAGCAGCCGAACATGGCGGACGTGTGCTAGGGGAGCTCCGTCCAGCCCACCATAAATTCGCAATTTATCCTGGCCCCTAGTACCTGACACTTGCGAAGCGGAGTGTCGGTGGTATCAAGCCCTAGTTGCGGAGACTCGGCGGCGATCGCGGCGGCTGTGGCCCCCCCGGGCGGCGGTGCAGAGACCTCACGAGTCTGCGGCCCAGGGAGTGAGGGGCAGCCGGGAGCTCGAGTGCCGGCGGCGGCTGGGGGTGTCTGTGCGGGACCCGACCCGGGCGCCGGAGGACGGGCGGCACGACAGCGCTCCCGCGCCGGGTGAGTGAAGCGATCCTGGAGGTGCTGGTGGTGTGGCTCGGCGGCTACTGCGGGCCGCGGTGGTGGAGAGGGCCTCGAGCGGGCCTGACGGGGTGAGCCTTCCCCGCCTGCCCCCGATCGTGGGCAGTACATCGACCCTTACTGAGGGGCACTTGGGACTGAGTACCTCCCTGTGACGCCCATTGCTGCTCTCCTCCCCTCGGCGGTGCGATCGGCCCGCGTGGGAGGGCTGGAAGGGCGAAGGGAGGCGGCGTGGGCCGCAGACGAGTGGCGTGGGCAACTCAGTGGACGGGGGCCACCCCAGGAGCCCAGTCATTTAGATCAACGGGCAGCCGGAACCGGGGGTCGGCAGGGTCTCGAGGGCATACCGAGGATTGGAGGGGTCCAGCGCCCGCAGGGGAACTGGGCTGGCCGGCCAGAGGCGGCGCCCGTGGTCGGGTGGTGCGTAGGCCCTGGTGGCCGGCTGCGACTGGGGGGGACTCGGCGGTTGGGTCGGACCGCGGGGCATTCGCTGGGGCACGGTCCCCGTCACGGAAGAGGGGCCCATCTGATAAATCGGGGCGGGATCCTGCAGGAGACCATGACCCGCGACAAAGGTGGCAGTGGACCGGCGAAGCAGGGTCCGATAGACAAGTTCACGGGCCGCTAGTGGGTCTGGGAGCCAACAAGGGGCTGTGCCGGACAATGCGGCGCTCATGGAAGCGATCACCCAGTCCCGAGATATGCTGGACGCGAAGATAGGAGCGGTGGGATCGGAGGTCACGCTCCTGCGCCAGGACCTGCGCAACGCAGTCTCCAGCATCACGGAGGCCGAGACCCGCATCTCGGGGGTGGAAGATGATGTCACGACCCTGAAGAAGAAAGTGGCCGCGATGGAGATGACACAGCGGGGGCTGGCCCTGCGGGCGGAGGACGCGGAGGGCCGGGCCCGCCGCAACAACCTCCGCTTCGTTGGGTTTCCCGAGGGCAGCGAAGGGGGTAGTGTGGAGCGATTTCTCACACAGTGGTTGGAGAGCTGGATTCCCCCGGAGGCACTATCGCGGTGCTTTGTGGTGGAGAGGGCCCATCGCGCGCTCATGCAGAAGCCGCCAGTGGGGGCTCGCCCGCGTCCCATAATCGCGAAAATACTGAACTATTTGGACAGGGACACGATCTTGAAACAGGCCCGTCTCAGGGAACCCCTTCAACACGAAAACGTGAAGATCCTCATTTTCCCGGATTACACACGCCTAGTGCAGCAGCAGCGGCTATCCTTTCAGGCTGCAAAAGCCCGCCTGCGAGAACTTAATCTGCAATACTCGCTCCTCTATCCTGCTCGACTGCGGGTGGTCTTCCGGTCACGTACGCATTTCTTTGATACTCCGGAGGAAGTGTTCAAATGGACAGACGAAACAGTGAGGGTCAGGGCACACACCCCGCCCAGGATAGGGGCCGGGAGGGAGTCCGACTCTTCCGCGAGCGAAACGAACCGGAGGAGGCAGCGATCAGGCCGTAGGGGAGCCAAGCGGTCTCGATCAAAGTGACGTTCGCTGTCCTGTGGGGCCACATCACGGCTGGGAGACACAGTATTGCTGCCGCCGGGGAAGGGCTGAGGGAGGGGCCGGTGGGGCCCATGTGGGTCCAGTTTTCCTGAGGGTACTAGGAGCACAGTTGTGATGGGCCGGGACTCCCGCCACACCTTGTGGGGTGGGATACGGGCCCAATCGTTATGGGGTTGGGGTTGGGGATTCATTGGATGAGGTGGCCGGTCTCCTCCCGTTGGGGGGGACGGGTCACTCATGCCGCGACAGATGCTTCAGTGTTTTTGGAGTATGGGGTGGGGGGTTGGTTGTGGAAGTTAGAATTGGGGATTTGGGTTGGTCATACAGGGACAGCAGTAACAACATCCTCGAGGGAGGGAGTTGGGGGTTTGTTGGGGGGGGGTTGGAGGGGGGTAGGTCAAGTTCACAGATCGCACCGCATATACCGGCTCGGCACAGTCTACACACACATCGCCACAGCTCGCCGCCAGCGTTGAGAGAGGATGCACCCCCTCATGGCTGGGATACCTGATAGGGGTCGGGTGACCCTAGACAGCCTCCGCATAATTAGTTGGAATGTACGCGGGGTTCTCGATAAAATTAAACGGGGGGCCGTCCTCCACCAGGCGCAGAGGATGAGGGCCGATGTTCTCCTGTTGCAGGAGACGCACCTGATGGGAACGAAGGCCCTTTGTCTGCAACGGTACGGGTTCCATCAGGTTTTCCACTCTGGCTTTACGAGGGGTTCGCGGGGAGTAGCAATCCTAGTGCATCGAAGGGTCCCATACGTACAGGCACAGCAGTGGACGGACACACAGGGGCGCTATTTGTTTATCCGGGGTAAGATTGGAGAGGACCCCCTGGTGCTGGGCAGTGTGTATGCTCCCTCTCCCCTACAGTGGAATCTGATGGAAAAGTTGCAGTCCCTGTGGGCCGATATGCCAGACGTACTGTCCGCAGTGGGTGGGGATTGGAATGACGTTATGGATTTGGCTAAAGATAGGACGGGGGTGGGGGGAAGTTCTAGGAGTGGTATTCCTACGAAGCTACACTCATTGGTGAGGGGGTTGGATTGGGTCGATACATGGCGGCGCACTCACGGGGACTCCCGGGGGTATACCTACCTCTCAGCGGTACACAAATCTTTCTCCAGGCTTGATTATATCTTCGTTCCACGGGCGGTGGTCGGTAGGGTGGCTGGGGCGGAAATATTGCCTCTGGGTCTCTCGGATCACTCCCCGATATCCCTCGAGCTTACTATGGGCAGGGGGAGGCAACCATTCCGGTGGCGCCTCTCAGTGTGGAACCTGCAGAATGAAGACTATGGGACTCATATGAGTGAATCCATTGCCCAGTACCTTACGACAAATGAGGGGTCGGTTTCCAGCGCTGCTACTCTGTGGGAGGCACTGAAGCCCACTCTCCGTGGGGCGGATATATCCTGGTGCGCGGCAGCTCGCAAGAAGCGTAGGGAGGAACTGATTCGCGCAGAGGCCGCCATAGAGGTCCTTGAACGGCAGAATCGGGAGACGGGGGGTGACCGGGGGGTGCGACAATTGCTCCTGGCTCAGCAGGCCTGTGCAGCCCTGCTGATGGACGAAGCACGCCAGGTATGGCTGGCAACGCGCAGCAGAATATATCAATGGGGAGACAAGTCCAGCAAGATGCTGCATCGGCTGTGTCAGGGCACGTTCCATTCCCAGGTTCTCCCGGGAATTTTGGACTCGGTGGGAATACCGATCACAGACCCGCCTGCCATTGCAGAGAGCTTTGCCACGTACTTTGCGGATCTCTATGCTCCCCGGGAATGTTTGCCGGCGTCCACCGTTGCCAAATTTCTGGCAGATTTACCACCCAAAGTGGTGTCAGATGAGGTACGGGATCAGCTGGAGGCCCCTCTGACGGAGGAGGAACTGGGAGCAGCCCTGGGGGAACTTAACCCCGGGAAAGCACCTGGACCCAATGGGTTTCCCAGTGAGTTCTTTTGTCGCTATAGGGTACAGCTGGCCTCGTATTATCGGGCGGTGGTGGAGGAGGCCCGGGAAAAAGGTCTGCTCCCTCCGGACTGGAGACATGCTGAGGTGGTGGTGTTCCATAAGCCGGGTCGCCCCCCGGAGCAGCACGCCTCATACCGCCCCATCTCTCTCCTAAATGTGGAGGCAAAAGTCCTAGCGAAGGCGCTTGCTAACCGCCTGCTGCCACACATTACCACACTTGTACACCCTGATCAGGCGGGGTTTATGCCCCAGAGGGCCACCAGACACAATATAAGGAGGGCGCATGTGGCGGTGGCGGCTATCCGGCAGACCGGGGAACCGGCGGCGCTTCTCCTGGCGGATATGGATAGGGTATTCGACTCCTTGAGCTGGGTCTACCTGTTCGCGTTGCTGGACAGACTCAATCTGGGCCCGCACTTCCTCTCTTACATAAAACTCCTGTATACGGAGTTGACGGCATCGGTCCGGGTGGCGGGCGCAACCTCCCCAACGTTTCGTATTCAGAGGGGCACGCGGCAGGGATGTCCCCTGTCTCCATATTTAGTTGCCCTAGCCATGGAGCCCCTGGCAGTATGGGTGCGTATGGACGCGCAGATACGGGGCTTCGAATGGGCCCCAGGACTGTCTGATAGGATCGCGCTATACGCGGACGATGTCCTCTTCTTTCTCACAGCGGTTGACAGGACGGGGCCACGGCTTCTGCGTATTATGCAGATCTTTGGGGAAACGTCGGGTCTGTACATGAATCCCCGCAAATCCACATTGTGGGCCCTGGGGGATAGGATGGGAATGGGCGCATGGGTGTCCTCGATCCAGGCGGCAGCGGGAGGACTGAAGTATCTGGGGGTGTTTCTCACGGATGTACCGGCAATAGCCTGGGAGCGAAACCTGGCACCAGTGTGGGAGCGGGTCCGTGCAGACCTTAAGTCTTGGTCCCGTATGCCCCTGACACTGTTCGGCAGATCGGCCATATTCAAGATGGTGGCGCTCCCCCGGCTTCTCTACCAGCTACAGAATCACCCGTACCCGATCCCGCCTCGATGGTTCCGGCTGGTGAATTCTGTGCTTGGGCAGTTTCTGTGGGAGGGGGGAAAGGTGCGCGTGGCTCTGCGTACATGCTTCTTGTCTACCTACTGTGGAGGTCTCGCAACCACGGATATTCTCTCATACTATCAGGCCTCGCACTTGCTGGTCCTTAATGAATGGTGGTACGGTGATAGGGGAGACCCGGCGTATGCGCTAGAACGACAGCTTATGGGACGTCACACACTACATACGCTTTTGTATTCGGCTCAGTTGCGGGGTGCGTTGCCATCGGCCACGCGGGTGGTCTTCTTGATATGGAGACAGGCATTGCGGCGCATGGGGTGGTGGAATGTACTGACTCAGGAGACCCCATTGTGGAATAATGGGCGCTTGCCCCAATTGGCGGCCCTTTCGGGCTTTCAGGGATGGGACAACATTGGTGTCTCCACCCTGGGGGATGTCCTGAGGGGCACGACACTAAAGCCCTTTCGGGATTTCCAGAAGGAGTTCCTCATGCCGCAGTCACAATTCTATCGATACCTTCAGTTCCGACATGCCCTGTCCCCCAGTCTGCAGGGTCTGGAGTCCCTCCCTGAATTTAGCCCTTTAGAAGCTAAAGTTTTTATGGGGGACTTAAAAGAGAAGATTTCCCAAATCTACCAGTCCCTGGTCACTCACTGCTCCCCCGCACTTCAGAAGCTCCGGGGGGATTGGGAGGGAGATGTGGGTGGTTTGGACGAGGAAGACTGGACGGAGGCCCTGGCAGCCCCGCGGGGGGCGGCTATAGCAATGCGACTCCGCCTGATCCAGTTCAAATACCTCCACAGGGTCTATTTTACTAGAGCAAGGTTGTGGCGGGCAGGATTGATTGCCTCTCCGGAGTGTCTCCGCTGTGGACGGGAGGAGGGTACCTTCATACACACAGTCTGGGGGTGCATATCGCTAGATAGCTTTTGGAGGGGGGTGTTCACATGTCTCTCTGACGTCTTGGGATGGGAGCTTCCACGCACACCGCAGTTGGCCCTGCTGCATGTTATGGCAGGAATAGGTGGCAACGCATGCAAACGACATCTTTTGGTGTTGGGCTTTACACTGGCGAAGCGAGACATTGCTAAGGGGTGGAAGGCGGTGCGGGCCCCATCGGTGGCTGCCTGGAAAAATGGATTAGATTTTTGTATGGGACTGGAGCAACCTATCTTTGTAGCCAGGGGATGCCCGCGTAAGCATTATAAGATATGGCAACGATGGGCGGAGTACCGGGGCCTATGGTTGGAACCGCCAGTGAGGGTGGAGCCATAGTTACCGGGTTGAGATTCTGGGTCTGTGAATGTGGAGGGGAGGGGGGAGCTGGGAGGGCGAGTATATTGGTATTCAGGATATTTGTACAATACATCAAGGCGGTGGATAAGAGTCTGTGGTATCAGTGCGATCATTAGGGGGGTGAGGGAGGGAGGGAGTTGGGGGGGGGATTAGTAATATTTAATGTGTTTTTGTTATGCATAGTTGATTTGGCAAACAAAGTCGATTGTTACCATGCCTAAGCACAGTCTGATTTGGCAGATGTCTCTGGTGTGCAGAGCCCTGCGTTATATGTGCAAATTGACGAATAAAATATGTTTTCAAAAAAAAAAGTAGAAGCCAAGAAATTTAACAAAGACAATCACGTGACAAATGTCTATGGACGCTAGAGAAATCAGTTGTAGCATGGAGCTCAAACTTTGTATACTTGTAACTAATTCTGTATGAGATGATGTTCCAAGTCGTAAGCTTAATAAAAAGTTTATTAAAAAAAAAAAGGAAACATTTGGGATTAAAGGCACAATTGAGGCTGGGGAATGCGCTCCCCCACCCACCCCCCTTCCCAGGACTCCATGCCCCACCTGGGGGTCGAGCCCCACAGATTGAAGACCTCTGCCCTATGCACTTACGAAAGTTAATCAACTTAAAAATGTGTGCAAGGCATGGAACATTGCCATGGGCCCTAGACCCACAAAAGATCTTCTCCAGCAGTTGGTGGCAGAGAATGACAAGGCCATGGCAAGCAAAACATCCCCAAATGGGGAAGGAGGTGGTGATGATGAGTCCCAAGAAGTAGAGGAAAGAGACTGAGTCAGTCACTTCCCCCTCAGATAGTAACACCACTGGGAGTAACATCTCAGATGAGGTAGGCACTGAAGACCCTGATTTTCAGAAACTGGCCAAGAGTATATCCTTAGAGGTTAGACTCTTGGTCGAAGAAAAAGAAAGAGCTGAGTTGGGCCGAGGACCCATCTTTGGTGGCAGCAAAATAATAAGTAGGGAGGTAGACTTTACAGACTCCAAAATCCCTAAAGGGATTGTCCATAAATAGTTGCTAATGTCCAGATGGGATCCCAGGTGTGGCCTGACGATGACAGTGACCCACTGATGCAACCTTAGTCTTTTAGGGAGAGGTAGACTGTCTGTGCTGCCTGGCCAGATAATATGAAAAAATACAGGCAGTTACCCAAGATAAATGGATCCAGAATAGAGGCCTTTTTAAATGTTTTTTTATTTTTTGGGAGTTTTATGTAGCGCAAACTAGACCCGAAGGTATTGGAGCGCTTTACATGAGCACCAGTTACGTTACAGACTGACACGTTCATTTTTGTTACGCCTGGGACATGGGGAGGGGAACTGCAACAGAACTCCATGTTCGAGGCATGTGAGCTGCAGAGCTCACACTGTGCATTAGATCGCCATCTGGTGTTGGGCTCGGATGCTTGCACTTTGTTGTTGTCTTCGAAGAAGTCTTTGTAGTCATGTGATAGGTGACTCCTCCTTAGGACAATAGTGCGCATGGGCATCGACTCCATCCTCAGATTGTTTTTTTCCGCCATCGGGTTCGGATGCAATTTCGACACTCCGGTTCGAAACTCGTTTTTTTGCAGCGTTTTCCACTTTTCAACGCCTGATACTGACATCGACATCTCGACGTCCCTTCCTCGATCTCCTTTCCAGCCGTCGACGCGGGCCGTTGGGCCCATCGACGCCGTAAGGCCTACTGCCCATGGAAAGGACGCCATTCCGAAAATGCCCCCAATGTGGAGCAAAGTTTCCTCACAGTGGACCACCACCAGGTCTGTAATCGGTGCCTCTCACCAGACCATAACGAGGCCACTTGTCCGGCCTGCGCCTCCTTCCGCTCCAAGAAGACAATCCGCGATCGTCGAGCCCGAAGGCACATCATGGCGCACAGGTCCGCTCCGGAACCAGTCAACATTTTCAACGAGGGTCCCGATGTTCCGGAAGAAGACTCCAAAGACCTCGCTATCATCTCCGAGGCAGAGGACTCCGACAGTTCCATCCCTTCAGGGCAGCGTGTGAGTACTACTGCCCCTGCCCCAACCCTCCCTGCAAAATCGAAGGCACCGGTCAGTACTTCGCCTACGGGCCCCAGTCGAGACCGTAAACGTGTTTCGGACGCCCCGCCTCCGGGCTCGGCACCGAACAAGAAAACAAAGCCTTCTAGTTCCTCGGCACCGACCAAACCACATGTGCCCGTTACACCGGCACCTTCGGCGCCGAAACACAAAGACCACCCGGCGCCGAAATCCAGTTCGGTCCCCAAATCCGCCTCCAAGCACGCGGATCCCTCGGCACCGAAACCGAAGCTACTCGACACACCCCTAAACTAAAGCCGGTCGAGCCTGTAGCTAAGCCGAAGGACGCCTCGACGCCTTCTAAAGCAAAGGAACATTTAAAGAAGCCATCACCACGTTCGGAACCGAAAAAGTCGGCGCCGAAAACTAATATTCAAGGAGAGGAACTGTTTACACCGGATCCCATTGATCCTAATCAACACAAACTTTATATCAATCCTAAAACAGGACACATTTCCTCTGTGCCACGTCACAAGCCTGTCCCTCCAAAGAAGGACTCTTCCGCTTCCCCTATGCCTCCTTCTTCCCCTATACCTCTCTCTAACACCCCTCCTCTCCACATCCCTATCACACCTCCTCAACCTGCGGATTCTCCCCCACATGAGTATGAGGACAACATGGGGTACGGGGATGACCCTCATAATTTATATCTGGATCCAGATAATCCACCACAGGATGACTGGGGTTATAATGACCCCCAGACCCTACAGACCTCCCCAGCCCTCCACCTTATCCCACAAAACCATCTCCACCAGATGATCACATAGGTTTTGGGCAACTCATACATAGGGCGGCCGTTTTTCATGGGGTGCATATTCACACCGACCAACCAGAGGAAGATTTTCTCCTAGACACTTTTGAACGGTCTCAAAAAACTGTTCAAACTTTGCCCATGATCAAGGGTGTCATTAAACATGCACCTGAAATTTTTAACGACCCAGTCAGAGCCAGGATCCTTAATCCTAGAGTGGATAAAAAGTATAGACCTGCCCCCGATGACCCCACCTACATCAAAGGTCAGCTCCCCCTTGACTCACTGGTCGTTTCTAATGCCAGAAAACGCGCCAATTCCCAAACTTCAGGGGATGCTCCGCCCCCTGATAAAGAATCCAAATTGTTAGATTCCTCTGGCAAACGCGTAGCTGCGCAAGCCACCAACATCTGGCGCATCGCTAACACCCAAGCTCTACTAGCTAGGTACGACAGGGCACACTACGATCAGCTAGAAACCCTCCTTCAACATCTACCTGATCAATACAAAACACAAGCCACTGACCTCATTCAAGAAGGCAAACTTATTTCCAATGCCTCCATTAAGTGCGCCTTAGACGCAGCCGACACCGCTGCTAGGTCAGTTAACACTAGCGTGCTTATCAGACGACACGCCTGGCTTCGCATTTCAGGTTTTAAGCCAGAAGTCCAGACTACCATACTAAACCAGCCATTTAACCAAAACCAACTATTTGGTCCTGCTGTCGACCCAGCACTAGAAAAGATGAAGAAGGATACTGACACTGCCAAATCAATGGGAGCATTGCAGTCCCCGCAGCAACGTGGCTCCTTTCGCCGCTCCTTTTACAGAGGGGGCTCCAGGAATACCACCGCAGACAGTTCCTCTTCCTATCGAACAAACACCCAAACCTCTCCTAATAGAGGATACTTTAGGGGTGGTTACAGAGGCAACAACTCTAAGGGCAGAGGTCGAGGTAATAATAACAACACCCGTACCTCCACCACTCCCAAACAGTGACTTTCCTCCACTTCCCCCGACCACAACACCCCTGTCGGGGGAAGGCTATCACAGTTCCTGCCTGTCTGGAACTCCATTACAACAGACAGGTGGGTGAGACAGATTATCCAACATGGCTACTGCCTGGAGCTAACAGCTACCCCCCCACCATACCACCCAGGCAGCGTCCAATGTCCACAGACCATCTTACACTTTTACAACAAGAGGTACTTTCCCTGCTTCAAAAGCACGCCATAGAGCCAGTGCCTCTGCTACAGCAGGGCACAGGGGTTTACTCCCTGTACTTCCTCATTCCCAAGAAGGACGGCACTCTCAGGCCTATTTTAGACCTCAGACCTCTCAATCAATACATACACTCAGATCATTTTCACATGATCACTCTCCAACAAGTGCTTCCCTTACTACAACAGCAAGACTTCCTTGCCACATTAGACCTCAAGGACGCCTACTTCCACATTCCCATACATCCTGCTCACAGGAAGTATCTAAGGTTCGTTCTCAATGGACAGCACTACCAGTTCAAAGTACTCCCATTCGGAGTCACCACTGCTCCAAGAGTGTTTACCAAATGCCTTGCAGTAGTAGCAGCGCATCTACGAAGACAACAAATACATGTCTTCCCATACCTGGACGACTGGCTTATCAAAGCCAAATCATCCAACCAGTGTGTCCAACACACCCACCAAACGATACAAACATTACACAACTTGGGGTTCACAATAAACTATACCAAGTCCCACCTTCAGCCCTCCCATGTCCTTCAATATCTGGGAGCCACAATAAACACTTCCACTGCTCTAGCTTACCCCAGCCCAGCCAGGATAGCCAGTATACAAACCCTTGTCCCCAGGTTTCAAATGCAACACTCTCTTCCAGCCAGAGTGTTTATGCAGCTCATCGGCATGATGGCATCCTGCATTTTTCTCGTCCCTCATGCAAAACTTCAAATGCGTCCTCTACAAGAGTGCCTAGCGCGCCAATGGAACCAGGCTCAGGGACATCTTACAGATCTGGTGTTGGTGGACAGCCGCACACATCGCTCTCTGCAGTGGTGGAACACCAACAATTTGTCCAAGGGGCGGCCGTTCCTAGAGCCGGTTCCACAAGTAGTACTAACCACGGACGCATCCCTTACAGGATGGGGAGCACACCTGTTACACCATACAACACAAGGCAAGTGGACCACTCAGCAGAAGCTGCTCCACATCAACTACCTAGAGTTACTAGCTATATTCCTAGCTCTCAAGTCCTTTCAACTCCATGTACAAAACAAAGCTGTCCTGATCCGAACAGACAACATCACAGCTATGTACTATATACAAAAACAGGGGGGGACACACACTCCACAACTGTCCCAACTAGCACAGGACATTTGGAGGTGGGCCATTCCACAAAACATATACCTTCTAGCAGAACACCTACCAGGGGTTCACAATCAGATTGCAGATCTGTTAAGTCGACAGACACAACAGATTCACGAGTGGGAACTACATCCACAAGTTCTTCTACCTTTCTTCCAGATGTGGGGCCAGCCAGACTTAGATCTGTTCGCCACACACCAAAACGCCAAATGCCCAACCTTCGCCGCCAGGTTTCCACACCTGCAGTCCAAGGGCAATGCGATATGGATGAACTGGTCCGGCAGATTTGTGTACGCTTTTCCACCGCTCCCACTCATCCCACTTGTAGTACGCAAGCTTCGACAACAGTCTCTCAAAATGATACTAGTAGCCCCTACATGGGCACGCCAACCGTGGTTCACCACACTACTGGAGCTATCAGTAGTCCCATACCAAAGACTACACCTCTCCCCAACAATGCTAACGCAGAGCCATGGAGAGATAATGCACCCAGATCCATCTCAGCTGAACCTTGCAATTTGGCTCCTGAAGTCCTAGAATTCGGTTACCTTAACCTACCCCCAGACTGCATGGACGTTATAAAAGAAGCTAGACGCCCAACTACTAGAGCCTGCTATGCAGCTAAATGGAAAAGATTCGCTATTTACTGCACTAATAATAACATCCAACCATTACAAGCCTCTACGCAAAACATCATTTGCTATTTGCTACATTTGCAAAGATGTAGTCTTGCATACTCATCCATACGTCTGCACCTCGCAGCCCTTGCTGCTTACTTGCAAAACAGACAACACTTATCACTATTCAAAGTTCCCCCATTAAAGCCTTCATGGAAGGCCTTAAGCGGATCATACCTCCCAGAGTACCACCTTCCCCAGTGTGGAATCTTAATATAGTACTTACCAGGCTCATGGGTCCACCTTTCGAACCCTTACATAAATGTGAACTTCAATTCCTTACATGGAAAGTTGCGTTTCTAATTGCAATCACTTCTCTCAGGAGAGTCAGTGAACTACAAGCTCTAACTATACAAGAGCCTTTCTTACAAATACATCATAAAAAGGTAGTTCTCAGAACAAACCCAAAATTCCTTCCCAAAGTCATTTCGCCTTTCCACCTTAACCAATCAGTAGAACTACCTGTGTTCTTCCAAAACCCAGATTCCGTGGCAGAAAGAGCTCTCCACACCCTAGATGTCAAAAGAGCCCTTATGTATTACATTGACAGAACCAAATCCTTTCGCAAAACCAAACAATTGTTTGTGGCTTTCTCTCCAAATCTGCTACCAAAAAGCCAAACGCACATTATCAGTTCCCCCTAGAGCGCACTCAACACGCAAACTAGGGGCCTCCATGGCATTCTTAGGGAACATTCCCCTAGAAGACATATGTAAGGCAGCCACGTGGTCTACAACACACACCTTCACTAAACACTATTGTGTTGATGTGCAAGCCAAGCAACAAGCTTCCGTGGGCCAAGCTGTCCTTAAAACCCTTTTTCAAACTACTGCAACACATACAGGTAACCACCGCTAGGGGAGATACTGCTGTACAGTCTATGCACAGTGTGAGCTCTGCAGCTCACATGCCTCGAACGGAAAATGCTACTTACCAGTATGCATCTGTTCTTGGCATGTAGAGCTGCAGATCCTCACACGCCCACCCACCTCCCCGGGACCTGTATGTGCTCCAGTCCTATCTTAATTAGATACACACACATGGACATCTCTTTTCTTTTCTACTAACTCCATCACTCCCCAATATGGCGAAAAACAATCTGAGGATGGAGTCGATGCCCATGCGCACTATTGTCCTAAGGAGGAGTCACCTATCACATGACTACAAAGACTTCTTCGAAGACAACAACAAAGTGCAAGCATCCGAGCCCAACACCAGATGGCGATCTAATGCACAGTGTGAGGATCTGCAGCTCTACATGCCAAGAACAGATGCATACTGGTAAGTAGCATTTTCCTTTCTCACACACTGTGAGGTGAAAAACGACAAAGTCAACATGGCACCCTGCTTTGATGCCATGCCGGCCAGCACTGCCTGAAGGCATTGGGACGAACTCAGACTTTGACCTCTGCACCCGGCAGCCCCTGTGCTGCTGGTGGTGCAGTTGAGGTACTCACTTGACCCTTGCTGACTTTTGGGCCCGAAGACTGGATTTGTAAGTGTGGTACTTACCTGTTAAACAGCATTGTTTTCCCCATAGGATAGAATTGAACGGCTTCAAAAAATATTTTAAGTGTCGACTTTTGAAAGTGAAAAGTATTTTTATTTAAAACCGTACTTATCTTATTGCGAAGATCTTTGTCTTAAAATACAAACAAAGGATATTTTTTACTGGAAGTGGTGTGGGTCTCCTTTTAGGTCTCGCCTAGGCAGTGCTTGCACTGTCTTTTCGAGACATGCTGGATTCAGGAATGGACTTGAAACTCCGTCCATTTCCACCCATCTTTTCAATTGGCTCCTGTTACTGTCCTTGCTAAATGATTGCATTGGATTTATAAAGAGACTTAGTAGTTCTTTTTAACCTTCCATGAGGACTGGCCCATTTACTTGTCTTGTTACTAGGTATTTTTTATTTACAGTCTGTGGGCACTATTTTCTTAAAGGACTTTCTCCTGGCTGCTGTTGCAGGCACGACACACACTCCTGCAACCCTTTGTTTTGCAGTTGCAGCGCGATCCTGACTGGAAGGTATTGGAGTGCTTTACGTGAGCATCAGTTCCTAAGTAGCAGCTCGCTGCTATAACATTTTCCAGCAAGGACATCAGACGGCATTAGGTTTGGTCCTCCACTCATTTTCTAAAAACCATGACTTCAACAAAGGGCTCTTATCCTCTTTCCTCAATTTTTTTCCTCTGTGAAATGGATCCAAAAAAGAAAAACTATTTGGCTGTAAATGTCTTCTTCGGACACTCTCCCACAACCGCTTGTTTTGCAGTTGTAGCGCGTACCTGACCAGAAGGTATTGGAGCACTTTACTGAGCACCAGTTCCAAAGTGGCAGCTCACTGCGATTTGCTCCTCAGCTCAGATTACCTGTAAAGGGCATGCTTGTGTGCTTTCACCCCCAGCTTCACGTTGCGCTCGCTCATTTGCTTTTCTCCCCAGCCCTCCATGTTGCTCTCTCGTTTGCTTCCGCATGCCCTTCGTGTCCCTTCCCCCACCTGCGCCCTCAGTTTTGCTTCCTGTAGGAAAGTGGGTTTCTGTTGTAGTAAATCCCCCTTCCCCTCACAAGCACACGTTTTGCCTGATTTCTGTTGCACTTTGACTTGATGGGTCCTTGGTCCCTGCCGGACAGGGCCTGTTCTTGCCCTAAAAACTGTACCATTGTTGTCCACAATTGGCACATTTCTGGCCACATGTAAGTCCTTTGTAAAAGGTACCATGGGGACCAAGGGCTGCAGCACATATAGTGCCACCCTTAGAGGTCCTGTAACTTAACACACACACTGCCATTGCAGGCTACGTGTTTTGATGCAGAGAAAAGTGAAGAGTCGACATGGCACACATACCTGTGTGCCATGCCTGCAACCCACTGCCTATGGTATAAGTAAGTCATCCCTCTAGCTTGGTGCACTATACCCCCTAGTGAGGGTACAGTTGAATGAGCACTGTACCTCTACGATGTCTAAGTCCACTCTTAGATATTGTAAGTACAGTAAATCCATAAGGAGTATATGGTCTGGGAGTTGGTCATTACGAACTCCACAGCACAATAATGGCTTTACTGAATTCTGGTAAGTTTGGTAGCAAACTTCTCAGCATAATAAACCCACACTGATGCCAGTTTGGGAATTTACTATAAAAAGCACGCAGAGGGCATCTTAGAGATGCCCCCTGAATAACGACCAGCTTCTAGTGTATTGGCTGACTGATCTCTGCCAGCCAGCTGCCACCAGACAGATTTCTGACCTCCTGGGGTGGGAGCCTTTGTGATCCCAGAGGTCAGGAACAAAGCCTGCTTTGGGTGAAGGTGCTTCTCACCTCCCCCTTGCAGGAACAGCAGCACTTGGCGGTGAGCCTCAAAGACTCCCTCTTGTGTTATGCTGATCTGGGCAGCTCCAACCAGTGGAGTTGCCCACCCCCCCGGCCTCACCTCACTTTTTGGCTGCAGGACATGCGGGAAGCTTAGTAAACAGGGTAGGAGTGTCCACCTTGGCTTGGCACACCACTGAGGTGAGCAGAGATGAACTCCTACCTCCAGAATTCGCCAACTTGGTTTGGACCCAATCAGAGTTGGGGAATGTGCTCGCTCCCCCACGTGGGGTGAGCATGCCAATGGAGAAGTCCCCCTAAGGTCAGCCCATTGGCTACTAACTCAAGACCCCTAAAATGCCCCCTAAATGTAGTATTTAGAGGACAACCCTTAAACCAGGAATTCAGTATTGATAACCTATGAAGACTGGAACCCGAAGACCGCAGCAGTGAAGTCTCCAGGCCCAACTGACTTGACCCCAGCCATACTGGCCTGCCTGCAGCTTCTAAATCCCTGTAAGAGAAAACAGCTTCAAAAAGGATCGGCAACCTCCAGACTTGGTGAGGACTGATCCCCAACTTCAATAATGACTCAAGGCTCCCGAGGACAGCGGCCCTGTCCACAAAAGAAGATAAAGACCTGAGAAACCCTGCTCCCGGACTTACCTTTGCACCCACAGTCCAGGATCCGTGTCCAGAAAGTCCACAGGTCCTGAAGTGGTTCCCCAGCGGTCCTAACCTCCAAACCATCGAGAAGTGTCCCCTACAAGGTCCTGTGTCGACGCCTGCAGCCTCTTCACGATGACCCTCCTCTACTGCGATCTTCCTGCAAGGAGAAAACCTGACGTCAAGACACCCCTGCAGAACCGGACCCGTGTCCAGTCGACCAGTTCCAAAGGTGTCCTGACATCCTCCTGCAACCTAAGATATTTACCTGGCTGTTGATTTCCCTCGTCTGGCTCCCTGACTGACGCCTGCAGCCCAAGACCGATTTTGAAGATCCTCATAGAATAGCATCGGGCGCCCGACGTTGTGCAAGCACCCTGCACCCAGCCGTCCCTGTGCCGCAGGTGGTGCAATATTGGTGCTGCCTTGGGTCCCCCTTTTCCCTCGCCAAAACCCCAGAAGATCTTTGCCCCAGCCCGATTGGCCTACCCGTGAGCAGCCTCAACACTCAGTGCCCCCAGCCTCATTGGTTAGCAATGCCCCCGGTGCCGAATTTGCACTCTGCACCCGGCTGCCCCAGTGTCACTGAGGGTGCAGCTTCAGTGTAGAACCTAGCCTTGCTGGACCCTGGTTCAGTTTACTTACCTTCAATTGCAAACTTTGTTTTTCCCATAGGAACCCATGTTATATTAGTCCAGCAAATGTTCAAAGGTGTGATGTAACTTCCGCTACATCTGGCATGTTAAGTTTCTGAACGGACATCCATGTTACTAGCTATAGAATTTACCACTTTCCTGTTCACTTGACAGCAGAATCTGTCACTCAACACTCACTGTGACAAGTGTGAAAGTGGGAGAAAACACAAGTGGGGATGGATGTGAGTAGATAGGGGCGAACAAGGGTATTCTTGCTAGAGAGAGGGGCAGCCTGAAAGAGACAGATGGGTAGAGTTTGTAAGTAGACACATTTATAAACGTACTCCTGGTATTATGAATACATTTTTTGACGTTTCAGTCTGTATGTAGCCGCATTTATGTTCTTCTCATGAAATTGTTGATACTTTTTGTGAGTAAAAAATGTAAGTTGCAAGTAGTATAGCACGAACTGCTTCTAGGTGTTTCCGAGAGCTGTCGGCTAGTAGCAGGTTTGTGTTTACATCGACTGACCCAGTTTTCGTAGTCTCTCAGGGGTATGAAGCGATGCTTACATTATAGAATAGAATACCATACAATACAGGCCCTGGCACTGCAGAGATGTGCTCCATAACCATGAGGAGCATTAGAACCACTTGTGCTGTGACCGAACCTGGTTCCAATACAGGGGTGGAAATGTGAGGGAGGGTGTCCCCCTGTATAGTATTAGCATTTGCTATGTCGATTCAATAGGAAATATCCTTTGTTTGAGTCTCTATTCTCTCAGCACAGCTGTTTACCTGAAAGGATTGATAATAGAGAGACACTCAAATGAAGGCCTAACAACTACATTTTTCAGTTTTTAAAAGTAAATTCAGGCTGGGAAAACTGATGTTTTCCTACTGTGTTTAGATGTAGAAATAAGTAAACAAGCCTTGACAATGCCAATAGGCCTGGCTTCTGAATGAAAGTGCCTCTTCAGTCATTGATGTCTTTAGAGACTCAATAAGGAAGCAATCACATGCGCTGTCACTCATTCTTGCACCCAGGCATCCATTCAACCTCTCACTTACTTAATCTTATATTCACTCATCAACACAATCACAATAAAATACACAACCAAACTCAACAACATTTGCAAGATAAATTACCAGATTAAAAGTAGAAAAAAGAAAACCTGCTGCTGCCTAGACATGGTGGAAATATGTCTGTAATCACAAATAAAACTAAACATAGGACGTAGTGGCCATCTTGAAATGGTAGTTTCATTGTTAGTGTGTCTTTGTTTATATACTCCTGTATGGCTGCCACATTTTGGCCATCTTGGAATACTAAAACAACTATACACTATAGACAATACAGTGCCATGATATTTGTCGTTAGGTCGAGCCTAGCAGCGCACATGCACTGCTCTGCGAGGCAAGGTGTATTCAATACATAGGCTTCAAGTTGACCCATCGTTTGTCATTGGTTGTTCCGGGTGCCTTTCTAAATTCCTTACTTTTGAATGATAAATCTTGCCCATTTGTCCCTCTTTTTCGAAGTCCTCTAGGCAGTGCTGCAGCTGTCTCTGTTCCTAGTGGTAATTCCTCATTATTAGTCCTCTATGCAGTGCTGCTAGCTGCTTCTCTGGTCCCAGTAGTTATTCCTCATTATCAATTCTCTACACAGTGCTGCTAGCTTCTACTGTAGTCCCATCGGTAATTTCTCATTCGAAGTCTTCCAGACAGTGCTGCAAGCTGCTACTCTGGTACCATTGGTAATTTCTCATTATAACTCTTCCAGACAGTGTTACAAGCTGTTACTCTGGTCCTGTCAATAATTTGCCCTTTCGAAATCCTCTAGGCAGTGCTGCTACTGTGTCTTTGGTCACAGTGGTAATTTCTCATTCTAAGTCCTCTAGGCAGTGCTGCTAGCTGCTTCTCAGGTCTTAATCGGTAATTCCTCATTCTAAGTCCTCTAAGTACTGCTGCAGCTGCATCTTTGGTCCTGTCAGTAATTCTAAGTCCTCTAGACAGTGCTGCTAGCTGCTTCTCTGGTCCCATCAGTAATTCCTCATTCTAAGTCCTCTAGGCAGTGCTGCAGCTCTCTCTGGTTACACATCCACTACACTCCAAATCAAAACACATAATTAAAACATTGTCATTTACAATACCAATAGCTCTAACTCTTACAAATGCGAAACCTATTGCATTGCAAATGCTTATTGAGTCGTGTGTCCCTTATTGGTCAATGTTGTGCAATAAATGTCTTACACTCCTCTGTGTTAGGCCTACGGCTGCTCGCCCACACTACCACTAAGAGAGCACTTTGGATTTTACTTTGAGCCCTCTACACTTTTGGGGAACCCCTGGACTCTGTGCACGGTGTAACCACCTAGTGGCAATACGATATACAGAGCCAGCTTCCTACATAAGGGAAGTAAGGGAGACCATGAACTTGAATTTTATTATCCACTTATCCTTAGCATGATTTGTGCTTGTTTGGAGTGATACTGCAGTTGCTTATTTATTGTGAATAATGTTGATATTGTACCAGATTGTTTTCTAATGTGAAGAAGAAAAGTACACATATTGCTCTACTCACATGATGGCTATGGTATTCATTATTTCTTTCTAGGAGAAGGATGATCCCATCAACCTTACTACAATAAGATGTAGGCTTCAGGAGAGTCTATCACCCGTTTATGCCAGTCCAGAAGAATTTATACGTGAGGTCTGGGTGATGTTTAAGAAGGTCAGCAAGAGTGCAGAGGTGAGATAATTGAGATTGTGCTCATAATCACAACTGCTTATTGTGACTTTGCATGAACAACAAATTTGCCATTTGGTTGGTAGGTGGCTATGACTTATCAAGTAAAAGATCAAGGTTTGCAGTAAACCTGAATTAGCAGGATATGTTTTTTTGGTTCTGTTCCTTTGCTTACATCATCCCTCCATATCTCAAACTTATCTCTCCTAGCTTTGCCCTACAATACCCTTTTGCGCAGATAACATTTACATCATATTGCATACTAACAAAGTTCAGTACTTTGTATATTCTACCTTTTGCCTGTTTGCCACCTTTACATTGGACTGTACCAGGAGACTTTTAAATGCATAGAGGTCTATACTATTTGAAGTCTGGATTGGTTGCCATGTCTACTTCCAGCCTCAAGCCCCTTGTTATCAATCAAGGTAGTTCCAATTTGTCTTCCTTTTATTTTCTTCTTTGAATTTGATTTTGTGCCTTTTTAATACCGTTGAAAACTGTAAGTTCGAGGCATGTGAGCTGTAGATCACATGCTTTGCATAAGATCGCCATCTAGTGTTGGGTCCGGATGTTCGCACTTTGTTTTTCTGGAAGAAGTTTACCCTAATCACGAGGTAGAGGACTCCTCCCTTGGGTGATAGTGCGCATGGTCATCGACTCCATCTTCAGATTGTATTTTTCCGCCATCGGGTAACTAGCTGCGCTCCGGTTCGACGTCGATCCTCCGGTCCTTCTCGGCGCGTATCACTTCACATTCGGCGGTATTGTTCTCGATCGCGTTCCCCTTTCTTCGCGGACCGTGATTCCTAAAGAAAAATTTCGAACGGAGAGCTCGTGGTAGGCCGTCCGGCCTAGCTCCTGGTTCGACTCGCAGTCGATGGAACGAACTCCTTTCAAGTTCTGTCGGTGCCACGCGAAATACCCGCGCACCGACTCACACGAGGTGTGCAACTTGTGTTTGTCACCCGATCACAGAGAAGAACACTGCGACGCGTGCTGAGCTTTCCGCTCCAAGAAGACTCTTCGCGATCGTCTGGCCCGACGTCGCAACATGCAGAGACGACAGACTCCATTCCGGACCTCTTCGGACCTGAATCGGAGGAGGAGGAGGGCGGCGAGCCCATCGGAGCCGATGAGGAACAGGAAGATATCTTCATTTCCGAGCACAGCTCCGACGAGGATGAAGACATACCGCATGGACAACGTACCGTGAGTACAGTCCCTACCTCGCCCTACCTTCCACTTCCATCGAATAAAAAGGCTTCGGACCAACCTGCGCTTTCGGGCCCCGGTGGGCGCCGAGAACAAGCTTCCGAAACTCCGCCTTTGGGCTCGGCACCGAAGCCCCGCCTTCGGGCTCGGCACCGGAGCCTAGTAGAAAGCCTTCAGGCTCCGAAAAGCCCCATGCCAAATCGGGCACCGGACCAAAGACTCCGGAGCCGAAGAAAAAGTCTGGCACCGAACACCCTCCTTCGGCACCGAAACAGACTTATGATCCGAAAATTCCGGCCAAGAAACATTCGGAGCCAAAACTGAAAGACGCCGAAATCACCTAAAAAGCATGTTTTCGGTGATCCGCTCGACAAACCAGATCCGAAAATAAAAATTCTGGTTATACACCCAAAGACTGGACATATCACCATTAAAGTGACTTTAAAGAGAGGTGCTACTACACAAGAGGAATACCACATACATTAAAGAAGAGAACTGTCGGGACAAATCCTTCCCCTCCTCCTCTTCCTCTTCCTCTTCCTTCACCTTCTCTACCACAGACTATACCTGTGCCAACTTCACCTGAGCTCTCACCACCACACACACCTGACAATCCGGGGGATGGGGATAATGATGACGATTAGCCTGGAGACGTGTGGGATGACTATAATACTGATTCTCCCACTGACAACGACCCAGACATATATCCTACCAGACCCTCTCCACCAGATGACCGTGTAGGATTTGTTGATTTGTTAAGTAGGGCTGCTACTTACCATGGAGTCGCGCTACATAAAGAATCCCTTGAAGAGGACTTCCTTTTTGAGACACTACACAACACACAATTGTCTACACACATGTTGCCCATGTTGAAAGGCATGACCAGACAGGTTGACGACATTTTTAAGGATCCCGTTAGTGCACGTATCCTTACCCCTAGGGTAGATAAAAAATACAAGCCTGGTCCATCAGATCCAGTCTACATAAAGGGTCAACAACCATTAGATTCATTAGTAGTTTCTAATGCACGAAAAAGGGCAAACTCCCAGACTACTGGAGACGCACCACCCCCAGACAAAGTCTAAACTCCTTGATGCTTCAGGGAAAAGTATAGCCTCCCAGGCTGCTAACTTGTGGCGTATTTCCAACACACAGGCGTTGCTAGCACGCTATGACCGCGCACACTGGGATGAGATGGAACAACTGATCCAATTTCTTCCCCAGGAACATAAATCCAAAGCGCAAGACCTGGTTCGTGAGGGACAGTTAAATTCTAATAACCAAATTAGATGCTCCCTAGATGCTGCTGATACATCTGCCAGAGCGGTGAACACTAGTATTCTTTTAAGAAGACACGCCTGGCTACGCATATCAGGGTTTAAACCGGAAGTTCAGACTTCCATATTAAACACACCCTTTGACAAGGAACACCTTTTTGGACCAATGGTAGACACTTCACTAGATAAAATGAAGGATACTGAAGTGGCTAAATCCATGGGAGCCCTTCAGTCTCCACAAGGGCGTGGTTCCTTTCGTCGCTCCTTCTATCGGGCAGGCTCTAAAAACACTTCCTCTGACACTGCGTCCACCTATAAGGGCAATAACCAACCCTCAGGTTCCAAGGCAATTACAGAGGTAATAACGGCAAGGGCAGAGGTTCCAATACACGTACCTCCCCCTCCAATACAAAACAGTGACTTGCCCATAGTTCCCTCCGACCACTTAACACCTGTAGGGGGACGACTGTCACAATTTCTACCAAAGTGGCATTCAATAACAACCGACAAATGGGTTCTCCAAATTATCCATTCTGGTTACTGCCTGGAGTTCATCAACACTCCTCCAAACATTCCCCCAAAGTCACACAGACTTCCACAGGATCACCTAGACCTTCTCAAACAAGAAGTACAATCCCTGTTACTCAAACAAGCCATAGAGCCCGTACCGCCAAAACATCAAGGTAGGGCGTGTACTCATTTTACTTTCTAATTCCAAGAAAGGACGGCGCTCTCAGACCCATATTGGATCTCAGAGAACTCAATTGTTGCATACAGTCAGACCACTTCCACATGGTAACACTGCAACAGATACCGGCTCTTTTGCAAAAAGGCGATTTTCTTTCTACTCTAGATTTAAAAGACACCTACTTTCATATTCCAATCCATCCGGCTCACCGCAAATTTCTCAGGTTTGTGGTAGCAGGTCAACACTACAAATTCAGGGTGCTCCCATTCGGAGTCACCCCTGCCCCCAGAGTCTTCACAAAATGTCTGGCGGAAGTAGCTGCGCATCTCAGAAGACAAAGCATACATGTCTTTCCCTATCTGGACGACTGGCTCATTAAGGTAGCACATATCAGCAATGTCGCAAGCACACTTCAGTAACCATTCAGCTGCTTCAACAGCTAGGATTCTCAATCAATGTGTTAAAATCACATTTTCAGCCAAATCAAATTCAGGATTACCTAGGAGCCACTCTAGACGCTAGCGTAGCCCAATGCAGCCAGAATTCGAAACATTCAGGCGCTCGTTCTAAAATGTCAACCTACTCAGTGGCCCAACTCAGAGAAAACCGAGGTCCTCATCCTCGGACCCTGCACCACCGCCTGGGACAACACCTGGTGGCCCTCCGCCCTCGGGAGCCCACCCACCCCTACAGGCCACGCTCGTAACCTCGGCATCATCCTGGACTCCTCCCTCTCCATGAACCGCCAGATCAACGCCGTCGCCTCCACCAGTTTCAACTGCCTTCGCATCCTCCGTAAGACCTTCAAGTGGATCCCCCCCGACTGCAGAAAGACCGTCACCCACGCACTCATCACCAGCAGACTGGACTACGGCAACGCCCTCTACGCCGGAATCAACAAAACTCTTCTACACAAACTCCAAACCGTCCAGAACGCTGCAGCCAGACTCGTCCTCGGGGCACCGCGCCACGAGCACATGACCCAACACCTACGAGGCCTCCACTGGCTCCCCGTCGAAAAGAGGGTCACCTTCAAACTCCTCACCCACGCCTACAAATCCAACATCGGACCCAAATACCTCAACGAGAGACTATCCTTCCACGTACCCAGGAGGAACCTCCGGTCCGCCGACCTCGCCCTGGCAGAGGTCATCCGCAGAAACGGAACCGGCGGGAGGGCTTTCTCCTACATCGCACCGAAAACCTGGAACGAGCTCCCTGTTAACATCAGACGCTCCCCGACTCTGCACACGTTCAGGAAGAACATCAAGACCTGGCTCTTCGACTGACCCAAAGCTGGAGCCGCTCTCCCTCCCCCCCTCCCCCCCCCTCCTCCCCCAGCGCCTTCAGACCCTCACGGGTGAGTAGCGCGCTTTATAAACCCCTGATTGATTGACTCAGTCACTTCCAGCTCGAGTATTTATGCAACTGCTGGGAATGATGGCATCTTGCATCATGATCGTTTCCCACGCCAGGTTACACATGCATCCACTTCAGGAGTGTTTAGCCAGTCAGTGGAATCCGTCACAAGGTCTATTAACCAATCTAGTGTTGGTAAGCGGCCGTACTCATCGCTCTCTGCTGTGGTGGAACACACAAAACCTGTCAAAAGGGCGGCCGTTCATAGACCCGATTCCACAGACCGTATTAACAGCTGACGCTTCCCTTACTGGCTGGGGAGCTCATCTTCTACAACACACAGTGCAAGGGCGGTGGAGCCTACAGCAAAGGTTGCTTCACATCAATCATTTGGAACTCATGGCAATCTTTCTAGCGCTCAAAGCCTTTCAAGATCACCTGTCTGACAAAGCTGTACTAGTCCGAACCGACAACATGACAGCTATGTATTACATACAAAAGCAGGGGGAACACACTCTCTCCAACTGTCACACTTAGCCCAACAAGTCTGGAGGTGGGCGATTCACCACTACATTTATCTCCTAGCAGAGCATCTCCCAGGAGTCAACAATCAAATTGCTGATCTCAGCAGGCAAAGTTATCAGATACAGGAGTGGGAACTTCACCCTCAAGTTCTCCACCCATACTTTCAAGCCTGGGGAGTCCCTCACATAGACCTGTTCGCAACACCCGAAAACGCAAAATGCCAAAGCTTCGCCTCCAGGTATCCACACCCGTTGTCCAAAGGCAATGCTTTATGGATGAACTGGTCAGGGATATTTGCCTACGCTTTTCCGCCTCTCCCACTCATTCCATCAGTGGTTCGGAAACTCAGGCAAACATCACTCACGCTTATACTAATAGCTCCAACAAGGGCACGTCAACCCTGTTGGAACTCTCTCTGGTACCACACCAAAAATTAGATTTAACTCCCAGTCTCCTCACACAGAGCCATGGAGAAATCAAACACCCAGATCCCAAACGGCTAAACCTTGCGATCTGGCTCCTGAAGTCATAGAGTTTGGTTATCTCAACCTTCCACCAGACTGTATGAACATTATTAGAGAGGCCAGAAAGCCTACCACAAGAGCCTGCTATGCAGCCAAATGGAAGCGTTTTGTTATCTATTACAATAACAATCATATCAACCCTCTTGTTGCTTCCATACAGAACATACTGTGCTACCTATTACATTTACAGCAGTCAGTATTGGCCTATACATCCATCAGACTACATCTTGCTGCCATAGCAGCTTACCTTCAAAATAGGCAACACTTATTGCTTTTTCGAGTGCCCGTCATCAAAGCATTCATGGAAGGCCTAAAAAGGGTAATACCACCAAGACTTCCATCTGCCCCAGTATGGAACCTTAACATAGTCCTCACAAGGCTAATGGGTCCACCATTTGAACCCATGCACAAATGTGAACTACAGTTCCTTACTTGGAAAACAGCTTTCCTCATTGCAATCACTTCATTGAGGAGAGTGGGTGAACTACAGGCACTAACCATAGAAGAACCCTTTTTCCAGTTACATAAAGATAAAGTAGTTCTTCGTACCAACCCTAAATTCCTACCTACGGTTGTATCTGAATTTCACATCAATCAATCGGTTGAATTACCTGTGTTCTTTCCTCAACCTGACTCTGTTGCAGAATGAGCTTTACATACCTTAGATGTCAGAAGAGCTCTTTTGTATTACACTGAAAGAACAAAGTCATTTCGTAAAACCAAACAACTCTTAGTAGCTTTTGCACCACCTCATAAAGGCAATCCTATTTCTAAATCAGGAATTGCTAGGGGGATTGTTAAGTGTATTCAGATTTGTTATCAAAAAGCCAAAAGGGCTCTCACAGTACCCCCTAGAGCACATTCCACTTGCAAGTTAGGGGCTACAATGGCTTTCTTAGGGAATATCCCTATTACCGATATATGCAAAGCTGCAACATGGTCTACACCACACACATTCACCAAGCACTATTGTGTAGATGTGTTAGCAAGACAACAAGCTAATGTGGGCCAAGCAGTACTAAAAACGTTATTTCAGACAACCCCAACAGTTACAGGATAGCCACCGCTTCAGGGAGACTGCTGTACAGTCTATGCAAAGCATGTGATCTACAGCTCACATGCCTCGAACGGAAAATACTACTTACCCAGTATGCATCTGTTCTTGGCATGTAGAGCTGTAGAATCTCATGCGGGTACCTGTAGCTGCTGTAGTTTTCTGTTTAGTAAAACATACTTACACGTGGACATCTATATTCTTTACGACTATTCCATTCTCTCACCCTCTGTGGAAAACAATCCGAAGATGGAGTCGATGACCATGCGCACGATCACCTAAGGGAGGAGTCCTCTACCTCGTGATTAGGGAAAACTTCTTCTAGAAAAACAAAGTGCAAACATCCGGACCCAACACTAGATGGCGATCTTATGCAAAGCATGAGATTCTACAGCTCTACATGCCAAGAACAGATGCATACTGGGTAAGTAGCATTTTCCTTCCTGCTGTAGGAAAGTGCCCCTTTTTGACACGATCACCCCCACATTTTGCCTGGTATTTGATGCAATTTCGACAGAAGTGCACTGGGTTCCTGCTGTCAAGGTTCCCAGTGCCAGATCTTTTTCCCCTAAAACTGTACAATTGTTCCCCCAATTGGCAATACCTTTAGCACTCCCTGTAAGTACCTAGTAAATGGTATCACTGGTACGTAGGGCAGGGAGGCTAAAGAGGTTCCCTAAGGGCTGCAGCATGTATTGTGCCACCCTAAGGGACCCCTCAGCACACTCATGCCATTGAAGGCTGCGTGACATGTTGCAAAGAAAAGTGAAGACATGACATGACACACCTCCTGCGTGCCACACCTGCAGACATTTTATGTAATATGTCGCCCCTAGAGCAGGTCTTACAGCCCAAAAGCAGGGTGCTTTATATTAAATTTGAGGACATACCTGCACGAGCAGAGATGCCCCTATGATGACCATGACAATTCTTGGACATTGCCAGTTAACAGGGAAGCCATCTTGAGTATATGTACTGGGCACTGGTGATTGAGTTCCACACCAACATGATGGCTTCACTGAAACTAAAGATGTTTGGTATCAAACATCTCATATTAATAAGCCCACGCTGATTCCAGTGATGCATTTATTAATGCATGCACCCAGAGGGCACCTTAGAGGTGCCCCCAGAAAACCTACCAACTACTATTGTGCTGGCTGACTGGTCCTGACCATCCTGCCACCACAGATGAGTTCTCCAGTATTGGATCTTTCATAGATTCACATGCTTGAATCATCCCCGTCGTGGTAGTGGGAGTCCCACGGTATACATATAAAAGCAGTAGATAAAATTACCATAGGCTACCATGCAATGAAAAGTCAGTGCCATAGCCTATCCACCTTCTTTTGTAAAAAGAACCAAATCCAACCAACAGCCAATTAGGCGACGGCACCCTCTAGAACAATTCCAAGAGAGGCTAGGTTCCTCAGATTTTCTACCACACATCTTGTGAAAGGGAGTTTCCCTGAGCTCTGCTCAGTTTTTTTTTTTTTTCTCTGTTTCTTCAAGTTTCTTACCAGTATTTTCTTCAAACATGTCTGAATCTTCTAAGAAGGGTCTCTTCAGGTCGTGTGGATCATGTGGAAAAAAGAGGCTGCATTCTGAAGACCCACATAAGAGCTGCATCTACTGCCTTTACCCTCAACACAAGGTAAAAGGTTGCAAGATATGTAGAACCTTTTCTACTAAGACCCTCAAGGACAGGGAGGGTAGACTACTTATTTGGCTTCAAAAACTTAAGGCAAAATCTGATGTTCTCTCTGAGGATGAGGAGAGCTCTACCTCATTGACATCTAAAGAAACACCTAAAAGGAGAGAAAGATCTCTTGAATCTCCTGAGGGTTCAAAAAAGAAGGCATCAAAGAAATCTCGTCATGAGGAAGAAAGTACCTCACAAAAAGGAAAGCTTCCATTTCCTACTGAGGAAAAAAGCCTTAATAAAGACAAAGACAAATATTCTTCTATCCATTCAATGAAGATATCTGTCTCAAAGAAGCTTGTACCGCCGACGGCGTTAATTTCTGTGTCTTAGTCATCGAGAAAACCATCTTCAAAACAAGTTTCTCCTTCATCGTCATCGAAGAAATCTCCGACGCCGGTCCCGTCGACTATGTTTCAGGTGACGTGTGCTGTACCGCCGACGATCTCATCATCGACGACGACTTCAACTTTTTTGTCGGCGTCCTAGTCGACGACGGTGGTCCCGTCGACGTCTACGACTGCGACGACAATCTCGTTGACAATACCGACGACTGCCTTATCCGGTCCTATCATGTCCTCGTCGACGATGCAGACACCGCTACCATCGACGAAATTGTTCTACTCCACGCCTGGCCGTAAGCGTCCATCTTCCCTGCAGCTTACACCAATGTATCCATCGACAACGTTCTCATCGACGATAGTCGACGAGACAATTTTTGCAAAAATCCTGCAATAATTTCTCCTTTACCTCCTTCAACATTCTTGGAGGAATCTGATGATGAAGGGATGTTTGGACCTGCGGATAGTCCTTCCCAATTACATGTATAGTATCAGGAAGATGACGAGGACTATGGTGGATACTATCAGCAGGAATATCCCCCTCCTCATGCAAAACTGCAATATATGTAGCCAGTTTCTGAACCTATGGTCCACCTTCCTGATGCAATGGTACAAGATCTTCAGGATTTAATACGAGACTATCGTACACGTTTTCCTTCAGCACCTGTTCCTCCACCTCCTCAACCTCCACCGCCAGTTGCTACACCACCTCGTACTTCTGTGCCTGTGTCCGCACCGTCCCCGATGGGAGATATTAGTGGGCCGCATGATGAGGGAGAGATTGAGGATAACCAGCCTCAGAAGGAGGGTCAAACAGGGGATGAGTGGGATGACTGTCATATCTACACCAGCTTCTCCATCTCCTCAAATGATAGAATCTCCTCCAGAGGACATCGGCGACTTTCATGCTTTAATTGAGAGAGCAGCAGCACGTTTCCAACTATCTCTAACAGTAAAGCAATCAGACTGCTTTCTTTATGATTTTAAAGACACATCCAGGAAATTGGTTAGGTCTATCCCTATTGTTGACCACATATGGGAAGAAGGATTAAAGGTGATGAGCACACCAGCCACTGTTATTCCGCTTTTGCCTAGAATTGACAAAAAATACTAGTCTCCGGGTGATGCTCCAGCGTGCCTTATAAGTCATCCTAAGCCTGATTGTCATCTCGCAGGCTGCACAGCGGAGATCGAGGAATCCTCTAACGCCCATCCCTGCTCCACCTGACAAGGAAGGGAGGCGTTTGGATAATATTGGAAAGAGGTTTACAACCACATCAGGAGCAACTGTTCGAGCTGCCAACGCTCTTGCGATTCTAGCCAGGTATGATCGCCCAATGTGGTCGGATATTGCCCAATTTTTAGATCTACTTCCAGAAGACAAAAAGATGGAAGCGAGGAAAATCCTGCTTGAAGGAGAGAGGTCAGCATCCAAAATTATTGCTGCGTCCATGGATATTGCGTCTAGGTTTCCGCCAGCTTGCTGGAGCCACTGTTCTGAGACGCCAGGGTTGTCTGAAAGCAACTATGTTCCGCCCTGAAGTACAAGGCAAAATTTTGGATATGCCGTTTGATGGCGAGTCACTCTTCGTCAAGCATGTTGATGATGCTTTGCAAACCATCAAAACAGATACTGACTCGGCTAAGGCCCTAGGAGCGCTCCATTTCAGGAAAACCCCCTTTCGTGGAGCGCGGGGCAGAGGAAATTATTCTTTTCGAGGCGGTTATCAAAGGTACCAACCTCAATCATACACCTCCTACAGGCCGCCCTACCAGTAGCAACAGCAATATCGCGCACCACTGCAGGCTGCCTACTCTAGACAGCCTAGACGAAAACAACAGGCTCAGCCCAGAGATACGGGCCGTAAACAGTGACGATGTTTTGCCACCTGCCGCTCCTTTGAATTCCCGGAAGAAAATCCCTCTCTCTCATTTCCTGAATCAATGGAAAGATATAACCTCAGACAAATGGGTCCTAGATATAATAAGGTATGGACATACATTAGAGTTCACCACAACGCCACCTCATCACCCACCTCAAAGATCAACAACGCATCATCTTCAGTTATTAAAGAAGAAGGCTTTAATAATGCTGCAAAAAGGAGCAATAGAGCGTGTTCCACGTTTTCAGAGGGGGAAAGGTTTTTACTGTCGCTTTTTCCTCATAAAAAAGAAGAGGCTGGGGGATTGGTGTCCCATTTTAGACCTCAGAAAACTCAACAAATACCTGCTGAAGAAATCCTTTCGCATTGGTCACTCTTCAGGAGATTTTACATCTTCTGAACCACTCGGATTTTTTTAGCAAGCCTGGATCTGGAAGATGCCTACTTCCATATCCCTATTCACCCAAAGCATCGCAAATTTCTACGGTTCTCTGTGGCAGGCGCGCATTATCAGTTCAAGGTCCTTCCATTTGGCCTTCACTCAGCTCCACGGGTTTTTACCAAGTGCTTTTACCAAGTGCTTTCAGCGTTCCTACGGCTGAAAGGCTTACAGATCTTCCCATACCTTGACGATTGGCTGGTAAAAGCTTCTTCTCTTCGTCAGGCTTCAGAAGACATCTCTTTCTGCCTACAACTGTTCCGCTCTCTGGGTCTCGCAGTCAATCTTCGAAAATCCATTCTAGCTTCTTCTTGGAGGTTAACGTTTCTAGGAGCACTAATAGCCACTCTGCAAAACAAGGTATACTTATCAACGGAAAGGCTGAACGCCATCTTGTTTCTGGCTCACGACCTTCACAGAAGAAAGTGCGCTTCTGTACGTCTCCTCAAATCCTTTCTTGGAATGTTGTCTTCCGCCATTCTCATGGTTCCTCATGCTCGGCTGAGGATGAGACCATTTCAAGAGCAGTTAGACGCCCAATGGCTTCAAATATCAGGATCATTCGACGACGTAGTTCGGATAACTCCGATCTTGAAGGAGGCACTTCTTTGGTGGCAATCTCCTCGCAATCTCTCTCTGGGACTGTCATTCCTTTCTCCTCTTCCAGAGTTTGTTCTGACAACAGATGCATCTTTGGAAGGCTGGGGAGCACATCTGCAGGACCTTCAAGTAAGCAGCAAATGGAGACTCTCTCTCTACAAAATGCATACCAATTTTCTTGAACTGCGGGCGATTTCTCTAGCCCTTCAATCATTCCTCCCAAGGATAAAAGCATCCTCATTCCTCATACGCACGGACAACACTACCTGCATGCATTATCTGAACAAGCAGGGAGGGACAAGATCCCCGATTCTATCTTGGGAAGCTCAAAAGATATGGGAATGGGCATTACAGCATCAGATAACCATCAAAGCGGAGCATCTCCCAGGAATAAAAAACAACCTAGCAGACACATTAAGCAGGTTAAATCAATCGAATCACCAGTGGGAACTAGACCAAACGGTTCTCAACTGCATATTTCAGAAATGGGGAACACCCTACTTGGACCTATTTGCGTCTCAGGAGAACCAGAAATGCCGGTTGTTTGCCAGCAGCGAACCTCAGACAGGGTCATGGGGGAATGTGTTTTCGATCAGATGGTCAGGAATCTTTGCGTACACTTTTCCCCCATATCCTCTGATCTCCAGAGTGTTGATGAAAATGAAGAGGGAACCGTGCCAACTCATCCTCATTACTCAACGTTGGCCTCGTCAACACTAGTTTACGGAGCTTCTCCTGCTGTCGCAGTCCAGTCCTTATCGCCTTCCTTCGTCAGCCAAACTGCTGATGATAAACAAGGAACAGATCCTGCATCCTCATCCAGCTTCTCTGCAATTGCATGCCTGGAACCTGAGCACAATGAGAACAAGGATTTAGTCATCCCTCAGGATTGTAAATGTATTTTGTCCAGGGCAAGAGCTGAGTCTACGTCAAAAACATATAGACTGAAATGGAAACGTTTTTGTTCTTGGTGCCATCGTAATGGTACTCACCCTTTTGACTCTTCCCCTGAAAAAATCCTGCCTGATCTTTTATCTCTGGCAAGATCAGGTCTGGCTTATGCTTCAATAAGAGTCCATCTTGCGGCCATCTCTCGATATTGACGGACATCGGACGCTTCTTCTCTTTGCTCTGCTCGCATCATCAAACAGTTTATGAAAGGCCTTTTCAGAACTTTTCCTCCTATTAGACCTCCTCCTCCTGAATGGCGTCTTAATATAGTCTTGTCACAATTAATGAAGTCGCCTTTTGAGCCGATCCACAAGATAGAGCTCAAATTTCTCTCATGGAAAGTAGCTTTGCTTCTCGCTCTTACATCAGCTAGAAGAGTAAGTGAAATCCAAGCCTTCACCATCAAAGAGCCTTTCTTACGTTTTACAGAGGATTATGTGATGTTGCAAACAAATCCTAAATTTATTCCGAAGGTGCCATCCCAGTTTCACCTTAATGAACTGCGCACCTTTTTCCCGCATCCTTCGTCTCCAGCGGAGAAATCTCTTCACTCTTTAGATGTAAAAAGATGCCTTAAATTCTATTTGCAAAGAACAAAGCACCAGCGCAGAACAGATCAACTCCTAGTATCCTATGGACCTGTTAAGCTAGGATCTGCTGTTACGAAAAGAACTGTCGCACGTTGGATTGCTGCTACTATTCAACTGTGCCATTTGAAGGCGGGTAAACCGCTTCCCACCAAAACCAAGGCGCATTCCACAAGAGCAGTATCTTCTTCTGCTGCTCTCTTTGCTGGCGTCCCTCTGGACAAGATTTGCCGTGCCGCTACCTGGAAGAATACTCATACCTTCACGCGGCACTATTGCCTGGACATGGCATCTTACAGCGAAGCAGCAGTGGGACAGGCAGTCTTGCGCCATCTATTTCAATAAGGTAGGCCTCTATTTTTAGAGGTATTCTTTGTTATCTATTATATGTATAAACTTTTATGCAGCTTTTATATACTTCTCATTTGATAAGTTATTAAATGTTCTCTTATTATGAATGTTCCTATTCTAGCACGTATGTTATAGCCCACCATCCTCTAAGGTACAAGGGTGATAATACAATATTGTTAAACATGCATGTTTAGGAAACTGCTAGCTATTCTGATTCAAGCATGTGAATCTATGAAAGATCCAATACTGGAGAAGAAAATGAGTTACTTACCTGTAACTACGGTTCTCCAGTATTGGTATCTTTCTTAGATTCACATGCGACCCACCCTCCTTCCCGGAGAGGCTTACTTTATTCTCTAAGGTTTATACTTGCACACTTGTGCTGGAAAATCTGAGGAACCTAGCCTCTCTTGGTATTCTAGAGGGTGCCGTCGCTGATTGGCTGTTGGTTGGATTTGGTTCTTTTTACAAAAGGTGGATAGGCTATGGCACTGACTTTTCATTGCATGGTAGCCTATGGTAATTTTATCTACTGCTTTTATATGTATACCGTGGGACTCCCACTACGACAACGGGGATGATTCAAGCATGTGAATCTATGAAGGATACCAATACTGGAGAACCGTAGTTACAGGTAAGTAACTCATTTTCTTTCTGACCCCCAGGAGTGAGGGCCAACACACTCAGGAGGTCAGGAACAATACTTGCTCCGGCAGAGGGTGTTCCAGCAGGATGACCTGTAAATTTGCAGTCCAAGGCAGGGTGATTCAAAGAGGCCGCCGCCTTTGGTATGCGAATCTGACTATCCTCAGAGGCATGTCTTCTCTCCCCCCCCCCCCCCTCCCAGGGTCCATTCGGTGCCTGGACTGGTGGCAGAATCAGTAGTCAGAAAGGCGTGTTCACCTTTACGCTAGTTCCACCCCTAAGATGGACTCCCTGAAGTGGATGCAAAATTTCAAAGTCTGCCTTCTTTGTGATGGCAGAATTCGAAACTCTGGGACAGGGTTATGCCCACTTCCCAGAGGAAGTGGTTATATGTGGGAGAGTGTAGTGACCCCAGGTGTAAATAACCCATTGGGTACTACCCTACACTCCCTTAATGCCCCTAGATCTAGTATTTACGGTAGCTGCTGACCTAAGGACACAGAGCCGCGAGAAGCAAGGACTGCGGAGGAGCAACTGACTTGGCGCCATCCCTGCAACCTGTCTGCTGTTCCTGACAAATTGCGCTAAAGTTGTCTCGTCCTGCAGCTGCTGTGCCTCCAAAAAGCATGAAGGACTGTCTGCCTTCAACAAAGACCCAGGAACTCCTGTGGAGCAGCAGAGCTGCTTCCCTGCATCCTGCAGGCACGCCAAAAGAACTGTGAGGACTCCGGACCGCTGTAAACCCGACCCCCAGAAAGCACCACTGCACCTGTGCCCCCTAGCCCGAGTTGAAGTGGGCCAACGGTGCCAGTGTGGTCCCCGACCCTCCAGAGACAAAGCCCACCTTGAATTTGCCCACAGTGGACTCACCAATGCCGCCTACAGCCTCTTAGTGCAGGTCCCCTCTACCACGAGTGTCTCCAGTGACGAAAACCTGATGCTTCAGACACATCTGCACCCTTCTGCCTAGTCCTGAAGAGAAGAGGATCAAAGGTGTTCCCCCGTCTCCGAGCATCGTGAGACCTGAGCCCCCTTGTCGGTTCAGCGTGACTGGTCTCCCAGTCCCAGCTTCCTGCCTCTTTGCGACCAGACCATTCCCCATTAAAGTGAATGTAACATACCTGGACGCCCCAGTGCCTCCCGAGGTGACCTGTTGTTGTGGCCATACTCTCCTTAAGTCCAGGAGATTGGTCACGCAAGTCGCTGAGAAGTGCCCGAATGCAGTACTTGTTTTCCCCCCAAAGGATAACATTGGACACCCTATGCTGAAAAGCACCTCTGCATTCGGCCACCCCAGTGCTGCCCGAGGTGATCTATTGGTGCTGCCTTGGACCTTGCCACATACTTACCTTAAGTCCATGAGATTGGTCCCGTAAGTTGCTGTTTAGTACCTGTATCCGGTCTATGTCTTTCCTCCATAGGATAACATTACAGCTTCAGAAAGTGCACTCGGTGTCTATTTTTAAAAACTGTCAAAATTAACAACTCGAAGCGTACTTACCTGACTTTGATGATCTTGGTGCCAAAAGTTATATAAAGATTAGAGTTATTTTTATAAATTGGTGTGGATCTCCTTATTGAGTCGTGTGAATCATTTGACTGTGTGTATTCAAGATGTCTAACTCTCTTATCTGATAAGCCTAAGGCTGCTCGACCACACTACCCCTCAGAGAGCACCTTGGGATTGCTAGAGCAAGCACCTGTCCACTAGTAAGAGATGCCTGGACTCTCTGCACAGTATACTTCTTTTTTTATTGTACTATTTAAAGAGCTAGCGTCCTACACTTTTTACGTCCAGTTTTCGTCCGATTCCTTTGTTTGGGCCCATGCCATTGCTGACTCTGGACCATTAGGAACTGACGCAATCAGGGCAGAGTGGTATCCTCCAACCTTTGTCTGGAGGCTATGAGGCTGTGGATGTGGCTGGATCTTCAGAAGGTCTCTGACATAGCCACCTGGTGGTATCCCTCAACATCAGGGTGAACGGGCTCAGCAAGTGTTACCTTGCAGGCCATGAGTGAAATCTGCACCACGGTTGGCACAGGGTTTCTTCCCTTTGTGATGTCATTTTCTACTGTAATTCTCATTAGTCCATTTGAATGTGAACAAAGCTTAAGGGTATGTTTTTACATTCCATTGCTATGTTAATTTAAATTCTGGCGATGGTCATGTAGACACAAAATGAGTACAGAAAAACTGCAACTATTAAAATGACAGGTGAAAATATTTTTAAAAGTTGCCATGTTAAAATGACCAAGCGGAAGATTAACTAAAACTGCTCCAAATGGTCAGGGCCGTGGTAACAAATTTAGATAAAAGCTGAGCATAGGTAATGGGATTACATGATATTTGACAATAGTAATGAGGCAAACCTAGCAGTTTTGTTACCAATAAATATGGAAAACTACTACACGTTCGAGGCATATGTGGCTGTGGATACACATGGTGTGCATACTTCTGCTATCTAGTGTTGGGCTTGGATGTGTGCATGTTGTTTTTCTTTGAAGACTTCTTCTCAAGTCATGAGGTAGTATGACTCAACCTCTTACTTGCAATGCACATGGTCATCGGCTCCATTGTTAGATTGTTTTTTTTTCTTTCCCCATTGGGTTCGCACGTGTGCTTCGGTTCGACTGTCGCGATGATCGTTTCGGTTCTCTCGTGCCCTTTACCGTTCGGGGCAGTAGGCCGGTCGACTCAGGCACCCGGTCGGATTTTGCCCGTCGAGGCCTCGTTTTTCTTCCTTTTGGTCCAATATTACCATGCCTCACGTATAATAGAACAGATGCCCTTTTGATACTGCCCTCTGTGTCGTGCGGAGTACCCCTGAGCTGGTCTCCATCAGGTCTGTAATATCTGCCTCTCACCCAAGCATGACGAGGCCTCTTGCGACACGTGTCGCTCCTTTCGGACTTAGAGACCTCCTGGCCCATCGACTCGAGATGTCGCACAGGAGCAGCAAAGATACACTGGACCTCTTAAGGACCATTTGGGGGGAATATCATCCCGAGCCTTTGGAGATAGACGAGGAGGCTTTCTCACCCAAAGAGCATTGCGTCTCCATCCTCGAGATTGAAGACCTCCTGCCAGCTAAACCGGTTTTAAGTACAGCTCCCACTCCCCCTCAACACTGCTGCGAGCGTCTATCCTACAAAGGGCATTCAGCTGCTCTAGACCCTCAGAGGCAGGTTTCTGGACAGTCCACACCTTCGGGCCATGGTCTGCACCGACGGTCAACTTTGGGCACCACGCCTAGCTTCTGCGCCAAAGAAAATCCAAAAACAGACGCCTTCAGTGCTGCCCACTCCTGGCTCGGCACCAACCTGACCGTCCGATCCGAAACCTTCAGCCTCGAAGCACGAGTCGGGGTCCATGTAGGAAGCTGGCTCTGTATATACTATACCAAAATGAGGTATAGTGTGCACAGAGTCCAGTACAACCCCAAAGGTAGGCAGAGGTAAAAGTAGATGGCACCTTCCTCTCTATTTGTGGTACTGTGGGCGAGCAGTAAGGCATTATCAGAGGTAGTGTTAAGCATTTGTTGTACACACTCGGGCAGAAAATGATGTCACACACTCAAAGACTGAACTCAGACCAATTTTGTTTGTATCAAAAATATTATTTAGTTATTTTATTTCTAGAACCAAGCCAGGCCTGGTGCAGGTAAGTGAAATAAATGCTTTGCAAACTCTTACGCAATTTTTTACAATTGAATGCAGGTTCAAATGCAGTTGATTGAAATACAGGTAAGTCAAAATGTGGAAATTACTTTTTAGTTACTTTACAGATTACTTTGTACGTTACTTTTCAGATTACTTTTTAAGTTACTTTTTCTACTCAGTGTGATATGCCTAGCTATCACACTGGGACATTTCCTAGAGAAAAGGTAAGTAAATCAGTTTTTGTACAGTTGCAGTTTTTCAGGTTTTCATACAAATCAACTCCACTCTTAGAACATTTTTCAAGGAAAAACAGTCACTATGGAGAGAAATGAAGTTATCAGTTAACATGTAAGTACTTTGTTGTAGGAGTTGGTATTCTGGGGTTAGAACCAGGGTCAAGGATGCACTCTCCGAACACCCTCAGCAGCACTAGGGCGGCCGGGTGCAGACTACTGAGGTCCAGTGTTATCCAATGGGGGATAGAGGGCCTCCAGTTGGTGGCTGCTCACGAGCAGGCCACTAGGTTGTGGGAGCAAAGCTCCTGGTGTTAGGCTCAGGGCAAAGGGGGATCAGAGTTAGCACCCAAAGTACACGTACAGGGGCGGCTGGGTGCAGGGTGCTGTTTTGGCGTCGGGTGCCGTGTTTTCAATGGGGATTCCCGGTTTTGGATTTTGGCTGCAAGCTCGGTCCAGGATAACGTCCGGGAGAAACCAACAGCTGGACAGGTAAGTTGGAGGGCTCAGGAGCGTAGATGCACCTCTGGTTCTCTTCTCCAGGGCGGCTGGATGCAGGGGTGTCTTTTGAGGTCGGATTTCATCTTACCGAATTTGAGAAAGTGCCCTCTTTCTTGCACGGTATGCCCCCACTTTTTGCTGAATTGCTGATGTTCTTTGACTGAGTGTGCCCTGGGCTCCTGCTAATCAGGTGCCCAGGGTCTATGTTCCTTCCCTAAACCTGCATTGAAGCCTAAACCCAATTGGCATCTCTGGCCACATGTCAGCCCCTGGTAAATGGTACCATAGGTACCCAGGGCACTGTGACCAGAGAAGGCCTCTAAGGGCTGCAGCACTTATTGTGCCACCCTTAGAGGCCCTGTGCCCTCACACTCACACACTGCCTTTGCAGGCTGCGTGTCTTGGTGCCGAACAAAGTGAAGAGTCGACATGGCACACAACCCTGTGTGCCATGCCCACAAACCACTGCCCTGGCCTAGGTCAGTCACCCCTCAAGCTGGGTGCACTATGCCAGTGGTGAGGGCACAGAGGCATGAGCCCTGTGCCCCTACAGTGTCTGATGTCCATTCTCAGACATTGTAAGTGCAGTGTACCATTAAAGAGTATATGGTGCTGGGAGTTTGTCATTACGAACTCCACAGTACCATGATGGATACACTGAAGTCTGGGAAGTTTGGTATCCAACTTCTCAGCACATTGTACCCACACTAATGCCAGTGTGGGTTTCAATGTAAAACGCACGACAGAGGGCATTTAAGAAATGCCCCCTAAACTCGACCCACAACCAGTGTCCCGACTGAGTGGCTGCTTTGGCTGCCACCCACCAGACATGTTGCTGGACCCCTGGGTCGAGAGCCATCCGCTCTCAAGGGCCTGCAACAACGCACATCCTGGGACGAGGTGCTAGGCCCCCTCCCCCAGGATGGGCAGGGGAAGCTTCAAAGGCCTGCCGCCTTTGTGAGCTTCTCCAGACCACTTGCTGTACTTGGCAACTGGTCCCCACCGGTTCTGACCCCCACTTTGGGCGGGAGAATCGACGGGAAAAACAAGTGAGGAAAGGAGGTGTGCCAGCCTTTGCCAACCCCACCCCTCAGGTGGGGGAGGCGAGGTGAAGCACAACTCCGGGCTCTCGCCATCTTGAAGATGGGGAGCCCTAGCCAACCAGGGACAGGATCCTGCCCCCCTCCCACTGGAGAGTGGCAGAGTAGGGGGTGTACTCACCCCAAGAAAGGGACCCATTGATCCCTGCCTTTGCCCTACCTGTAACGCCCCTAAATTTAGTATTTAGGGGCACCCTGAACCTGGATTCCTCAGATCCAGAAACGAAAACAAGAAAGAAGATAAGAAGGACGAAGAGCCGTGCAGAGCTAACAAGAGGACGACGCACACTAACTTGGCCCCAGCCCTACCGGCATGTCTCCCCTAGAACCTGCCTACTGCGAAATTCCGGCGTGTCCTGCAGCCAGCAACCTCAACAAACCCGGAGGACCTGCCTGCCTTCACTTCTAAAGACTGTCTCCTGAGAACAGCAGAACTGTTCACCTTTGCAACCTCTGGCAGCAGCCCGAGACCGCGAATCCAGCCCACTCTGCACCCGCCAAACCCGGCCCGAGCTAGAGTGGAAAAACACCAAGAGGAGGTCCCCCCGGCGATCCTGACCTGAGAACAGGTGACTCCTGACCTGCCTCAAGCCTCCAGCTGACGCCTGCAGTCAAAATCCAGAAGGCCCCCCTAACCGCGACCGGAGCTGGTAAGAAGATCCGACCCCAAAAGGCACCCCTGCACCCGACGCCCCACGGCCTTGTATGCCCCAACCAACAGTGCCTAGCCAACCCCCAACTTACCTCTCGAAGTGGTGGTCACACCCAGAAGCCCTTTGTCTCCCTGCCTGCAGTGCGTTTGCAAACCGGAGGCTCTCCATAGAAAATAACAGGGCGCCCGACGTCGAAACGGCACTCTGCACCCGGCCGCCCTAGTGCCGCTGAGGGTGCGTTTTTTGTGCTCAACTGTCCCCCCATTTGCCCTGACCTAAACCCTAGGAGCTTTGCTCCCACAGCCGTGTGGCCTGCTTGCCAGCAGCCACCAACCGCCCCTATCCTCCATAGGATAACATTGGGCCTCAACACTCTACACCTGGCCGCCCTAGTGCCGCTGAGGGTGCAATCTGTGCATCACAGACCCTGGGGAAACCCTTGACTTAACCCCAGAACCCTAACTCCAAAGACAGAGTACTTACCTCGAAACCGATGACCTGTTTTCCCTCATAGGATAACATTGACACTTTTTCTCCCAAAAAGGTTCCAAGTGTCGACTTTTGAAAACTAAGAATATTCGTTAAAAATCGCACAAATAACCAAAACGTATTCTTTCAACTGTTTGCAGGAAATGTCCCAGTGCTGAGTCTAGGTACCCAGCACTGAATAGAAAAAGTAACGTAAAAGTAACTTACCTGTGAATTGAATTTCCTTCCATAGGATAACATGGGTGGTTCTCTGTGAAAAAGTTTCAAAGTGTCAACTTTTGAAATACAAGAATATTCTTTAAAAATCGTACCTCCAACCAAAACGCATTTTCTCAACTGTTTTCAGGAAGTGTCCCGGTGCTGAATCTAGGATCCAGCACTGTGGTAGAAAAAGTAATCCAAAAAGTAATTATCTGCATTTTTCTTAAAAAGCCTATTGATTCATATGTATTGAGTGTACTAAGCATTGCATTGCCTTGCAACCCCTGTAACTCGAATTGCATACCAAGTCTACTGCATATTGAAAGTATTCAACAACAACATCTTAAACCTGTAAAGTATTTTATGCTCAACTGCACCAAGCTTACTTGGCTCTAAAAATAAATTAATTGTATATTTTTTTATACAAAAACAGTTGGTCTCGAGTTCAGTCTCTGAGTGTTTGAATTAATTTGATGATTGAGTGGATACAATAAATGCATTAACACTGTCCTCTGATACTGCCTTACTGCTCGACCAAGCTACCACTATTAGAGAGTAAGGTTCTATCTAACTTTAACCTCTGCCTACCTTTGGGGCCTGCTGGACTCTGTGCACACTGTACCTTACCTGGGTGCAGTGTATACAGAGCCACTTTCTTACACCGAGCCATTAGCGGTTGGGGGGGGTCTCTGCGCCGAGGCTGCAAGTGACATCTGGGAGTCCTGGAGGGGTCAACCCACAGTAGACTCTGACTCTGGAGCGCTGGGGGACCTTGCTGTGACCGGTGGGCCACTCTAACTCGGGCCGTAGGCGACTGGTGCAGTGGTGGTTCCAGGCATCTGGTTTCTTTGTCCTCAGCAGGCTCGGAGTCTTTCTTGGCTGCTTCTTTTGAACAGAGCTGCTGTTCACAGGGGAACCGGTCTTTGTTGAAGGAAGTCAGTCCTCCCAGGGGTTCTGGAGGTCGCTGACTGCAGGACAGGGCGACTTTTGGCGCAGGATCTATGGAAACTGCCGACGGGCCGGTCAGGCTGGGGCCAAGTCAGTTCTGCTTTGCAGTCTCCTCTGCTGGGCGTCTTCTTTCATCCTTCTTCGTGGTTCAGGGCTGCCCCCTAAGTACTGTATTTAGGGGGCGTTTTAGAGGTCTCTGGGTCAGTAGCCAATGGGCTACTGACCTTAGGGTAACTACACCCTTGGTGTGCTCATCCCACGTGGGGGAATGGGCACAATCCCTAATCCTGATTGGGGAGTGCCTGCCATCTGCAGGATGTTGGGCACTGAAGAGTGGGCTTCACCTTGCCTCTCCCACCTGAGGGGTGGGGTTGGCAGAGGTGGGCACACCTTCTGGGCTGGCTACTTTTTCTCACCTGTCTTCCCACTGAAGAGGAGGGGAGACAGGAAAGGGGCCTGCTCCTGCTAGCAGGAGAGGCTGGGCTCGTATTACAAAGGCGGCAAGGCCTTTGAAGCTCCCCTGCCACCGATGGCTCTTTCTGACCTGGGGGAGGTGTGAACACCTATGCCCAAGAAAGGCTTTTTCTGGGCTCCAGGAGCGAAGGCTCCCACCCCAGGGGTCCAGAAACATGTCTCGTTGTGGCAGGTTGGTGTGTACCAGTCAGGGACCCCACCAGAGGCTGGTCGTTTTTCAGGGGGCATCTCTAAGATGCCCTCTGAGTGCATTTTCCATTAATTCCCACACTGGCATCAGTGTGGGTTTAATGTGCTGAAAAGCTTGATACCAAACTTCCCAGTTTTCAGTAAAGCCATTATGGTGCTGTGGAGTTCGTATTGACAAACTCCCAGCACCATGTATTCTTAATGACATTACTGCACTGACAATGTCTAAGAATTGGTCTAGACACTGTAGGGGTACAGGGCTCATGCACCTGTACCCTCACCACTGGTATAGTGCACCCAGCTAGAGGGGTGGCTGACCTATGCCAGGGCAATAGGTTGTAGGCATGGCACACAGGGATGTGTGCCATGTCGACTCTTCACTTTTTTCTGCACCAAAACACGCAGCCTGCAATGGCAGTGTGTGTGTGTAAAGGTACAGGACCTCTAAGGGTGTCTCAATAAGTGCTGCAGCCCTTCGAGGCCTTCCCTGGCCACAGTGCCCTTGGTACCCATGGTACCTTTTACAAGGGACTGACGTGGCCAGAAAGGTGCCAATTGGGGGTACAAGGTACAGTTTTGGGAAAGAACACAGGCCCTGGGAACCTGATTGGCAGGGACCCAGGGCACATCCAGTCAAAATGGGTCAGAAATCTAACAAAAAGTGGAGGGGGTACTGCAACAGAAACCCAGGTTATCCAGTATTAAATCTTTCATAGATTCACACGCTTGAATCATCCCCGCCATCGAGGTGGGAGTCTCACGGTAAAAAAAAAAATGTATGTGTATGTATGTATATGTGTATGTATGTATATGTATATCAAAGCTCCAATTCCATCATGTACAGGTTTCGCCGAACTCTTAAGGCGGGTGCCATAATAATCGTGAGGATGGGACTCACGTTTAAATGACAGCTCCAGCGCATGCAATAATACAGCACGCATAGGCACTCACTGGGTCTGGAAACCACTTTTAATGATTAGCAGACGCGTTTCAGCAAACAGCTTTCATCAGTGCTTTTAAAAAAAAGTGTATAACAATACCAGATGCACGGCATGCATTAAAATAAGAAATAGTCTCGCCTGATTGGCGCTTCTAAATGGTGGTAAGTGAGGAAGGACTCCAGCGATATTCACTCCTTCTGGCCGCCATGTTAGTAAGATGATGTTACAATGTATCTTTGAGCCATATCGACTTTTATCTTCAAATGATTGTTTAAATGTTCAAAGAGTTCTTACTATTCCGACGTGCTGTGGTACAATTAGTCCATTCCAATGTTTACTCCAAGCATGGGCAACCACCATAACGCCGTGCAGCACAGTCCCCTCGCCAAGCCTCTGATTTGTTCACGATGAGTCCGCAGGCAGCAGTAGAATTACCGCGAACCCTGAATTAAATAATTCACGACCTCCGGTCGACAGTCATCATGCAGAGACGGTTCTGGCTCCTGCTTTTTAAAAAGCACTGATGAAAGCGTCTGCTAATAATTAAAAGTGGTTTCCAGTCCCCGTGAGTGCCTATGCGTGCTGTATTATTGCATGCGCTGGAGCTGTCATATATATATATATATATATATATATATATGTCATGTGATCAAGTCCCCTGTGAGGGACGAAACGCGTCATGGCTGCTGCACTTCTTTGGGAGTTTGAATAAACTGCAGTTGACGAACCACGGTGGTCCGTGCTCTTTCCTGTTGCCTTAGGATACTGGCCAAGCAAGAAGGAGTCTATTCAGATATATATATATATATATATATATATATATATATATATATATTATATTAGTAGTAATACACATAATATACTATAATGGACTGCACAGTCACTGCAGTAACCCATCCTTGTCCTTTTGTAAAAAAAAAAAAAAGAATCAAAGTTGGAACACAGCCCATCAGGCTCTAGAACACTCCACAGAGAGGGAAGTCCCTCAGATTTTCTACCGCACGTCGTGTGACAGGGAATCTCCCTGAGCTCTGCTCAGTTATTTCATCTGTTGGATTTTGTGAGTACAGAATGTCTGATGCATCTAAAAAAGGATTATTCAGGCCTTGTGGGTCATATGGGTAGAAGAGACTACATCTTGAAGATCCCCACAAGGATTGTATTTATTGCCTTTACCCTTATCATAAAGTTAGACTGTAGGATCTGCAGGACTTTTTCTTGACCTTGAAGGACAGGGAAGGCAGATTACTCATTTGGCTAGAAAGGCTGAAATCTAAGACCTCTGTGGTGTCTGATGACAAGGGCAGTGGTAGTACCCAGACGTCAGTCCATCTGGCAAAGAAAAGGGACAGGTCTGAGGAACCCCCTGAGGGACACAAGAAATCTTCAAAAAAGTCCCACCATGAATCTTTACATACTGCCTCTAAAAAAAGGGAAGCTGCCATTCCCTTCTGAGGAAAAATCTATTGAAAAAACTGCCTCAAGAACGGCCCCCAAGACTACTTTCAAACAGCCTAAGTCTAAATCGGAGTCTGCCAAGTCCTCTTCGTCGTCAAAAAAGACTTTGTCGACGATAAAACCACCTCTCGAGTTGGCACTTCAACATACCTCGTCGGCGCCTGCATCATCGACGGAACAATCGACAAAGACTGTCCCTTAGTCGATGGTAACCTCTTTGCCGTCGATGAGGCCTCCGATGACGACAACCTCGCCTCCGTCAACGTCTCTTCCGTCTGCTACACTCCCATCATCGACTGTGCCTTCATCATAGACGCCACCTCCGTCGACAACTTCGCCGACAAAAGTTCTACCGTCGACGGCCTCGACTACGCCTTCGCTGACAACATCGACAATCGGTTTCACCGTCGACTAACATCTAGAGAAATTTCAACTCCTTGACCTCTACCAGTTTGGTGTCAGAGCAGGGCACAGTACTGAAACAGCACTAACCCACATCGTTGATGACTTCTTGAGATCCCTGGATCAAAATGTCCCTTGTCTTCTGATCCTTCTTAACTTGTCCTCCACATTTTACACCATCAAACGTGAAAACCTTATTGCTCTTCTGCAACATAAGATGGGCCTGTCGGGCCCTGTCTTAAACTGGTTATTCTCTTTGTTACAAAACTGCACACAATGAATGAAAGTTAACCATTCCCTTGCAACCAGTACCCCAGTCACTATTGGAGTTCCTCAAGGCTCTGCTTTTTCGCCCACTCTTTTCAACCTTTTTATGGAACCACTTTCCGATATTCTGAACCGTTCTAACATTCATTACCACATGTATGCTGATGACCGCAACTGTACTTAAAGATCTCCTCTCCAGAGGACTTAAAAACTTTAAATGATGCACTCTCACAAACTCAACAATGGCTAGCCGTTTCAGAATGAGACCAATACAAGAGGAACTAAACAATCAATGGCTTGACGTGACCGGATCTTCCGACGACCTGGTACAAATAACTCCAGTCCGCTCTGCTTTGGCAGCGCTCCAACGATCTCTCAATAGGGCTAACTTTCCATTCTCGGACACCGGATTTCGTCCTCACTACAGACGCTTCTCTAGAAGGATGGGGAACTCATCTTCAAGACCTCCGTATAAGGGGCAAGTGGTCCAAAGTGCTTTCAAAAATGCACATCAATTTTCTGGAGCTTCGAGACATTTCTCTAGCCTTGCAGGCTTTCCTCCCAAGGATTCAGGGATCCTCGGTTCTGATAAGGACAGACAATACCACAATCATGCATTACCTGAACAAGCAAGGAGGAACACGCTCCTATCGCAGGAAGCACAGGAAATATGGAAGTGGCTTCTCTCTCACCACATTTCTATCAAAGTGGAACATCTCCCAGGAGTTAGGAACAGTCTGGCGGAGACCTGTAGCAGAACTTCCAACTCTTGTCACGAATGGGAGTTGGATCAGAAGGTCCATTTTCCAGATGTGGGGCAAGCCCAACTTGGATCTCTTTAGCTTCCGAGATGAATCGGAAATGTCAATTCTTTGCCAGCTGGGAGCCAGAAAAGGGTTCATGGGAAAACACCTTTCTGATGAGGTGGACAGGAATTGTCGCCTACGCTTAAACCCCCCCGCCCCTCCCCCCTTTCCGTTAATTCTGAGGCTTCTGGTGAAGTTGAAAAGAGCCATGCCGAATGATTCTCATTGCTCCACGTTGGTCGTGTCAACACTGGTTCTCAGAGCTTCTCCTACTCTCAGAATGCAGACCTTGTCACCTCCTTCCAGTATCGCCAACACTGTTAACACTGAGCAGGTGCCAGATTCTCTACCCACATCCAGGCCCGCTGCAGGTACATGTGTGGTTACTGAACTCGCTGAGTTCAGGGAGTTAGATCAGCCTCAAGACTGTAGAGACAAACTTGCTAAAGCAAGGTCCCCGTCCACGATTAAGACTGGCACTCTCAAATTGAAGCGTTTCTGTTCATGGTGCCTTCGTAACAGTGTGCACCCACTTGAGTCTTCTCCAGATAATATTTTACCTCATCTACTCTCCCTTGCTAAATCTGGCCTTATGTTCACATCTATTAAATTACTTCTGGCCGCCATCTCTACTTACAGGCGTTTCTTTGGAGGTTTGTCTCTTTGTTTAAGGCCGACTGCTAAAACAGTTTATGAAAGGGCTTTTCAGAGTATACCCCCCTGTAAGAGCCCCTCCTCCGGAATCGAGACTTAATCTGGTTCTGGCGCAACTTATGAACATCCCTTTGAGCCGATTCAGAGCTTAACTCAAATACATTTCCTGGAAGGTTGCCTTATTGTTAGCTCTTACTTCTGCCAGGAGAGTCAGCGAAATTCAAGCCTTTACAATTAAAGAGCCTTACCTTCGCCTTTCTAATGACTGTTCTCCTTAGAACGAATCCTGTTTTTATTCCCAAGGTTCCATTAACTTTCCATCTTAATGAGCCGATTATTCTACGAACATTCTTTCCTAATCCCCCGGCTGAGAAGGCACTTCATACATTTGATGTTAAGAGATGCCTCAAATTTTATCTTTCTCATACTAAGTCCATCCGGAGATCTGATCAATTGTTTGTGTCCTATGGTGCGCAAAAGCCAGGTACGGCAGTGACTAAAGCAACGATTGCAAGGTGGATTGCAGCGGCTATTAATCTTTGCCACAATAAAGCGGGCAGTCCGCTTTCTGTCAAACCTAAGGCTCATTCCACAAGAGCAGTGTCATCCTCAGCGGCGCTTTTTGCTGGAGTACCATTGGATAAAATTTGCCGTGCCGCAACATGGAAGAATGTGCATACATTTACACGCCATTACTGCTTGGATTTGGCTACGGAAGCAAAAGCAGCTGTAGGACAAGCAGTTTTACGTAATCTTTTCCAATAAGGTAAGCCTCTGTTTCGGAGGTGATTATTTATTAAATACTAAAATCAATGTATTTGCTTCTCATGTGATTACTGATTTATGTTCTCTTTATGCATAAATGTTTCTTTTCAGATTGTATTGCATATGTAGTAGATATGTACATATATATATATATATATAATCTATTTGCCATTCATATGATACCCGACAACCTCTAAAATTTGTTTTACTGCTAGCTATTCTGATTCAAGCATGTGATTCTATGAAAGATCCAATACTGGATAAGAAAACGAGTTACTTACCTGTAACTTCAGTTATCCAGTATTGGTATCTTTCATAGATTCACATGCGGCCCACCCTCCTCCCCGGAGAGGCTTTCCTTATTACTGATATGTTACTCTTGTCACTTGTACTAGAAAATCTGAGGGACTTGCCTCTCTGTGTACTCTTCTAGAGGGTGTGCTGTGTTCCAACTTTGGTCCTTTTTTACAAAAGGACAAGGATGGGTTACTGCAGTGACTGTGCAGTCCATTATAGTATATTATGATGTGTATTACTACTATTATATATATATTTATTTTTACCGTTAGACTCCCACCTCAACGGCGGGGATGATTCAAGCATGTGAATCTACGAAAGATAACAATACTGGATTACTGAAGTTACAGGTAAGTAACTCGTTTTCTTCCTACAGTCTACACTCTGCTCCTACAGGAAAACCAGCCCACCAACCCGTCCTCCGGAAACTGCAGGAGCACAGCTCGATGCCTGACCAACAAATTGTCGTCCACCCCCAAACAGGCCACATACTAACTCACCCTCCAAGGTCCGAATATTCTGCCTCTTAAAAGATGGCTCAGCTTTGAAGAAGTTTTGTAGCCCCCTCCTCATCCAAAGGAGCAAATTAACCAGGACAAAGCCACCCGTCCTCCTCTTGACACCGGACTGCCTCCACCCTCTTACACTCCACCCAGACCCCCACCATCACCTTCCCCACCTCCTTTACCTGACCCACTATCTTACACTCCACAGGGGTCACTGCATTCTGACACAGGTGGGCACGCTGGAGGGGACACATATGATGTACCCCGCACAGGGAGAACTTTGGAACTCATGGTGTGGATCCTTCTGCGGATTCTGATCCCGGCCTCTACCCTGCCCAACCATCCTTGACATATGACACCTCGTCTTACCATGAGGTTCTAGCAGCTGCTTACTACAACGTGGAGATGCATAAATAGCCCGTCGATGAGGAATCCTCTTTGCGACTTTCTTCAGCTCATAGATTCATGCAGTATTTGCCTATGCTGAAGGGAATGCTCAAGCCAGCCATGATATTTTGAAGAAGAGAGTCAAAGCCTGGGTTATTACCCCACGGGTTGACAAAAAATACAAAGCCTCCTCTTCAGGCCCTATCTATTTTAGAGGCCAGCTCCCACCAGATTCCCTAGTGGTTCATGCTGCTCGTAAAAGGGCGAATGCTCAGGGCACAGGTCATGCTCCTCCGCCTGACAAAGAGAATAAAAGGATGGACACGACTGGTAAACGAATCTCAGCAGTCTGCCAACCACTGGCGCATCACCAATTCCCTTGATTTCCTCTCTAGATATGACCGGGCCCATAGGGACGAAATGGAGGAACTCCTCCAACACCTCCCAGAGGTGCACCGTCAAAGGGGACTTGAGTTGGTCACAGAAGGCAAACTAATTTCCAACACAACCATCAGGTGCACCCTGGATGCTGCTGACACTGTTGCTCAGAGGATTAACTCTGGTCTCCTGCTGCGCAGGCATGCCTGACACACTGTGTAAGAAACTGGCTCTATATATACTGCACCAAAGTGAGTTACAGTGGGTATAGAGTCCACGAGTCCCCAAAGGTAGGCAGAGGTTAAAGTTAGATAGAACCTTACTCTCTAATAGTGATAGCTTGTTCGAGCAGTAAGGCAGTATCAGAGGACAGTGTTAAGCATTTGATGTACACACTCAGTCAGCAAATGAATTCACACACTCGAACTGAACTCTAGGCCAATTGTTTTTGTATACAAAATATACTGTTATTTTATTTTAGAACCAAGCAAGCTTGATACAGGTAAGCATTCAATTCTTTTCAGTAATAAGTTACTTGTTGTACACAGTTTTAAAAAGCAATGAAGATTGTACTTGATTTGATTTACAGGGGATGCAGTAGGTTGCAATACTTAGTAAATGCAGTACATTGAAACGAATGGCTTTTTAAGGTAAATGCAGGTAAAATTACTTTTGCGTTACTTTTGTAATCCAGTGCTGGACTCCTAGATTCAGCACTGGGACATTTACTTAAAACAGGTAATCACGTTTTTGTAGTTTGTATGATTTTTAGAGAATATTTTCAGATTTCAAAAGTCCACACTTAGAAACTTTTTGGACCAGTACATTGAAATACATAGGCTTTTCCTGTAAATTGCAGGTAAGTTACTTTTCGGATTACTTTTTCTAACACAGTGCTGGATCCTAGATTCAGCACTGGGACATTTCCTGAAAACAGTTGAGAAAATGCGTTTTAGTTAGATGTACGATTTTTAAAGAATATTCTTGTATTTCAAAAGTTGACGCTTAGAAACTTTTTCACATAGAACCACCAATGTTATCCTATGGAAGGAAATTCAATTCACAGGTAAGTTACTTTTACGTTACTTTTCTACTCGAGCAGACCAGCTGGATTCTCCCGGGCTGTGTAAAGATGATTCATTAAGACGCCGTGGGCGATTTTTCTCACCCATTAATTTGAAATTATACTGCTGATATCAAGCTGCAATTCTATTGCGGACCTTAATATCCATGCCTAGGGGCGGCACCTTAATTGTGCATCACCCATGATCAGTTGCTCCCCCCATCCCTCCTTTCCGTCCTGAGGAAGACCAGCTTGCAGAGGATACAAACTGCCCTCATTGCACTAGGGTCGAAACGTCGACACTTCCCCCGCCCGGGGCCGGTACTCGATATCATCCCAGTCCTACCCGCTTACAGACAAACGTTGTTTGCTAAACTTTTGTGAAAGAACAAAAAGAACAACCATGAATTAACCATTGGACAGGCCCCTATGTAGAACTGGTGCCATCATGAATCACGACCAGTTTTGCTAATGAGATTGTAATGTATATAAAATGATGAACCATTGTTTTGTTTGATTGGATCCCCCTCTTGCATATTCTATTTTACTTCACGAGCACTTTCTTTCTTCACATTTTCCCTTGGAGCAACCATTTCTCTATCTTGAATATTGAATATGATGATAATATGTTATGAAAAGTGACCGAATAAAATAAGAGTCACCTATAAAGCAATAGTGTGTGCCTTGTTTGGATTTTTGAGGATATACTTGAATGCTCTTTAAATGAATTAATGGTACATCTTTGATTTAGACTATACATGTACCGTATGATGCTTTAGACAACTAAGATTTAACACAAGTCTAGGACCATTGTTTTCCTATACCAATACCTAGATTCAGCACTGGGACCTTTCCTGCAAATAGTTGAGAAAATTCGTTTAGGTTATTTGTGCGATTTTTAAGGAATATTCTTAGTTTTCAAAAGTCGACACTTAGAAACTTTTTGGGGAGAAAAAAGTGTCAATGTTATCCTATGAGGAAAAACAGGTTGTCGGTTTCGAGGTAAGTATTCGGTCTTTGGAGTTAGGGTTCTGGAGTCAGACTCGGGGGGGGGGGGGTCTCCCAGGGTCAGTGATGCACTGTTGTTGCACCCTCAGCGGCACTAGGGCGGCAGGGTGCAGAGTGTTGAGGCCCAATGTTATCCTATGGAGGATAGGGGGTCTCCGGTTGGTGGCTGCTGGCAAGCAGGCCACTGGGTTGTGGGAGCAAAGCTCCTAGGGTTTAGGTCAGGGCAAAAGGGGAAACAAGTAGGCACAAAAGGCGCACCCTCAGCGGCACTGGGGCGGCCGGGTGCAGAGTGCTGTTTTGACGTCGGACGCCCTGTTGTTTTCTATGGAGAGCCTCCGGTTTGAAGAAGCACTGCAGGCTCGGGGACGAGTACCTTCTGGGTGCGACCACCACTTCGAGAGGTAAGTTGGGATGTCTTGGGTTGGTTAGGCACCGTTGGTTGGGGCACACAAGGCCGTGGGGCGTCGGGTGTAGGGGTGCCTTTTAGGGTCGGATTTTCTTACCCGCTCTGGTCGCGGTAGAGGGGGGCCTCTGGATTGAGGCTGCAGGCGTCGTCTGGAGGCTTGAGGCAGGTCAGGAGTCGCCGGATCTCGGGTCAGGATCGCCGGGGTGAACTTCTTGTGGTGTTTTTCCACTCGAGCTCGGGCCGGGTTCGGCGGGTGCAGAGAGGGCTGGATTTGCGGTGTCCGGCCGGGGCCAGAAGCTGCAGATTAAACACGACCGGTGTTCACGGGAGAAACAGTCTTGGAAGTGAAGGCAGGCAGGTCCTCCGGGGTTTGTGAGGTTGCTGGCTGCTGGACACGCCGGGATTTCGCAGAAGCAGGTTCGAGGGGAGACAGGCCTGTAGGGCTGGGGCCAAGTCAGTGGGCGTCGTCCTCTTGTTAGCTCTGCACGGCTCTTCGTCCTTCTTTTCTTCTTGTTGGTAGGCTGGATCTGCCTTCCTGGTTCAGGGCTGCCCCCTAAATACTGTATTTAGGGGGCGTTTTAGGGGTCTTGAGGTCAGTAGCCAATGGGCTACTGACCTTAGGGTGACTACACCCTTGGTGTTCTCATCCCACGTGGGGGAGTGAGCACAATCCCTAGTCCTGATTGGGGAGTGCCTGCCATCTGCAAGATAGCGAGCACTGGAGAGTGGGCTTCACCTCGCCTCCCCCACCTGAGGGGTGGAGTTGGCAGAAGTGGGCACACCTCCTGGGCTGGCTAGTTTTTCCCGCCTGTCTTCCCGCCGAAAGGGAGGGGAGACAGGAAGGGTGCCTGCTCCTGATAGCAGGAGAGGCTGGGGGGTCGCATTACAAAGGCTGCCAGGCCTTTGAAGCTCCCCTGCCACAGATGGCTCTTCCTGGCCTGGGAGAGGTGTGTACACCTCCGCCCAGGAAAGGCTTTGTTTCTGGGCTCAGGGAGCATAGGCTCCCACCCTAGGGGTCCAGAAACATGTCTCGTGGTGGCAGGCTGGTGTGTACCAGTCAGGGAACCCACCAGAGGCTGGTCGTTTTTCGGGGGGCATCTCAAAGATGCCCTCTGTGTGCATTTTTCATTAAATCCCACACTGGCATCAGTGTGGGTTTAATGTGCTGAGAAGTTTGATACCAAACTTCTCAGTGCAGCCATTATAGTGCTGTGGAGTTCGTAATGACAAACTCCCAGCACCATATACTCTTAATGGCACCACTGCACTTACAATGTCTAAGAATGGATTTAGACACTTTAGGGGTACAGGGCTCATGCACCTGTACCCTCACCACTGGTATAGTGCACCCAGCTAGAGGGGTGACTGACCTATGCCAGGGCAGTGGGTTGTAGATATGGCCCACAGAGGTGTGTGCCATGTCGACTCTTCGCTTTGTTCTGCACCAAAACACGCAGCCTGCAAAGGCAGTGTGTGTTTGTAAAGGTACAGGGCCTCTAAGGGTGGCACAATAAGTGCTGCAGCCCTTAGAGGTCTTCCCTGGTCACAGTGCCCTGGGTACCTGTGGTACCATTTACCAGGGGCTGACCTGTGGCCAGAGATGCCAATTGGGTACAGTTTTGGGGAAAGAACACAGGCCCTGGGAACCTGATTGGCAGGGACCCAGGGCACATCAAGTCAAAGTGCATCAGTGGTCTGGCAAAAAGTGGGGGGGTTACTGCAACAGAAACCCACTTCCTTACACACTGTCTCCGGCTTCAAGCAGGACATTCAACAGCAGCTCCTCAACCTGCCCTTCAGATGGGGAACATGTCTGTGGGCCTCAGGTTGTGAGATGCTGGTGAAAATAAAAAAACACAGAAAAGACTAAAGCCATCGGCGCCTGAAAGATGCCTTCCTCTCAGGGTCCTTTTGCTGCTCCGTGTTTCGCAGAGGTTCCAAGACCGCATTCCCTGAAGCCTTCACGTCTTTCCAAAACTAGCCTGTCCAACCAACTTCCACAAGGGTCTACTTCAGCCATGCCTATTGTGCAAATTGCGCCAAAGGTAGAAGCAAAGGTAGCTGCGGAAGGGAGCCACCTCAGCCAAGCAATGTCTTAGCACTTCTCACTCCTGATCACACAACACCTGTCAGGGGAGGGCTGCAGATGTTCTTCCTCGCTTGACAACACGTCACCCCAAACCAGTGGGTTTTACACATCATCCAACATGGTTACTGCCTAGAGCTCAACTCCACACCACCCAACATACCACCCGCAGACATGTTATCTCCCTAGAACACTGTCTGCTTTAGAAAGAGGTCCAAGCACTCCTCCTCAAGGGGGCCATAGAGACTGTGCAGAGGTGTATTTCCTCTACTTCCTCATTCCTAAAAAAGGACTGGTCCCTCAGGCCCATTCTGGACCTCAGACCCCTAAACGGACCCCTAAATGAATACAGCCAATCAGAACACTTCCAGATTGTCACCCTTCAAAATGTCATACCTCTGTTGCAGCAAGGTAACTTCTTGGTGGCACTCTACCTCAGGCGCCTACTTCCACATTCCGATTCATCTGACGCATCAAAGCTACCTCCAGTTTGTATTAAGTGGTCATCATTACCAGTTCAAAGTGTTGCCCTTCAAGGTCACCATCTGACTCCGAGTTTTTACAAAATACCTTGCAGTAGTAGCAGTGCACCTGCGAAGATGGGGCATCCATGTATTCTATTACCTGTACGATTGGCTGATAACGCAACTGCAGTGCCGTGCACACACACCCGTGCCACAATAGACCTACTGCACAAACCATGCTTCACCATCAATGCTGTAACATCCTATCTCCAACTGCTTCAAATTCAACCTTATCTGGGAGCCATCCTCAACGCAGAGGTCAGCAGGGCATATCCCAGTTCGGCAAGACGCCAGTCTTTCCAGGCATTGCTACCTCTTTTTCAGCCAAATCAGCGGGTCACAGTACACAGAGTCATGCGCCTGCTAGGCATCATGTCCTTCTACATCGTCATAGTACCTCCTCAAGAATTACACGTGTCTGCTGCAGGAATGCCTAACGCATCAGTGGTCTCAAAAGGAGGGCCATTGGTAAGATCTGGTGTTGATCAGCCCCTACACATTGCTCTCTGCAGTGGTGGAACAAAAACAACCTGTTGTGGGGTGGCCTATTCTCGGCCCAGTTCCACAGATCACCGTTACAATGAACGCATCCCTCAGTGGGTGGGTGTAGGAAAGTGGGTTTCTGTTGCAGTAACCCCCCCACTTTGTGCCTGATAACTGATGCACTTTTCCTTGGTGTGCCCTGGGTCCCTGCCAATCAGGTACCCAGGACCTGTGTTCCTTCCCTAAAACTGCATTACAGCCTAAACCCAATTGGCCTCTCTGGCCACAGGTAAGCCCCTGGTAAATGGTACCCTAGGTACCCAGGGCACTGTGACCAGAGAAGGCCTCTAAGGGCTGCAGCACTTATTGTGCCACCCTTGGAGGCCCTGTACCCTGACACACACACACTGCCCTTGCAGGCTGGGTGTCTTGGTGCAGAACAAAACAGAGTCGACAAGGCACACATCCCTGTGTGCCATGCCCACAAACACACTGCCCTGGCATACCTCAGTCACCCCTCTAGCTGGGTGCCCTATGCCAGTGGTGAGGGTACAGGTGCATGAGCCCTGTGCCCCTACAGTACCCAGGTCCATTCCTGGGCACTAAGTGCAGTGCTGCCATTCCGAGTATATGGTGCTGGGAGGTCGTCAGCACGAACTCCACAGCACCATGATGGCTGCACTGAAGACTGAGAAGTTTGGTATCAAACTTCTCAGCACAGTAAGCCCACACTGATGCCAGTGTGGGATTTACTGTAAAATGCACGACAGAAGGCAACTTAGAGATGCCCCCTGGACCTAACCTACAATCCACGTCTTGTCTGAGGGGCCGCCTAGGCTGCCACACAGCAGACATGTTGCTGGACCCCTGGGTAGAGAGCCATCCGCTCTCCCGGGCCTGCAACAATGCACGTCCTGGGCGAGGTGCTAGGCCTCCCCCTCCAGGATGGGCAGGGGAAGCTTCAAAGGCATTCCGCCTTGTGAGGCTTCCCCAGACCACTTGCTGTACTCAGCAACTGGTCCCCACCGGTTCTTCCCCCCCCATCCTGGCGGGAAACACCAAGGGAGGAAAGGGGGTGTGCCACCCTCTGCCAACCCCACCCCTCAGGTGGGGGAGGCGAGGTGAAGCACATCTCCGGGCTCTCGCCATCTTGAAGATGGGGAGCCCGGCCCTATCAGGACTAGGCTCCTGCCCCCCTCCCACAGGAGAGTGGCAGGATAGGGGGTGTACCCACCCCAGGGCAGGGACCCATTGGTCCCTGCCCTTTACCTACCTGTAACGCCCTAAATCTAGTATTTAGGGGCACCCTGAACCTTCCTTCCTCAGATCCAGCAACAACAAGAAAAGGAAGAAGAAGAAGGACGAGAAGCCGTGCAGAGCTAACAAGAGGACGACGCCCACTGACTTGGCCCCAGCCCTACAGGCCTGTCTCCCCTCGAACCTGCTCCTGCAAAACCCCGGCGTGTCCAGCGGCCAGCAACCTCAAAAACCCCAGAGGACCTGCCTGCCTTCACTTTCCAAGCTGTTTCTCCCGTGAACACCGGACGTGTTTGAACTGCAGCTTCTGGTGCCAGCCAGGAACCGCGAATCCCACACACTCTGCACCCGCCGAATCCGGCCCGAGCTCGAGTGGGCAAATAACCAGAGGAGGTCCCCCTGGCGATCCTGACCCGAGATCCGGCGACCCCTGACCTGCCTCAAGCCTCCTGACGACGCCTGCAGCCTCAATCCAGAGGACCCCGCCTACCGCGACCAGAGTGGGTAAGAAAATCCGACGTCCCAAGGCACCCCTGCACCCGACGCCCCACGGCCTTGTGTGCCCAAACCAACGGTGCCCAACCAACCCTCTACATCCCAACTTACCCCTCGAAGTGGTGGTTGCTCCTGGAAGGTCCTCGTCCCCGAGCCTGCAGTGTTTCTTTGTCCCGGAGAATCTCCATTGAAATCAACAGGGCACCCGACCTCAAAACGGCACCCTGCACCCGGCCGCCCCAGTGCTACTGAGGGTGCCCCTTTGGTGCTAACTTGGTCTCCAACGTGCCCTGAGCTTAACCCTAGGAGCTTTGCTCCCACAACCCCGTGGCCTGCTTGCCAGCAGCCACCAACCGGAGTCCCCCGATCCTCCATAGGATAACATTGGGCCTCAACACTCTGCACCCGGCCGCCCTAGTGCCGCTGAGGGTGCAAAAACAGTGCATCACTGACCCTGGGAGACCCCTGAGTCTAACCCCAGAACCCTAACTCAAAAGACCGACTACTTACCTCGAAACCGATAACTCATTTTTCCTCATAGGATAACATGGACACTTTTTCTTCCAAAAAGTTTCGAAGTGTCAACTTTTGAAATACAAGAATATTCTTTAAAAATCGTACCAACTACAAAAACGAATTTACTCAACTGCTATCAGGAGAGATCGCAGTGCTGGATCTTGGTGCCCAGCACTGACCCTAAAAAGTAATCACAACTGTACTTACCGGAAACTTGAATTTCCTTCCATAGGATAACATTGCCTGGTTTTTGCTGAAAAAGTTTCTAAGTGTCGATTTTGCAAACTTACAAATATTCGTTAAAAATCGCCTGTATAACAAAAACACATTCTTTCAACTGTTTACAGGAGATGCACCAGTGCTGGATCCAGGATCCAACACTGAGTAAGAAAAAGTAACGATAACACTACTTACCTGCTAAGTGAATTTCCTCCCATAGGATAACATTGGTGATTCTATGTGAAAAAGTTTCTAAGTGCCAACTTTTAAAATACAATAATATTCCTTAAAAATCACAACTGTAACCAAAACGTTTTTACTCAACTGTTTACAGGAGATGTCCCAAGACTGAATCTAGGATCCAGTCCTGTGGTTAGAAAAGGAATCCAAAAAGTAATCTATTGCATTTAACTAGAAATTCCCATTGAGCTCAATGTATAATTGTGTTTAAAATTGTGTTGCCTATTGCAACAACTGTAACAATTGCATTCAAAAGTCTATTGCCTATTGAAAGTATTTACCTAAAGCATCTCATTCTGAGAAAGTATATTTTGATACCTATTGTTGGTTCTAAAATAAAACAAGCATATATTTTTATATACAAACCATTGGTCTAGAGTTCAGTTCTTGGGTGTATGGCTTCATTTGCTGACTGAGTGTGTACAACAAATGCTTTACACTGTCCTCTGATACTTCCTTACTGCTCGACCAAGCTACCACTTTAGAGAGTAAGGTTATATCTAACTTTAGCCTCTGCCAAACCTCTGGGGACTGTGGACCCTGTGCACACTGAACCTTACTTTGGTTCAGTATATACAGAGCCACTTTCTTACAGTGGGTGGCGCATCTACAAACGCTAACCGTCCAGGACCAGTGGGGCCCACTCCCAAGGATCTCCACATCAACTATCTGGAGCTGCTAGCTGTCCATTTATCCCTCAAAGCCTTCCTTCCCCACATAGAAAGCAAGGTAGTTCTTTTACAGACAGACAATATGCGAGCCATGTATTGCATTCAGAAGCAGGGGGGCACCTGCTTTCTCTGTTGGCTCAGTCCATCTGGCGCTGGGCTCTCCAACACATGATACACCTGTTGGCAGAATACCTCAGGGGAGTGGACAACTACTTCGCCAACCTTCTCAGTAGTGATCCAGCGTGATATTAGCAAACAGCATTCATACACCAGGTACTCACTTGGGCCCTTCCATTCATACTACGCTAATACTTACGCTGGGGTGTCAGTTATTCTCTTTATCAAAATCCCTGCTACCAATTACCTTCTGATTGAAGAGTAATGACTTACCAATGAATCCTTTGCTAATTGGGAAATTTAAAATGAGTAACATTCATTATAGTACATAATCCTGAAATAACCACTGAGTCAGGAAGTTTTAAAATGTTTATCTAAAGATTTAGCAGAGTAAAATACAGAACCACACGGTACTTAATCGCAATACCCAAGATGAAGCATAGAATAATTATTGCTAATTAATGACGGTTCCTCAGGAAAGGAGAGGACAGAGACAGCAGCGCAACTAAAGGTTGCATTATATTTACCTAAGTGCGAGAACCAAACCCCTTGGCCAAGGAGTTGGAAAGAATAGGACCCAGGAAGGATGAAGAGCAAAAAGACCTCCTCCAGGATCAGGACAGGACCGGTGACCTCTCTACGATGACGCCTGCGCCGTTCCCCTCTCTGATACTCGGCTTCTCCTCGATTCTCCCGTGTCTCCCTTCTAATGGACTCCGCCGACCCCTTCCTCAGGACCTCTTCTGGACAGGGATTCGGTCTGCAATCGGTCAGCTTGGCGGTCTGGAGCTCTTCTGTCTGTCAGCATGAACGCCTGTTCTATCTAATTAACTAATGCTATATTCTATTATACCCTTCTACACCCATGTACCTCCCCTTAATGTTGCCAAAATATGGGACCACTACTTCTGATTGGACAGGGACAGGGGGTGGATTCTCACACCATATTGATTTGCCTTGTATTTCTGAAGCCTATTGTTTTTAAACTACCGCCCCTTCAATTTAATACATTTGCTTTATTTCCCACCCGTCTCATAACAAAATTTACAATGTATTCATATAAAATGTTTCTCTTCGGCAAGAACATCTTGGTATGTAGTGGTGTCGGCCAGCAGGTCATGGCCTTGGGTGATGTCCAAGTTGACTTCATCTTTTTCTATCTGGTCTGTCACTGCAGGGCGCATGTGCGGAATCTTTGTCACACGAGCTTTCATTGCACCAAACCCAGGCCCAAGTTTACGAACTGATAAAAGTCAAAGAAGAAAATATTAAAATCACAAATAAAATGTTTCACTGTATGCCCACCTTTTCTACTCTATTCCCATTTAATTATAATACTGTCCGCATTAGTAGCGTTAAGGAAACGACAATTTAATGACATGAGTGCAAGCTGAAGCATGTGAAAACATCAAGCAGCCATTTTAAAGCACACTGCGCAGAAGTTTCCCACCAAGCAAAGAGAGACGTCACAACACGTGACATGGTTGAGACATGCGCAGATAGTTTCCCACGCTTTAGCGGCCATTTTAGATTACGGACAAGCGTTATTCATTAGTAAAACACATAGGCAAGCATCCTTTCTATTCGTGTAGTGTATGCAATGATTAATAGAGACAATACAAGTTTAATAAATTAATACTATGAGGAGGATTGTATACAAGCAAGTTTTGTTTATGAAACCTTGCTCCATCAGTAGGATGTGGCAACAAATCCACAAGTGGGAACTCCATCCGGCAGTCCTCCTTTGCTACTTCCAGTGATGGGGGTTTCCTGACGTAGGCCGCTTTGCCACAGCAGAAAACACAAGATGCCCAAACTTTGCCTCCAGATTCCCACAGTCCATGAGCAATGCACTATGGATGAACTGGTCAGGGATATTTGCCTTTGCTTTTCCACCTCTTCCCCTCATTCGTGGTTCAGAAGCTATGGCAGACCTTCCTCGCCTTCATCCTAGTAGCCCCCACCTGGGCCAGACAAACCTGGTTCACCATTCTCCTCGACCCTTCGGTGGTTCCGCACTAGAGGCTCCACAAAAGGTTGCACCTTCTCATGGAGAAATCAGACATCCTGACCCCAAGAGTCTCAACCTTGCACTTTGGCTCTTGAAGTCTTCGAATTTGCTTACCTCAATCTACCTCCAGAATGCATGAATATTCTTAAGGAATTAGGCAGGCCAACTACTCGTGCCTGCTACCCTGCCAAATGGAAAAGATTTGTCTGCTACTGTCTCTCAAACCACACTGACCTCCCCCTGGCAGCCATAGCTCAGAACATTGTTTACCTCCTGCACCTCCAAACGTTTGGGTTAGCCTTCCCCTCCATTCAGCTACACCTGGCGGCTGTGGCTGCATATCTCCAGCATTGGCAACATGTGTCGCTCTTCAGGATTCCAGTCATCAAAGCTTTTATGGAAGGGCGCAAAAGTTATTCCTTGCCGGGTGCGTCCGGCCCCGGTGTGGAATCTCAATATTGCCCTCAAGACTTGTTGGTCCCCCGTTCGAGCTTCTCCAGTCATGTCCCTTACAATTTCTTCCTTGGCAAGTAGCTTTTCCTGCTAGCTATCACATCCTTAAGGTGTGTTCGTGAGCTCCAGGCTGTAACCTTGGAAGAACCTTTCTTTCAAGTTCATAGAGATAGGGTGGTCCTTCGTACCAACCCTAAATCTTTTCCTAAGGTGGTCTCTTCTTTCCACCTTCACCATCTATAGAACCTCCAGTTTTTTTTTCACAACCTGACTCAGTTGTACAAAGGGGTCTTCATACCATAGATGTCAAACGAGCCTTAATGTACTATATAGATAGAACAAAACCATTTTGAAAAACCCAGCAACTGTTTGTTGCTTTTTCTGAACCACATAAAGGAAAGACCTTATTGAAATCCGGCATAGCCAGATGCATAGTTAAGTGCATTCAAACCTGGTACACAAAAGCTAAAAGAGTTTTGCCTGTTCCTCCTAGGGTCCATTCCACCAAAGCAAGGGCCCTCCTTGGCCATCCTTTGAAACATCCCATTAGCTGACATTTGTAAAGCAGCTACTTGGTCAACACCACACACTTTCACAAAGCACTATTGCTTACACCCATTAGCCCACCAACAAGCAAATGTTGGTCAGGCTTCACTACGTACCCTTTTTCGGTCTTCTGCAAAATGCACAGGCTATCCATCGCTTGGGGGAAGACTGCTTTACAATCTATGCGCAGCATATGTATCTACAGCCATACATGCCCCGAACAGAAAATGTTACACACCCTGTAAGCATCTGTTCATGGCTTTTAGTGCTGTGGATTCAAATGCGCCCACCCTCTTCCCCAGACGCCTCCGGCTGTTCGCAGTTATCATTTCTTTCTACTTCCTTTACTTGGCCATCTCTTTCTTGTGTCGCTCTGCTCCATTCATCCCCGACCCTGGCTGTTTGCATTTACCATTACTTTCTACTTTCATTGCATGGCCATCTCTCTTTCCTGTGTCGCTCTGCTCCATTCATCCTCACTCGTGTAGAAAAACAATCTAACAGTGGAGCGATGACCACACACATTGTTAGCAAGAGGTGGCGTCACCCGACCTTGTGACAAATTCTTCAAAGAAAACAACTTGGGCACATACATCCAAGCCCTACACCAAATGGCAGGAGTATGCATAGCACTGAATCTACAGCACTACATGCCACAAAGAAAGGCGTACAGGGTACATAACATTTTCTTTCTTTCCATTTATCTCGCAGTGTTTTTATTTTAGTTTTTTCCACTCGTTACATGAACGCAAAGCAATGTATACATAACAAAAGATTACTTTGCTTTAAAGTCTGTAGAAGTTGCATGAAAGAAGTACTATTAACAAAACACCCTTTTGCCTGCCTGCACACTTACATTCCTTCCATTATACAAATGCAGGTATTTAACTTGATATCATAGGGTCGCAAAATGTAATAAGACCTACGTAATTATGCTTCTATAAAACGTGTAGAGTGGTTGATATTGGCTTCAATAAAGCCATTCAATCATGAATCAAACAAACAATATATGCTTTACAGTAGTACATTGGTTTTCCATGCCAGTTCGTGTGGTGAGTTCCAACTACATAACAAGATCTGCAGCCTTTCAGACTTCAGTGGGTGTCGTCTCTCCTGCAATGTACTATCTTGTCACGTTTCGTGCAGCCGCTTCATTCCTACGTAGTACTGATTGCGGTGACAGGCACACCAGTGACATTTTTCATATGGTGCATGTGTTATTGCTTAAACACCAGTTTGTTGTCATTCAAGAAAAACTTGTTATGGTTTATAGTGACATGTTATAGTTGTATGCCTGCATTTTTCTTTGGCGTGTCTCTCTCCTCGTCTTGCTGGAATATGCTCATTAGTAAGCCCATTTCTTTTGTTGGGAGTACTCCTCCTTACGTGAGGGTGGTCATCTGTGCTACAATGTTAGTTTTCGCATGTTTACTTTTCAGATATTGTATCCCTCTCTAAGGGATGGGACTGGGTCTTAGTCCCATGTCTCCTCTTTACGTTCTTGACACAGATTTGTTAAGCCTCTGTACCCTTACGTGAGGGGTGGCTTAAGGGGTTTGTTCCCTTGTTACGCCTGGTATGGGTTTTTGTCCCATTTCCACGTTAATAGTGATATTACACGTTGATGTTAACCCTTACACCTTTTGGGTTATGGGGTGTTGCCCCATTTACATGTTTCGGGATACATCCCTACATTTGGGTGTGTGTTTTTGGGTGTTAGTCCCACTTACACGTTTTGACGTCAAGTTGTCATGTTTAGTGTGTAAATCGCCCTGCGCCTCACGTTGTCTTGTGTGTAAGTCGCCCTGCGCCTCACGTTGTCTTGATGTGTGTAAGTTGCCCTGCGCCTCACGTTATGTCTTGTGTGTAAGCCGCCCTGCGCCTCACGTTGTCCCGTTGCGTGTGTAAGTCACCCTGTGCTTCACGTGGACGTTTTGTGTGCGTATGTCACCCTGTGCTGCACCTGTGTAGTTTCCTCGTGCTGCACTTGTTTGTTTATTTTTATTTATTTATTTGAGTTTTATATAGCGCTGGCTAGACCCGGAGGTATCAGAGCTCTTTACATGAGGAAGTTATATTAGTTACGAGTTACACAATGTTACAATGATACATCAATTACGAGTTATATCTGTTGGTTGGTGGCGTGTGGAAGGGAAAGGGGAGTAGTGTAAGAGGGAAACGAGGCGGGAGATACGGCCGAGAGACGAAGGGAAAGTCTGTCCAATGTCCGGCTGGGTAGGTGACGGCCGAGGGGGAAGTCCACAGCCCATCTCCGCTATAGCTATCAAGGTAGCTCCACCGGACACGGTCGGTGGCAAGATTCACTTGTTCTTATGGGTGCTAGTCCCATACAACATCAGTTGTTTCTCACATTCTAATTGTGCTTTACCCTTACATGAGGGAGGTTTTTAGGTCATTCTACCCTGTCCAGTGGGATGACATATTGGGTTTTAGTCCCATTTACACTGCTTAGGTTATGGGTCTCAGTCCCATCTTAGCATTGTCCCTCAAATGAGGGGTGGGGTCTTGGCCACAGTCGCCTTAGTTTAGGAGTACCTCCTTGGGTGTAGTCCACCCACTTTGTTTTAGTCTTTGGGGTACGTTTCCCCTTTTACTTTCAATGTGGTTGTTGCTCACTTGGTATCTGTGAGCACCATTTACTTTATCGCTTTTTGTTCTCTATTATAGGAGGAGGATGGTTTTGGTGTGTTTTATCCTTTCATTCTCCTTTCCTCGTTTGTGTGTCTGTTTTCCCTCTCGTGATGTGGTTTTACCATTCATCCCTGGGTTTATAAACTGTTTTCTTCATTTGTATATTACTGTGTATAGTGTTTTCTTTTTAATGTGGTTCTATTTATTTTTCAATATAAAAGGGAGAGGATATGTAGTATTCTCATGTTATGCTGTAATGTTCCCTTTCACCTTGTTCCTAGCTGCTCAGCCAGTGTGAATGTTCTGTGTAGAATGTTAGTGTGATTGACATGTATGGAATGCTTGGGTGCCTGGTGAGAGTGAGTCAGTTGGAAGATGGGCTGAGCAGCTAGGAGGCTGCTCCTGGTGGGGCTCACTGTAACTACTTCTTAAGGACCTAATAAACTACATGAAATACATCTCGGCCTCGTCTACTATGTCCCTTGTACACGTGGGACCAGCCCACTACACATTGCTTTATATTTCCCTGTAATTTTTCCTTCCACAAATTATGAAAAACTAAAAACTTTTCATTTACCTGCATAATTAGCTGTTTTGTCACTTTTCTTTCTCCTGGCCAAGTGAGCACGGACAGCTTGTAAACGCTATTTTCACCACACATTTCAGTATTTGTAGAGAGTGATACTTAATCTTAACTTTGTGCTTGTAACCATCATCATCTTTTAAATGAATATAACAGTGGAATTCAAAAGGCCTACATAACCTTGCTGCATAGTGTTTCTTCCTTAACACATAATTCTGGTACCCATAAGAATGGTTAAGCTCAGCTTTCGGGACAGTAAATAGAATGATAAAATCCATATATCACAGAAAATAATGAAATATTTTCAATATTTGATGGATCCCTGTGAAATATGCATTTTAATACCACTGAATTCTGGGTAGTAAAAGTACAGAAACATATGTTATACTTATGTTCACTTTTACATTTTTTACAGTACATTTGCTTGCATTATTTTTTCATGCATTTCAGATACAAACCTATCTGATAGAGACAGCTAGAAGCAGATTCCTCATCTTAGAATCCTCCCAAGGCGCCAGACTGGATCTGGAAATTTTTTCAGCAGTACCTCTGCGTGTCGGTAGAGGACTTCGAGCCACTCTGCAGTGACGTCGTCTCCCGAATGACGTCAACGGAGTCCATTTAAGTGCTCCACCAATGCGCTGACGTCCGTTCCTTCTTATCCGTGCTAGCAACGTGGATCCGCACGGCAGTTCCTCCAGCTGTTTTTTGGCCTACTTGATGTTTTTTCGTCGATGGAGCAGTGTTCCTTTTTCTACCCTTCTTCAATGTCCTCGTGGTTCAAGCTTTGTGAGTCCTGTGGAAGACAAATGACCACCATGGATCCTCACTTGGTTTGTATGTGGTGTCTGGGTGAGCACCATGACTCCCTTGATTGCTACTCCTGTTGCCAGCTCCAACCAAAAGCACGCAGGGAACGTCGCATGAAGCTCCTTGCAGCGCGAATGTCACTGTCATTGAAGTCTTCTCGTCGTCCTCGGTCCCCTATGTGCTCTACAGACCGACCACATTTCCATGCTAGCAGCCATTCCCGTGGGTGTCATTCTTCGCCGTCCGAAGGTAAGTCTTTGCGTCGGAGGTCGAAGTTGCGGCGCCTCCAACCTTCGTTGCCTACTGATGGTCCCAGGCTCTTCTGTTGCAGTGTCTCCCCACCTATCCTGGGGCCGGGTCGTCTTTGACCCAGATGACACAACATTCTCAATCTCTTCATTCTGTGATTGGGTCATCACCTCCCTCCGGAGCGCCCTTGGGCCCCAAGGAAGTGCATGGGATCGTGCCTATGACCCCACCGGCAGGTTCTCCCCCCCCCCCCCCTGGCTTCAGGTCGGCCTCCTGTGTCTGACACCTTAGTGACACCGGTGCACAGCCTATCGAGGCAGCCACCTTTGGCTCCTGCTTCTGGTCTGACGACTCCACTGTCTGGCTCTTGTCTGCCGGCTCCCAAAGTGGTGCTGTCGGCGCCGATCGATTGCTCCTTCAGATGTCAAGGCATCACCTTCTGGGCATCGGATGCAGCGCCGATGGAGCCGACTGTCTCAGACTCCCTTCCTCTGGTTTTTCCTTCTGAGGACCTTGGTTGTGGAAGTACTACAGATGGTGTGGTATCCCCTTCCAATTTCGGACCCGGTTCCACCCCCTATGCAGTTTAACTCGTTACTTGACTTGGGTGACGCCAGTGGCTTAGAATCTTCTCCAGCCTCCTGTCTCCTCCTGGTTCGGCTACGGAGGCGAGTTCCACTCTGGCGGACATGCTCAATTGAGTTTGTCGTACTGGATTTAAAACTTCCTTCTGTGGTAGTATCAACAGACCCTTTTATTGGTGTTCTACAGCCTGGCCAGTCTAACATTGCGCCTGTCCTTCCTTATAGTGGCTGTCTTTTTGATATCCTGTTAGGTGCTTGGGCTAAACGTGAAGCGGGGCTCCTTGTGGATCGCTCCATTTCTCACATGTATCGCCTGGCCCCGGGCTAAGAGCTTTGTGGTTCAGGCTGCTTTAGCCACCCAAAATATAGATTTTATCCCTCCTGTCCCTCTGGAAAGAGAGGCCAGGAAATTTGACGCTTGCAGTAGCCATAGATTTTTTTTCTTCTAGCTCTTCTTTGCACTCCCTGAACACTTGTGTCCTCACCCGCTTCTCCCACTCCTTGTGGGACTCAGTGGAACGCCTCTTGCCCTCCCTTCGGGAAGAAGCCCGGAATGCTCTTGTTCCCCCTGGTATCAGATGGGCAACAAACTGCTACTCTTAGCATCCGCTGTGGTATGGATATCATTGATTGTTGTTTGGGCTACACCCTCTGCTGTACGTCAGTATGCATGGTTGCCTACTTCCAGGTTTTCGGAGGCTGTGCAAACTACTTTCATTGACATGCCTTTTGATAGCGCCTCCCTTTTTGGTGCGCTTGCCGACTCTGTTTTATGCCGGTTCAGAGATAGTAATGGTGGTGTGGAGTCTTAACTCTGTTGTTGTACTAGGGTTGTTGCGGAAAATGTGTTTCCTCTTTTTTTGACTATTATCCACCTTCATAGGGCAGAGTACTTCTCTCCCTTCCAGGGTTACACCTGGTGTGGTGTTCCTTCTTTCTGCAGGTACTTTTCTTCTGATTTATGCTGTCAGTGACAGGTTTCATTTCCAGCCATCCGGAACATATCTTGCTTTGCAGTCTCATGGGAATCTGTTCTTGCAGCTTCTTTTTGATGCTTGATTTTTCCTACCAGAGTGCTTACTGTGTGGCGGGTATTCTGTTAATGTTGTGCTGATGCACTACCTTGTTCCCCGTTCTCTGGAACCTTATTTTGTATGCCTTAAAGGCATTTTGTGAGCTATCTATGCACTTAGTGTCCCTTATAGGGACTTTGACTTCATTCTTTCTCTGCCCCTTATATCCATATGGGTGATACTGGTTCCAAAGGAAGGCACACTCTTTGGCCTGGTTAACTATCGTTCCGGTTTTCGACCCTCTTCGGTGTGGACCTTCTGTTTGTTCTGTTTTACTGTATGGAACACATGGATTTTCTCCTACTTATATTTGTGTTCCTATTGGTTCGTGTCTGGGTTCCATGACTCCACCTCCCTAATGCCCTTGTGGTATCTGCATCTTTTTGGCGTATTATTTCGAATTGCACCTGGGCACTTCTTTCTTGTGTAGGCCCTTTTCTACTTTATCATGCTCCTGATGCTGTATATCTTCAGCAGTCTGGTGTTCTTGTATGCGTTTTTGCCCTTTTGTTGTTCTACCTACCTACTTGGGTTACCGCCACTGCTGTTGCCTCTTACGGGTTTTATCTGAAAGAGACAATTAGTTATAGATTCCTTACCTTGTGAATTACCCCCAGGCTTCAGACTGGATCCGAAAAACTTTTCGTCAGCAGTACCCCTGCGCGCCGTAAGATGGCGTCGGTCGGCTCTGCGTTCGTCGTCGTGGTCACCGGGATGACGTCGCTGCAGCTACTTAGATGCCCCCTCGCGCGCAGACGTCAGTTCTCTCTTTTTCCGCGCCAGCCAGCGCAGATCCGGAGAGTTCAATACATCCAGTCACTTTTTGACTGACTTTTTTGATTGACTTTTATACACACCGTTTTGAGTCCTCGACTCCTGGTGCGCGTAGGGATGCCCGGTTTCAAGGCTTGCGGTTCCTGCCGACGGTTGATGTCGATGACTGACTGATCCGCACCGCATGTGCCTGTTTTGCCTGGAACGCGACCACGACTCCAAGTCGTGTTCCGACTGCCGGACCATGAATCCGAAGTCTTTGCGGGAGTGGTCCCGAAAGCTTCTCGAGGCCCGGCAGTCCGCTCCGCGCCGTTCGAGGTCCCGGTCGCGTGGGAGGTCGAGGGACCGGTTGCGGAGCCACCACCACCAGTCGTCCTCCAAGTCTTCGCACTCCTCAGGTAAGTCGAGCACAAGAAGCCGAAGAAGCATCGTCGCTCTTCGACTCCTCCCTGTACGTCGGATGCTGGCAGTGCCCCTCCTGCGGCTCCGCGTGCGGAGCCCGCTGGGTCGACTGCGAGTTTCCCTCCCTTCCCGGCACCCGGAGCGACCCCTGCCCAGCTTCGGAGTTTCTACTAAGCGATGCATGCCATCTTTGGTCAGCCCGACTCCGCTGGCTCGCCTTCGGGCCCCGTGGACTCGGCTGGGGGCCCAGGGCCTTCGACGCCAGTGGCTTCGGCCCGGCACCGCAGCGTCCCCTTGGATCCAGGCCTGGAGCCAGATCGGCTCCGGTCGACCTTGTAACACCTCCCCCGGCGCTGATTACACCGGCACCGCGTCCGACGCCGGTTGTGTCCCTAGCCGGCGTCGACCCCGGCCTCCACCCTGACGTGGACACGGAGCTGGACCGGCGTCGACCGACGCTGGGTCCGGCGCCAACTGGTACGTTTGTTCCCCTGTTCAGCCCTGGTGTGTTTAGGCCAGATTGGCAACAAGAGGAGGGTGAAGAGGACTGGGAGGGGTCTGGTGACCCTTTAACTGACCAGTTGATGTACGACCCGGACTGGAGAGAGGAGTTTGGGGAAGCCAGTGGTCTGGATGCCTCCCCAGACCTTGGCATGTTGTCTCCTCCTCCCGTGGCTACGGAGTAGGGAGCGTCTTACGCAGAGGTGTTGCGTAGGGCGGCCGAGGCTCTCAACCTCGAGCTACCTACGGTGGCAGTCAGGACTAACCTCCTGACAGAAGTGCTTCAACTGGCAGCAAGCTCTTCGGAGCCCCTGCTGCAGTTTAATTAAGCCCTTACTGACATCCTTTTGGGCACCTGGTCCAGGCCCAACACAGGGGCTCCTGTGGATAGGATGATTGCCCGACGCCACCTCCCGGCCCCGGGCGACCCCCCCCTTTCCTCTCCCAACACCCCACCCCTGAGAGCTTGGTGGTCCAAGCCTCCACGTCAAAAGGCGCATTCCCTAACGCACCACCTGATAGGGAATCCAAAAAGCTGGACCACCTTGGGAAGAAGATTTTTCTTCCTCCACCTTTGGACTGCGGTCGGTAAACACTGCATGTCTGTTGGGCCGTTACACCTACTCTGTGTGGGATACGGTAGCGCAGGTGCTGCCCCAGTGTCCGGAGGAGGCCCGGGCCGTGCTCTCCCGTGCTGTCGCCGAGGGGAGAGACGCAGCAAAGTTTACCATCCGCTGTGGGCTGGATACCGCTGACTCGCTAGGCAGGACGATTTCAACGTCCGTAGCCCTTCGATGCTACGCCTGGCTGAGGTAGACTGGCTTTTCCGGGGATGTCCAAGCTACCCTTATGGACATGCCCTTTGGCCGTCGCCTGTTCGGTGACAAATCAGACCGCGCTAGATCGCTTCAAGGACTCTCGGGCCAAGTCCCTGGGCCTCTCCACCACCCGCCCTGCGCAGTCTGCTTTTCGCCCCTTTTGTGGCTACAGAAGTGGTGCCCGCTACGTTCCACCCAGAGCCACAGGCCGGCGCAAGCTGTTCAGCCCCTGCACGGCCGGGGATGTGGGTCCCACCGTCGTGGGTCTGGGGGCCAGCGAGCGGGCCAGTCCACCACCGCCCCCTCTGCAGCAGCCTCCAAACCCTCCTAGTCTGACCTTTCAGGGCCACAAATCGCCAGTGGGCGGCAGGATTTGCCATCACCTCCCCCACTGGCGTACCATCATGTCGGACAGGTGGGTTTTGCAAATAGTCCGAAGGGGCTACTCCCTCCCCTTCGAGACTACCGCCCCAGCCATGCCACCTCAGTATCATCATATGTCGGAAGATCATCTGGCCCTTCTCCAACAGGAAGTTACGGCTCTCTTGGCCAAGGGAGCCATCGAGCGAGTTCCTACCCCAGAAGTAAGTCGTGGTTGCTACTCCCACTACTTTCTGGTGCCCAAGAAGGACAAAGGCCTGTGTCCTATCTTGGATCTCAGGAACGTCAACCGCTTCCTCCAGAAGGAGAAGTTTAAAATGTTGACGCTAGCTCAGGTCCTGTCTGCCCTCGACCCTGGAGACTAGATGGTAGCGTTGGATTTGCAGGACACTTACTTTCACATCCCTGTCCTGCCGGCCCATCGATGTTACCTACGGTTCATGGTAGGCCACGAGCACTTTGTTTACCGTGCTCCCCTTCGGCCTTACCAGCGCTCCTCGGGTGGTCACGAAAGTGATGGCGGTGGTGGCAGATCATCTGCGCAGATCAGGGGTTCCAGTCTTCCCGTATCTCGACGACTGGCTGTTGAAGGCGGACTCGCCCCAGGCAGTCGTCTCCCACCTCCAGACTACGGCGGACCTCCTGCATTCGCCGGGGTTCACTATCAACGTGCCGAAGTCACACCTGACTCCCTCTCAGAAGCTCCTTTTCATCGGAGTGGTTCTGGACACGACGCAGTTTCGGGCTTATCCTCCCGAACAGCGAGTCCGGGATATTCAGGCTATGATTCCGATCTTTCTGCCTCTATCCCGGGTTTCGGTCAGGATGACCCTGAGGTTGCTAGGCCTCATGGCCTCTTGCATCCTGCTGGTGGATCATGCCAGGTGGCATATGCGGGCTTTGCAGTGGGACCTGAAGTTCCAGTGGGCACAGCATCAGGGGAATCTGTCCGATTGCGTTCAGATCTCGGAGGGCACTGCACGACAATTGCATTGCTGGCTAATGAACCAGGATTGGGTCAACGGCAGATCCCTCTCCCTTCCCCAACCGGAGTACTGTGGTGACGGATGCATCACTTTTGGGGAGGGGCGGCCACATGGGAGAGGCGGAGATCAGAGGCCTCTGGTCTCCGGCGGAGTCTGGGCTCCACATCAACCTTCTGGAGCTTCGGGCGATCCGTCTTGCGCTAAAAGCATTCCTTTCCTCTGTCTGGGGAAGAGTGGTGCAGGTGTTTACGGACAACACCACCGCCATGTGGTACTGCAACAAACAGGGCGGGGTGGGGTCGTGGACCCTTTGTCAAGAGGCTCTTCGTCTCTGGACATGTCTGGAACATCAGGGCATATCCCTGGTGGTTCAACACCTTGCAAATTCACTGAACGCCAGGGCGGACGAACTCGGCCGCAGGTGCATGATGGATCACGAATGGCGTCTTCACTCTGAGGTGGTGCAAGGTCTCTTTCAGCAGTGGGGAGAGCCTTGGTTAGATCTATTCGCCACCGAAGAGAACGCGCAATGTCAGTAATTCTGCACGTTGGAATTTCCAAGGTGGCACTCGCTAGATGACGCTTTTCGTCACGAGTGGAGTTGCAGTCTTCTATATGCCTTTCCGCCTATACCACTTCTGCCCAGAGTGCTGAAGAAGATCAAGCACGACCAGGCCCAAGTCATCCTTGTGGCTCCGGATTGGGCACAAAGAGTCTGGTATCCTGAGCTGTTACACATGGCCATCGATCCTCCGATCCGACTGCCTCTTCGGGAAGATCTTCTGTCGCAGTAGCAGGGGACGGTCCTCCACCCGAACCTGTCCAGTCTCCACCTCCTTGCGTGGAGATTGAGCAGCGACAGTTGACGGCCTTTGACCTTCCTCCCAAGTCTGTGATGTTATCTTGGCAGCCAGGCATCCCTCCACTAAGACAGTATACACCTGCAGATGGAACAAATTTGTGGCATAGTGCACAGCAAAGGCTGTGGATCCCCTTTCCGCCCCTCTTGCTGAGGTTCTTTTGTTCCTCCTTTCTTTGGTCCAGCAGGGCTCTGCTCTGGGCACTCTAAAGGGCTATCTCTCGGCCTTTTCAGCCTTCCTTCCTTAGGCATCCCGATCAGCCTTCTCTTTTCAAGTCCCCTGTTGTAAATCGCTTCCTTAAGGGCATTACTCATCTTTTCCTCCTGTTCCCTTCGTAATGCCTCAGTGGGACTTGAACCTAGTTCTAACTTATCTTATGTGCGCTCCCTTTGAGCCGCTACATAACTGCCCTCTTAGGCTTCTGACCTTAAGGACTGCTTTTCTGGTTGCCATCACCTCTGCGCGCAGGGTGAGTGAGCTCCAAGCTCTTTCTTCAAATCCTCCTTTTCTGGCTGTTCATCCGGACAAGGTTGTCCTTCTGACTCCTTTCCCAAAGTGGTTACTTCCTTCCACATTGGTCAAACCATCACTTTGCCCACCTTCTTTCCGTCTCCGCATCCTTCTAAAGAGGAAGAGAGGCTCCACCGTCTGGATCCAAAATGTGCGCTTTCCTTTTACTTGGATCGCACAAACCAATTCCGGGTGGATGACCAGCTCTTTGTTGGCTACGTGGGCGCTAAAAAAGGTCAGGCAGTACACAAACGAACCATCTCTAGATGGGTCGTTTTGTGTATCAAAGCTTGCTATTCTTTGGCAAAGAAGGAGCCTCCTGTGGGGCTACGTGCCCATTCCACCAGGGCGACGGCAGCTACCACTGCCTTGAGACGGGGAGTTCCCCTCAATGACATCGGTCAGGCAGCGACGTGGGTATTACTGCATACGTTCAAAAAACACTACTGTCTGGACAGCCAAGTCCGGAGATACGGCTTTTTTGGCCGTTCTGTTCTCCAGGACTTTCTGGTGTGAACTTGGTTCGCAGGCCCTCCTCCGGGGTTGGTATTGCTGGGGTATCTATTCACAAGGTGAGGAATCTATAACTGTCTCTTTCAGATGAACAAGTTACTTACCTTTGGTAACGATATATCTGTAAGAGACATAGATTAGTTATAGATTTCTTACCGCCCCACCCATCCTCCCCGTTCTGCGAACTGACTTCTAGGGTTAAGGATTTCCTTTCAGGGCCCTAGTTGTGCGCACCAGTGGTCTGTGTCTTGCATGGCTCTGCTCTGCGCTTCTGGCGTGGAAAGTCGTGTACAGAAATGACGTCAGTGTGCGGGGGCGAAGTCTAAGTAGCTGCTGCAACATAATCACCACGACGAATGCGGAGCCGACCGACGCCACCTTACGACGCGCAGGGGTACTGTTGACGAAAAATTCTCCGGATCCAGTCTGACGCCTGGGGGTAATTCACAAGGTAAGGAATCTATAACTAATCTGTCTCTTACAGATATATCGTTACCGAAGGTAAGTAACTTGTTCTTTTATACACATCGGCAGTGCTTAATTTGTGCCGGTGCTTTCCGGTGCGCAGCACCGGCACTTTGTCAGGGCCGGGGCTATAAATTCTTTTCAGGAGGCAGTGGTGGTAAACGTAATTTTTAAAAAATACATGCACAAAGGGGAGACCCTGCTGCGCTCTTGTGGAGGTTGAGACGTGCGGTCAGTGGTACCTGATAGCGTTATGTTGTAGGGGGTGGATGTGGTTGAGTAGGGAGCTGTGAGATGCTGTCTGTGTTATGCACACTTTGCATGTGATGTGGGGTCATGCCCAGTTACGGTACATCATGTGGAGTTTAACAAGGCCTTGCGGTTGCCTCCTGATTGGACGCCGCCTTACTAAGCTAGCACATCCTAAGGGGGTGGATGTTGCGTGTTCTTGCAGGGTGCGGAGTCGCACCTTGAGGGATGGGTGATTACACAGTCTAGTGGTGTTCTGTGGGCCGACTATACCACAGCTGGAAAATGATTCCTTTATCGGAAATAGTATTTCACAGCTTTTTGGGGCTCCAGTTTTCTGTGAGCGAGCTGGGAATTTAGTCTCAGCGGGTGTTATTCCTTCTAGTGTTGTGAAATGGTTATTTTGGTCATTGGCTGCATAATGTGTTTTCTTTTTCTTGAGTTGTAGAACTGGTCTATTTGTCTTGTGTATGAATTGTGTTTTCGTATGGCATGATGCCTCGCTGGTCTTGGTGAGCTCCTGTTAAGAGGAATGGGGTTGTGGGCTTTTGTTTAAGTCACAAATTTGAATCCCGGCAGGGCCACTCGGCCTTTCATCCTCCATGGTGAGTAATTGAGACCCTTTGACCTGGTTAATATTAACACCTGTTGTGTACAGATCGTAGAAAGGGGCAGAAGGGTGGTATGGAGCAGTAAACATAACGTTATTAATAATAAAACAGCATGACTTGCAAGATATGCGTTGACCCACGAAGAGTACTGTGCCCTTTATTAACTTCTTATGATATGAAGTGAATATGCTCCTTAAAGAACGTCTCATGCTTCTAAGCGCTGTAACTAACAAGTATTATTCTGGTTATCAATGGTACTTGGTGGCATCTTTGCTGAGAGCGGATAAGGACGTCAGGAGTCACTTGAGGCTTTGCCCTTCCTTATTGATGGCCCCTTTCCACATTTCACAGTGGAAATAAATAGCATATTACACTCGGCGCATTTGCATCGATGCTACATATATACTGCTGCAGTTTGGCCACGTTGTTAATATAGGTTCGGACTAGAGACTGTCGTGCATGTGACTGTCACTCAGTGCCTCAGGGAAGGGACTGCCATGAGTAACTATTACTCGATGCCTCAGGGACTACCTTGAGTGACCATCACTCGATGCCTCGGGGACTACCATGAATGACCATCACTTGATGTCTCAGGTGAGGGACTGCCATGAAATGAAATGAAATGAAATGAAATGAAATGAAATGAAATGAATGAAATGAATTTGTACTTGTAAAGCGCACTGCTACCCTGAGGCATCCTGGCGCTGAACGCATACCACTGTGGAACCCTTCCTGGCTTTTCCCTGTGAAATGTCCACTCCTGGGCACCCCCAAGGTGAAGCCAGGCATCCCAGCGCTGGTGGGGCCGTTGTGGAGATTAAGCAAGCTATTGCCCAGAGTTGCAGAGTGGGACCCATGATTAGAATAGGCACCGAGGCGAGAATTATCAGGTCCGAGGAAGTTGAGCCCAAGACCCGCCGAGGCGGGAATTGAACCCTGGTCCCGGGCCAGATCTCTGCATCAGGGTCTGCCGCTCTAACCATTGAGCCACACTTCTCCACCATCACTTTATGTCTCAGGTGAGGGACCGCCATGAATGACCATCACTTGATGTCTCAGGTGAGGGACTGCCATGAGTGACCATCACTTGATGTCTCGGGTGAGGGACTGCCATGAGTGACCATCACTTGATGTCTCGGGTGAGGGACTGCTATGAGTGACCATCACTTGATGTCTCGGGTGAGGGACTGCTATGAGTGACCATCACTTGATGTCTCAGGTGAGGGACCGCCATGAATGACCATCACTTGATGTCTCGGGGACTGCCATGGGTGGCCATTACTTGGTGCCTCGGGGGAGAGACTGCCATGAGTGACCATCACATGAATGACCATCACATGAATGACCATCAATTGATGCTTGAGGTGAGGGACTGCCATGAGTGACCAGCACATGAGTAACCATCACTTGATGGCTCAGGTGAGAGACTGCCACGTGTGACCAACACTGGAAGGCTCGGATGAGGGACTGCCATGAGTGACCATCTCTTGATGCCTTAGGCAATGGACTGCCATGTATGACCATCACTGAATAGATAGGTGAGGGACTGTATGTGCATGACCAGCACTGGATGGTTCGGGTGAGGGACTCTACGTGCGTGACCTTCAGTGGATGGTTCGGGCGAGAGACTGTATGTGCGTGACCATCAGTGGATGGTTCGGGCTAGGGACTGTATGTGCGTGACCAGCACTGGATGGTTCGGGCTAGGGGCTGTATGTGCGTGACCATCAGTGGATGGCGAGGGACTGTATGTGCGTGACCATCAGTGGACGGTTCGGGCTAGGGACTGTATGTGCGTGACCATCAGTAGATGGTTCGGGCGAGGGACTGTATGTGCGTGACCATCAGTAGATGGTTCGGGCTAGGGACTGTATGTGCGTGACCATCAGTGGATGGTTCGGGCGAGGGACTGTATGTGCGTGACCATCAGTGGATGGTTCGGGCTAGGGACTTATGCGCGTGACCAGCACTGGAGGGCTGAAATGAGGACACTGTTTCATAAACGTAAACATTTGGTGGCCCATTGGTTTCATGTACTGGTTTCATGCCACCCTCGTCCAGGTCATTGGATCACAGCTCGGCCAGGTTAGCCAGTTGGTTTCTGAGGCTAATTTACTGCCCGGCTGGCAGGTCGCCACCCAGCAGCGAGTACCCCTGCAGAGTTGATAATGCTCCTAGAGTAAGTGGGTGGAGTCAGTGAAGGAAGTGGGTGAGCCAGGGGAAGTGGGTGTGGCCGCCTACAAACATTTGAGCACCTGGACTTCATATTTTAGAAATTAAGCACTGCATATCGGTCATCGCACCCGTGGGGTAGTTGTCTGCTGTTCTTTTCAGACCTCCTTATTTCAGAAGAGGCTGGGTTTCTCTTTCCTTTTTAGGTCTCGCGCCTAGCGTTGCAGTGCGCAGCACTGCTCGCGCAGCGCGAGACCTCTTGAAAGGGCTTCTGAAAACGACCCACACGCTCGTGCGTGTGGTTTTGTTTTCAGAAGCCCACATTGGCTGGTGCGTCCGTTTTTTTTATGGGGACGGCACGCTATTGGTCAAAGGCGGGCGCATGTCCCGCCTTTGCCGCGCCCATTCCCGACGGTGGCCAGAACGCGCAGCAGCGCGCGTTCGTCTGCTGCCGCGCTCCCTCCCCCCGCTCCTCTGTGGTGCGCGCGCACCACTGGCTTTTATTTATTTAAAGGCAGAAGCACGAAAGTAAAGTCCTCTGCAGTGCTGTCGCCCCTCAAGGTAACTAACGCGCACTGCTGCCAGCCAGATGCACCCCAGGCTTTGCCAGCGTTGCTGCCACAAGCGTGCGGCGTAAAGAAACCCGAGCCGCCGCCGGACACACTGTGCTGCCGAATGCTGATAGTTGTGGCAATCTGGCATCCCCTCTTTCCTGGTGACACCCCGGAGAGATTTCCATAGAACAATCCCCAATGACTTATGATTCATTTATTAACATGCAGCGAATATTATATGTTTGCTTTAGCCGGCAGAATAAATGTTTTTCTAAGCTCTCCCAGCTAGTCCAATTATAGTTGCAAAATCGTCTTTAATAAACATCACGTGAAGTTTGTTACTCGGTCCCTGTTGCCAACCATGGTGAGTGCCCCTGTGCCGCTAAGCTGCAAAGACTCTGTAATTAAGTAAGGCCTTAGCCGATGGCATTAAATTATCAGCTCCAGTCACCCCTACGTAGAGTGCCAGCATCTTCAAATAGAACAGAGAGTCATTTATGTTTCCAGCCAGCGCTTAAGCCCTTTCCTCCAGTGCATCAGGAGTCTCACGTAGAAGCACGCGGCCTGCGTTTGCTCTGGAACCCGATGTGTTCCTAGACTAAGAGACATGTGCGCACTCAGGTCTCCCTTGGCCTGGCAGCCCAGATGAGAAACCGGTAATACCCAGTGGGTTACCATCATATTCTGTAAGTTTCCCTAGCATGAGATACGTCACGTTTTCTTTACTAGTTTTATATTTGTATCTGTCATTTGGCATTCCCGAGCCGTGGAATGGAAGGCGCAGCCCACAAACACGCTGTTAACAAAATAGTGAACGGGTCCGGGGGCGATGGGGCTGAAAGAAAGGCTCTTTATCACGGTAGTTGTTGATGGGACGCGCTGTGCTAAGGAAGAGCACGTCACCACACGTGGGATGTGCCACCGCATAGCATGCTAGATGGCGCTACAAGAGAGAGAGGCTCTTGAGGGCATGGGACGAATGGAGCTGGCACAGTGCGCACACGCAGGAAACCGCTAGGCTGCTGCACACAGGGAAAGCTCTCCAGCGCTTACTACTTCTCTGCGCTAGGGAAGGACATGACATCTGGGTGAGATGAAGCTGCCTAGGAGAAAATGCTCTCCAGCACTTATTACTTGTGTGCGCTACACTGTGCTTGTGTGCGCTACACTGTGCTAGGAAAGGACACGGCATCTGGGTGAGATGAAGCTCCTAGGAGGTAAAGCTCTCCACCGCTTACTACTACTTTGTGCTGCCCTGTGCTAGGAAAGGACACGACATCTGGGGGAGATGAAGCTGCCTAGGGGGAAAGCTTTCCAGCGCTTACTACTTGTGTGCGCTACACTGTACTAGAGAAGGATACGACATGTGGGTGAGATGAAGCTCCTAGGAGGGAAAGCTGTCCAGCGCTTAATACTTGTGTGTACTGCACTGCTAGGGAAGGCCACGACATGTGGGTGAGATGAAGCTGCCTAGGAGGGAAAGCTCCTCAGCACTTACAACTTCTGTGCCTGCAGCACGTCATCGGTGACAATTTCTGCCAGCCCCGGACTATTTACCGAAAGGTGCACGCGTGACCTATGACCACTGTAATGATAACTATTGTATATAGCGCTTGATGCTGCCCTTCTAATTTTTATAAGCGCTTTAAACAACAGGTGTTAGTAGTAGTTAATGTAATGTTATTCAGTGCACCGATTGGTAACTCTCGACTTCATATAGCGCCGCATTACTTCGCTTATGGAGTTCAGTGCACCGAGGTGTCCTGGCAGCTAGGCGCATCAAGCACTCCCTCACCACAACCGTGACATGATCCGACCCTGCTGCGTGTCACACACTAAAGAGGGTTGCAGGAGAGGCCATACATGAAAGGTCACTGTACCGGAGGTGCGCCGTGGGGGCAGGTTAGGGGAGGGTCACAGGGCGAACAGGTCACATACCAACCACTTCTGTGTCCGCGCTGACCCGGCCCAGTCACACTTTTCAAGCTACTTACTCGACCAATTAGAGTGAGCTAAGCGTGCGCAGTGAGTCACAGCAGTGGGAGCGGAACCAAAACTACAACTCCCAGAGTGCCTCACTGATTAAATGAAACCCATTACTGGAAGCTTAGACGCAACTAGTCGCCATAAGATTACCCGAGGGAAGTGTGCACGTGAAGGTGTCGCACACAGTAAAGATCACTTCTACGATAGGCACAAAGGGGAAGTTAGACAGTAAAGGACACTTTCGTGTCATTTCAGGATAGATGCGAAGCAGGGCTTTAAGTGGGATGAAAAAACTGGGGGGGTCTCTCAAAGGGGTGTGGCCAATGCAAGTAGGGGCGTGGCTTAAAAACACCTAAGCTAAAAATCTGTGCTTAGCATAGAGTGCCGCCAGATTTGTATTTTGCTGTTTGTCATTGCACCCAGCTATATGATACAAGTAACATCATACCTACAACAAGTCAGGACTATTTGCTCCCTCCCTCCGCTGACGCTCAGTGTTTACATTTTATATTGAGCCTTTTTTGTCATTAAAATGCGTACAACATCCATGTCTCAGGAACGTTCAAGACATAGGAGACAACATCACGGCACACACTCCCTGCCTCTCCCTTTTGCTGTCCATGTTGTTACAGTGAAGTTGTGCCTTGCATATAACCAAAATAAACATAACATGGAGAGAATGGAGGAATTTTCATTTGTGAAAGTGGACTCTACTGCTCCATGAATCGCTGCTGCTCCGCACCACACAATAAATGCGGCCACTGTACAATGTCGGCAACAAAAGGCAGAACGACTTCTCCTTTAAGCGTTGTGAGTCTGTGCTGATTCTTTGACCTTGGCTTCAATCAACATGAAAGCGTTTGCACAATGTAAGAAGCCACTTTTTTACAGTTAGATGTCTTCGCAGTACTGAATTAATCAACAAAACAATGACGTGTCAATCTTTAAAGCCATATTTGAGGCTGTTTATACTGAAAACAGTTTAAGCTTGGTCTTCGCTATTCCACAATCCTGTTTTCTGTCTCACAAGTGCCGGGTTGTGTGCCAGACCTCCAATGCCTACAAAGGCCCACGTAATTGGGCTGAATACAGAAAACATATTATTTGTGAGGTGTTACCTGATGGCAACGAAGCTATGCCTTCTCCGCAAATATAAATGTCTACTTCTTTCCATAGCGCCTATTGCCAATATTTAGCGGGTTCCCCAGCACGTCTACTTTCTGTCTGATTAAGGGGCTTTGGAAAGCGAGTGATTTTCCAAAGATCACACTTTGATACAATGGGAAAGCTGTAACTGGAACCGTAAGAATAAGCTCAACTCGACTGCAAGTAATAGCTTACTCCATGCAACAATCACTTCCAAACTTCACAGAGAATCAGGGCTTTAATTTGTGCTTCACAGAATAAGTTACCCATGATGCTGTACGTCAAACAGATGAATTATGCCGTTACATATTTTGATGAAAAAGGGGCTTTTCATTTGCAGGCAAGGCCACAGGAAACAATTAAACAAGCACCGATTCCAAGTAAAACATTAAAATACAGGTAATGCACGTTAAAACTTAGTTTTATCCCCTTAGACAAAGCGAAGTGTGACATATGCCTTTGCCAATTCAACATTTTTAAGTAACGGCAATCATTTTTACATCTTTTTATTGTATTTTAATGTACATAGTAAGTTTCGAAAAGAATACTAAACTGGCAACAACTCTGAACAAACTCTCACACCTCTCCCCTACTCAACCTTGGGCCCTGAAAAAACAGTTAATATTGCAAAGCAGGAAGTAGGTTTTAGACAGCACTTAGTTTTCTCAAAATGTGGATTGAAATTTGGGCTGCACCTACATATCATGTCGAGCACATCTATTTTGAGGTACTCCTGCTGAAATGATTTCTGCGAATCCCCAGTTATAGCCCTTCCTGAGCGCAATTGCAATATCTGTGAGCTGCATCTCAGTTCGCCACAGCTAATATAAAATGAAACGCCTCCAGGCATCTGGCTTTTGCAAGAACTCAAGAGCACTGGAATATTTGGAGCAAGTGCCTAGGCCCAGCACCCCCACCCCCTCTTGTCTAACTAATCCCCCGACCAGTCTAGGCACTTTCAGACCGGCTCCTTTTGTCTGAGGAGCCCGCCTCGCTTTTCGTTTCAGCTCCTTTACTCGCCTCTCTCCCACTTTCAGCTTCTGCCAAGCTTTTTCCTTCTGCTCCTTCTCTTGCGCATTTAACTGCTCCATCTCACACCTCTTTTCTGTCTTTCACTCTTGCTTTGACCCCTTTGAGTCTCTTTTTTACTCTTGCCTCTCATCTGCTCCTTTTCCACATTTTTCTCTACCCCCTTGAGCCTCTTTTCACTTTTTAGGTCGAGCCTGGGAAGCGCATGCGCTTCTCTGCGAGCCATGCTTTATGAACTTGAAGCCCCGCCCACTCCGCCCATATTTGTCATTGGCTTGTTCCATTGTCCTTCCTAAATGCTGGCTTCTAATTCGTTAATAGGCTTGTTAGTCCCTCCTTAGTACTGCCTTGTCTTCATTTGTAACCTCCCATGAGGCCCTTTTACTTCGATTGTTGTACATTAAGTCTTATTTACTCTGTAAGCACTATTTTCTTTAATGGTTTCTCCTACTGCAGGCACTACATGCTTTCCTGCAACATTCAGCGTGCCATGCACGGTTTCACAGGGAGCTTTACAAAAAAAAAAAAATATTGTTTGTCAACTTGACAAACAAATGCTTTTTTGGGTAAAAGTGCCCCATGCCGCACATTCACTTTGATAGCGGCCGCGGACATTTCTTTAGGCACGGCTCGTCTTAAGAAAGTGGTGTGGCCTCCATTAACGTGAAAGCCAGCATGGGGCGCTTGTAAACAACAAGCATTTGCAGTACAATATGTCTCGCATTTTAGAAATTTTGACCTATTGGTATTGTAAATGACAATGCCTTTTATTATTGCAGGTTTTTAAAACACAAAATAAAAGGCATTGTCATTTGCAATACCAATAGCTCAAAATCTCGTTTACAATAGCGATCGCTTTCGCGATCGCTTTCACTGCCGCTTGGTTTTTTTTTCACCAACATTGCAATAGATGTCGAGTGGATAATGAAATGATGTGTGGAATGCCGGAGTTTATCTCAACCACTTTTAATTACTCTGGGACCGGATTTTGATCCCCAGTCACCACTGACTTGAACCCTGAGACTGATGGACCCCCAAACAGCACATTCTGACTTCGCTTTAGATTGTATCCTTGATGTATTTGCCGTACGTTGTGGGGTTTGGGAATTGTTTTAGCATTTTTCGTGTTGGAAACACGGCCGCTGACGCTTACAGCTGGTAGACTCTGATATAGTGAGCACCTGAACTTTCAGATTTGCATTTCAAGTCTAGAGCAACCATAAAATAAAATGCTTCATAATTTGGAACACATCACTAACAAGGAATGCATTCTAGACGTTAATGTAAATGATAGTGACATACTTGAAGTTGGAGTCTAACCGCACGCGTAACCAATATACTCGTAATTACGTTATTTTCCTAATTAAGGGGCAGTTGTTGGTACCGAAATTAGAAAGATCCCCAGAACCCAAGAATGCTCCCAAAAAAACAATCACTTACCTTCCCGGACGCCTTAGTTTTATCTCTGGGTGCAGAGTGACAAGCGTTATTCCACGTCCTTTTTTGATGTCTATGGCGATAACGGTGAGCGCGTGTGCTGTTCTCGTGAGTCTTACCGCTCATGAACATCAAAGAGGTACGATGAATGCCCGGTGTGACGTAATTCCAGGCGTGACTTCTACGGAGCGTTTCGTCATTGCGTTACAGCTTGACTTGAATTGTGTGACATCACAATGCTCGCTAGGGGCGCCCTAGCTCCGGACCGGAAGAAGCAGTGCTCCCCTAAGGTCTCACCATGAGCTGCCCTGGCGGGCTGCCCCTCGTGCTTCTGGTCCTCCTGTCTGCCCCTCCGTGCCATGGGGCCACCAAGTTCAGCTCTCCACGAGTGCTGCTGCCCTACTGCAAGGAAGTGCGGGTCAGCATTATCCTCCGTGCCGGGAGCGCCTGCTACAGCTGGTGAGTGCCAGAAAGGGGCGGACGCGCTGATACATTATTAAGGGGGTCGGCAAGGCTAATTAATCGGAAGGAGTTTCAAAAGACTTAAAAGTGACGACGTCACTGTTGACAGGGGTGCGGTATACGGGAAGCATATAGACTAGTAAAACATTACCTACCAAACACGAAAAGTGGATCATCTACAAAAACATGCTTTTGCGGCTATATAAACAGGGCATGAATAATGTACTTTTATTGGAGGTCAACTCGAAGGTGTTCGTTCATAAAAGGAAATTAGAGCACTGAATGGGAAGGTATACAGCATCACTCAGCACCACCACCACAGCATCACTCGGCACCACCACAGCACCACTCAGCACCACCACAGCACCACTCAGCACCACCACAGCACCACTCAGCACCACCACACCACCACTCAGCACCACCACTCAGCACCATCACACCACCACTCAGCACCACCACAGCATCACTCAGCATCACTCAGCACCACCACAGCATCACTCAGCATCACTCAGCATCACTCAGCACCACCACACCACCACTCAGCACCACCACCACAGCACCACCACCACAGCACCACTCAGCACCACCACAGAAACCACTCAGCACCACCACAGAAACCACTCAGCACCACCACAGCAACCACTCAGCACCACCACAGCATACCTCAGCACGACCACAGCATACCTCAGCACGACCACAGCATACCTCAGCACCACCACAGCAACCACTCAGCACCACCACAGCATACCTCAGCACGACCACAGCATACCTCAGCACGACCACAGCATACCTCAGCACCACCACAGCATCACTCAGCACCACCACAGCATCACTCAGCACCACCACAGCATCACTCAGCACCACCACAGCATCACTCAGCACCACCACACCACCACACCACCACTTAGCACCACTCAGCACCACTAAGCACCACCACAGCATCACTAAGCACCACCACAGCATCACTCGGCACCACCACACCGCACCACCACATGCAACACTGCTGGGTGTTGCATTATTTAGCAATGCCAGTAGCTCAAACTTTAATAATGCGAGACCTATTGCATTGCAAATGCTTGTTCTATGGTAGAGGTTCCATTTAACCACCTTCTTTGGTGGGAGTATTTCATTACTTTTTCTTGGGGCATATCCTATCTTTTCTCAAGTTTCCATGAAGCGTTGGTCAGGTTTCTTACCTGTTTATCCTGCTTCCATAAGTTGGACAATGTGGGTTTGTCGTAATCAACGATCTGTTGCCCTTAGTTTCTGCCAGCCCTTCATTTCACCCTTCATTTTTATTGTCCCCTTCTCTTCCAGGGGATACTCATCAAAGTCATAAGCACTGAATTATCCCCGCCCATCTGCGGGATCCCGGAGCATATAGAAATATACATATATATATGAGTATGTTGGGGGATCACAAGTGCATAGCACTTCCGCGACATACATATATACATGTATATAAATACATAAATATGCAGCCTAACAAATTCCAATAAGGCAAAATGCCAAAATTACAAAGGTTTTCCCTGTACAGACAATCTCCTATATACACTCTGTAATAGAGAACATACACCGTAATAGTGTTATGCAAGAAAAACCTTTATTTTCAGAGAAGAAAACATGTAATAGCAGGCAGTTGGCCCATAGGCTGCATAGCTGAATAAATATCACCGTACAGTAAAACACTGGCACCTTGCCTTTAAGGCTTCCAAGAACTTGGACACTTTGCCTTTAAGGCCTCCAGGAGACCCTCTGCTCCCATCATGCACCACAGGTGACAGTTAGGTCAGTTCTTTTTTCCGGCTCCTTCTATGAGGATTCTGGAGCTTGAGCTCGACAGTTTTTCTGACTTTTCTGTCAGGAATTGTTTTCTTCTTTAGTTTTTTGCGATTTTCCTGTGCTGGCAGTGTTTTATTATCATTCTCTGACAAAATTTCAAACTTTTTTTGTCAGAATGCCAGCTCTTTTTCGCAATTTAACCACCTTCTTTGGTGGGGGTATTTCATTACTTTTTCTTGGGGCATATCCTATCTTTTCTCAAGTTTCCATGAAGCGTTGGTCAGGTTTCTTACCTGTTTATCCTGCTTCCATAAGTTGGACAATGTGGGTTTGTCGTAATCAACTATCTGTTGCCCTTAGTTTCTGCCAGCCCTTCATTTCACCCTTCATTTTTATTGTCCCCTTCTTCTCCGTCATGGTGGACTTTCCACATGCTGTTCATTCTTTGCTTCTCCTGCTACCGCCTGCTGGCGTCCTTCATCAGTCGGTGGCATTAGTTATTGGATGGTTGCCCTTGTTTTCCTGTAGTGGGCAAAGCCTTCCACTTCCTACTCTTATGTGACATTGTGTTGCGGTTTCCTAGCCATGGTCTTTCTGTCTCCACCTCACTGTCCAACTTCTTTTATGATGGTAGGATGTATTATCTCTGTCCTTCCTCGATTACCTCTGTTCCTGGAGTGTCCTTTGTTCCTCCACTTATCATCCTCCTGCTCACTGGTGGAGAAAGTGGGTTAACTTCGGAGGAGTGGATATACTTTTGCTATACCCTGTATGACTTGTGTGTCTACGGGAATTTCTATGTTTTTATATGCATATTTATCCTTGTTTACATTTATCTTTTGATGTCTTTGCATGTATGTACTTCTCTCTTGAATGGATCTCGTGTAGATGTCTTTCGGGTATATATGTGTGCGTTTTGCACATATGGTCGTCTGGCCTTCTATACAGTGTACGTAGCTGCATTTTACCTACACCCTACTTGGTGACCTGGCTCAATATTCTTGGTTGTACTTGTCCGTTTCCTTCCTTCTCCTCAATGAGCGTCTCAGTTACGTAATTAGGGAGGATGCCTTATCTATCTATCAAAGTTCTCAGTGTAAGAGCGGTTTCTTTTTACCGTTCTTGTTATTCTAGCAAACCTCTTCAGCATTCATTGTTCTCTCTTTCTCTTTTCTCCATCATTCTATGATTGGAGGTCTCTTTTTTCGAAGTCGGTTTGTTAGGATAGTTTCCTTGAAGATCAGTGGGTGCTCTTTATTCTTTGTATGTGTTTGCTGCAGCTGAGCATGCTGTGTATGCTCCTTCCTTTTGATTTTGAACCTGGACTCTAAGGACTATTATCCTTGGTCCCTTTGCATTCCCTAGTCTTAGGTTGCATCCCTTTTTGGGGCTGCCTCTTTTACTGGTTCTTTACTATGTTTCTCACGGTTTTATAGCTTTCTACTCCCTACGAGCTTCTTGGAGGTCAGTCTTTTCGGTGAGCATCTCTGCTTCACCTATCTTTTTTCGGATAGTCTAGTCTTTTTATATCTCTGGACCGGCTTCTCCTATTTGGGGGATCTTTGGTGAGGTCAGTTCGCAGCCCCTCCTCCAAGGATGGTATTGCTTGGGCATCTGATTCTAAGATAAGGAATCTGCGGCTAGATGTCTCTATCAGACGAGCAAGTTACCTACCTTCGGTAACGTCTTATCTGGTAGAGACAGGATCTAGCCACAGATTCCTTATCAACCCATCCACCCTTCCCACTCTGCAAACTGACTTCGTTTTTTGCATTCTACTGCAGTTCTTTCAATCTGTACTTGTTGATGGAAGGTTTTTCCCTTTTTGGCACACTTTTCCAGAGGCTGTTTCTCTCAAGTGGTTCTGCGTTGTTGGCAGGGAAATAGTCACAATAGAAACTGACATCAGCGCGTCGGGGTGAGCTTATATGGACTGCATTGACGTCACATTCAGGAGACCACGTCGCTGCAAGGTCACTCTACACCCTCTACAGACGCGCAGAGAAATGTCCGGATCCAGTCTGGGGGACAATTCTAAGATAAGGAATCTGCAGCTAGATTCTGTCTCTTCCAGATAAGGCGTTACCAAAGGTAAGTAGCTTGCTCGTTTTGTGCAATGTGCATATTCTGCCTATTATGTAGAAAATTTGGTAACAAACAAATGTATAATTATGCCTCCCTCTTAAATAATTTCAAATTCAGTATTTCACGTTCATGTCAAACTACTGCCTACACCAAACTAAAGTCAACTTAGTAAATGCATTCTGTACGCAGCATTTATAACAATTTTTTTTTTTGCCACAAGCCCTCCACTTACATTCCCAACAATTGTAATACTGTTAATAAAAATCACTTTACATTACCTACTTGTGAGACCGATTGGCTTTGCCAACGCTTGTTTGCTTGCTTTGTGATCCGATGAGTAATTGGTATGAGTTTTTGAAAAAGTGTGCTTATCTGTGAAAAAATTAATTTTTCCTCACCCACAACTCCGTTTCTGCTCCTTTTTTGGCTTCACTGTCACCCGAGTACTAGCCGCTGACTGCTTCACTTTGACTTGCTGTATCTTAATTCCCCATTGGCAAGTTCAGGAATGCGGCTCACTGTGTATATATACACCACAGGGCCTCCTGGGCAGACCCAGTGACGCAGCCTATTCTGATTTTCACAGAGTAATTCCTTGGTAAAATTGAAATAACTTAACTTTGAAAGATTGTAGTAGACTTAAATGTGATTTGTTTATTCTTCTCGTTAGGACAAGGAAGTAGTTCAGTCACTCATCGGCCTTCAGTCTTTTTTTGAGACCAAACTCAGCAGTTTGTTTGCAGACCCGAAGATCTTGTCTGTGATGGGTGAGGTTATGTCTGAAGATCAGCATAGCGAAAGCAGCGGCCTTACTCACCGAAGCTCCCCAGTCAGCACAACTAGTGATGCTCCAGCTGTCAAACCAATCGGAGAGGATGATCTTGCAAGCACTTAAAAAGCAAAGTTACATTTCATTGGACTTTCTGACATTAAAGTAGAACATTTTCATTCTTTGATTAAAACTGTACGATAGGATTTTTTGTCAGTTCCTTCCATTGTGTCTTTGAGAGAAACTGGTTTCAGGAGTCTTATATTATAGCAAATCTATGCTTGGATCTCGAATCAACTTGTTGGACACTGGCCCCCTTGACCTATTTAACCACCTCTCCAACCCCAGAGAAGTGAAGACACGAGAGTCTTTGATAAAAGTCCCCTTTCAGTATATTTGCAACTTCTACAGCCAAAAATACGTCCAGCACAGTTTGCTCATCTCTTCCTTTTTAATCGTGAAAAACATGCATAAGGAATCCTTAAATGCTCGTGAGGCAGTTTGCGCTGCCATTTGAGTTTCTAATGATGTAACCTTATCTAGCTGTGAAATGTTTACTGTTTTTTCATAATATATCTATATCTATTAAGGCTTCCCAGGCTCTGTGTTTAACCACCAGTATATTCTCTTTAAAGAATATTCGCACAGGGCTTACATCATAAATTGTTTTTAAAAATATGGTGAGGCATGATCGGTTTTGTGACTACTGTGCTGTGAAATTTTGTTTCATCAGTTATTTTTGTAGTTCAGGGTCAGTAGAGCAATATATGACCAACGTTCTTGAACAGCATCTTGCCAATGAAACCGAGTGACTTTTGAAAAAAACAATATCTACTGTTTCAGTTCTTGTTCCTGAAGATAGTGTCGATCTGCATTGGCTAACCAGTGAACAGTTCTGCCTTTGAGTCTCTCTTCATACTCAAGAGCACCACACCCCGTAATCAAAAGCATTGTCCTGCATTGAAGACCTGTTAATGCTGAATTGTTTTGTAATGGACTTAATTGCTGGGACATCATTTGTTTCCAATCTTTGCTGGATAATGAGCAGGTCTTGCAATCAAATCATTGTCCCTTTGATGTCTTTTGCCTTCCCCCACCTGCTGACTGACAGGAACTAATGTGTTTTTTTTTATTTACAAAAACTACAGGAGTAAGTTGAATCAAAAACGTTAATGAAGGTCTTGAATTGGTACAACTATTTTGGATTACAGTATTGAAATCCTAGGCTAATGTGCTTCTCTAGTAAAAGAAAAATAGGACTAATAAAAAACTTTTCTACCATCTTACTGCCATGTGGTGCTTGTGTTCAGCGAAGTACATACAAGAATACTACAACATTCCTCATTCAGTAGCGAATGAGCAAACAGTCTTCACTTTGCTGACTGCATGGACAGGGTTTCGCTATCACATGATAAGTCACTTTTACATTCACAAGTAGTCATCAGTGAAGCTGGTATTTGTCACTGCATGCTTACCTCTTCTTTTGGGTGACAGCACAAGCATAGAGATCTCGTGTGTGCTGTTTCCAGGCATCCCATTTTTTCTTGCTCTTAGATAAGAAATAGATGTCAAATAACTAACAGGTATTGAACCCTCTGTTCCCTTCCTACTCTTACTGTGTTAAAAAAATGTATGTTACTTGGTGAAAGTGCTCGTTTCAAATCTTTATTTTTTAAGATGTTTTGAGCACGTTCTGATTTACTTTGTCAAGTGTATGCTTGCTCATTAATCACCCTGTGCATAATTAGAACTGTACACTTTGGTTATTAACATGAAAGCAGATCAAATGTGTCCTAATCTGTTATAGTTGTAATTCATTAGCAGTACCGCAGTGATGATATATCCGTCAGTGGGGTAGCTAATGAATGCATATCTGACTGAAATTCATAAAAAGATGCACATTGTTGCATACTGCAGCTACATAACTAAACACTCCAAATTACCCTCCCTTCAAAATGCCCATTTTTGAGCATTGGCAATTTTGGTGTACAATCTATACTATTCCACTACTTTCCTTCACCCTGAGAACCTTTGCCTCATAGGCCCTCCCCCCCGTAGCTCTTCTCAGAAGAATGTTACTTCAAATAGCAATACATTCTACCCTTTATGTGAATATAAGTTTAGTCACTCTGTCTTCACCCTGCACCAAAAACACAAATCTGGTATTTTCAAAAAGGGGGGGTGCTAGGTTGGTTTTGCTGGCAGAATTCGAACATCATAAATGTTCTTGGGTAACCGCAAAAGACTATTTAGCTTATGTTAATTGTATTATAATAACCAGGAAAAGCCTTTTATGGCAGCTTTGCTTATATATTCTCAACCGTGTGTAAACTGAAATCAAGAAGTCGCTCAGCAAGATAAACGGCATTAATGTAAATACGAATCTATGAAGCGGATGTAAACTCAGGAACTGTTGTTGTCCAGCACTTACTCATTAAGGCCGGTCAGTGTTTAAAAGCTTCAGTTAGTTGGTTTGAAACTATATAGTGACAAATGAGGTGGAGGTTAAGGATTCTGTTTTATGTATTTTAAGCTTCAGAATCGCATATGGTTTTATGCTCTTTGGGTTGTTGCTTTTTTGATGCTCAGTTGTAAGCTTAGCGATTATGTTGATAACCTTAAAAGAACTTAACGCCATTTCCAACCTGTGTTTCGTCTGGTACAGTTTTCAGTGACCTGAGGCTTGTTTTTTATATCCGCATCATTGAAAGAGTCTTGAAGTGAAGATTGAGAAGGGTTATAAGCTAGCGCTTATAACCCTTCTCAATCTTCCAATACATTCTCACTTCCTGGTTTGTCTATTGTATAGCATGTTCTGAAATATTTCATGGGTACAGCATTAGGAGAATTCACATCCTGAAATGTTAGTTTTGTACGTAGACTAAAATCTATAAGCGCCATGTTTAACTTTTTAACCCATTGATCACCGAACGTTATATATGGCTTTCATTTACGTTCGTTCTGTTGCTGTATTGTAAACTGTCGGCACAAGCACTAATATCTAATGATGTGGCACACTACCATTTTTTCAAACCGGAATAATTTTTTTTCCCCCCGAATGCACTTGTTCGCCTTTCGTGGGCAAGTGAGTTGTCTGACTGATGACCCTTTTCAATTATATTCGGTCCCCTTCGAACCTCGATAGTTGTATTAGATTATTACAGGACAAAAATATTCTAGACTTAACTTCCTTAATCGTAGCTTCCAGTTCCTTATGTCTGCAGTTGATATTCATCTGTAAATTATTGCATCAAAAGTCATTGAATTATTTTTGGGTACTCTGCACATGTTCAAGGCATGTGAGCTGTGGACCACATGCTTTGCATACTCCTGCCATCTAGTGTTGGGTCCGGATGTTTGCAGTTTGTTTTTCTTCGAAGAAGTCTTTTCCAGTCACGAGGTAGGTGACTCCTCCTTTCGGTGATAGTGCGCATGGGCATCGACTCCATTGTTAGATTGTTTTTTTCCGCCATCGGGTTCGGACGTGAATTGCTGTGCTCAGGTTCGACACCATTTCTCCGGTTTCCCTTGGTGCGCAATACACTCACCCTCGACTGTATTGTTTTCGATCGCATATCCCTTGCTCCGCGTATCGTATTTACTTCTAAAAACCCTCTTTCGATCGGGATGCTCGTGGAAGGCCGTCAGGCCTACCTGGGTCAGTCCGCCTCGCAGTCGATGGAACGGACTCCATTAAAATTCTGCCCTCGGTGCCACGCGAAGTTTACCGCGCAACGTCTCACACGAAGTGTGCAACCTGTGCTTGACCCAGGCTCGACGTCGTGACATGCAGAGCCAACACGCAAGCTCCATTCCGGACCTCTTCGGAGAAGATTCGGAACAAGAGGCCGGAGAAGCCATGGGAGCCGAGGAAGAACAAGATCCCATTGCCATCTCCGACTACGGCTCCGAGGTGGATGACGAGATCCTGCAAGGGCAGCGTACCGTGAGTACAGATACTCCCATGCCCCAAAGTCCACCTCAGCCCAAGAAGAAGGCTCCGGTCCAACCCCCGCCTCCGGGCCACGGTCGGCACTGAGAACACGTTTCTGACGCCCCCGCCCTCTGGCTCGGCACCGAAACACACCCAAAAGCCTTCCGGCTCCGACCCGAGTCAACAGAAAACGTGCTCCAATCCGAAACCTTCCAGATCGAAATCGAAGACAGGCTCCGGCCAACCCGCTTTCGGATCCGAAATCCTCAGGATCCAAGACCCCGGCTCCGAAACCATTGGCACTGAAATTTTCGGCACCGAAACAACTTGATGTGCCCATTCCATCTCGGGAACAACTTTTCGATGCTCCACCTAGCAAGCCGGATTCGAAACAACGAAAGTTGTACATCCATCCAACTACTGGACATTTCTCTACAAAAGTGACACTGAAAAGAAAACCTGAATCAGAGGAGGCCTACCATATTCCTTTGAAGAGGAAGAATGTCAGGACTAATCCTTCTCCTCTTCCGTCTCCTCCTTCTCCTCAACCTCAACACTTAATGATTTCACCTGAGCATTCACCTGAAGATCATGATGGGGATGGGGTTGGGGATGGGGACAATGCACCATTAGTTCTAGACCCCTGGACAGATTACAATCCAACTTTCCCACGGGAAACGATCCTGACCTTTACCCTACAAAACCCTCTCCACCGGACGACAGCGTAGGCTACATAGAGCTGTTGGGTAGAGCTGCCAACTACCATGGTGTGCAGCTGCACAAAGAATCCCTTGAGGAGGGTTTTCTGTTTGAAACACTTAGCAGCACACAAAACTCATCACACTCACTCCCCATGTTAAAGGGTATGATCAGGCACGTTGATGACATATTTAATGACCCCGCCAGAGCCCATATTCTTACCCTGATCGTAGATAAGAAATACAAGTCAGCACCATCTGACCCAGCCTACATTAAGGGACAATTACCATTGGACTCCCTAGTGGTGTCCAACGCGCGTAAAAGGGCCAACTCCCAAACTACAGGAGATGCTCTGCCCCCAGATAAGGAATCCAAGCTTCTTGATGCATCGGGGGAAACGTTAGCCTCCCAGGCAGCAAACTTCTGGCGCATCTCTAACACGCAAGGCTGCGCGCAAGATACAATAGGGCGCATTGGGACGAGATGGAGCAGTTGCACCAATATCTGCCCGATGAACACAAAGCTAAAGCGCAAGATTTAGTGCGGGAGGCACAGCTTATTTCAAATAATGCTATCAGGTGCTCCCTAGATGCTGCAGACACTGCTGCTAGAGCTGTAAACACCAGGGTCCTTTTAAAAAGACACGCTTGGCTACGCATATCCGGTTTTAAACCGGAGGTTCAGACTACCATCCTGAACACACCCTTCGACAAAGAACACCTCTTTGGCCCGGTCGTAGATTACTCACTGGAAAAAAATGAAAAAAGATACTGAAGTGGCCAAATCTATGGGAGCCCTTCAATTGACACAAGCACGTGGTTCTTTTCGGCGCTCTTTCTACCGCGGAGGGTCCAAAAATACCTCCTCCGACACTACCACCACCACGTACAAGGGTAACAACCAACCCTCTCCCTCTACAAGTTACGTCAGAGGGGGGGGTATAGTAGAGGCAGCAGAGGTAGAGGCTCAAACACATGCCCCTCCCCCTCCAACACAAAACAGAGACTTCACTACACTTCCAACCCGACCGTTTAACACCTGTCGGAGGACTTTTTTCGGATTTCCTAACCATCTGGCATTCTATAACAGACAAGTGGGTACTGGAAATTATCCGTTCTGATTACTGCCTGGAGTTCACCAACAATCCTCCAAACATTCCCCCAAGGTCACACAAACTCTCACCGGATCACTTGCACCTCCTAAAACAAGAGGTTAAGTCTCTCCTTCTAAAAGGGGCTATAGAGCCTGTACCATCACAACACCACGGGTCGGGCGTGTCCTCTTTTTACTTCCTAATACCAAAAAAGGACGGTTCTCTCAGACCAATATTGGACCTCAGAGAACTAAACCGTTACATACAGTCAGACCATTTTCACATGGTAACACTTCAGCAAGTACTACCACTTCTGCAACAGGGCAACTTTCTGTCTACACTCGACTTAAAGGACGCCTACTTCCATATTCCAATCCATCCTGCTCATCGCAAATTTCTCCGATTTGTGGTAGCGGGTCAACATTACCAGTTCAAGGTACTTCCGTTCGGAGTCACCACTGCCCCCAGAGTCTTCATAAAGTGTCTGGCGGTAGTCGCTGCTCACCTGAGGAGACAACACATCCATGTCTTCCCCTACTTGGACGACTGGCTCATCAAAGCCAGTACATATCCAAAATGTCTCCAGCACACCCAGAGAACAATTCAGTTACTACATCGACTGGGGTTCAAAGTCAATGTGCTAAAATCACATCTCCAACCTGCAAATACTCAGAACTATCTAGGAGCCACCTTAAATACGCAAAAGACTCTGGCTTTTCCCAACGCAGCCAGAATTCACAACATTCAGGCTCTAGTTCTCCAGTTTCAATCCAATCACTCGCTTCCAGCTCAGGTGTATATGCAACTACTAGGAATGATGGCATCTTACATCTTAATAGTTCCCCATGCCAGGCTGCACATGCGTCCCCTTCAAGAATGTTTAGCGAGTCAGTGGAACCAATCACAGGGTCTGTTAACCGATCTAGTGTTGGTAAGCGGCCGTTCTCCCCGCTCTCTGCAGTGGTGAAATTTATCAAAAGGACGGCCCTTTAAAGACCCGGTTCCACAGATAGTACTAACAGCAGACGCGTCCCTCACTGGGGAGCTAATCTTCAGCACCACACAGTGCAAGGCCTATGGTGCCAACGGCAAAAGTTGCTCCACATCAATCCTTTAGAGCTGCTTGCGGTCTTCCTAGCTCTCAAGGCATTTCAAACACACCTGGTTGGCAAAGCTGTCTTAGTCCATACGACAACATGACAGCCATGTACAACATACAAAAACAGGGGGGGGGACACACTCTCTCCAACTGTCCCACTTAGCCCAGGACATTTGGAAGTGGGCCATTCACCACAAAATCTATCTTCTAGCGGAACACCTCCCAGGAGTGAACAACCAGATTGCAGACCTCCTCAGCAGACAGAGGCAGCAAATACACGAGTGGGAACTTCACCCTCAGGTTCTCCTCCCATACTTTCAAAGTTGGGGACTCCCTCAGATAGATCTGTTCGCCACACACCAAAACGCAAAATGCCAAAGCTTCGCCTCCAGGTACCCACACCAGCTATCCAAGGGCAATGCACTATGTATGAACTGGTCAGGGATATTTGCCTATGCTTTTCCGCCTCTCCCACTCATTCCAGCAGTGGTTTGGAAGCTCAGGCAAACATCCCTCACATTGATCCTGGTAGCTCCCACATGGTCCCGATCAACCATGGTTCACAACCCTGTTGGAGCTGTCTCTGGTCCTGCATCAAAAGCTGCACCTAACACCCAGTCTCCTTCCACACAGCCATGGAGAAATCAGACACCCAGATCCCAAACAACTGAACCTCGCGATCTGGCTCCTGAAGTCATAGAGTTTGGTTATCTGAACCTTCCACCAGACTGGATGAACATCATCAGGGAGGCCAGACGGCCTACCACAAGAGCCTGTTACGCAGCAAAATGGAAGCATTTTGTTATTTATTGCAATAACAATCACATCAACCCTCTTGATGCTTCCATACAAAACATTGTCTGCTATCTGCTACACTTGCAGCCGTCCGGAATGGCTTACACCTCCATCCGGCTACATCTTGCTTCAATAGCTGCGTACCTACAAATTAGGCAACATCTATCGCTCTTCAGAGTGCCCGTAATTAAAGCTTTCATGGAAGGAGTTAATAGTTATACCTCCAAGACTCCCATCTGCCCCAGTGTGGAATCTTAACATAGTCCTCACAAGATTAATGAGATCACCCTTTGAACCCATGCATAGGTGTGAGCCACAGTCTCTCTCTTGGAAAATCGCTTTCCTCATTGCAATCACTTCACTAAGGAGAGTAGGTGAACTACAGGCACTAACCATAGAACAACCATTTTTTCAACTGCACAGAGATAAAGTGGTTCTGCGTACAAACCCTAAATTTCTACCTAAGGTAGTCTCTGCATTTTAAATAAATCAGTCGGTAGAATTACCCGTATTCTTTCCTCAGCCTGATTCTGTTGCAGAGAGAGCTCTACACACCATAGATGTCAGAAGAGCACTATTGTACTACATCAAAAGAACACAATCATTTCGAAAGACCAAACAACATTTTGTTGCTTTTGCACCACCACACAAGGGCAATCCTATCTCCAAATCAGGTATTGCAAGGTGGATTGTTAAATGTATTCAAACTTGTTACGCAAAAGCAAAGAACTTTAACTGTACCCCCTGGAGCGCATTCCACTCGCAAGATAGGGGCTACTTATGGCCTTCTTAGGAAACATTCCCATAGTGGACATTTGCAAAGCTGCAACATGTTCTACACCGCACACATTCACAAAACACTATTGTGTAGATGTGTTAGCAAGACAACAAGCTAATGTGGGCCAAGCAGTACTTAAGACATTATTTCAGACAACTCCAACAGCTACAGGTTAGCCACCGCTTTGGGAGATTACTGCTGTAGGAAACTGGCTCTATATATTACACCAAAATGAGGTATAGTGTGTATAGAGTCCAGGTGACCCCAGAGGTAGGCAGAGGTTAAAGTTAGATAGAACCTTACTCTCTATTTGTGGTAGAGTGGTCGAGCAGTAAGGCAGTATCAGAGGACAGTGTTAAGCATTTGATGTACACACTCAGTCAGCAAATGAATTCACACACTCAAAGACTGAACTCTAGACCAATTGTTTTTGTATAAAAAATACTGTTATTTTATTTTTAGAACCAAGCAAGCCTGGCACAGGTAAGCATTAAATACTTTACAGTAATACGTTGCTGATTGTAGAACAGTTTGAAAATGCAATAGGAATTGTACTTTTTGATTTACAGGGGATGCAGTAGGTTGCAATACTTAGCAAATACAGTACATTGAAATGAATAGGCTTTTTCAGTAAATTACAGGTAAGTTACTTTTTACGTTACTTTTCTAACTCCGTGCTGGATACCTAGATTCAGCACTGGGACATTTCCTGCAAACAGGTAAGTAAATACGTTTTGGTTATTCGTGCGATTTTTAAAGAATATTTTCAGATTTCAAAACTCCACACAGAAACTTTTGGTGCTTTACATTGAAATGAATAGGCTTTTTCTGTAAATTGCAGATAAGTTACGTTTTGCGTTACTTTTCTAACTCAATGCTGGATACCTAGATTCGGCACTCGGACATTTCCTGCAAACAGGTAAGTAAACACGTTTTGGTTATTTGCGATTTTTAAAGAATATTTTTAGATTTCAAAGCTCCACACTTAGAAACTTTTTGGAGAAAAAGTGTCAATGTTATCCTATGGAGGAAAAACAGGTTATCGGTTCACAGGTAAGTTATCGACTGTGGGAGTTAAGGTTCTGGGGTTAGACTCGGCGGTCTCCCAGGGTCAGTGATGCACTCTTGTTACACCCTCAGCGGCACTAGGGCGGCCGGGTGCAGAGTGTTGAGGCCCAATGTTATCCTATGGAGGATAGGGAGTCTCCGGTTGGTGGCTGCTGGCAAGCAGGCCACTGGGTTGTGGGAGCAAAGCTCCTAGTCTTTAGCTCAGGGCAAATGGGGAAACAGCTTAGCACAAAAGGGGCACCCTCAGCGGCACTAGGGCGGCCTGGTGCAGGGTGCTGTTTCGACGTCGGAAGTCCTGTTTCCAATGGAGAACCTACGGTTAGCAAAAGCACTGCAGGCAGGGAGACGAAGGACTTCTGGGTGTGACCACCACCTCGAGAGGTAAGTTGGGAAGTTAAGCGTTGGCGAGGCACCGTTGGTTTGGGCACACAAGGCCGTGGGGCGTCGGGTGCAGGGGTGCCTTTTGGGGTCGGATCGGCTTACCAGCTCCGGGTCGCGGTTAGAGGGGCCTTCTGGATTTCGACTGCAGGCATCGGCTGGAGGCTTGAGGCAGGTCAGGGGTCGCTGGATCTCTGTTCAGGATTGCCGGGGTGACCTCCTCATGGTGTTTGCCCACTCGAGCTCAGGCCATGGACGACGGGTGCAGAGTGGGGCAGATTCGTGGTCTCCGGCTGCTGCCAGAGGTTGCAGTTTGAACAAATCCTGTGTTCACGGGAGAAGCAGTCTTTGGAAATGAAGGCAGGCAGGTCCTCCGATGTTTTTGAGGTTGCTGGCTGCAGGACACACTGGGATTTCGCAGGAGCAGGTTCGAGGGGAGACAGGCCGGTAGGGCTGGGGCCAAGTCAGTGGGCGTCTTCCTCTTGTTAGCTGGCTGCACGGCTGTTCGGTCCTTCTTCTTTTCTTCTTGTTTCTTGGCTGGATCTGAGGAAGCAAGGTTCAGGGTGCCCCCTAAATGCTAGATTTAGGGGCGTTACAGGTAGGTAGAGGGCAGGGACCAATGTGTCCCTTCCCTGGGGTGGGTTCACCCCCTATCGTGCCACCCTCCAGTGGGAGGGGGGCAGGAGCCTGTCCCTGGTTGGTTGGGTCCCCCCATCCTCAAGATGGCGGGGACTCGGAGTTGTGCTTCACTTCGCCTCCCCCACCTGAGGGGTGGAGTTGGCAGAAGTGGGCACACCTCTCTCCCTCACTTGTTTTTCCTGCCGGTTCTCCCGCCCAAAATGGGTGGTAGAACCAGTGGGGACCAGTTGCTGAAAGCAGCAAATGGTCTGGGGAGGCTCACAAAGGCGGCATGCCTTTGAAGCTTCCCCTTTCGTGAACCCTGCCCATCCTGGGGGAGGAGGCTTGGCACCTCGTCCCAGGATGTGCATTGTTTCAGGCCCCCGAGAGCAGCAGGCTCTCGACCCAGGGGTCCAGAAACATGTCTGGTGGTGGCAGCCTAAGCAGCCACTCAGTCGGGACACTAGAAGGTGGTCGAGTTTCAGGGGGCATCTCTAAGATGCCCTCTGTCGTGCATTTTACATTAAATCCCACACTGGCATCAGTGTGGGTTTAATGTGCTGAGAAGTTTGATACCAAACTTCCCAGTTTTCAGTGTAGCCATTATGGTGTTGTGGAGTTCGTAATGACAAACTCCCAGCACCATATACTCACCACTGGTATAGTGCACCCAGCTAGAGGGGTGACTGATCTAGGCCAGGGCAGTGGTTTGTAGGCATGGCACACAGGAATGTGTGCCATGTCGACTCTTCACTTTGTTCTGCACCAAGACACGCAGCCTGCAAAGGCAGTGTGTGAGTGAAAAGGTGCAGGGCCTCTAAGGGTGGCACAATAAGTGCTGCAGCCCTTAGGGGCCTTCCCTGGTCACAGAGCCCTGGGTACCTGTGGTACCATTTACCAGGGGCCTACCTGTGGCCAGGGATGCCAATTGGGTTTAGGCTTCAATGCAGTTTTAGGGAAGGAACATAGGCCCTGGTTACCTGATTAGCAGGAGCCCAGGGCACACTCAGTCTAAGAACATCAGCAATTCAGCAAAAAGTGGCGGCATACCATGCAGAAAGAGGACACTTTTTCACAACTGCTATATAGTCTATGCAAAGCATGTGATCTACAGCTCACATGCCTCGAACTGATAACGTTAATCTGAAAGAGACACGTTAGTGACAGATTCCTTACCTTAGAATATCCCCAGGCGTCAGCCTGGATCCGGAAAGTTTTTGCGTAGCAGTACCCTTGCGCGTCGGTAGGCGGCGTCGTGCGGCTCCGCGTCCGTCGTCGGCGTCGTGATCGCCGGGATGACGTCGCGGGCAGTACTTAGACGCCGCCCCTGCGCGCTGACGTCAGTTCTTCTTTTTCCGCGCCAGCAAGCGCAGATCCGGGATGAGCAGTGCCCTAGTCATTTTTTGACTAACTTTTTTGGTGAATTTTTTCACTGTTTCTTCAAATCGACTCCAAGGTGTCATAGGGATGCCCGGCTTTAAACGTTGCGGCGTCTGTGCTCGGATGATGTCCATCACAGACCCGCATCGGGAGTGTCTCTTCTGCCTCGGCCGAGGCCACGACACGGAGTCGTGTTCCGACTGCCGGGCCCTCAACCCGAAAGCTTTGCGAGAGCGGACTCGAAAGCTCCTCGAGGCCCGGCAGTCGGCTCCGCGCCACACCAAGCCCCGGTCGCGTGAGAGGTCGAGGGGTCGGTCGCGGAGTCCTCACCGGTCGTCGGGATCCAAGTCTTCGTCGTCCGGTAAGTCTAAGCACAAAAAGTCCAAAAAGCATCGTCGCTCTAGGACTTCGCCTCGCCGGTCTCGCGACTCGGCTGAGGCCCCTCCCGGCACCGTCCCCGCCCCCGCGGCCCCGGACATGCCTGTGGAGTCGCCCCCGCAATACCCGTCCTTCCCGGGTTCGGGGGCGGATCCGGCCAAATACAGGAATTCCTGTCGGCCATGGCCCGCCTCTTCGGGCCTCAAGGTCCCTCCGGTGCGCCTTCGGGCCCCGCGGGCCCTGATGGGGTTGCCCCGGCGTCGCCGACGGCTCCGGCGTCGCCCGTGCCTCCAGCCTCTATCCCGGCCCCGATCCCGGCTCCGCAACCCCCATCGACGCCGGTCGACCTGACCACGCCTCCGCCGATGTCTCCGGTGCCGTTCTCGACGCCGCCTGGGGCTCCGGGCGGCGTCGTCCCCCAGTTCCTTCCTGCTCCGGACATGGAACCGGACCGACGTCGCTCGACGCCGGTTCCGGCGCCGATGAGACCTTGGGTCCCAAATGTCCCTCCTCCTCCTTATTTTGAACCGGAGGAGGACCAGGAGGACTGGGAGGGGTCTGAGGACCCTCTGGCACAACAGTGTCAGTATGATGAGGACTGGACGGAGGAACTAGGGGATGCCAGTGGTCTAGATACTTCCCCTGACACTGGCATGCTGTCTCCTCCCGTGGTTACGGAGGAGGGAGCCAATTTTGCAACGGTGTTGCGTAGGGCGGCTGGAGCCTTACATCTCCAACTCCCTACTGTGGCGGTCAAGACTAATCTCTTGACAGAGGTGCTTCAGCCGGCAGCCTCCTCTACGGAGACTGTGCTGCTGTTTAACGACGCCCTCACTGACGTTCTTTTGGGCGCCTGGTCCAAGCCCAACACAGGGGCTCCTGTGGATAGGAACGTGTCCCGACGCCATCGCCCAGCTCCGGGCGACCCCTATTTCTCTCTGTCCACCCCACTCCTGAGAGCTTGGTTGTCCAAGCCTCCGCTTCCCAAACCGCCTTCCCTACCGCCCCTCCGGATAGGGAATCCAAACGCCTGGATCAATTTGGGAAGAAGGGTTTTTCTTCCTCCAGTGCTGGCTTGCGGTCCATCAACACTGCTTGTCTTTTGGGCCGATATACCCACTCCTTGTGGGATTCGGTGGCGACTGTTTTGCCCCAGTGTTCTGAGGAGGTCCAGACACTGCTTTCCCGCGCCATTGCGGAAGGAAGGGATGCGGCCAAATACACAATACGATGTGGCCTTGATACCGCCGACTCGCTGGGCAGGTCTATTGCAACGACGGTGGCGCTGCGTCGCCACGCCTGGCTGAGAACCACTGGTTTTTCAGAGGATGTCCAGAATACTCTCATGGACATGCCCTTTGATGGAGTCGGTCTTTTTGGGTCCAAAGCAGACCATGCGTTGGAGCGCTTTAAGGACTCACGGGCTACTGCCAAGTCCCTGGGCCTTTCTGCTACACGCCCTCCGCTAACTTCTGCTTTTCGCCCCTATCGTGGCCACGGAAGGGGCGCCCAGTCACGTCAGCAGCCCAGCCACCGGCCCGCGCAGCAGGCGTCTTCGCGTGGCCGAGGACGTGGATACCGCCGTGGCGGTTCGGGCAACCAGCGTGCGGGTCAGGCCACCATCTCCAACCCGTCTGCGGCCTCCAAGCCCTCCTAGTCCCTCCTTTCAGGTGCACAGCACGCCAGTAGGGGGCAGGGTCCGCCATCACCTTCACCACTGGCGTCCCATCACCTCGGACAGGTGGGTCTTGGACATTGTCCGAAGGGGCTACTCCCTCCCCTTCGAGACCACCCCCCAGCCATGCCACCTCAATTCCACCGCATGTCAGGGGATCACTTGGTACTTCTGCAGAAGGAAGTCACGGCCCTCTTGGCCAAGAGGGCCATCGAGCATGTTCCGACCCCAGAAGTAGGACGTGGTTGCTACTCCCACTACTTCCTGGTGCCCAAAAAGGACAAGGAGGCCATGCGTCCTATCTTGGACCTCCTGAACGTCAATCGCTTCCTCCGGAAGGAGAAGTTCAAGATGCTCACCCTAGCTCAGGTCTTGACTGCCCTCGACCCTGGAGACTGGTTGGTAGCGTTGGACTTGCAGGACGCTTATTTCCACATCCCCGTCCTGCCGGCCCACCGGCGTTACCTACGGTTCACGGTAGGCCTCGAGCATTTTCAGTTCACCGTGCTCCCCTTTGGCCTTACCAGTGCCCCTCGGGTGTTCACGAAAGTGATGGCGGTGGTCGCAGCTCATCTGCGCCGGGCAGGGGTTTCAGTCTTCCCCTACCTCGACGACTGGCTGCTGAAGGCGGGCTCGTCCCAGGCAGTCGTCTCCCACCTCCAGACTACGGCCGAACTCCTGCACTCGCTGGGGTTCTCCATCAATGTGCCGAAGTCGCATCTGATTCCTTCTCCACAGCTCCTTTTCATCGGAGCAGTTCTGGACACGACGCAGTTTCGGGCCTATCCTCCCGAACGGCGAGTCCGGGATATTCAGGCTATGATTCCGATCTTTCAGCCTTTATCCTGGGTTTCGGTACGGATGACCCTGAGGCTGCTGGGCCTCATGGCCTCCTGCTGGTCAATCATGCCAGATGGCATATGCGGGCTCTGCAGTGGGACCTGAAGTTCCAGTGGGCGCAGCACCAGGGCAACCTGTCCGATCACGTCCAGATCTCGGAGGGGACTGCAAAACAGTTGCAGTGGTGGCTCTCGAACCGGCAATGGGTCATGGGCAGATCCCTCTCCCTTCCCCAGCCAGAGCACACAGTTGTGACGGACGCGTCTGGGATGGGGCGGTCACATGGGAGAGGCGGAGATCAGAGGCCTCTGGTCTCCGGCGGAGTCCCGGCTCCATATCAACCTTCTGGAGCTCCGGGCGATCCGACTTGCACTCAAGGCATTCCTTCCCTCTGTCAAAGGGAAGGTAGTGCAGGTGTTCAGACAACACCACCGCCATGTGGTACTGCAACAAACAGGGCAGGGCGGGGTGGGGTCGTGGACCCTCTGTCAGGAGGCTCTGCGCCTCTGGACATGGCTGGAACATCAGGGCATGTTCCTCATGGTTCAACACCTGGCAGGTTCCCTAAACGCCAGGGCGGACGAACTCAGCCGCAGGTGCATGATGGATCACGAATGGCGTCTTCACTCGGAAGTGGCGCAAGGACTCTTTCTACAATGGGGAGAGCCTTGGTTAGATCTATTCGCCACCGAAGAGAACGCGCAATGTCATCAGTTCTGCGCGTTGGAATTTCCAAGGCGGCACTCGCTCGGCGACGCTTTTCGTCGCGAGTGGAGTTGCGGTCTGTTGTACGCCTTTCCGCCTATACCACTTCTACCCAGAGTGTTGAAGAAGATTCGGCACGACCGGGCCCAAGTCATTCTTGTGGCTCCGGACTGGGCTCGAAGAGTTTGGTATCCCGAGCTACTCAGTATGAGCGTAGATTCCCCGATCCGTCTGCCTCTTCGGGAGGATCTTCTGTCGCAGCAGCAGGGGACGGTCCTCCACCCGAACCTGTCCAGTCTACACCTGCTTGCGTGGAGATTGAGCGGCGGCAGTTGATTCCTTTCCACTTGCCTCCCGAAGTTTGTGATGTGATTCTGGCAGCCAGGCGTCCCTCCACTAAGGTGGTATACGCCTGCAGGTGGAACAAATTTGTGGCATGGTGCACAGCAAAGGCTGTGGATCCCCTTTCTGCCCCTCTCTCTGAGGTCCTTCTGTTCCTTCTTTCTCTGGCCCAACAGGGTTCTGCCCTGGGTACCATCAAGGGTTATCTTTGTGCTATCTCGGCCTTCCTCAGGCTCCCTGATCAGCCCTGCCTTTTCAAGTCCCCTGTTGTTAACAGGTTCTTAAAGAGCATTACACACCTCTTCCCTCCTGTTCCGTTTGTGATGCCTCAGTGGGACTTGAACTTGGTTCTTACCTTTTAATGTGCGCTCCCTTTGAGCCTCTACATAATTGTCCTCTTCGTCTTCTCTCTCTGAAGACAGCCTTTCTGGTGGCCATCACCTCCGCTCGGCGGAGTGAGTGAGCTCCAGGCTCTATCTTGCAAACCTCCCTTTCTGTCTGTTCATCCAGACAAGGTTGTTCTTCGGACGCGTCCGTCCTTCTTGCCAAAGGTGGTTACTGCCTTCCACATTGGGCAGACCATCACTTTGCCTACCTTCTTTCCGCCTCCGCATCCTTCCAGAGAGGAAGAGAGGCTCCACCGTCTGGACCCAAAACGTGCGCTCTCCTTCTATATCGACCGCACTAAACACTTCCGGGTGGATGACCAGCTCTTTGTTGGCTACGTGGGCGCCAAAAAAGGTCGGGCGTTGCACAAACGAACCATCCCCCGCTGGGTTACCTTGTGCATCAAGACCTGCTATTCTTTGGCTAAGAAGGAGCCTCCTGTTGGGCTGCGTGCCCATTCCACCAGGATAACGGCTGCTACCACGGCCTTGGGCCGCGGTGTTCCGCTGCCGGTTATCTGTCAGGCAGCTACGTGGGCCTCGCTGCACACGTTTACAAAACATTACTGCCTTGACAGTCCGGTCCGGAGGGACGGCTTCTTTGGCCGTTCTGTCCTCCAGGACTTCCTTGTCTGATCTTTGTTCGCAGACCCACCACCGGGGTTGGTATTGCTGGGGTATCTATTCTAAGGTAAGGAATCTGTCACTAACGTGTCTCTTTCAGATATATCTGTAAGAGACAGTAGTTAGTGACAGATTCCTACCGCCCACCCATCCTCCCCGTTCTGCGAACTGATTTCTAGGGTTAAGGACATCCCTTTCAGGGCCCTAGTATGTTTCAGACACCTATGTCAGCTTCTTGCATGGCTCTGCATTCCTGGCGCGGAAAGTCATGTACAGAACTGACGTCAGCGCGCAGGGGCGGCGTCTAAGTACTGCCCGCGACGTCATCCCGGCGATCACGACGCCGACGACGGACGCGGAGCCGCACGACGCCGCCTACCGACGCGCAAGGGTACTGCTACGCAAAAACTTTCCGGATCCAGCCTGACGCCTGGGGATATTCTAAGGTAAGGAATCTGTCACTAACTACTGTCTCTTACAGATATATCGTTACACAAGTTAGTAACTTGTGCCTTAACCAGGAAACGTCTGTTCTTGGCATGTACAGCTGTGAATTCATATGCACCCACCCGCTTCCCCGGGTACCTGTAGCTGCTGCAGTTCTCTCTTTAGTATACATAAATACGCATGGACATCTCTATTCTACTCTTTCTAACTCCATTCTCACCCTCTGCTGGAAAACAATCTAACAATGGAGTCGATGCCCATGCGCACTATCACCGATAGGAGGAGTCACCTACCTCGTGAATGGAAAAGACTTCTTCGAAGAAAAACAAACTGCAAACATCCGGACACAACACTAGATGGCAGGAGTATGCAAAGCATGTGTGAATACAGCTGTACATGCCAAGAACAGACGTTTACTGGGTAAGTAACGTTATCCTTTCTGGCACTGCGGTTCTAGATGGGTATTATGGTCTTAATGTAATTGTAATTTTACAAACCAGGTATGTTTTGATGACTAGTACCCTATATACTTTTCCTTTTTTTTCTTTATTTTTATATCTGTATACCTACACGAGGTAATTACTTAGACATTCTTGCTGGTGTATTTTAGAATGCTGCTTTTGTGTTAAGGAATAATAGCGCTAAGCTGCAGTTAAACAGTTTTTAATGAATATCCAAATAAATCTTTGGTTTTGAGATTTTTCTACTATATAAGTATTTTCAAAACAAGTGGTCTTCTGCGCTCTTGCTTGTTCAGTTGTGCATTCTAATATCTCGAACCATTTTATTTATTTCTTCTTGGTTTAGTTCTTGAATAATAAAATTATTACTGCTAAAGCAATGTCAGAACGTGCATATTAAATCATATTTATAACCAATATTGGTGTTAAGAAAGTACCCCCAAAAAAATGCCAAATTAAGTAAGGGCTTGTCTTGCGCTCAATTCTTGTTTATCATTTTTTTCTGAGGACCGTAGCATTCAAACTTATGTTTATTAATAGTAACTGAGTACATTCTGATAATGCAGTTTGTCGAGAACCTACCATTTAGTGCCTATATCCTGGTCTGGATCTCTGAGGCGTGCATCTAAAAGTATAAAAGTACATCCCTCATAGGCAGCAAGAGAAGCCTGAAACTACTGCTAGAGGTGTTTGGGTCCTCTCTTATTACCATGAGGTCACAATGTCTCCTCCATTTTGTACATTAGTGCAACTTTTATATAGCCCATTTTTCTGCTAGCCATGAAAGTAGCTAGGTTTTTAAACAGTATCTTTCACTTCAGGATGAAACGCAATCCACTCCCAGAGACATTATGGTGGAAAAAGTCATCTGTAACTTAATGTGAAAAGTGTTTGTTGTCCTAATAGACCACATTACCGACTTTATTTGCCTGTCCCAGATGCAAATCCCAAAATAATTATTCGGCCTGATCCTGTGCATAGGCACTGGCCCCTACATATCAATCACCAACTGCCTCAGCATAGGTGCCACTTTTAGACAGTATGTAGTGATAGCATACTCCACATGCTGCACCTTTTTGGCTGTTTTCTCCATTTTTGCTATATCCCCTTCCCTGAAGTAGGATTTTGTGTACTTTTTATTTCAACTGATTTCACCAAATCGTAATCTCCTCCCTATTCACAGTTTGCCAGTAAAGACCAACTTCAAGCAATGCATACAGTGTAGTAGTTTCATTTCTGTGCCTCATCTTCCCAAAATGTGCACAACCTACGTACAGAGGTTTATTTAATTGAGTTCTTGTTCTTTCTGTGCAGGAAACGATCAGAGGCACTCTCATTTACAGAACCCCGGGACCCTGCACCAGCTTTCTGTGACACCATCTCAAATTTCAGGCCCCCCTAGCCACCGACTCCTACCACTACGTCCTACTCAGTGACCTCAAAGTCCACATCGATGACCCCAACGACGTCAACTCCACATCCCTCCTGGAAAACCTGAACAACATTGGCTTCACCCAACTGGTCACCAAACCCATGCATAGAGCTGGTCACACACTCAACGCTATTTTCACCTCCAGCAACAGAATCAAATTCAGCCACATCACAGAACTCACCTGGACCGACCACGCCATTGTTCACTTCACCATCTCCAACACACCATCTCCAAATACCACAGCTCCGCACCACGCAGCTGGGGTAAGGTAACAGACACATTGGACACATCCCCTCAGCACCACCCATCCCGAAGCCTCATCAGTCCTCAACCAGTCTGTCCAGAACTTATCCTCATTGATCACCAAATGTGCCAACAGAGTCGCCCCAATTAAACCATCAAAAACCAACCAAACCTCAAAACGAGCCAGCTGGTATATCCCAGAGCTCAGAACCACCAAGCGTAACTGCTACAGACTTCGAGAAACGATGGCGGGCCACGAGAAACCCCTCCAACAGAGCTGCTCACAAAGCAGCACTTAACTACCACCGGCATAACAAGGAAACCAAGAGAGTGGCCGTCGAGGCCCGCATCGAAACAGCGGCCAACCACACAAAAGAACTCTTCAAAATAGTCAAGGAATTCTCCAACTCAACAGCCGCAGAGAACTCTATCATCCCCTCCCAAGAACTTTGCGACACTCTGACTACCTCCACAGCAAGATTGCCACCATCTACTACAACTTCTACCCCCAAACCACTGACCTCAACAGCCTCAACCTACCAGCACACACCAGGCGAACTGTCACCACCAGGTCTCTGCTCACCGCGCAGATCACCACTGCCATGTCATCAGTCCACTCCGGGGCATCCACTTACCCCTGCCCCTTCCATCTCTTCAACCTCTGAACCAACCCCATCAGCACGGAACTCAGTATCAATACCTCCATCTCCACAGTAGTCTTCCCGGACAGTTGAAAACGCAGAGGTCAGATCCCTCCTAAAGAAAATCTCTGCGGATCCCAGCAAACTCCAAAATTATCAACAGATCTCCCTGCTTCCCTACCCAGCCAAGGTACTCGAGAAGGCCATTAACCAACAGCTCACATAATACCTGGAAGAAAACCACCTACTCGAGGTCTCACAATCCGGATATTGCACCAACCACAGCATTGTGACCATGCTGATCCCTGCAACAGAAGACATCAGAACCGTCCTCGACTGCGGTGAGACTGTGGCCCTAATCCTCCTCAACCTCTCTGCTGCATTCAACACCCTCAATAACCGAATTTACAACATCCGCATACAGCAAAACGCCCTCAAGTGGATCGCCGCCTTTCTTACAGGACGCACTCAGAGCATCCGGCTATCTCCCTTTACCTCAGAACCAAAAGACATCTGCGGCGTTACCAAAAGATTCTCCCTCAGCCCCATCTTTTTCAACACCTACATGACCCCCCTCGCAGACATCCTCAGCAGATGGCACACAATTCATCCTCTCACTCACCGAAGACCCCTCCACCGCCAGAACCAAATTCTGCGATGCCATGACCAACGTAGCCAACTAGTGAGAGACCACTACCTAAAACTCAACTAAGACAAGACAGAAGTACTCCTCTTCAGGAAAAACACTTCCATATCGAGACCACAGCTGGTGGCCAGCAGAACTCGGACCAACACCCACGCCAGTCCATGAAAGCAACCTAGGGCTTTTCCTCGACCCTGAGCTGACCATGAAACAACAAGTCAGCGCGGTCGCCTCCTCCTGCTTCCACAACCTTTGCACGCTTCACAAAATCCTCAGATGGATCCTAATCAACTCCAGAAAAACACTCACTCAGGCCCTCATCACCAGCCCCCTCGACTACTACGGCAACGCTCTCTACACCGGCATATCCACCCAGCTCCACAGAAGACTCCAGACCATACAGAACACTGCAGCCAAAATCATCCTGGATCTCCTCATACGGATCTACCTCACCCAAGAACCCTCCACTGGCTCCCCATGCAGAAGAGATGCCAACTCAAGATACTCATGCACGCCTACAAAGCTCTACACGGCCAAGAACCGGCCTACATCAACCATCGACTGAACTTCCATCAACCGCATGATAACCGCATTCCTCCTCACTAGCTCGTGTGCTCACCCCCTTGTCTATTGCAGCGGGGGCTGCTCCTTCTCCTACATTACTGCCAAGACCTGGAATGACCTGCCCCTCAGTCTTTGAACTGCACCCTCCCTGGCAGACTTCAGAAAGCAACTGAAGACCTGGCTTTTTGACTGAAACGTTGCACCCAGAGCATCCAGATACCCCTAGGGGTGACAGTGTTGCACTTAACAAATGCTGATTGGTTGGCTTATGTTGAAAATCTTCCAGGTGCATGCACCAATGACTGCTTCTATCTAGGAAAACTCTGGATGCAAACCTTAGGCTCCTGCATTACCAAGCAACATAGATAAACCTGAAAAGGTATTGCAGCCTTCTTTAGAACACCTTGTATAATAATAATTCAGCACTCACTACACGATATGTTCCTGGAGCCAAACGCTCTAGAGTTTCTTAGGGAAAATCGGTGCACTGCATACCTGTTCATAGCAAAGTGCTGTAATTGTCAGTAGTTGGGGAGACCGTGTTCCCTGTGAAAGGCAAACATGCTTATCGGTTCCTCCCGGACTTGGTATCAACTCTTAGTAGAAAGTGCGATACAACAGCATCTCTGGCAGTATCTTGGGCGATAATCTGGGGTGAATGACCTCTCCTAACAAGTGGTAAAGTGGCAGCTCTTTTATACTGTATCTTATTTAAGCTTGAATTTCCAACATCCCATTAGGAATGTCTGGTATAACTTATTAGCATCAAGATCTAAACAGTAAAGATGGGCGGTTGGGTATGGACTGCGCAGAGTCGTGAAAAATCATGCACCAAAAGATATTTCCTCAATGAGAGTGCTCTAAGGATATTGGGTAACGACCACCCAGCGTTGCCAATTATGTAGTCCACTATCTACACATATACACAAGAAAAAAAATCAATATCCTGAGCATCAATCAAACAGTAATGTATATATGAGTCCACACAGAGTTCTTGTCGTGTTCTTCTTTGCTTTATGCCATATTCTGTATGGTAATCAATACTTCGATCTTCATCAATACAACTTTAGCCACAGCTTTAGCCAACACGTGTTTCGTCTTTGTGGAAATGTCCACTGACTTCATCAGGGCTAAAACAAACAAGTAAACTTAAATCTGAAAGAGACACGTTAGTGATAGATTCCTTACCTTAGAATATCCCCAGGCGTCAGTCTGGATCCGGAAAGTTTTCGTCAGCAGTACCCCTGCGCGTCGGAAGGTGGCGTCGTGATCGCCGGGATGACGTCGCAGCAGCTACTTAGACGCCGCCCTCGCGCGCTGACGTCAGTGCTTTCTTTTTCCGCGCCAGCAAGCGCAGAACCGGAGGGAGCGGTACCCCCAGTCTTTTTTTACTGAGTTTTTTGAGATTTTTTGTCTCACCTTTTTGAGTCGATACGACTCCTGGTGCAGTTAGGGATACCCAGGTTTAAGTCTTGCAAGGACTGTCATCGGATGATGTCAGCGACAGACCCGCACCGCATGTGTCTCCTGCCTGGGGCGCGACCACGACCCCAAGTCGTCCCCCGACTGCCGGTCCATGGCACCGAAGTCTTGCGGGAGAGGTCCCGAAAGCTGCTTGAAGCCCGGCAGTCGGCTCCGCGCCCTGAAAAGTCCCGGTCCAGAGGGAAGTCGTCCGAATCGAAGTCTTCGCACTCAGGGTCAGGTAAGGCGAAGCGCCAAAAGAAGTCGAAGAAACTTAATCGTTCCCCGACTTCCCCTCGCCAGTTGCGCGACTTGGCTGAGGGTGTGGGTGGTGCCACCCCCGCAGAGCCTACGCAGTCGCCGGTGACCTACCCGCCCTTCCCGGTTTCATCGGCGACTCCGGCCCAGGTGCAGCAATTCCTGTCCGCTATGGCTCGCCAATTTGGGCCGTCGGGCCCCTCCGGAGCGCCTCCGGGCCCCGCGCCCCCCCGACTGGGAGTCCTCGCCCTTTGACGCCGGCGGCTCCGGCCTCGGCACCGCAGGACTGTCGTGGATCCCGGTCGACGCCGGTTGACCTCGTGATACCTCCACCGACGTCGACCCCACCGGCACCAGGTTTCGCGTCGCCCGGCACGCCGGACGACGTCGTCCCCGGTTTCAGCCCCGAAGTGGAGACGGTGCCGGAATGGTGTCGACCGACGCCGATTCCGACGCCGTTTGGGAATCTGTTTCCCTATCTTCATCCTCCTCCTTTTAGGCCTGTACAACAGCATGAGGAGGAAGGGCAGGACTGGGAGGGGTCTGAAGACTCTCGCTGCTCCATGCGAGTATGACCCGGACTGGGCAGAGGAGCTGGGGGATGCCAGTGGTCTGGACACCTCTCCAGACCTTGGCATGCTGTCTCCTCCTACCGTGGCTACGGAGGAGGGTGCTTCTTTTTCTGTGGTGTTGCGTAGGGCAGCCGGGGCTCTCCACCTCAAGCTACCTACTGTGGCTGTCAGGACTAACCGCCTGACGGAAGTGCTTCAGCCAGCAGTTACCTCTGCGGAACCACTGCTGCCCTTTAATTGTTTTTTTTTGTAAACCGATTTTATTCAGTGGCAATAAAGCAGTCAATAGCAGTACAGAGAGGAACCTGAACTTACAAGTCTCTTTCGATAATTAGCCATTTACATCCATACACAATAATCTCGGTTCGACGTCCCCCAGAAGTCATTAGTCTTGGTCTTGTGCAAGGAGTTGACAATTCACTAAGTATAGGTCAGGGTCCTTGAGCTAATCAGGCTCTGCATCCCCTTAATAGACATTCAACATCCCAGCATTCTGTTCCATAACTAACCCGTAATAGTCAACAAAAGGAACCATCCCTCCCACCCGCCCAGCACCCACCCTCACCCACCCCCCAGGCATGTCGCTCAGTCATCCAATTCCCCGCATGGTAATGTTATCCGGTCTTCCAGGGCATCAGGCATGCTATTCCCAGTAAGATAGTTTCCTAAAAGGGCCCATTCCCATCCAGTTCCACCATGGGCATCATGATCTCTAGGACGGCCATCAGAGTCACGCAGTTAGTCGGGTATTCCATTCTCCATATCTGGGTCTGCTCACCCAGGGGGTGTTTCGTTATCGCCACTCGGCTGTTTTAACACCTCCACTAATGCCACCCACGCTCTCGCTGCCTCCAGTCTCTTTTCACTTCCAGTCCTTTGGGCCATTTGCAGTCTAAAGATCCCTTCGCAGTCCGTCCACTTTATAAGTTCCCTCAACCACCTCAGTACGCTAGGGGCGTTTTTCGCATTCCAATGGCTAGTAAGTTCTCTTTTGGCCAATACCAACCCCAGGTCTATAAATTTGCTGGTGACTTTATTCCGGGCGGTGTGAGGGAACCAGTGTAGTAGGCAATACCCTGGTGTCCGTGCTATGTCGCGTTCCGTTGTGTCCCCTAATCTAGTCGTTACCCCTCTCCAAAACCCCCTCAGTAACGGGCAGTCCCAGGACATATGTAGAAACTCCGCGTTTTCCAGGCTACACCTTGGACAAGTGGATCGGGCCCCAAAATATTAGTTAATCTTGGACGGGGTAAGGTATGCTCTATGGAGGATAAAAAAAGTGTATCAGCTGGAAGCGCGCATTTCTGGAGCTTTTCCAAGCTCTTTCTACCAGTTTTTCCCACGGCTTCTCATCTATGGGCTCGCCTAGTTCCGCTTCCCATTTGAGACGCAGGGCCGCCAGGGGCCGCCGCGCCTCCTGCGTAAGGCGTCGGTAGAGACAAGTGACTGCTTTAACTGTTCCAGCTGCTACTACTACTTACTGACAAGCTAGAGAAGTCGGAGGTTCCGCCAGCCCCTCCCTCCAATTCTTATGGATAGCTGCCGTCGGGGCAGCATGTAAAAGGAAATCACCCCTGGGAAGGTCGTATCGCTCTAATAAATCATTAAAAGGGAGTAAGGTATTGTTCTCATAGAGATCTCCAATAGTGGATATCCCCGCCTCCTCCCATGCTCGCAGTCCGTGCCACACTCCGCCATGAGGCAGTGCCTCGCAAACCAGCAGCGGGATCTCAGGCGCATACGGGGGTCCCGGTCATGCTCGGCAACAAGCCCGGTTCCAGCAGCGGCGCATCGCCCATAAGTCCGCTGGGGCTTCCCCATCTCTCAAAGGGAGACGTAACAGCACGCGGGACAGGAGTCGCAATCCCGGATCCGTGCTCCCAAGGTCCTCCGCATTTCGGAGTAGTCCCGCCATCCACTTCGTGAACCACTGTACTTGGGCTGCATGATAATAGGCCTCAAAATCCGGCACCGCAAAGCCCCCCTCAGCCCTGGGCCTCATCATGGTGGTGAGCGCCACTCTGCGTCTCCCAGTGCCCCATAAAAATCCCGTGATCATGGTGTTGAGCTGGGCAAAGAGTTTGTGCGGGATCCGGAGTGGTAATGAGCCAAAATAATAGAGCAGTGTAGGCAGTGTGAGCATCTTTAATAGTGCCACCCGACCTGCCACTGACAGCGGGAGGGTCCCCCAGAATTCAAAATTACTTTTGGTGGCTCGTATCGCTCATCCTATATTACCTTCTAATCTGCAGTGTCGTGGTATATCCTAACACCCAGATAAGTCATAACAGATGTGATGTGGGAAAACAGATGCATGTCTGGGGGGGCCAACCCTCCCTGCCAGAGCAGGGAAAAGGCGCGTTTTGGTCCAGTTGACCTTGAGTCCTGCAACTCTTCCCAGTCTACTCGAGAGATCTTTGGCTCCCTGCAGGGCGTCCTCAGAGTTAGCTAGGAACATCAGGAGATCATCCGCATATAGTGCTATAAAGTGGGGTTGTCCCATCATGTCTTACCCCTGATAGTAACGACCTGATCTTGCATGCACGGCTAGAGGTTCCACCGCCAGCGCGAACAAGAGAGTAGACAGCGGGCATCCCTGTCTCGTTCCCCTGCCCACTACACAGGCCTCTGAAATCAGTCCTCCCGTGTGAACTCTGGCAGTAGAATTCTTATACAGTATCGCTGTCCAGGCTACAAACCCCTCCCCCAGCCCAAACGCTCTCAGGACACCGAAAAGATACGGCCACTCGAGGCTGTCAAAGGCTTTCTCAATGTCGATCGATAAAATGCAAGCCTCTTCTTTGTTATATGTGGTCGCATCTAGTAGTCTAAGAAGTCTACGTATATTCATGGCTGTATTCCGGGATGGAATAAAGCCCGCTTGGTCCACATGTACGAGCGTCGTCATGTAAATCATCAGTCTGCTCGCTAAGATGCGACTTAATATCTTATAATCTAAGTTGAGCATGGCGAGGGGCCGATATGCAGTGCGATCCCAAGCTGGCTTGCCAGGTTTTAGCAGCGGGATGATTACCGCTTCTCTTGTTGAAGCTGGTAGATAACCATCTCGCTTCGCTCTATTATATAGTGCCATCAGTTGGGGAGCCAATAGTGGAGTAAAACTCAACCGGGAGCCCATCCGTCCCTGGAGTCCTGTTTCTGGCCATGTGTTTTATGGCCCCACGCACCTCTCAGAGTTCGACCCTTCCCAGGGTCTCCACTGCATCTGCATCAATTTGAGGAAGTTCTATATCCTCTAAAAATCTCTCCCCTTCTAACACTGTGGGATCGAGCTTACTCTGGTAGAGGGCAGTATAATATTCCAGAAACTGGAGATTGATATCCTGCTGCCTATAATAGACCTAGTCATCCCTCCCCCGCAGTTCCAGGATCGTCGTCCCTCTGCGTGCCGGATTGGCCAGCCAAGCTAGCAATGCTCCAGACTTGTCTCTCTCAGCATGGGCCCGGACCGTGTAGGTCCTGTAATCGAAGCATCGCAACCTTTCCACCTGCGTCGCCAGAGTTTCTCTAGCCTCAAGGAGATCAGCCTGTCTGTCCACCCTCTCCGGCCTTTCTCTTTCTACTTCCCGAAGCCGCTGTTCTGCTTTCTGTATGTCACCCAGGAGGACCTTCCGTACCCCCACCGCCTCTCCAATACATCGACCCCTAATAACGGCTTTAAAAGCATCCCATTCAATGAGTGGGCTAGTTGCTGTGTTAGCATTAGTCAGGAATTAATCCTCTATAGCAGTGCCTATCGTGGCTCGAAACGCCTGATCCTCCAGCACCTCCGGTCGCAGCCGCCAGCTAGGAATTGTAGGCCTAGTCCGTACCCAGTCCAAGGTTACCAGCAGGGGATTGTGATCAGATATCGTCCTAGTTAAGTACTCACTCGGGGTGACCCAACCATGCACATCCGGGGAGCACAGTATTGAGTCTAAGCGGACATGCAACTCATGTAGGGCAGAAAAGTAAGAATAGTCTCTCTCCCCCGGGTGGTGCGCTCTCCAGGTGTCCGTCAACCCCCAGTGTCGCTGCCAGTCTTGCCTAGCCTCGGCAACTCTGTGTGTGGGAGCGTCAGGGAGCGGCGGGTGGGAATGGTCCAAGCTGACGTCAGCAATACTGTTGCAGTCCCCCCCAGGAGCACCGACCCAGTCAGCACCGGTGCTAGCGTCTGTGAGAGTTGTGCCAGAAATGCAGGTTGATCGACATTAGGGGCGTAGATACTTCCTATTGCTATATCTCGTCCGTCTAACCTCCCCGACACCACCACAAATCTGCCCTCTGGATCTATTATTTGTCTGACACACTGAAAAGGGACTCCCGCGCGCACCCAGACCAGGGTCCCTCTGGCAAAGGCTGAATATGTAGTATGAAACACCTGCCCTCTCCACCGGCGCTGCAATGCCGCTCCTTCTTTCTGCGTTAGGTGGGTTTCCTGTAACAGTGCGATTTGCACCCCTCTCCTGATCAGATGTGTGTATTTTATGACGTCTGATCATGGTGTGCATCCCCCTAACATTCCAAGATATACATTTAATACCTACGGTGGGTCCCCATAGTGTGAGCCACAGACTTTCTTGGTTTAGCTCCCCCCTAGCGACATGCCTGGCCCCAATTCCCCTCAACCATAAAAACTCCCCCTCCCCAGGACAGGTATACACAAACAAGTTCCCATCCAAACTAAGGCACACGAACAGTGAATCATGAAAGTGGCGAGGTGCAAGCTGACCCTGTTGGGACCCAGATCCCCTCCAGACCCCCTCCCCCAAATTCGTAGATCAAATAGTGGCCCCCATTGGTCCGATTGTGTACCCAGGGAGTCACCAAGAATTGCAGACGGTAATAAAGGACATCTTCCATCAATAGACAATCCCTTTTCATACGACCTATCGTGTGATCTTCAAATTATGCCGTCTGCAGTTTGAGGAGTAATGTCCGGGAGTTCAGTATCTGATGCCTCATGGACACTACTCGACCTTGAGCCGTCGGATTTGTTCATTTCGTGTTCCGTGGTATTACTGGTCGGGCTCACGTTACCATGGCTAATCTCCGCCACCGCTAGTACAGCTCTATCACGCTCTTGCTTCCGTCCGGCAGGCGAAGGAGCCCTCTGAGGAGGTGAAGGAGTGTTCGGCTCCTGCCGGGGCGAGCTCGTGGTAGAGTGCGGGGTCTAGTGTTTCGTCGAGTCTCTAGCCAGTCCCAAGCTGCATGCGGGGTAGTAAAGAAATGCGTCTCTGCATCCGCAGTCACCCGGAGGCGTGCTGGGAACAACATAGCATAGGAGAGCTGCAGCTGGCGCAGTTTCCGCTTAACAGCCAGGAAGGAGGTTCTCTGGCGCTGCACCTCTCTGGTGTAATCCGGGAAGATCATCACCCTACTGTTCCCAATCTGCAGGTCCTGTTTCTCTCGGGCTCCTTGCAGGAGGAAGTCTTGGTCACGATAGTGAAGCAGCCTCACCACCAGCGGGCAGGGAGGAGCTCCAGGCTTGGGCGGTCGGGCCAGAACTCTGTGCGCGCGCTCGAGTGCATAAAAGGGGGCGAGGCCCTCCGGGGCCACCTCCGCTCTTAACCAAGCCTCCAGGTACTGGACAGCATCAGCCCCTTCCTCTCGTTCCAGAACTCCCACTATGCGCAGATTATTTCTTCGTGAGCGCCCCTCACTGACTTCAGCTCTTATTTCTAATACTTTGATCTTGGTTTCCACCACTTTCAGGGCACGCTGTAGGGTAGAGACCGCCTCCGGGACTTCCTTCATGGTGTTCTCGTTGATGGTCACTCTCTCCTTAAGTTTACGGTGGTCATCCTTTAGCAAGGTGAGATCCGTCCCTATGGTGTCAATTTTTGCTTCCAGCGCTTCTCTCGAGGAGGTAATGGCCTTCATGATGTCGGCTAGGGTAGGGTCTCCGGGAGCCCACTCTGTTCGTCGCCCAGGCGCACCCTCGTCATCCTCAGTATGCTGCTCTGCGTCTTCCACTCGCAGGACCTCAAACCTCTTCCTTTTGGATACTCTCCCCATCGTGAATCCTGCCACGGGGAGTCGCGAAATGTCGTGGAGCCCTCGCAGGCCGTCAAACTCATGGACAAGTATAGGGATCCAGGCGTCTTGTGAGGGACCCGTCAACCTTTGCTCCTCTGCGTCCGCCCCTGCCGATCAGCAGGTGTTGTACCACCCCAGCGCAGTCTCCGTATTTAAAGGAAGTACTCCCGTGGTGTGTAGGGCTTGTGAATAGTGATCGTGAGCCCCGCAGGGGCCGTCAATATCCACCCAAGTGATCCCACAACGCCAGCAGGTTCCCCAGCGGGTGCCCAGCGCCAGGCAGAAGTCTCTCATCCACCAGCTGGCCTATATTTCATCGCCGCCACGCAACTGCTGCCATCGAACGGAGCCTTGCCCAATCTCCACCTCACCGTGTACTATTGCTGGTCGAAGTCCAAGCCACACGACTCTCCGGTCAGTGGTCTCCACAGTGCCTCGTAAGTATTGCACCTCGACAGTTCAGTGTGTGTCGCGGTCCCTCTTGGTAGCAGGGCGTCACTTCGCAGTAGTCAACCTTCTGCTCAAGAGGGGAGCTCAGTATAGGGAGATTCCGGCCTCTTTCTGCTTCATCAATTCCGCCCCGCAGGAGTTCCGCGTCCTCACCGCTCGAGCCACCTCTCAGTCACTCGGGCAACCTGCAGGCTCCGGTCTCGGCGCTCCCCCGTTGCTATCGTCGCTGCCCCGCCGTCAGTGTTACAACCCCGGACCCAGGATGTGCGTTTCAGCCGCTAATCAGCTCTTCCATAGGCAGCGTTCCCCACCACACTGCTGCGCTCGGCCGTCTGCTTACGTGTTCACTGGGTCTCGCCATCGCCTCCCGGAGCCGCCATCTTGGGAGCGCTACTCGATGCAAGGGCGCACTGCAGGCCCCGTCACCCCAATGCGCTCTCCCCAGGTCTACACCTCTGTGGACCCCCGTCTCGGGTCAAGCTCCGGCACTCCACACAGCCACCCAAATTCAGAGCGCAAAACTCCTGTCGCTGCAGAGAACGGAGACCTCTGTTTCAGCGCGTGCGACCGCCATCTTGGCGCCGTCACAGCCGGAGACCGAGCAGGGCAATGAACTGCTCTTTTACCCCTTCTCACGGCACCAACGCTCCTCAGCAGAGCTCCCGTAGGGGCACCAGACGTTCCGCCAGGGAATGCGCGGCAAGGGGCCCCCTCAATGTCTCCGGATTGTTAGTAGTGGAGGGAGGCCACGGAGGAGCTCCGAGGTCCGCTTCTCCCTACATCGGCGTCAAGCCACGCCCCCCCCACTGCTGCCCTTTAATGACGCACTTTCGGACGTTCTTTTGGGCTCTTGGTCCAGGCCCAACACAGGGGCTCCTGTGCTCAGGAACGTGGCCCGACGCCATCGCCCGGCCCCGGGCGACCCCATCTTCCTCTCCCGGCACCCCACCCCTGAGAGCTTGGTTGTCCAAGCCTCTGCTTCCCCAAGCGCATTCCCTACCGCACCCCCGGACAGGGAATCCAAGAGGCTGGAACAATTTGGGAAGAAGGTTTTTTCTTCCACCAGTCTAGGGCTGCGGTTGGTGAACACTGCATGCCTCTTGGGCCTTTATTCTCACTCTCTGTGGGATACGGTGGCGCAGGTGCTGCCTCAGTGTCCGGAGGAGGCTCGTACACTACTCTCCCAGGCTATTGCTGAGGGGAGAGATGCAGCCAAGTTCACGATCCGTTGTGGCCTTGACACCGCCGACTCGCTGGGCAGGGCGATTTCCACGACAGTGGCGCTCCGCCGCCACGCCTGGCTGAGAACAACTGGCTTCTCGGGGGATGTCAAAAACACTTTGATGGACATGCCCTTTTGATGGCATTCGCCTCTTTGGCAACAAGGCAGACAGTGCTTTGGCGAGATTTAAGGACTCACGGGCTACGGCCAAGTCCTTGGGCCTTTCGGCCACACGGCCTCAGCCTTCTGCCTTTTGTGCTCGCGGAAGGGGCAAACCACCACGTTCGCAACAGAGCCACAGGCCGGCGCAACAGTCCACGTGCGGACGTGGGAACCGCCGCGGTGGTTCAGGGGGCCAGCGGGCGGGTCAGTCCACCACCACCACCCCAGCCACCACTGCCTCCAAACCTTCCTAGTCCGACCTTTCAGGCCACCAAACGCCAGTGGGTGGAAGGCTTCGCCATCACCTCCCCCACTGGCGCACATCACGTCGGACAGGTGGGTTTTACAGATAGTCCGAAGGGGCTACTGCCTCCCCTTTGAGACTACCCCTCCAGCCATGCCACCTCAATACCACGCATGTCGGGGGATCACTTGGCACTTCTCCAGCAGGAAGTTGTGGCCCTCTTGGCCAAGGGGGCCATAGAGCGCGTTCCAATGCCAGAAGTAGGTCGTGGTTGTTATTCCCACTATTTTCTGATTTCAAAGAAGGACAAGGGCCTGCGTCCTATCTTGGATCTTCAGTACGTCAATCTCTTCCTCCGAAAGGAGATGTTCAAGATGCTCACACTTGCTCAGGTCTTGTCTGCCCTAGACCCACAAGACTGGATGGTAGCGTTGGACTTGCAGGACGCTTACTTTCATATCCCCGTCCAGCCGGCCCACAGGCGTTACCTGCGGTTCACGGTAGGCCACGAGCATTTTCGGTTCACCGTGCTTCCTTTCGGCCTTACCAGCGCCCCTCGGGTGTTCACGAAAGTGATGGCGGTGTTCGCAGCTCATCTGCGCAGATCAGGGGTTTCAGTCTTCCCCTATCTCGACGACTGGTTGTTGAAGGCGGGCTCGGCCCAGGCAGTTGTCTCCCACCTCCAGACTACGGCCGTCCTCCTGCATTTGCTGGGGTTCTCCAGCAACGTGCCGAAGTCGCACCTGATTCCCTCTCAGAAGCTCCTCTTCATCGGAGCAATTCTGGACACAGCGCAGTTTCGGGTCTATCCTCCCGAACAGCGAGTCTGGGATATTCGGGCTATGATTCCAATCTTTCAGCCCTTGACCTGGGTTTCGGTCAGGATAACCTTGAGGCTGCTGGGCCTCATGGCCTCCTGCATCCTGCTGATCAATCATGCCAGATGACATATGCGGGCTCTGCAGTGGGACCTGAAGTTCCAGTGGGCGCAGCATCGGGGGAATCTATCCGATTACATCCAGATCTCGGAGGGCACTGCAAGACAGTTGCAGTGGTGGCTCACGAACCAGCATTGGGTCAGCAGCAGATCCCTCTCCCTTCCCCAACCGGAGCACACAGTGGTGACGGACACGTCCCTCCTGGGATGGGGCGGCCACATGGGAGAGGCGGAGATCAGAGGCCTCTGGTCTTCAGCGGAGTCCAAGCTCCATATCAACATTCTGGAGCTCCGGGCGATCCTACTTGCACTGAAAGCATTCTTTCCCTCTGTCAAGGGGAGAGTAGTGCAGGTGTTCACAGACAACACCACCGCCATGTGGTACTGCAACAAACAGGGCGGGGTAGGGTCGTGGACCCTATGTCAGGAGGCTCTGCGCCTCTGGATATGGCTGGAACATCAGGGCATTTCCCTGGTGGTTCAACACCTGGCAGGTTCCCTCAACGCCAGGGCGGACGAACTCAGCCGCAGGTGCATGATGGAACACGAATGGCGTCTTCACTCGGACGTGGCGCAAGGTCTCTTTCAACAGTGGGGAGAGCCTTGGTTAGATCTATTCGCCACCGAAGAGAACGCGCAAAGTCAGCAGGTCTGCGCGTTGGAATTTCCAAGGCGGCACTCGCTCGGCGACGCTTTTCATCGCGAGTGGAGTTGCGGTCTATTGTACGCCTTTCCGCCTATACCACTTCTACCCAGAGTGCTGAAGAAGATCAGACGCGACCGGGCCCAAGTCATTCGTGTGGCTCCGGACTGGGCTCGAAGAGGTTGGTATCCCGAGCTACTCAGTATGAGCGTGGATCCCCCGATCCGACTGCCTCTTCGGGAGGATCTTCTGTCGCAGCAGCAGGGGACGGTCCTCCACCAGAACCTGTCCAGTCTCCACCTCCTTGCGTGGAGATTGAGCGGCGACAGTTGATTCCATTTCACTTGCCTTCTGAAGTCTGTGATGTCATTCTGGCAGCCAGGTGTCCCTGCACTAAATCGGTATACGCCTGCAGGTGGAACAAATTTGTGGCATGGTGCACAGCAAAGGCTGTGGATCCACTTTCTGCCCCTCTTTCTGAGGTCCTACTCTTCCTTCTTTCTTTAGCCCAGCAGGGCTCTGCTCTGGGCACTATCAAGGGCTCCCTTTCTGCAATTTCAGTCTTTCTCAGGCTACCTGATCAGCCCTCTCTTTTCAAGTCCCCTGTTGTAAAAAGATTTCTCAAAGGCATTACTTACCTTTTCCCTCCTATTCCGTTTGTAATGCCACAGTGGGACTTGAATCTGGTTCTTACTTATTTGATGTGCGCTCCCTTTGAGCCGCTTCATAACTGTCCTCTTCGTTTATTAACCTTGAAGACTGCTTTCTTGGTTGCCATCACCTCAGCTAGGCGCGTGAGTGAGCTCCAGGCTCTTTCCTGTAAACCTCCTTTTCTGTCTGTTCATCCGGATAAGGTTGTGCTACGCACATGTCCATCCTTTTTGCCGAAGGTTGTTACTGCCTTCCATATCGGGCAAACTATCACCTAGCCCACTTTCTTTCCGCCTCCGCACCCTTCCAGAGAGGAAGAGAGGCTCCACCGTCTGGACCCAAAACGTGCAATCTCATTTTACCTCAACCGCACACAACCGTTCCGGGTGGATGACAAGCTCTTTGTTGGCTACGTAGGCGCCAAGAAAGGCCGGGCTGTACACAAGAGGACTATCTCCCGCTGGGTCGTCTTGTGTATAAAAGCCTGCTATTCTCTGGCTAAGAAGGAGCCTCCGGTGGGGCTGCGCGCCCATTCTACCAGGGCAACAGCAGCTACGACTGCATTGGGACGTGGTGTCCCCCTGCAAGACATCTGTCAGGCAGCCACGTGGGCCTCGCTGCACACTTTTACTAAGCATTATTGCCTTGACAGCCAAGTCCGGAGAGACTGCTTCTTTGGCCGTTCTGTTCTTTGTGACTTTCTGGTGTGATCTTGGTTCGCAGACCCACCACCGGGGTTGGTATTGCTGGGGTATCTATTCTAAGGTAAGGAATCTATCACTAACGTGTCTCTTTCAGATGCACAAGTTACTTACCTTCGGTAACGATATATCTGTAAGAGACATTAGTTAGTGATAGATTCCTTACCGCCCCCCCATCCTCCCCGTTCTGCGAACTAATTTCTACGGTTAAGGTCATCCCTTTCAGGGCCTTAGTTTCAATGCACCAGTGGTCAGTATCTTGCATAGCTCTGCGTTCCTGGCGCGGAAAGTCGTGTACAGAACTGACGTCGGCGCACGAGGGCGGCGCCTAAGTAGCTGCCGCGACGTCATCCCGGCGATCACGATGCCTACGACGGACGCGGAGCCGCACGACGCCGCCTTCCGACGCGCAGGGGTACTGCTGATGAAAACTTTCCGGTTCCAGACTGACGCCTGGGAATATTCTAAGGTAAGGAATCTATCACTAACTAATGTCTCTTACAGATATATTGTTACCGAAGGTAAGTAACTTGTGCATTATGACTTATGTAACCTTAACAAAGGTTATTTTAACATACAATTTACTCCATTGTTAACACAAACAGGGTAATATGCCATCAGTAACCGGTGTAATATCCATATGGGACACAAAAGTATTGGGACATGTCCCTCGTGGAGAGGGCAAGAGAAAGTACACCAACTGAGATGCCTCAGGACATCTCGTGATAGAGACAGACGCCTCGTGTGTAGTAAACAAATAGAAAGAGTGCTCCATTAAAAGTCCCAGAGCACCTCATGCACAATCAGCGTGAATTACGCTAAAACAAACTCACCAACTGCAACCATTGGTATGGCAAACGCTAGTACACGATTACTATCCACAAATCAGCTTCCTCAGTACACGGTAAGGCAGCGGTTCCCAAACTGCGCCGCGGCGCCCCGGTGCGCCGTTATGAGTTGCCAGGGGCGCCGCGCACGATGTGGGAAAATAGCGTCTGGTCGTGTGCTGAGCAAGACGCTCTACCAGGGTCTGAATGCAGCGAGCAATTGAAGGTTATTCCGGCCGCAGCGCAACATAAGGGGGATTTAGAAATGCCACCAGCATAATCCAGGAACATTGTTTGGCCCAGTAAGAGCGCACTGCCCCCATACGTGCATATGTACGTGCTTTCCTTCACAGACGTAGCCTCCGCATACTCCGGCATATGCAGCAGAGTATTGAGCGTTATTGCTGCCCGCCGTGTTCTGCCGTGCCTCATGGGACCCTCTTCTCAAGTTACGTAGGTAAGAGGGCAGAATTACTGCTCGCTCATGATTAACTCATTTATTTTGTCAAGTCAAGTTTGAAAGGGACAAGTGTTAAATAAATGTGCAGTGGCCCACAGTATCGTCGGAAAACAGGACAGCATCTTAAAGAACACGTAGGGCAGGCTCCTCGCAGAACAAGATAAACTTTAAAGATTTCAAATATTGCTACTTCACACAGCCCATGTATAATTATATGCTGGCTGCTGTTCCCGCACTTTATGTGAACTTGAAACACCGCGCCTGATTTTATAAATCCGAAATTCCAGTGGGCAAACTCGTGGCTGTGGAAATAGGCAGCATTGCAGCCAGGATTAATTTCCTGGCCCCAGTCTGACCCTCCGTACATTTTTCCATGTTTCAAAACTTTTTTTGGGACTGGTACTACCCGTCCCTATTTCTTACACTTGACTAGCCTAGCTCTTCAACCTCGGACGAGACATCGCAGCGCTGATATTTGTGGTCATTCTTCCCGCTCAAGGAGGGTGAAAGGATTGTTTCCTCGCTGTTAACAGACACGCACTGTGTCTTGTATGTACCGGAGCAGCCTGTGACCCAGAATTGAAGGACACAAGCCTCTCTGATTAAAAAGACAGGGATATATCAGGGCCCTCCGTACCCAATGCACATGAATACAGAGCAATCCAGAGATGTGGATGTGGAGTGTAATGAATATTCTTTAATTAGGGCTCTTGTATTGCAGGATATAATGCACAATTAGGCTGGTTCTACTCCCGGAAGCAACTGGCAGAAGCTCAGGCTTGCATCCACTCCTACTGTACTAGCCTCTCATGCCACTTGTTCTTCTGCTGCCATGCTGTCTTGCCATGTGACTTGCTCGGTTGAGATGTACTGGCCGGTGTGCAAAGTGACTTTCTCTCCCACCGTCCAGCAGACTTGGCATGTGACAGGCTCGCCACATGAACTTGCTTTGTGCCTGGCTGTAACCCAGACCTACTTGTCTGCCCTGCAAACAGAATTAGCTTGGTCCCCCGACTGACTTTGGCCAAGTCCTTCTTGCTTGTCATGCAATCGGTCTCAGTCCAACTGGCATGCCATGCATATCTTAACCTGGCCACCACTGACCTGGGATGTAACTGGGTCTACCACCTCCACCTTGTGCAACTGACTCTACCTTATCCATACCAGCATGCTACAAAACTGCCTCTTGCCCGTCCATTCTTCCTGCCATGAGACTGGCTCTAACCCAGCCCCACTGAGCTGGCTGGATCTTACGCAGCCCTGTCTTCTGCCATTCATCTCGTTCTGCACCCAACCTTACTGTCCTGCTCTGCCTCAGCCCCTGTGACCTGGAGTGTGCCTACTAGCTCTGCCAATGCTCGCTGACCTGGCCCCACTGACAGTATATTACTTGCTGTTCACCAGCCCTCCCAGTCTGCCATCCAACTGACTGCCCCATCCCTACTGTACTAACTTTACTAGGTGACTGACTCTGCCCGTGCACAGTGACATGGCATGCGACTGTCACTGCATCACCCGGCGTACTGGCATAAACCCATCTTTGTGGTAACTTGACCTGACCTGTTTTGGCCTGCCAGGGAACCTTTAATGATCACAAAATGCTCCAAAACATGACTTCCTCTGCTTGTCATCAATTGGAAAATCAAAAAGCGTACTCACAGAAATATTCAGAGTTGCCAGCTGAACAAAAAAGTTAGTGCTCTCTATTTCCTAGTCTTCCCTTGAAAAAAATGATTATTCTATTACCGATTTTACCGTTTCCAAATTAAGAAAGTACATATTCGACAATTTGAAAAATGAAATAAAGTCAACAAGTGATTGTATCGTTTCTCACTTAACGAGTTCTTATTGAACAACTGTTATATTTTTATTTTGTTACAAATATGATTATAATACATTCATCGCATCCCAATTAATTTCAGGAAGACAACTGGAAGTACTCCCGAGGTCGGGCTTACATCCCCCCACTGGTAAAAAAAATGGTGGGGAGCCACGGCCAACTGCCAATTAGGTCAAGGGAGCCACAGGTCAAAAAAGTTTGGGAACCACTGCGTTAAGGTATCCTCTAATATAATGTACCGACTACATCAACTTATATGAACCCCAATTCATAGTACCTTCTCAACCTCAGTTAAAACTAATTTATTACAAAAGTCACCGTAAGACCGAAAAAGGAGCTTCTGATAGCATCCAAGTGTCACTAATCCCATATCTGGGTACACCCCAACCAGTAAACGTATCTCTAATTAAAGAGAGAGTATATTATCCGTAACTATTCCGATATAACAGCTGTACCTTATTTCAGCAGAATCCATTCGGAGAGTACTCCTCGTGTGTTTGCAGCGTTTTGCAATCGTGCCATCTTTAAATTACTTTCTATACCTAACCACTACGGTAAACATAGAGGACGGACTAACCATCGTAACTGAGAGCGCAATTAACAAAGGACTAAAAGTACATCAAGCTTCCATAAGCGCCAGCCATCTTGAAGCGTTAACTAAAACAGCAATTGACAGAGGACTAAATGAACATAACCCTTCCATAGGCGCCATCATGTAGTAATGAGTAAAGCACTATTTATTTGCGCAATCCAATCGAGAAACAGAAAAACCTGTCAATGATCAAATTCTCATTTGTTCAGAGCATACATAATTCAATAAAATGTATCATCAGGAGATCAGAAGTGTCAAATAATAGAGCCGGCCACCAATAAATTAAATAAAAAGGACGGTAAACCTAAAGGACGGACCAACCATCATAACTAGAACAACAATTAACAAAGGACTAAAAGTACACCAAGCTTCCTTAAGCGCCATCTTGAAACGTTAAAAAACAACAATTGACAAAGGACTAAAAGTCCTTAACACTTCCATAGGCGCCATCTTGTAATATTGAGTAAAGTTTAACCGGTCCAAAGCTATATCTTGATTTCGTTACACACAGTATATTGAGAAAATGTTTGATGGACTGAGTAATGTTACTATTTATTTGCGCAATCCAATCGAAAAACAGCAAAAAAGCCTGTCACCGATAAAATTCTCATTCGGTCAGACCGTGTTCAAGTGTGTCATACATAATTCAACAACCGTGTCCTCAGGTGAGCAGAAGTCACAAAGAATAGGTCCGGCCACCAATAGATTGAATAAAAAGTAAGACTTAACAGTCTGAAAGTTTTAGTCCAATAAGAAAAAGGAGAGAGTAGGGAGAATTCCTGCATTGTAATGCAAAGAAGTACATGTTTTAGAAAAGAAATCAATTATGCAAGTACAGATACAATCAGTCACTTCAGCATTAGGATCCCAAAAAATACTGTAACTCATTATCCATGTTGATGCCCAATTCTACAGCACGTAGTTTCAAAATCCAACTAGCTTCGCTTTGTCTCACTATGAGCTCTCGGTTTCCACCCCTAGCATCAATTGGTATAGATTCAATACCATGAAATGTAAAGGTTAACTGTTTACATTGTGCTTTACAGTCAATTGCATGAGTCACTGTCTGATATCTGGCGTCCAAGTTCTTAAGGGCTCTGAAATGATCCGCTATGCGATCCTTCAGACATCCAATAGTACTGCCAATATAAATTTTCTCACATTTACACAGAATCGCATAAACCACAAACTTTGTGGAGCAATCTATATGCGTACTAATATCATACTTCCTAGAACCATTGTATTGAAAATCATGAATTCCATGAATAGAAAGTTTACACACACTACAGTTCCCACATCTATGTGAGCCCTCATTGAGTTTATGCAACCATGTCTGTTCATGCTTACCTACCCTAGGGTAACTCGGGTTAACTATATTGCGTATAGTTTTTCCTTTGCAATAGGTAATGCTTGGATGTTTAGGTATATAAGGTTGCAGTGTAGGATCAGATGTCAGCAAATACCAATAGCGTTTAAGTATGTTAAAGACCTTATGTGACCATGGGTGGTAACCCGTAACAAGTCTCAAATGCGCAGTACCAGTATTGCTGTTTCTAGTTCTTGATTTTAAGGTATCTCTCCTGGCAAGAATCAGTGTTCTCTTTCTAGCTTTATGAATAATATTTTTGTCATAACCTCTTGCTAAGAATCTTAGTTCCATGTCGGTGGCAGTTTTCAAATTCCACATTACTACTACAATTTCTGCGAGCCCTGAAGAATTCTCCATATGGGATAGAATTAATTTGTGATCTTGGGTGTGCACTACTAGCGTGTAGGATAGCGTTACATGATGTGCTTTTTCTGTACATTTTGCAATTGATTTTGCCTTGATCAACATATAATTCAACATCAAGAAATAAGATTTTATCCCTACTGTATGTCATCGTGAATGCCATATTGAACAGGTTGTTATTCATATGTGCATAAAAATCCTGTAACTATATTTATTTGGACTGGTAGTGAAACAGTCATCTATGTACCTGCCATAATAAACTATATAGTCCTGCCACTTGGACCCTGGTGGGCCCCAGATATGCGCCGCCTCGAACCACCCCATAAAGAGGCTGGCAAAGGACGGCGCAAATCTAGAACCCATCGCAGTTCTGCATATTTGCTGGTACCATTTTCCATTGATCAAAAACACATTGTGTTCTCAGATCATTTGTGACATATCAATCAACATTTCAGAATGTTCCAAGAATTCAACTGGTCTTTTATAAAGAAAGTGTTGGAGTGCAGACAAACCGTGTTGGGTGGTTATGTTAGTGTACAATGACACTACATCTAAGGTAACCAGGATCATCGATGTATCCCATGTGATGTCATTAAGAATATTCAAAACATGTTTAGTGTCTCTAGTACTGGATGGTAAGTTAATCACATAAGGCTGTAAAAATGTGTCTACAAATTCCGAAATTCTTTCAGTAGGGCTCCCAATACCCGACACTATCGGTCTCCCTGGTGGTGAGGTGGCATTCTTATGTATCTTGGGGAGTGTGTATAGACAGGGAAATCTTGGCTTATCAATCAATAAGTACCTGTATTCATCATCATTAAGTAAACCTTGAGCATTCCAATTCTTAAGTTCTCTATTAATAGATTTAGTAATCTCAAACATAGAATTGCTCGTAAATTTCTTGTAACAGCAGGCATTATCAAGTTGTCCCAAAATTTCTGCATTGTTAACACTTCTATCCATGACAACAATATTTCCACCCTTATCAGCTTCTCTTATGATTTTGTCATCAGAACTAAGCTGTTTCAGTGTGGCACGCTCGTTAGACGTGAAGTTGTTAATCTGAGGTGCCAGCTTTCTATGCGTCAAGGTTTCCTCCCATTTGTCCAATTCTCTATTGATTAGCTTGTGGAAAACATCAATATTGTTCCCACTGGTCAACTGAGGGGTCCATTTGGACTTGGATTTCAAACCACTGTCAATACTCAAGTTTGTGCAATATTCTAGATCTTGTAACACTTTATGTATGGTAATAGGATCATGTTCACTCTCTGTAATAGCAGCATGGTAGTGTCACGTACATCTTGAATTGATAAATCTCCCACAATCGTATCACATGCACTATGTTTATTGATCACAGGATTGGTAGCAAAAAACTTCTTTAGTTTCAAATGCCTCACAAATTTATATGTCAATTTTAACATCTGTCATATCACAATATGAAGTAGGGCAAAAGTTCATTCCTTTGCGTAAACACGTGTTGGCTAAGGCTGTGCCTAAAGTTGTATTGATGAAGATCGAAGTATTGATTACCATACAGAATATGGAATAAAGCAAAGAAGAGCACGACAAAAACTCTGTGTGGACTCATATACATTACTGTTTGATTGATGCTCAGGATATTGATTTTCTTCTAGCATCAAGATCTAGTCTAAGACTCATTCTTAAAAACAATTAAGGTAAAAATACGACAATTCCTACTACATTGTTTTGGCTTTTGTTCTTGTTTGACCTTGAAATAAAGATAACAAGGCACTTATTCCAGAATGGTTTCAGGTGTTTCATTGTTCTCCATGTCTGAGTGACTTGACACATTCACAGGTTCTTGGAAAGTACGGACAGACAACATCTGCGTCAAAGGCAGACATGTTGATGATTCTGTAAAAATACAGAAACTGGAGTCTCAGCCGGCTTAAAATGGAGTCTGGGCTTATGGTCTTTACATCACCCCTAATACAGAAGTGCAACAATATGTGAGCATTGGACATTGTTGCATTACCAATGTTAGTACCCACCTCCAAGACTATGAGCTAAACATCTACACCTTCCATACATGAGCAGAATTGCGCTACTCATAAACGACTGTTGATCCGAAGAGTCAATTATATAGACCATGGAGAAAGGAGAAACTTAGTGGCAGCAATATCGGTTCTTCTTGCTGTCACTACTCCGCTGTGAAGCAGCGGTTTTCTGTCTGTAGACTGGGACTTCCTTGATGGGAGGGAGGCAGGCTGTGACTATTGACATTATGGACCCCGGAGTGTACAGAACCAAACCTCAAAGTGATTCCCACTTGCAGCATGCCTAATATTAGACCTAAAAAAAGCTTTTGACTTGCTTACATGGGAATATCTTTTGCGGATACTAGACAGAGTAGGGGTGGGCAAGCGTCTTCTGGTATATATGAAGCTATTGTACACTGATCCCACCTCCCGAATCTCACCTTCCTTTTCAGTGAGTAGGGGAACTAGGCAGGGATGCCCCTTATCCCCCCTTGCTATTTCCTTTCGCAATGGAACCCCTCGCTATTCAGCTCCACGGAGAGGGACAGAACTGGGGGAAATAACTGGACGCATGGTACCACTGTATGCTGATGACTTGCTCCTGTGACTTTGGGATGTGTGCACAGACCTCTTCCATACACACAACGCTTCATGCAGGCGGCAGGCCTCTAGGTCAATTAGGCTAAGTCGTCCCTATACCCACTATGTCCCTGCACAGCCCTACTGGAAGTCCGACACTTTGGAGTCCGCCTTTACCACTCACCGACTGACCTCTATGAAGGCAACCTAAAGAGAGCTTTGTCTACCTTGAAATCACAAGTACAATTCTGGACTACTAGGAAAATGGCTCTGTCAAAAATGGTGATCTTACCCTGGCTCCTCTACCGTTTTGTTCCCCAAGAACTGGACACTCTGATGGGAGACCTCATCTGGGGTAACAAACTCCACCTAATAGCGCTGAAAATGCTGCAACTGCCGGTTGGTGGAGGTGGACTTGGAGCCCCGTCTTTTGAAGCCTACTTAGCGGCACAGCTGCAGTGGAAATCCTGTTGGCTAGCGGGGGCGCAACCTAGAAGAGTCCTGCCATCAGTCGGGTACCCTAGCGCCGTCCATAATAGGCTTTTTGCTCCCTAGAATCATATCCCTGTCCTCTTGGTCTCTGCAGGCGTCAGTGGAGCGCAGATGTATAGCCAGGGTTCACTTCCTCACACGCCCAATCCCCCCATATGCCCCAGCGCTCCCCCTGCTTGAAGAGTTTTCTGGAGTTTTTGCAACCCACCCACCTCCCCTCAGAGGAGGAATGCAAACAGGTGGGGAGAGAAGATTGCGTAAATCAAAGAACTAACATCTAAAGACAGGATTTAGACATACCCTAGGGAAAAAAAGAGGGGAAAAAAGAATCTGAAGATGGCTACCACGCACATGTACTTCTGAGGCACCGTCTGATGTCACACATGAGATGACCTAGCACCAAATGGTGGCCGACGACACCCCAGAGGAAAAAAATAACAATTCCAGACCCAACCACTAAATGGTGGAATAATGCACAGCATGTGAATCCAGAAAACTCTTCAAGCTGCAAAACGACTCTTACTGGTAAGTAACCATTTTGCTATTTACTCTTGAGAGGCCTGCGCTTTAGGCATATTTAAACGCAGTAAGCGCCAACAGGTGAGGAGACACTTGCTGGCATGAGCCTTTTACTGGCTAAGCAAGCCCTCATCATGTAGGGGCGGGCACCTTTGGCGCCATCAGTGACAGCATGGCACTGGGCAATTCGAAAGTGGGGAAAAGCTGAGGGGAAGCCTTGCACTGTGAGGAGGTTTAGCATCTTTGAAGGCGTCCATTCCCTGCGGCATGGGACCCTCTCCTTACCCAATTCCTACAATGACCTACCCCCATGAGCTTGATTGCCACTCCCCTCCCCACAGTTGCACACACACATGCCTCGATTAGGCACACCCCACCCTCTACTACCTCTCCCCTCCACTATACAGCCACACTTTCTCCTCGTTGCAGCTATGACCAGATGACCCAGCACATACTCATCCGGTTGCACCCACGCGCCATGGTTGGAGCCCAAATTCAGCAATACTCTAGCATTGCTTCCCATTATAGACTAGCCTACCAGTAAGCCCAAATCACCTTTCCCTGTTCATGGATTGTGCTCCAGTTGGGAGGATAACTACTTAAACACAGCTGTTTCACGCCCCTACACTTCTAGCCCTTTTATGGGGAAGCACGCACATCTACTGCATCTTGTAAGTGGTCTTGCGTACGAACAACCTCTTTTCAATAAAAATGTATGGTCACATTCTAGAACATTGATACCCCCCCTTTTTCTGGACATGTACCGAGGTGTCTGTTTACTTCTATAAAACCTAATATACAGTTTTTGAAAGAAAACAAATGAGGGGAACATGCGTATGAACACTAACTGGGGAGCGTAAATTAACAGAGGGGGGAATTGAAATAAAGTGGAAGACTCCCTATAGGTGCTGGAACGAGAATCAATAGTAAGCACTATTGGTGTTGGCCAATTAAAGGTGACTAGAGAGTGACGCAGATTTATTAGAACGGTAATGCTGCATTGATACATCATACTCAGAGGATTCACCCAGAAAGTGAGAGGGCAGGCAAGCTCCTGGCAGGGCTGATTAGACCGCATAGATCAGACACACTAACACTAGCAAGAAAAGATCGAATGGCAAGGGAGGTATATACACAGCAAGACAGCAACCCGGCAGATCCACAGGATTAGCTCATGGATAATTTTTTTTTTATATATAAAAAAAAGAACACTCCATTGAATCCCCTGAGAGACTAGAGCAGGGCTAGAAGCACAGATACCATTACCTGAGGTCAAGAAGGCCATGTGGGCCCTGGCTAGAGGGAAGACACCCCGTACGATGGGTCTACCTATTGAGTTTTGTGCAACTTTTGAGGCACAAATGAGCCCCAAGAATGACATTTATATGAAACTGCTAGAGAACTAGGTCATTTACTGCTGTCCACCTGCGAAGCTTTAATGGTCTTGTTACTGAAGCCGAACAGGGACCCACTGTTGCAGCATTCTCTTGGGCGCTTTCACTCCTGAGCATGGAATACAAAAACTTCAGATACTCTTGCTGGAAAGCCTCCCAGGTCGGATCCAAACAGCAGATTTATACCACATCTCTGAATATCCGGAGATTCTGTCAGATCCTCTAGAAGGCCCCACGCTTCTGGCCCAGGTCACCCTGTCTGGCAAGAGATCTAGAGCAAGCCATTGACTCTTTGAACTGGAAGTTTATGGTTAATGTCATAGAAATTCGGTGAAGGTAGGCAAATGATCAACTGCGTCACTCTACTCTATATTCAACCAATGGCCAAAGTACGATTGGGTGGTCATATCTCAGGGACTTATAAGATATTTAAGGGGACCAGATGGGTGCCTACTTTCCTGACTTTGTTTGCTCTGGAGGTCGAACCACTAGCGTCAATAATGTGAACTCAAAGGGTTGTTTGGGGGCATTCCCATAGGCAAGTAAAGACACACCATCTCCTTGTATGCTGAAAATATGCTTTTATATATACAGGATATCAAGGCGGATCTTACACCAGTAGCTGACGTGTTAACAGAATTCCAGAAAGTCTCGGGGCCGAAAGTTAATTGGGGGAATATTCTGCATATTCCCGTTCACAAAATCGTTATCCCAGCAGGTGGTGACGCAAGGAGGAGCTGTACTACGATGGGACCAACATACATTTCAATATTTAGGATTCAACATGTACCATACTAAAGTGACCACATAGAGGGAAACCTGAAAAGAGCAATGCGGTCCCTCAACTCCTGCAATCCTGTCTTTTCCCAGCGTCGGTGCACAATGTGCTGCCTAGCACCAATGCAGGCACTCTTGAACCGGGGTTCAAGGGTGCCTGTGTAGGAAGCAGGATTGTTTGTGTGCAGGAACGGACACCTTCCTGCACAAAAGCTATCCACTGAGGAAGTTTCCTCTTTCTATGTGTGCTGCAGAACGCAGCATACATAGAAAGAGATAGTAACAAGGAGAAATAAATATATTTCTCCTTGTTATGTCTCACCTAGGGATGCGTAGCAGTTTTGCTGCATTCCCAGGTCTACCAGCAATGGTAAATCTGGGAATGCGTCATAATCCATGGGTGTTGCGTAGGAACACCCACGCACCACACCATGGAACGCCTCCCTTGGGCAGAGTAACACAATGCAGCGATTTACTCTGCGTTACGTTACTGTAGATTTATCAAGCCACTCGGGGCCACGCAAGGAGGTCTTGCATGGCTTGATAATTCTAATTTATGAGTTGCGGCTCTCTTGCACCCGGTTGCGTGGTGGAAGGGAGACGCAGCTAATTGAACAATATAGCCCCAAATTTTGGTCAAGGCTACCACTATCCATAATGAAGTTATATTGCAATAGTAAAAATGGTAATGCTTCCAAGGCGCCTGTATTTTGTTGAATTACCACTTTGATTCCAGCGAAAATCTTTTGAGAGTTAGATACCTCCCATGGCAACCTTATATGGGGAACTGCACGCCAGAGAGTGGGCCTGGCTAAATTGAAGCTCCTGACGAGTAGAGGTGGGCTGGGGACCCCAGATTTTATGGGTTACTACTTAGAAGCACTACTACAATGGGTGGCCCACCATTTGGCAGAAACAGGATACACAGTTTAAGAAAGGGGACCTACATGCTATCTTGTTTGCCACCACACAACCATCCAGAGGTCTCTACTGATCAGCACTCCACTAGGTTGTCTGAAATGTGTTATCTATACACAGCCTACCCTTTCTTCTGTACCAGCATTACTGTAAAAGGGTTTCCCGGCAATGGGTGGTGCACTCTCCTCCAAAACGTATTGAGATGGGAAGATGTAGATATCAGTGCCTTAGGAGACCTATACGAGGGGAACACACTGCAATGTCAAGCATAGGTAGACTATTATGGACTACTAACTGGACAATTCCTATTATATGGCAGGAGAATACACAAAACGGAGACTAAATGGGACAGCACACAGATGAAGCTACAGGTACATGCTGCAAGATAAATGATCAATACGGTCGGAAATGTTAGGAAGTTGATAACACTGCATAGAAAATTGACTGCTGGGACTATCACCAAGAGACCCAGGGTTGCCGTGAAGTATATGGACCTTGCTCTACTGGTGGCCGAAAGAGCAGTAAGGTTGCCCCCAACCTCATACACAACGGGACTGGAGAAAAAAGTTGGTGAGATGGGCATCAGCGGAGGGAGAAGTATTGCTCAGGCAGGAAAAACGGAGTGTCCATAAAAGTCCAATAACGGACAATGGGAGGGAACAGTTCAACTGCATAAAGACCTAGTCATTTCAGAAGATTAGGCCAAAATGAGATACCCAAGGCGATAATATATGTAACCCTAAATTAGCTATGTGATCCAATGCTTCAACATTAACCCACAACACAGGACTAGCTTAAGACTGAAGGAATCCATCTGAAAAGAGGCACTAAATAATGGATAACGGGCTGTCCTCTACCCTGCGCAATGTTCTTATGCTCTGTAAAGACATAGCTGACAGGAATGCGACTCTTAAGCAGAACAGTAATGAAAACCGTTGCGATTAATGTCGGCATGCAAATCATATCTGCTCCTGTGGGAGCGGTGAAGGGGAGCAGTTTAGCAGAAAAGGTTGCATAAATTAAAATGTCATGCAATATACCTGTATGCACATAACTTAGACATCAAATGGATGATAGTTGAAATGAAAATTAATAGAAATGCCACATATATCCAAAGTCTAATAACGAAGTACATGTAACCAAAGGCAATATATAGGACCGTGTTGCGATGTGTTTAGCATAGAGTATTAAATGACAAAAAAATAAAAAACAATACAGTTGAAAGGCTTTTTGCCAAATATCTATATGCAGTAGAATATCTACATGCGTGAACGGGATCGCGAAATATTTTTATAAATATTTTCTAATGGTACTTGTTCAAGCAGATTTCTTAGATAAACCTAGATGTCATACTTCACCAGCCATAAGTGGCACCCATTGAATTTCTGTCTGGTGTCACAAGACTGCACCGGAAATGACGTGCAGTGTGTACATACATATATAGATATATATATATATATATATCAATCAAACACCCCCTTGCTTTTTCGGCAGAAAGTCGAGCACACACGGGTTATCAGGCAAGAGCTACTCTTTATTCAGACCTTTGGCATGACGCGTTTCGTAAATCCAAACTTCCTCAGATGCCAATAATCACAACAGGTTCTTCCGCCCACCTTTTGAAACAACGATGCCCTGCTGCGATTGGCCAAGGCATTGCGGTCATAGTAAAACATGGAGTGGCTCGAACTCAACCATGTAAGTCCGTGTGGAGCAGACACCTATCGTAAGTACTGGCCCCAGTGGGCGGAATATATATATATATATATATATATATATATATCTATATATCTCTGCTCCCTTTTTCCGCATCTCCTCAGCCGCAGGATCTGAAGCTATTGGTGATTTTTCAAATTTTGTGACATCGACACCCAGCGTTCGTACATTACCCATGTAAACAAAATGTTCCGAAGGCTTTTGTGACCTTTGTATCTGAAAGAGACAATTAGTTCTGGATTCCTCACCATAGAATTACCCCCAGGCGTCAGACTGGATCCGGAGAATTTTTCTTTAGCAGAACCCCTGCACATCGGTAGGTGGCGTCGGTCGACTCCGCGTTCGTCGTTGGCGTTGTGGTCGCCGGAATGATGTTGCGGTATCTACTTAGACGCCGCCCCTGCGCGCTGACGTCAGTTCTTTCTTTTTTCGAGTCACTTTTTTACTCCATTTTTGCGACTTTTTGTCAACGTCTTTTTGAGTAGTTATGACTCCTGGTGCACATGGATGTCATCTCGGCGGACCGGCTTCAAGCCTTGTGGCTCCCGCCACAAGCTGATGTCGGTGACGGGCCCCCATCTTGTTTGCCTCTGGTGCCTGGAGCGCGACCACGACCCGAAGTCGTGCTCCGACTGCTGGGCCATGGCCCCGAAGTCTTTGCGGGAGCCTTCCCGAAAGCTTCTGGAGGCCCAGCAGTAGGCTCCGCGCCGTTCGAGGTCCCAGTCGAGAGGGAGGTCGCTGGACCGGTCGCGGAGCCATCACCACCATTCCTCGTCTTCGGGTAAGTTGAAGCACAAAAAGAAGGCGAAGAAGCATCATCGCTTTTCGCGTTCTCCCCATCCGTCGGCCGGCGCGACGCAAGATGCGGAAGGTAGTCGTCCGGCTCTGCCCTTGGAGCCTGTTGGTTCGACTCCCAGCCTCCCTCTCTTTCCGGGAGCCGGAGCAACCCCTGCCCAACTTTGTAGTTTTTACGAAGCCCTCCATTCTATTTTTGGGCAGTCCGACTCCGCCGGCGTGCCTTCGGGCCCCGCCGACTCGGCTGGCGGCTCTAGGCCTTCGATGCCGGCGGCTTCGGGTCCGACGTGGCAGGGCCCCCAGGGATCTAGGCCTGGATCCGGATCGGCGCCGGTCTACCTCGTGACACCTCCGGCGCCAAATCCATTGGCGACACCTCCACCCCCTTCAATGCCGGTTGTGTTCCCAACCGACGTCGACCCGGGCCTCTCCCTCAAGGTGGACACGGAGCCGGACCGACGTCGCCCAACGTCGGGACCGGCGCCGACCGGTACTTTTGTACCCCTGTTCTCCCCTGGTGTTCCCTATCGCCCTGAGTGGTTACCAGAGGAGAGTGAGGAGGACTGGGAGGGGTCTGTGGACCCTCTGGCAGACCAGATGGAAGAACCGGACTGGAGAGAGGAGTTGGGTGAGGCCAGTGGTCTGGACACTTCTCCAGACCTTGGCATGCTTTCTCCCTCTACCGTGGCTACAGAGGAGGGTGCATCATATGCAGTGGTGTTGCGTCGGGCGGCTGAGGCCCTAAACCTCGAGCTTCCTACAGTGGCGGTTAGGACTAACCTCCTGACCGAGGTGCTTCAACCAGCAGCGGTCTCTTCGAAGCCCCTGCTGCCGTTCAATGAGGCCCTCACAGACATCCTTTTGGGCACTTGGTCCAAGCCCAACACGGGCTCCTGTGGATAGGATGATTGCCCGACGCCACTGCCCGGCCCCGGGCGACCCCATTTTTCTCTCCCAACACCTCAGCTTGGTGGTCCAAGCCTCTACTTCCAAGGGCGCATTCCCTATCGCACCACCTGATATGGAATCCAAGAAGCTGAACCATCTTGGGAAGAAAATGTTTTCTTCCTCCAGCTTAGGACTGCGGTCGGTGAACACCACATGTCTCTTGGGCCGTTACTCCCATTCTGTGTGGGACTCGGTCGCGCAGGTGCTGCCTCAGTGCCAGGAGGAGAGCCGGGCCGTGCTCTCCCGTGCAGTGACAGAAGGGAGAGACGCAACGAAGTTCGCCATACGGTGTGGGCTGGACACAGCTGACTTTCTAGGCAGTACGATTTCAAAGTCAGTAGCCCTACGACGCTACGCCTGGCTGAGGTCCACTGGCTTTTCGGGTGGTGTCCAAGCTACATTTTTGGACATGCCCTTTGATGGCCGTCGCTTGTTTGGCGACAAAGCAGAAAACGCGCTTGAGTGTTTTAAGGACTCCAGGGCTACGGCGAGGTCCTTGGGCCTCGCTTCCACCTCTCGCCCTGCGCAGTCTGCTTTTCGCCCCCTTTCGTGGCTACGGAAGGGGTGCCCCGCCAAGTTACGTACAGAGCCACAGGCCTGCGCAAGCTGTCCAACCTCTGCGCGGCCGGGGACGTGGGACCCACCGTCGTGGGTCTGGGGTCCAGCGGGTGGGCCAGCCCACCAGCGCCCCCTCTGCAGCAGCCACCAAGTCCTCCTAGTCCGACCTTTCAGGGCCACCATTCGCCAGTGGGTGGCAGGATTCGCCATCACCTCCCCCACTGGCTCACCATCACGTCGGACAGGTGGGTTTTGCAGATAGTCCGAAGGGGCTACTCCCTCCCCTTCGAGACTACCCCCTCCATCCATGCCACCTCAGTACCATCGCATGTCGGAGGATCACTTGGCCCTTCTCCAACAGGAAGTTATGGCTCTCTTGGCCAAGGGAGCCATTGAGTGAGTTTCTGCCCCAGAAGCAGGTCGTGGTTGTTATTCCCACTACTTTCTGGTGCCCAAGAAGGGCAAGGGCCTGCGTCCTATCTTGGATCTCAGGAACGTCAACCGCTTCCTCTGGAAAGAGAAGTTCAAAATGTTGACACTGGCTCCGGTCCTGTCTGCCCTCGACCCTGGAGACTGGATGGTAGCGTTGGACTTGCAGGACGCTTATTTTCAAATCCCCGTCCTGCCGGTCCATCGGCGTTACCTGCGGTTCACAGTAGGTCACGAGCACTTTCAGTTTACCGTGCTCCCATTTGGCCTTACCAGCGCCCTTCGGGTGTTTACGAAAGTGATGGCAGTAGTCGCAGCTCATCTGCGCAGATCAGGGGTTCCAGTCTTCCCCTATCTCAACGACTGGCTGTTGAAGGCGGGCTCGCCCCAAGCTGTCGTCTCCCACCTCCAGACTACGGCCGACCTCCTGCATTCGCTGGGGTTCACCATCAACGTGCCGAAGTCGCACCTGATTCCCTCTCAGAAGCTCCTTTTCATCAGAGCGGTTCTGGACACAGCGCAGTTTCGGGCTTATCCTCTAGATCAGCGAGTCTGGGATACTCGGGCTATGAATCCGATCTTTCAGCCTCTATCCCGGGTTTCGGTCAGAATGACCCTGAGGCTACTTGGCCTCATGGCCTCTTGCATCCTGCTGGTGGACTATGCCAGGTGGCATATGCGGGCTCTGCAGTGGGACCTGAAGTTCCAGTGGGCACAGCATATGGGGAATCTTTCCGATTGCGTCCTGATCTCGGAGGGCACTGCACACCAATTGCAGTGGTGGCTAACGAACCAGGATTGGGTCAACGGCAGATCCCTCTCCCTTCCCCAACCAGAGTTCACAGTGGTGACAGATGCATCACTTCTGGGGTGGGGTGGCCACATGGGAGATGCGGAGAACAGAGGCCTCTGGTCTCCGGCGGAGTCTGGGCTCCACATCAACCTTCTGGAGATTCAGGCGATCTGTCATGCACTGAAGGCATTCCTTCCTTCTGTCAAAGGGAGAGTAGTGCAGGTGTTCACGGACAACACCACCGCCATGTGGTACTGCAACAAACAGGGCGGGGTGGGGTCGTGGACCCTATGTCAGGAGGCATTTCGTCTCTGGAAGTGGCTGGAACATCAGGGCTTGTCCCTGGTGGTTCAGCACCTGGCAGGTTCTCTGAACGCCATGCATGCCAGTGCATGATGGATCACAAATGGCGTCTTTACTCGGAGGTGGTGCAAGGTCTCTTTCAGCGGTGGGGAGAGCCTTGGTTAGATCTATTCGCCACCGAAGAGAACGCGCAATGTCAGCAGTTCTGCGTGTTGGAATTTCCAAAGCGGCACTCGCTCGGCGATGCTTTTCGTCGCGAGTGGAGTTGCGGTCTACTATACACCTTTCCACCTATACCACTTCTACCCAGAGTGCAGAAGATCAAGCACGACCGGGCCCAAGTCATTCTTGTGGCCCCAGACTGGGCACGAAGAGTCTGGTATCCCGAGCTCTTGCACATGGCCATCGATCCTCCGATCAGACTGCCGCTTTGGACCTTCCTCCCGAAGTCTGTAACGTTATCTTGGCAGCCAGGCGTCCCTCCACCAAAATGGTATATGCCTGTAGATGGAACAAGTTTGTGACATGGTGCGCAGAAAAGGCTGTGGATCCACTTTCTGCTCCCCTTTCAGAGGTTGTCCTCTTCATTCTTTCTTTGGACCAGCAGGGCTCTGCTCTGGGCACTCTAAAAGGTTATCTTTTGGCCATTTCGGCCTTTCTTCGGCTTCCTAACCAGCCTTCTCTGTTCAAGTCCCCTATTGTAAATCGCTTTCTTAAGGGCATTACTCGCTTGTATCCTCCAATTCCCTTCGTAATGCCTCAGTGGGAGTTGAACCTGGTTCTGACCTATCCTATGTGCGCTCTTTTCGAGCTGCTACATAACTGTCCTCTCAGACTTCTGACACTTAAAACTGCCTTTCTGGTCGCCATCACCTCTGCTCGCAGGGTGAGTGAGCTGCAGGCTCTTTCTTCAAAACCGCCTTTCCTTGCTGTTCATCCGGACAAAGTTGTCCTTCACACTAGGCCTTCTTTCCTTCCCAAAGTGGTAACCTTTTTCCACATAGGACAGACCATCACTTTGCCCACCTTCTTCCCGCCCCCTTCTAAAGAGGAGCAGAGGCTCCACCGTCTGGATCCAAAACGTGCGCTTTCCTTCTATCTGGATCGCACAAAACAATTCCGGTTGGATGACCAGCTCTTTGTTGGCTATGTGGGCGCCAAGAAAGGTCGGGCCGTGCAGACACGAACCATCTCTCTATGGGTCGTTCTTTGCATCAAAATCTGCTACTCCTTAGCGAAAAAGGAACCTCCAGTGGGGTTGCGTGCCCATTCCACCAGGGCGACGGCAGCCACTACTGCTTTGGGACGTGGAGTCCCCCTTCATGACATCTGCCAGGCAGCTACGTGGGCTTCATTGCACACGTTTACTAAACACTATTGCCTGGACAGCCAAGTCCGGAGAGGCGGCTTCTTTGGCCGTTCAGTTCTCCAGGACTTTCTAGTGTCAACTTAGTTTGCAGACCCACCTGCGGGGTTGGTATTGCTGGGGTATCTATTCTAAGGTGAGGAATCCATAACCAATTGTCTTTCAGATGAAAAAGTTACTTACCTTCGGTAACGATATATCTGTAAGAGACATAGATTAGTTATGGATTCCTCACCGCCTCACCCATCCTCCCCATTCTGCGAACTGACTTCTAGGGTAAGGAACTTCCCTGCAGGGCCCTAGTTTTGTGCCCAGGTGGTCAGTGTCTTGTATGGCTCTGGGCTTCTGACGTGGAATGTTGTGTAAAGAACTGACGTCAGCGCGCAGGGGCGGCGTCTAAGTAGATACCGCAATGTCATTCCGGTGACCACGGTGCCAACGACGCATGCGGAGTCAACCGACGCCACCTACCGACGCGCAGGGGTACTGCTAAATAAAAATTCTCCGGATCCAGTCTGACGCCTGGGGGTAATTCTAAGGTGAGGAATCCATAACTAATCTATGTCTTACAGATAGTCGTTACCGAAGGTAAGTAACTTGTTCTTTAAGATGAAGCCAAAAGCAATCCGTGACAGAAAGGCCAAATTGATGGTGGCCTCAATGAAAGGTCATTAGAGATACCCTTTCCAGAAGAAGGACTGGTGTCCCTTTCCCACTCTAGGACCTGATCTCACGCCGTGTTCCCGGCCGTCATATCCCCGCAACCAGTACAAGAAATATCACCAGAGCTTCGATGTACTCCAGAGTGATGCCATCAAAGTGTTTTGATCCTGTCTCAACAGTCTCTGGCGAGCCGCTCCTGGTATGGCAACTCCACTTCCCAACGCCACCTTCGACACAGTACTTTTGACTTAAACAATGTTCAGAGCTCCAGTTTGTGTCATATTGTGTGCATATTCTGGAGACCGCCAACTTACATATTCTTGAGCTAGCCATATCCATAGCATAACCTTTCGTAGTCACTGCATTCCCTGACATACCACACTTATGAAGAAAATTGTAATTTCAGTGTATGGTCAAACTCTTTGGGTCTAATTTAGATAACCGTTAGAAAAGGTATTACAGAAGATGATGAAAATGATACAGACCTTCTGGTCCCCCCGATTCCAATGAACACTAACTCCAACTCTTGATGGACTTTGGTGGCCTGAATATAAACTGACCTGCCATCGCCTGACATTTCTCCGATTTCAGCCAGTGCTTAATTTGAACCGGTGCTTTCCGGTGCTCAGCACCGGCACTAAATTGGTTTCCGGAGCTCGGCACCGGCACCTAACTGCTCTAAGTATGGTGTTGACAGTCTACCACATGGTGGCGCTCCTCATCTAATTTAGAGATGAGCAGAACAACGGTTGTTTAGGAATACAATATACATTAAAATGGTGCTAATACCTGCCTCCCCAGCCATTCCTTTAGCTTTGGGGACCAGGAATAATCTGAACTGTCGCATTTACATGCGAGAGAGATGGTTAGTAGTTGTTTTGGTAGTGATGACAAGGGCGATGTGTGGTGCAAGCTGCAGTGGCCTCCTGGTCAGAGCCCTGGCACTTAATATTTTACGAATTAGGTACTGATTTCAGCTCAAGTTCAGTTCCCAATGGCAGACACTTGGTATATGGTTGAATCCAGTGTATGTGGCATTCGCAAAGACCTGCTCAGACATTTTGCCCGTTAAACAATCAGGACATTGTCTGGTTCTGTTTAATGAACTCTTTGTTGGTCAAGTATCTTGTGTCTGGGGTATGTCTTTGTTGACACAATTGATAGCTATAAATGACACACCTAAATACACCCCTGAACTATTATATCTGTATGAAGTACAGTCATTCATTGCATAAAGTTCATTATTGCAAGTTTAAGCCATAATCAAAAGTGCTTTATTTTTCTGTTCTACCAGATATGGAGTCCAAGCATTTAAATCAGTTTTGTTAAGATGGTATTGGCCTTAGGTAGTGCAGCATTAAAACAACACGTCTCAATTTGGCATGTTTTTCCATGCTCTGGGAAATCGCAACCTCAGTGGTCACCCATGTAGTGGAGGACACAATAAACTTCTTTGCAGATTTTTGTAACACAGCTACACATAAAGTTTGTTTTAAAATGTCAAAGTGTCTTATGAGGGTATATATTACTGCACATTAGAGAATGATTTGGGGGTTTACTGGCTTTTGACGTCCTCTATATTATGTAATTTTATTATACTTTGTAGGAAAGTGCCTCTTTTTTACATGGTTACCCCCACATTTTGTTTGGTACATGATGTGATTTTAACTGAAAGTGCACTGGTTTCCTGCTAACCAGGTCCCCAGTGCCAGAGCTCTTTCCCAAAATGGTGCAATTGTTCCCCCAATTGGCAAAACCTTTAGCACCCTCTGTAAGCCCCTAGGAAATGGTACCCTGGTACCTAGGGCCTGAGGTACTAAAGAGGGCCCCAAGGGCTGCAGCACGAATTATGCCAGTCTAAGGGACCCCTCACTAAGCACATGCATAAATGCCATTGCAGGCTGTGTGTCTTGGTGCAGACATAAGTGAAAACAGGACATGCCACACATCCCTTTGTGCCATGTCCCCTACCACTGCATATGATATTTGTAAGTCACCCCTAGAGCAGGCCTGACAGCCCTAAGGCAGGGTGCTTAATGTTATATGTGAGAACATATCTGCATGAACAGATATGCCCCTGTGCTGGTCAGACCTATTGCTGCCAGTGCAAGTGACCATGTATTGGACACTGGTGAAAACGAGTTTCCCAGCCTCATGAGTGATTTTAAAAAACCATTACAGTTGCCTATTAAAATTTAATGTGAGTGGCAGCTATATGGTATTTAAAAACAAGTGGACGGTGTGTTAGGGATATAATTGTCCTTACACCGTTATATATGTGATGGTCAACATGTTTCTGCCTTGTGGCCCGGTCGGGTCCGTGGCATTCATCAGGACCTAATATGTAAGGGCTCCGTTCTTACCCTGTTGTAAGGAGTAAGTACCACTTCGTGGGGTGACAAATGTCACTGCCCACACAATAAATCCGTGTTCTGGCTCCTCTAAGCCTGAAAGAAAGAAAAATCCTCCTATGGGACTTAGATTTTCCTGCCGCGTGGTAAGAGTTCTGGACGGATTTAAAGTGTGCACAAATTTCACACGTGTCACACCCTTAGCCACTCACTTAATGTTGTGCATGTGGTTTTTAATACGTTTTTTCTGAATGACCTAAGATTTTGTTTTCTCCAATGTTTCTTTTTCAGGCTTAACGGTGTAAGGACAATTATATCCCTAACACACCGTCCACTTGTTTTTAAATGACTCACTCTATTCACGGGCCCCCACTTAGTTTAGAAGTGCATCCCTGTCGTCAGGTGTATGCCCGCCCTCCATCAAACCAAGTTTTTGGAGGGCGAGGACTGGCCAATGATGAAGCATGACACCAGGTGGTGTGTGAGACCAGTCCGTAACTTTTTTTGAGATGTCTCCACTTTTTTAACACTGTAAAAACCTTGGTCACTATACTGGGAGCGGCCCGTATGTGGTAAACAAAACAGGAAAATTAGCTAATCAGGTAGGCGTGCTAGCCCCAGGCTAGTACAACCCTTAAACTGGGCTAACTGGAAGGTGGACAAGAATTTTCAGAGGTAGCCATCTTTGTGATGGAATACCTAGGAATTCTGGGACAGGGTTATGCCCACTTCCCACTGGAAGTGGTCATATAGGGGAAGTAGTGACCCCATGGGCTACTACCCCCCACTTCTCTAACGCCCCTAAATTCAGTATTTAGGAGAGTCCCTGGCTCCAGAGAAGCAGATCCTGATGACCTAAGAAGAGGGAGGACACTGACTTGCCCCCAGACCCGCCGGCCTGTCCACAGCCCTCGTCAAAAACTGCGCCAAAGTCGACTCGCACTGCAGCTGTGATTCCAGAATCTTGGGAGGACTGCCTGCCTTAAAAAAAAAAAGTCAAGACATCCCGTGAATAGCGGACCTGTTCAGCAGAAACTCCAAAAAGAAGACACGGAGGCCTCCGGAATGCCAAAACCCAACACCTGAATCAACCACTACCCCCATCGCCTCCGACCCATGTTGAAGTTGGCCAATGGTACCAACAAGGTTCCCCAGCCCTCCAAAGCGTGAGTCCATCGTGGTTTCACCCCTACCGGACTCCCCAACGTCAACTACAGCCTCTGCATTCAGGCCTCCTATACCGAGACTGCACCGGTAAGGAAAAACCCAATGGCTAAAGACATCTCTTCACCCGTCGCCCTTGGGCCTTGGAGAAGAGGACCAAAGGTGTCCCTGAGCATAACAAGGCCTGGGCCCACTTTCTCGTTCAACCAGATTGGGTTCCTAGCCAGAGCCTGCAGCCTCTTTTTACAGAGAACCATCCCCATTGAAAAGCATCGGGCTCCCAAAGCTGATTTACACCCGTCTGCCCTCGTGACGCTCGTGGTGTACTGTTGGTGCTGCCTTGGACCTTGCCCACCCCTCACCTGAACTCCTAGAGATTGGTCCTGTAAGTCTATGTTCTGTACCTGTTTGCAGAAATTGTTCCTCCTTCCATAGGATAACGTTGCAGAACTCAGAAATTGCAAAGTGTCCACTTTTTAAAGTGAAAAGAATTTATAATTAAAACTTACTTACCTGAATGATTTTTCTCTGACGCCTAAACATATATAAAGATGCTTGCTATTTTTATAAATTGGTGTGGATCTCCTTCTTGAGTCATGTTGCCATTTATTAATCGTGTGTATTTGCAAAGGTCTCGCACTCCTCTGTGTTAAGCCTAAGGCCACTCGAACTCACCACCCCCTTATACAGAACTTTGGGATTGCATAGCAAGCCCTGTCCACAAGTAAGGAAACCCCCTAAATTGTTTACACGGTATAGAAGATTATTGATATATCACATAAAGAGCCAGCTTCCTACATTGGTGGTGCAGCTGTGGGAAAGAAGACTCGACATTTGCTGTACTACTAGGTTGATAAGTGATTTCACAAAGGAATTCAAAATTGTCTCTAGATAAAAACTTTTTTTCTCAATTTTTCTACATTGTTTTAATATAGCTGGAGGGCCTTGGTTAAGTGCCTTTGCAAAACTGTTTGGAATTTAAAATCTTTTTAGTAAGTTAGTGTAGGAAAGTGGTTTTCTGTTGCAGTAACCCCGCCCCCACACACTTTTTGCCTGACACTTGATGCACTTTGGCTTGATGTGCCCTGGGTCTCTGCCAATTTGGTTCCCAGGGCCTGTGTTCTTTCCCACACCTGTACCTTTGTATTGGCACAACTCTGGCCACAGATCAGCCCCTTGTAAAAGGTACAATGGGTACCAGGGGCACTGTGACCAGGGAAGGCCTCTAAGGGCTGCAGCACCTGTTGTGCCACCCTTAAAGGCCCTGCACCTACACACCCACACACTGTAATTGCAGGCTGAATGTTTTGGTGCAGAGAAAATTGATGAGTCGACATGGCACACATCCCTGTGTGCCATGCCTGCAACCCACTGCGTAGGGCCTATGTAAGTCACCCCTCTAGCAGGGTGCACTAGCCCCCAGGGGAGGATACAGTTACATGAGCACTGTACCCCTACAGTGTCTAAGTCCATTCTTAGACATTGTAAGTGCAGTAAAGCCATAAAGTGTATTTGGTCTGGGAGTAGGTCATTATGAGCTCCATAATGGCTTTACCTAAACCTGGGAAGTTTGGTAGCTAACTTCTCAGCACATTAAACCCCCACTGATGCCAGTGTGGGATTTAATGTAAAATGCACCCAGAGGGCATCTTGGAGATGCCCCCTGAAAAACGAACAGCCCTGATGTGGTCCCTGAATGGCTGCCTGCCATTTGCCACCACCAGACATGTTTCTGGACCCCTTGGTAGAGGGCCTCCACTCTCTGGGCCCAGAAACAAAGCCCATCCTGGGGAGAGGTGTCATGCCTCCTCCCCAGGATGGGTTGGGTCCATGAAGGGGAAGCTTCAAAGGCCTGCCGCCTTTGTAAACTATCCCTGCCTTTTGCTGCTCCCAGCAACTGGCTCCCACCAGCTCTGACCACCACTTTGGGTGGGAGAATCGGCAGGAAAACCATCTAAGAAGAGAGGTGTGCCCACCTTTGCCAACCACACCCCTCATGTGGGGAAGGCGAGGTGAAGCTCACATCTCAGTCCCCTCCATCTTGAAGATGAGGGAAGCCAGCCAATTAGAGAGAGGCTCATGCTCCCCTCCCACTGGAGGGTGGCATAATAGGGGTTGTACTCACCGCAAGGAAGGGACCTATTGGTCCCGACCTGAACACCCCTGTAATGCCCCCAAACTTAGTATTTAGGGGGACCCTAAACCTTGCCTCCCTAGATTCCTGCAACCTATGAAGAAGGACAGAAGAAGTCGCACAGCAGAGGAGTGTGGAGAAGAACTGACTTGGCCCCAGCACGTCTGCAGTTTCCGGAGATCCTGCACCAAAAGTTAACTTGTCCTGCAGTCAGCGACCTCCAGAACCCCTGGGAGGACTGACTGTCTTCAACAAAGACCGGATTTCCTGCGAACAGCAGCTCTCTTCCAAAGAAACTCCAAAGAAAGACTCTGAGCCTGCTTAGGACGAAGAAACTTGATGCCTGGAACCACCACTGCACCCATCGCCTAGGGCGTGAGTCCAAGTGGCCCACCGGTCCCAGCGAGGTCCCCCAGTGCTCCAGAGTCCGAGTCCACCGTGGGTTGACCCCTCCAGGACACCCCAACATTACCTGCAGCCTCTGCACGGAGACCGCGAGTGGCCCGATAAGTTGAAATCCGACCTCAAAAGGCACCCCTGCGTCCGGCCGCCCTGTGCCGTGGAGAAGAGGCCTTCAACTTACCTGCCCTGCTGTTGGTTCCTTCTGGAAGACTTCCTGGACCGAGCCTGCAACCAAAATCCAAAACCGGCAACTCCCGTAGGATTGCATTGGGCTCCTGACAACTCCTAAGCACCCTGCACCCGGCCGGCCCTGCGCCGCGGGTGGTGTGGACTTGATGCTGACCTGGGACCCCTTTTACCCAGACCTTAGCTCTAGGAGCTTGGCTTCCAAGACCGAGTGGCCTGCCTGTGGGCAGCCCCCAACCGAGGTGTCCCTAGCCCCAGTAGCTAGCATTGGGCCGCTGCACTCTGCACCCAGCTGCCCTAATGCAGCTGGTGGTGCGTTTTGAGTGCCTAACTGGACATTTGGGTACCTTGGTCCTAACGCCCAAAAGCCATACTTGCAGGACGTTTACTTACCTGTAAACCGTTAACACTTGTTGAACTGACTTTTGTATGGAAAGCAAAGTAACTTTGCCCTAAACCCAAAACTGTCATACTTACCTGCAACTTGTAAATCCCCTTGTGTGATATCTCGGCATATCACCCCAAGTAATCAAAGTAACTGAAAACTAATGAAAAGTCACTTCTATGTATTTAAAACTGTTTTAAAAGCAAATACAAACCTGTAACGATTGCAAATCCAATCACAACTGCATTTCCTTGTAAAGTTTTGCATTTGAAAGTATATTTTACTTACCTGTGCCAAGTTCTGCTTGGTTCTAGGAATAAAACATAAGTATACCTTTTTTATACTTAATTAATTGGTCTGGATTCTGTCTCTGAGTGTGTGTAATCAGTCCTTGATTCAGTGAATACAATAAATGCTTAACACACCCTCCTGATAAGCCTAACTGCTTGAACACGCGACCACAAAGAGAAGTCTTAGTGATTATCTAATTTAGCCTCTGCTATACCTCTGTGGATCCCCTGGATAATGTGCACACTATACCTTACTTTGGTATAGTATACAGAGCCAGCTTCCTACAGTTAGGCGTTTAAAAAGTATTGTAGCATTTGTTGTCACTTTTCTAAGGAGGTCCAAACCCACTGAAAACCATGACTGGTGCACCAGGTACTTCCCAGGAGCTTGACCTTGGGCTGTATAAAAACCTTAAGTGGGACTGACTTAAGGCCCTGTGCAAAGCATGGAATCTCACCAAAGGGCCTAGACCCACAAAAGCTCATCTGCAAACACTGCTTGTAGAAAATGCTAAAGCCATGGGAGAGGACAAACCCCCTTTACCCCCGTAGAAGAGGAGGCAGATGAAGACCAAGTAGTGGATGAGGATGATACTGATTCAAGCACTGCCCCCTTGAACAGCAATACCTCTGGGAGCAGTCCTAGTAGTATCTCAGAAGAAATAGATCCTGAAGATGCTGGTCTTCATAAACTGGCCAAGACAACAGCATTAGAGGCTAAACTCTAGCCATAGAAAAAGAGAGAGCTGAGATGTACCTAGGACACATCTCTGGTGGCAGCACAATTATATATAGGGAGGAAAACTCAGACCCTAAAACCCCTGTCCCTAAATATACAGAAGGTGATGACATCACAAAACGGTTCATGGCTTTTGAGAGAGCCTTTAGAACAAGGAAGGTCAGCCAGAAGTATTGGGGCTCTCGCCTTTGGGAACTGTTCTCTGGTAAATGCAGGGCTAGACTCCTGACACTGAATGAGGCACATGTTGAGTCCTATGACCACATGAAGGGTACCCTGACTGCGGGCTTTGCGTTCACCACTGAAGAGTTCAGGGAGACTCGAAAAATCCAGTCAGTCCTGCGCAGATTTTGTAGACGTTTCAGTAAAAACACTAAGTGGCTCGTTGAAAGGTAACAACGTGCATGATTATGATGGGCTTTACAATTTATTAATGAAAGCGCATCCGTTGAGTAATTATCAAGAGATATACATCAGTACCTGGTAGACCTAGGTCCACTTTCTCCTCAGGAGTTGGGAAGAAGGCAGACCACTGGGTCAAAACAAGAGTGACCAAAGCTGTCACTGGTGGGGTGACCACACATAAGAGGCCAAAAAGACCCCCAAGGCAAAGAGAGTGATCAAACAAAAGCTAAAAAAAAAAAAGGGTCTTCTCAAGGCCCCCAAAAACCTGCTCAGGACGGTGGGCCCTGAAACTCTGCACAGTCTAAGGGTGGGTACCAGGGTAAGAACTGGGATCCCAAAAAGGTTTGGTGTCATGATTGTAAATCTCTTGGACACTGGAAACGTTTGCTGTAAAAACAAAAAGAATGCCTCTAGTGCACCTGCAGTAAATGTAGTGGTAAGTCTCCAGATGGGATCACAGATAAGTCCTGACTATGTCAAAGAGCTCACTGAGGCAACTCTAGTCTTAGAGGGTGGGGTGGATGTAGCTGCCCTGGCTGTCTGGTCCAGCAATCTGGAGAAATGCAGAAAACAGCCACATATCAATGGGGTTAGATTTGAAGCACGGAGAGAGACTGGTGCCAGTGTCACCCTGGTGACTAAGCAACTGGTGTCCTCATACCAATATTTGACTGGTGAGACATATACAGTCCTCAGCACTGATAATCAGGGTAAGGTACACCGCATGGCGGTGGTAGCCTTATAATGGGGAGGGGTTTCTGCCCACAAGAGAGTGGTGGTATCTCCTGCAATCCTTATACAGTGTCTGCTAGACAATGATTTGGAGTCCGCCGCATGGGCTGAAATAGAAAGAAAACCCCATGCAGCAATGCTGGGTATATCTGAATGGGTGTGTGTGAAAACAAGAGCTCAGTGCAAAGCCCAGGGTGAAAAAGAGGTGCTGGAGTCTGGAATAATGGTCCAGCCCTCCAAGAGACAAGGCAAGAAGTCTGGGAAACCAGTTTCTGAACTGAAACCAGATCAGTACTCCTCTCCTCTGAGAGAAGACCTGCCAGCCCCAGAGGGAACTGAGTCCCAGGAGCCTGGGCCTTACAGCCCAGAGCTCTTGGGCCAGGGGGGCCCTCTAGGGAAGATCCAAGGGCAGAGGACCTGTCCCACTCTTGAAAGCCTGAGACAGCGGCTCCTGATCAGGAAAAGGGAGGTGTCAGAGGCTCCCACAGGATCTATTGGGAGAAGGTGCTCCTTTACATTGAGGCCAAAGACCCCAAACCTGGTGCCACTAGGAGAGTGATTGGGCCTCAGCAGATTAGAGAGTTTCTCCTCACATTAGCCCATGACATCCCCCTAGCTGGGCATCCCGACCAGACCAAAACATAGAGTAGGTTGGTGAACCACTTATACTGGCCAGGTATGTCCTAGAAGGTGAAGGAGATTTGCAGCTCCTGTGCCACCTGTCAAGCCAGTGACAAGACAGGTGGCCACCGAAAGTCCCCTTAATTTCACTCCCAGTGGTTGGGGTTCCCTTTGAAAGGGTAGGGATTGACATTGTAGGTCCCCTTGACCCTCAAACAGCCTCAGGAAACCAATTTATACTGATAGCAGTGGATCATGCTATTAAGTATCCTGAAGCAATTCACCTAAGGACTACTACTGCTCCTGCTGTAGCTAGGGCCCTCATTGGTATCTTTCCCAGAGTGGGTTTTCCAAAGGAAGTGGTGTCAGACAGCGGTACAAACTTCATGTCTGTTAACCTGAGACACATTTAGGCTGAATGTGAAGTGACGTATAAGTTCACTACCCACCAGAAATCAATGGCTTTGTTGAGAGTTTCAACAAGACATTGAAAGGTATGATTGATGGACTCCCTGAAAAACTCAGATGGAGATGGGATGTCCTACTTCCATGCCTGCTTTTTGCCTACTGGAAAGTGCGCACAGAAGGAATTGGGGTTTTCACCCTTTGAAATTCTGTTTGGTCATGCTGTCAGGGAACCATTGTGTCTTCTAAAGGAAGGATGGGATAGGCCTCTTAAAGAGCCGAACCAGGACAATGTGTATTAAGTGCTTGGCCTTCGTTCCAGAATGGCTGAGTACAAGAAAAAAAGCAAATAAAATCCTTGAGGCCAGCCAAGAGCACTAGAAGCTCTGGTATGCCAAAAAGGCTGCCATTCTGGAGTTCCAACCAGGGCAGAAGGTTTGGGTTTTGGAGGCTGTAGCTCCTAGGGCTCTCCAGGACAAATGGAGTGGACCCTACCCTATTCTAGAAAGAAAAGGGGCGGTCACCTATTTTGTGGACCTTGGCAGTTGCAGGATTCCCAAGAGGATCAACCATGTTAACCGCTTAAACCCTATCATGACAGGGCTGAAGTGACGATGCTGATGGTCACAGATGAGAATCAGGAAGCAGAGAGTGAACTTCTACCTGACCTTTTCTCAAACAACCCTAAAGATGGGTCAGTGGAAGGAGAGGTGTCATGTTCCCGAGTTAGTAGTAAATACTGCCAATGTATATGTACACGGTTTGTTTCCTAAAGTTGCCTTCCCTTTGTCACATTGACTTTTGACAGACATTTGCATTTGTGACACTTGAATTTGTTTCTAAGAAACACCGACCTAGCTGACACAAAGAACTTAGTGAGAACACTATCGCACTGCCTTGGCATTATGTGCAAGGCCCTCAAGTGTGTGATACAAATGTGTTTGTTAGTACGTCCATATGACTATGCAGCTATCTGTGGAATACAAACAATGGCAGCCTGATCACAATCTCGGCCGGCAGCAAGGATGCCCTTTTCTATATGTATCATTTTGTTTCCAAATACAATCCGAGGAGATGCTTCTGCTGACTTTCAGAGGTCCTTGCATACTTAAGCTTTCACCTAGCTGCTGAGTGAGGGGTGTCCAGTTTGTGACCAAGACAGGGGTCCTACATTTTTACCCACCAGGTAAAGGGGTTAGATCATCCAGAAGGGGGTTTCTTGGCAGACCATACATTCACGCCCTAGACACATACGTTAGGGTTTGCGTCATAGGAATACGGTAGATTGTTATAATACTGTTTAATTATGCATATATAAGCTGTCTTAAGATGGGGGAACTCTTAGTTTTACTCACTGTTTTGGTACTCATTATAACTTTTGTCTGCTTCTGTCTATTAATCATTGCAGCACATATTTTCTATACAAGAATCACTATGGTTCAATCAATATTGAAAAACGTCCCTTCGTGTATTCTTTGTATATTTCTGTGAGAAAAAGAGAGCACGAAAAGTTCTAGGTCTGTCACCACAGTGTTGTCATGTTGCCCTTTCTAGGTTTAGGGGGGCTAATGGTGGCACTGTGAGCTAGCTGGTCCAAGGGACAACATATCCTGCAGGGTTGCATGGAATCAGTCTGGCACCATCCCAAATTTGTCATCCGCAAACACACAGTTACTACTGAGTTGTGAAAACTACACTACATGGCACCACTAATGTTGGTTGGTTTCTTATTTTGTATGGATTAACTGAGTAGTTCAGTCGTACTTCCTCAGATATTCCTACACATATTTTAAACCGGAGACGTCCGTGGTGGTAGGGAATATCCTCCTCAGCTGAGTAGGTATACCCTATGTACTGGCTGTTGGTAAATTCAAGCCTGAAACGATATTGTTCCCACTGTGTTAGCCGAACTCTGTAATTCATTTCTTACACAACATGGCACAGAATATTTCCGAGAACTGCAGACATGCAGTCACTCAAAGACTACTTCAACATGGCCTCACACTCGAAAGTGAGGAGGTTACCTTTGTGGTAGAGGCACATAAGATATTTAGAACAGAGGTGTTTTACTCCTGGGTTAAATTCCCTGCTACAGATGATTTTGCAAAGGTATTTCACGAATTTTAAGTAGGTGAAATACCAGAGGAATACACTCTGTATGAGGAGACAAAAATCCCCTTAACCTACCAAGAACATGCAAATTGGTTTAAAGGCGCCCACTCCCATAGTATACAAGACATGAGACTGGGCCCACTCGGCAATGAGGGGGTGACATGGCCAGTCCTAGCCGATTATACACTGCATCTTGGTATTGAACGTTTGACTGCAGGTCAACTGCCGGGATTATATAATAATCTAGTAACAATATACAAAAGTCTTACACAATTCCTGATGCGAACATTAACACTCGCTCATGCGCGGACTGTTCATTCACCACAATTAGCTTCACCAGGCATTAGCCCTCAAACATTGATTGCAGTTATGGGGAAAATTCCCACAAATAGGGAAGAAATTACGTTTTGGATCACACAAAAAACAAACCAGCTTGAAGCAGTGTTTCCTCATGCGGGCCTGCAGGAAAAATACAAGATAATTACAATTTGCTTGCCAATAGGGATAGGTCCCACGGTTGAGGATTGTGCTACTTGGGGTACAGTCTTCCCTGCAGTATATACCAGAACACCTGGTACCCCTTCATTGGCGATTCTACCTGAGGTATTGAAACAGGTGCAGAATTAGCACGGACAGCACCTGCCCTGGACTTTGGGATGAAACTGATAGGCAACTGTGCTGCAATATCTGCCATAATATTCAGTAACATTAAAGGGAAAGCAGCAGAGTTAGCTTTACACCAATATCTAAGGGATTTGACTCCTGCCCAGGAGGAACACGGATTACCTAAAATTATCGAAGAAACCTATGCTACGCTGGGTAGAGATCATTTAGTAGCCAGACCAGGAAACCCACAATGGAAAAGTAATTCTGAAAAGGATAACTCTAAGCAAGCACCTGACTCTTCAACGAAGAAGAAGTGGGACAATAAGAAAAACAAAGAAAAAACGAAATCACGGAGTGGGTCTCCTACACAGGAATCTTCTGAAAACCATTACAATGTACGTAACCGTGATAATGTTTTTTTAATCTTTTTTTTTATCTTTTTACTAAACGAGCTCATCAGACATCACAAGGCTGAGAGTACTTACATGTACATCACCAGGTTGAATTTGATAGCAATGATACATCATGACTGGATCATATAATTACATTTTCTTTGGGAACAATCAAAATAATCTCTTTTGCAATTCTACCTTGTATAGGGAATGGGTCGTATCCGGCTTACTTTCTTTCATTGTGAGACGAGCATAACCATGTGTCGGAGGGCTCTTGGCCCCCCTATATACCCTTGTAGCTCCGCCAGGGAGACAATATCTTTTCCCACTTCTTTACGCATCCCCTACTTTTGTATACTACTTCCTCCACTCGTTGGCACCAGTCTAGGTCAGTCTCCCATTCTGCCACTGATGGCGGAGGGGCGCCCCCCAACATCTCGCTACCCTGCGTTTTGCAACTCCTGCAGCTAATGCCAGCCAAAGTCTATTGTGTCAAGACAGTCTCCCTCACCCTTGATCATCAATAGGAGCCACCTGGCATCCATTGACACTTCTATCCCCAACACCCTCAACATCACTGCTGTCATCCCTCGTGAAAATAAATTGATCATTGGACATTCCCATATGATATGAAAAAAGGAACCCTCCTGTTGACAGCCTCTTGCACATTATGCCGTCTGTGTCTTCCCACACCTGTCCAGCAAAGTACGGAGGTAGTATGAGCAGTGTAGGATCCTAAACTGTACCAGCCTAAATCGCGCTCGGATCGCTATGTCTCTGGGGCTCTGTATTGCCTCTGTCCAGTCTTCATCTTTGATGTTGCCTAGATCGTCCATCCAGGCTCTCTTAAGGGAGGCTAGTGGGTCTGGTGCATTATTTTCCAGCATTTTCCACGTCCCTTTGTCAGGAATAGGGTCTTCTAGAGGGGAATAATATGGGAGGATCGTACCTTGTTGACAGTGTCTTTGTAGTGCATGCGTGAGTCGCACATAGGGAAATCTCTGGGAGAGTGCCAAGTCATATTCTTGTTTTAGCTCATCAAAGGGGAGGGGTGCCTCGTCCCTCCACATGTCCCCTGAGTGCTCAATACCTATGGCCCACCATCCTTTGAACCCCTCCAGAGTGGTTACCTCCCTCAGTCAGTCTCCGAACCATAGGGGCGTCATCCCTGTCAGCCAATCCTGCCATCCCAAGTATCTATTTGCCTCATTCCAATATTTGACCACCGTCGCAGTGTGTGTTGGCCAGTCACTAATCTGTTTGCTAGGGCCTTGGCCAGCACCTTTGCCTCCATATTTAGCAGGGAGATCGGCCTATATGAGCTGCAGCTTTCTGGAGGCTTGCCCGTCTTGGGTATTACCACAATTGAGGCTGTGCGCTGGTCTATGGGCAGTGAGCCTCCTTCCTTTGCCTCTTCAAACATTCAAAGCAATGGTTGTGTAATTCTGATAGTTAAGCCCTTGAAGAGCTCGACTGGGAGTCCGTTTGGGCCCACCGCTTTCCCTGACTTTAATGACCCCAGGGCGCTGGAGAGTTCCTCTTCTGTGAGATCGGCTTCTAGGGCATCACGAGAAGTCAGCAAGCAGTTCCTTGCAGTCCCTGTCCGATGTTGTGCTAACTGGGGCATAAAGACCTTCATAATAGGAGGCAAAGGCCTCCGCAATTTCTGCGTTTGTTGTCTGAAGTACACCTTTTCTGTCCCTGACACCCACTACCCATGACCTTTCTTTATCTCTTTTGTCCAACCAGGCCAGCAGCTTGGAGGCCTTATCTCCTATATCGTATAGCTGGCGCTATGTGGCCAGTGCATGCGCTCGCGCTGCATTATCCGCTAAGGCACACAGATCTTGCTGGCGTAGAGTTAGCCTATGTCTCCGCTCTGTGTTCCCGCTAGCAACCACCTCTCGCTCCAGTGCCCGTATCTCCTGCTCAAGGGTCTGGAGTTTAGACGCGTCTTCCTTTTTCTTTCCCCCTATCAGCACCTGGGCCTCACCTCGCAGCACTGCTTTAAAGGCCTCCCAGAGGGTTTGATGGGATGCCACCGACCCCTCGTTTTCTTTGAAGTACAGGTCGGCTCCCTCGTGGAGTTTGTCTCTCACTTCTGGGTCCCGTAGGTAATAGGGATCTATCCTGGGGAATTCTGCTTTGTTAGTAATTGGCCCCTTAAGGATAATGCTCAATGGGGAGTGATCTGAGATGCCACTTGCCATGTGCGTCAGCTTTGCAAAGCTCCCAACCTGGTTATGGTGCGTGAATAGGTAATCTATCCTTGAGAATGAGCCATGTCGTGCCGAGTAGTATGTGTATTGCTTTTCATGAGGGTTGTGGGTCCTCCATAAGTCCGCTAAACCCTTTGCTGTCAGAAAGCCTGGAAAAGTTTGCCCCCTCATCTGTCCCTCCAATTGCATTCGAACGGTCTAAGTCTGGGTTTATCACTGCATTGGCATCACTTCCGGCTAGAAGGGTACCTGTGGGCAGGCCTGCTAGTAGTGCACTAATTTTCGGACGAATGATTGTGTGCAGTCTAGGCTGTATACAAAACGAGCAGAAGGCGAGAGGGTGCCCCTCCCAACTGCCTGCTACTGCCACACAACATCCTGCATCATCATGCCAAGTTTTATCGATTGTGAGGGGCAGGGAGTTTCGTACCAAAATACCTATCCCCGGGCCCCCATCGAGTACCCAGAGTGGGCCACTAATCTGTATCCAAAGCGATCTAAGGCCTTATAGTAATTGCCTTTCAGGTGCCACTCCTGCAGCAATACCACATTTGGGGAGTGGTGTTTAATATGCTGCAGGACTAGCATCCGTTTAATTTTATTCCCCAAACCGTTTACATTCCATGTCTATGCACGTATATTAGCTGTTACCCCTTTCATCTTGGATGTGCCAGGTTTCATCTGTGACTCGTCTCACTCCCATATTGGGCCTAGTGAGTACATGTGCTGTGTATCGGCTGTGTCTGTCATGAGCAACATTGATTAACTTAACAACAAGGAGAAACAGTTCCCCCAACTCCCCCCTCCCTGCATCCCTGCTAGGTGAGTTACAACCCCCCCATCTCCCCAACATGCAGAGTGCCTGTCACCCAAACAGTGTTATAACACTAGAGGGGTAGCGTGTTTGCCGCCAGCGTCGATGAGAATGTTGCTTAAGGCGGATAAGTCAATTCCCCCACTTCCCTGTAAGAAAGCACTTAGAGGCAGTTGCCGCAGCAACAGAAGTGTTTCTGGGGCAAAATCTCGAGTCATAGGATAGAATCTGAGTTGCGGAGATCTGAATGCCCCCCTCAACTTTTCGGCTTCTTGTCCCTCCGCCCGCACCTCCCCACACCCAAAGAAGGAATCACATCAGGCTTTGCCACAGCCCAAAAGTGTCACTTATCTTCTTCCTGTAGTTGGCTGGACCGGCCGGACTGGGAGCCGGGGTCTCGCTTCCTCGGTTCTTGTTCTCTCATGGCGGGTGCCCATTCCCGGTCATTCCTCCATCCGACCGTCCTCCAACCTTCCAGCCATTCCCATGCTTCTTCTGGCGTCATGAAGAAGTACGATTTTCCCTCAGCCAGCACCTTGAGTTTGGCCGGGAACAGCATCATGTACTTCAGGTTCTTGTCTCTAAGGGTTTTTTCACTGCATCGAAGGTTTGCCTTTGGCGTCGGACCTGAACTGTGAAGTATGGGAAGAATCCGATGGTGGTGTTTTCGTAATGGAGAGCTCCATGCGAGCGTGCCACCTGTAGGATGGAGTCCCTTTCCCTGAAGTTAAGTGTGCAAGCTATTATTGTGCGGGGGGAGCCCCAGGGTGTGGTACCAATCCGCGATGCGCTTGCTTCACGGAGAAGAAGGTGGACAATCGCTTTGGTTTAAGAGTGTGGAGGATCAAATCTTCCAGGAAGAGATCCGCTGTTTGCCCTTCAATTCCCTCTGGAACTCCTACCACCCGGATATTGTTGCGGCTGGCTCTGTCCTCTTGGTCTTCTAGACGGGCCATAATTTCAGTTTGCCGTTTCGTCGTTACAGTTATCTGCTCCTCCAGGCGCTTAGTTTTGGATTGTAGGCCCCCAATGCTTGCCTCTGCAGTTGACATTTTGTCTGCTAGTTTTCGAAAGTCCACCCTGAGTAGGTACACTTCCTCCGTCACAGAGTCATGCTTAGGCACCAGGGTGCCTCGCAGGTCTCCTCATGCTTTCATGATGTCTTTTAGGGAGGGGTCCGGCATTTGTTCTTACTTTTCATTGGTGTCGGAGTTCCGGTTGTACCCCCTTCACGGCCCATCGCGACCGTGTATTTATCTATGTGGTTGGCCTGGCTCAGGCCTGTGCCCTTGGTGCAGACCATTATTTTTTTGGCCCAGGGCTGCTTCGCAGAGTTTCAGGGGGTAGGTGATTAGTGATCCCCTCGTGTCCCTGCAGTCCTTTTCAGAGCTCTGGGCTATGCTGCTGTTACCTCTTTTATGATCTTTTTACTCTGGTGACTGCAGGGGGCAACCAACCTCTTGTATCCAAGGTGGGAGCGCCGCCGCATCCCGTCAACTGACCTCGTTTCACACTTCCAATTGGGCCCCAGCAGTTTCCTGCGTGGGGGGCAGAAGGGAGGGCCTCTTCCCCCCCCCAGACGGCTGGCAATTCGCTCCTCTACGTGTCCCTCTCAAGCAGTCGCCTCAGTTCCTCCCGAGTTGCCTGCATGGGTACAACGGCGCTGTAGTATCTCTGTGGCCCACCGCCCCTTCAGGGGGGTGTCCCCGCCCGTGGCTTCCCCAGTCCCTGCTCAACCGGTGTAGCTTATTTCTGGCTGCAGTCGTAGACCCCGCCCACTGGGTCCGTAATCTTATCTACAAGGCCTCAATACCAATTGATTTCGCTGCAGCCCACTGGTAGGCTCCACTGCAGGCCTGCGTCCGCTTTCTCCGAGTCTTGCATTGGGGGCGCGCCCCGGGCTTCCACCCGGCGTAGGCATAGATCATAGTCACCCGCTGGGTCTCTCCCTTGTGGCGCTCCGGCTGGCCCGCCAAACACCTGGCTCAATTTCTTGTTGTCCCTCCGGCGCAGCGCGGGCTTCCTACGGTCTCTCCACATGGGCTCAGGGATCAGCCGGCGCTGTCCTTTCTAATGATCTGGTACTTTCGCCAACTCAAGCCAGGCGGATGGGAGCCCCTGCTGTGAAGCCGCTCATATCTCCGGTCTGCTCGCACGCACACCTACTGAGCCAGCCCGAGCCACCTTGGTAATTTACTCCTTCTCGGTCAACTTTACAGCTTGGGCCGCCTCGGGCCGTTAGCTTGCCCCCTGCCTTCTTCTCCGTTGCTACAGCGTGCCAGTGCCCTCTTTCAGCCGGATGGTGACGGATGTTTTAGGGGTTAGATATTATTGACTAGCACAGCATGCTCAATGGGTGGCCATTTTCGCGGGCTGCAAGCTACGCCCCAACTGTGATATTGGTAAACCCTCTGATAAGTATCAGGATACTGATACACGTTCCTCTCATTCCTTTCAGGATCCATTCGATAACCAGTCAGAGAAAGGAGGATGATCAGAGCGCAGATCAGAAGAGCATGTGAAATCAAGAAAGGACTCCCAACGCTCATCTGAATACATAATAAAACAGGATGACAAGCCTAAAACACCAAAACCTCAATTTAAAAAGAAGGTGTTAGCTGGACTAAAGGTCAGGCATGCCACGGATTTTGAGGACTCTGCTTCTGAACAGGGAATGGGCATTGACAATGCTGGACAGCACGGCAGAAGTCACAACAGTTCGCCAGAACCTGATGGATTGTCTGGTGGGATTAGCGCTGAGTGAGTATGTTACGGTGGAAACATCGGATACCAGGGTAAGCGTTCCGCATCGTTTATACAAAGTCCAACTACGGTTGGAAAAGGATGTGCTAAAATTTATAAATGTCCTTTTTTGGGAGGAGCTTAATCAAGGTTATGAGACTTTACTGGCCAAAAAAGATTGGATTGCCAAAAGTGGGAAGCAGTGATTTTACCATCCTTCTCTGACCTCGTTCCAGAATCAATTAAACACTCATACGCGAGGGAGTGGGCTTTAGCGCTGACTCCTGCGTTATACCATAACCATGTGGGGTAGGATGACGGTTAATCTTATCATGATATACCATTGAGGACATCCCCACAACCTCAAAAAACAATACACAATAAAACATGAAGCAAAACACCAAGTTAGGGACATTTTAAAACAACTTGAATATCAAGGTGTGATTGGAAAGTTGCACCTCTTAAATAATCCTCTGTTTCTAGTAATAAAACGAGATCAATCATACCGTCTAGTATTAGATCACAGACATTTGAACACGGCTACTCGCACATTTGCAGTACATAATGGACACAGTGTCGCACTAATGAATAACATTGTGCGGAAAAAATACAAAACAACACTAGACATCTCAAATTGATTTTTCTGCCAAAATATAGCACCGGGAAGCAGATATTTGACAGCCTTCATGATGCTAGATTCTCAAAAACAGTTGTGCTGTTTACCACAGGGGTATAAGAATAGCCCCGGGCTGTTTTCAGCCAGAGTCACAGAATTACTTGAAAACTTTGATGACCAGGCATTGTCAAATCTAGACAAATACTTAATGGACGATGACCTGATGGAACACTTGACCAGAGTGGACCGCATAGTCTTGGGGTTTGCTCATATGGGCTATAGATTCAATTTCAAAAAATTAAAAATTGCCCAACTCAGTGTCCTGTTTCTGGGATACGACCTGTCATGGGAGGGCAAGAACCTGGCAATGCAATTTTTTTTTAAATGTGCATTGTTCCAACCTCCGCTGACTCTTAAAATATTACAATCCATATTAGGATTTCTAAATTTTAGCAGAACATGCATTCCAGATTACGCAGAATGGGTTAAACCATTCTACAACCTTATTTGTCCAAACTTTTCAAGTACACACTGGACACAAGAACATACGTATTTTTTATGTTCCGTTCAAGCAGACATGATCGCATCCAAACACTTACACACATGTGTAAACACTACAAACCTGGTGATCCATGTAATCGCGGGTACATCATGGTACACGTATGTAACGTTCAATGAAGGTGACACAGTACCAGTTGCATATAAATCGCATCTCTATACCAATGCGCAAATACGTTTTGCACCTACTGAAAAAACACTGAGAGCAGTACATACTACCGTAGTGATAGAGCGTGCCCTAGCTCAAGGGAAACGCATCATTGTTGTGATCCCAGTATGACCTTAGAGGCAGTTACCAGAGCAAGTGTTCCAAATGTAAAAGCTCTACATGCAAGATGGATACAATGGACAAACTTCCTTACTGCAACAGAGGTAGACTACAGATTTGACGCTACATTACAGACATAAGCATTTCTCCAGTACTAGCACGAATATCCTCTGCCTAATGAAATAATGCCTCTAGAAAGCTATGACCAAATCATTTACACTGATGGTTCTGCTCAGCCTGCTGCAGGGACCTAACACCTATATTCAACTGCATGTGCAGTCTTAAAAGGCTGTATACACAATGAAACCTTCCATCCTGAAGAAACCTATACGCAGTCACTAGGTGATTGCACGGAGCACTGGCAGAACTTAAGGCTCTAGTACTGGCCCTACAGAATACGGATGCTGGATTCCCCATACTTATAGTGAGTGATTCATATTATTGTGAGCAGTCATATAATGAGTATCTTCATTATTGGAGCCAGATTGGATTCAGGGATTCGAAAGGCTGCACATTGAAGAACAAGATGCTTTGGGAAAAGTGGCGAAGATGAAAGACTGCTTGCCATGGGCTCATGTCATTCATACATTGAGTCATCAATGTGTTGGCGTTCACGTTGTAGGGAATTCACTGTCTGATGAAGCCGCAAAAGCGATGGTTCGCACCTCTGCGCTTGCTGCAATAACTCGTTCAAGTACGAGAATAGACCGTGACATCATGGTGGTCTTCAATGCCTCGCACAACGACATACCTGCCGAATGGCTTTCTACTCAAGTACTCCCACAAGCTAAGTGCACAAAACACACCGTATGCTCAGATTACAGGAGAGAGGCACGGAGTGATAACAAACAGTGATCGCAGACTGGTTTTAATTCTGGCTGCACATGAGGGTCTGGCTTCTGCACACGCAGGTGTGGCTGCTACAATTTCACTACTGAAGCAACGCTATTGGTGGCCAGGTTTTTACAAACAGGCCAACGACTTTGTCCTGAGATGTGATATCTGTCAGCAGATGAAGGGTTCCACCGTGGTGCGTCCACCCTAGACACCTTTTGATTTCAAACAAGCCTCTGGCTTGTGTTTATTTGGAGCACTGCGGCCCCCTATCATCTGACAGGGCTTACAAGTACATCTTGTTGGCAGTGGATTCCTGTGGGTATGGCCACAGTGATCGGCTGACGCCCGAACTGTCATAAAGGACCTGCGAGTCTTTATCGGGACATACGCAGTTGGCACACTACATTCTTATAAGGGTCTGGCGTTTAGCTCTTGGGCTTACAAAGAGGCCATGGGAAGTTTGGGTGTGACCCTGTGTTTTTTGTCTCCATACCCTACTGAGGGAAACTCGGTTGTGGAGAGGAAAAACCGGGACTTAAAGCAGTCTTTAACAGAAAGGGTATTAGGCTCTGGTCGCAGTTGGCTTCATCACCTATCTGGGGTCCAGAGGGCTTTGAACAATATGCCAAGAAAGTCCCTGGGTGGTCAGACCCCTTATGAGATCCTGTTTGGGGTTAAGATGTGGGCCCCAGACCCCGATAATGCCAGCACAGTCACGGCAGAAACACAGTTTGACATCAATGAACGTCTGGCTGTAATACCGGAATTGAACGATTTCCAGGACGAACAAAGCAACCGACAAGTAAAACACACTGCCACTGGAGAAGTGAAGAATGTTCTGGCAAGAACCGGCTGAATCTCAAAGATCTGGTCCAAGAAAACATAGTGAAGAAAGAGTTTGGGCCATCTTACAGAGCGCTTGTGCCTGTTTAAGGTACACTAACTGTACTTCTCCCGCCCCTTGCCAGACGCCGAGACAAATGGTTTGTCTCTATTGATCTGATCAAACCACACTATGTGGCCGATCCTCAACAGTAAGCTGCGTGGACTCCTCTCGCTGTGATGCAGCGCGTACAATAAAAACTATTCTCCTCCCAGGTTACTTATAGGTCATCCAGGGGCAAACTATATTTCTCATATCCACATGACGATGGGGCCCATAAACATCGCCTAACACACACGCACACTCCTGGATTTCCTTTACACCTTTATGAAATTCTGTACTCCTAGGAGAAGCATGAGAACTAAATGGAGAACACCATTTTATGTACCGCTGGAAAAGCCAGGATATCTTATTACCTTAATTTGTCACTTTCTTTTATTTACTTCTTAAGATATTCCTGCTCATTGTTTTGTCGATGAATCATTCATTTAAGAAATTAGTTCATAGTGATTAAGACCAGCTGAATCACAATAACCAATTACTGATGTCACAATCATTTAGGAAAATAACCACTGAGTCATTTTGGGTTTAAAGAATCTTAAATTTTATATAATTTTTAAAAGCATGAAAGGAATTTTAATACTTTATTCAATTATTCATTCTTAAATTCAAATATTTATTAAGCATAATCATTTTATTGCAGAAAGGAAATTTTGTCATGAAGCCAAAACCCTAATTACCTGCCTAGCTTCCTAATTTAGCCTAATGATTTCTAACCTACGTTAGGAATTAGAAATAGCCTGATTCTCATACTCAACTGGAAAATTAAGACAGCAAACAGCAACTTCAGCTCGTCAGCATCAGCTACCTGCAACCCGTCTCATCTAACAGTCTTTCAGCATCTCCCGCTCAGTAAGGGATCGATCAGGACCACCCAGCACTGGAAGCCACCAACGCGACTCTTCAACTCCTCTCCTGACTGTGACTGCAACCACGACTGACATCAATTGACCCCCTCCCACTAAGAGTAGGCACTCTTATACCCTAATTCTAACTTTGCTAACTAACTGTTGCAACATTAATAACACGCTTTTCTTTCATTGGTCCATGCATGTCAGCTTATTCATTCTTTTAATCAAGTTCTCTTGGATTCAAGGGTCCTTGGATCATTTCCTTTCCCATACGCTTAAACATTTCCATCCGATTCGATCAGTTCATTTGTAACTTCTTTCGACACATTTGAGAACTCCGCAGTCATTGTCCTTTCTCTTAAACTTGTTTCCCACGGGTCTTCTGCTGATCATGACAACACGCTATCAGTTCAATTAGGTCACATCAGCCTTGCCCATTTCTTGCATCCTAGCCTCTCTGTTAAACCACGAGCTCGCTTTCTCCCATTTCATCACGTGTCATGTGTTCCCTTGCGCCTGCGCACATCTTCCCATTGGCGGCCATTTTATCTCGCCACTCGGTTATACTTTAGAAGCACTAATTTGAGGCAAACAAAACATAATTAAAATAGAGAAAAATAGCCCTTTCGTTTCCCTCCCGTCGTCTACGTACCCCAATTAGTTGTTACCTAGCAGAAAGCAACATTTAAGCTGTTCCTTACTTACCATCACTATTTGTTTTTGCAACGACACATTTTATTTCTATGAAGCACAATAACATGCATTTATTTTTATTAGTACGCATTTATTTTTACGTTATAATTAGACACATGGACATTCATTAATGGATTATTTAGCACACATATTGGCATATTACCATTCCCACACATACAGTGTTGATTAATACATTTAAACGAACCTTTTATTTAATTAATTATAAAATTTTGTTAGGGGTTAAATTTTTTTATTTTCCCTGCTCCATCAACTCCCCCCTTTGGTGATTTTGAAATCACCACATAAAACCCAAGTCATACTTCTTTTCAGGCAGCATGTCTTTCATCCTTTGCTTTCTGTTATTTATACATCTGTTTCTTCTTCATCTTGCCTTTTAGTCTCTTTATACATACTTTCTTTCATTTTCTCCAACTCAAATTCACCCATTTCTCTCTCTCTTTCTCTCATTATTTTGTTATTTCTTTTTATCTTATTTTGTCTTACTTTTCTCTTTATACATGTTATTACTATTTTCAATATCATGGCTAACAGTATTACTGTAGTGGCTACTATTATAACTTTCCCTATCACTAGTCTACTCATCCTAGTTAACCAATTCGCTACTGAAGAAAACCCTCTACCAAGTTTTCCCAAAACACTTTCAACCTCCAGTGGAACTAATTCTTTGTGCAAGCTTGTAATATTTGTAATATACTTCTGTATATTTTCACTGTTATCAGGAATGTAAGTACAACAATGTTGGACTTTCAACATTCCACAGACTCCACCCTCTTTTGCCAAAAGAATATCAAGGGCAAGCCGATTTTGCATCACCATAGCTCTCATGGCAACCATTTCGGTATTTACCATTAAGAACCCTCCCGCAGTATCTGTAGACAACCGATCTACTACTGTGGATAACTTCCGAATTTTAAATGCATTCAAAGATATTCCCACTGCTGGTATCAATGCTCCAAAAATATCACCTACAATTTCTGAAAAACTTTCCCTCTTTCTACGTGTAAATCTATTAATCATCTTGTATGTTCCCTTTTCTTCTCTGTCCATGTGAAAATGTTTTGGAAAGACCAGGCCTACATAGCAAGTTCCATACCAATGGTCCGGTAACCTGTAATAAGCTCTATTCCCACAAATATAATAGATACCTGGAAATATTGGATCTTTTCCACCTTTGAATCCCCAACCTCCCAGAATTTGATAATTGTCATGACAGATACTGGAACCTACAAAGTAATTGTCATAGACTGTCTTATTTCTCCTAATACACAACTTTCCTGTTTGCGGCCAATCTAATGTCATTGCGGCATTTATCTTTTTCCCTTCATGATTTCCTTCCTCAAACGTCCATAAGCGTTTTCCTTCCTCTTTTATTGCTTCTTTTTGAAATTTCATTCTTCTTTCTTCAACCATTTCTAAAAATACCTTTTCTTCTTTCTTTAACTCACAGGTAAGGTTGTTATTAACTATTTCTTCTAACGTTAATTTTCTATGTTCTAAAAAAAATTCTCCTAACACTTTTGCTGGTTTTACTTTGTTAAGTTCGGGTACTACTGGAATGTTTGCAAAAATCTTATCTATATCAGTATAATAAGATTCTAATCTACCTGTTTTATAAAATAAACTTGCTATTATACTACATGTTATTCCATAAGTCAGAGGTAGGTGATGATAAGTCACACCTTCTGATACTGATGCAGGCAACTGCATACAAACATAACAATCTCTCACGTCCATTGTCTCTACGTACTCATACAACAATTTTGTAAAAACATTCTTTGAAAAATCTGTTACTGACTTATCCTTATGCAACTCTGCACTACTTCTTAAAATAACTGGTTCTTTAATACTAGTTTCTTTTTCTGGTTTAGTATCATTTTTTGCTTCTATCACAGCTACACTAATAGGAATTGTGATTGCTAAAACTATCCATATGGTCATTAATAACCCTGTACAAAAGCAGCACATTTTGCACCATCTCTTTATAAATTCACATTTATCTCTTCTATCCCTATTATTTTCCATTTTTTTCTTTTTCTATTTGTTAAGTTTCAGAAAATTGTGTCACTACACCTCAGAAATGACTTAGATGCCACTCTGCTTTCAAAAAGTCTTTGCTTGGTACTTTCTTTAATTCTCTCCAGAATTCTTTCGTTGTCACATCCGGTGATTTGTCACATCCAGTAGATTGTCATGTCCGGCAGAAGCACTATAAATCTTCACTTCAGTTTTGTTGCATCTCACCTTTTCCCATCCGACTTCTCAGTCTCTGGTTTCCGTGAGTGTTTTCTTCTTCTTCTTTGTAATCGGTTAGTGCAATATACAGCCACTCGGGTGACTTATACTTTGCATTCACTTTCTTTGTCCTTTTGGACTTTTGTAATCTTTTTCCACTGGGTTTTTCTTGTCCCTTTTGACTTGTTACCTCATTTACTTGTTCAGCACCTTCGTCTTCCGCTCTTATTATTCTATATCTCAATTTTCTTACATAGCTGTTGGGCCAATTATCTCCTTTTCTTGGCCTTTTGGCTTCACCTTCTCTTTCTTCTCTTTCTGATTTCCAATTTCTTTTTCTTGATTCAGTCTTTGCTTTTTCCTCTCCTCCACTTTCTTCTGTTTCTGTTTCAACTGTTTCACTATTGTCTCTTATTTTGAAACTTATAATCTCGTCATCTCCTACTGGTGGATCTGTCTTCTCCTTTTTGTTTTCCCTTATTACTGTCCCTCCTCGGTGTTCTTCCGATTTGGTGTTTTTCTCCTTTTCTGTTTCTAAATTTCCCTGTTCTTCTGTTTCTCTATCTGTCCCTATTGCTCCTCGGGGTTCTTCTCGATTCTCTAACTTTTTGTGTACTTCTTTCCCTACTTCATCTATTAATATTGTTTCTGAAGGAGTTCCACCATAACTTGTACCTGGTTGTTCATCTAACTCAATTTCTTGCTCAGTTTCTTCTCTAATTGGTTTATAACCCCAAGTTTTCCTTAGGAATTCTTCACGGTTTTCAACTGAATCATCAGAGTCTGAAGTTGTGTCAGATATTTCCAGATGTCGACTTACAGGTCGATCTTCAGGTTCTGGAATTTCTGAATTTCTTTCTTCTTCTTCTTCTTCCTCTTCTTCTCTAGAGGTACTCGCAGTTGGGGTTTCCAGATGTCGACTTTCAGGTCGATCTTCAAGTTCTGGCACCCTTTCCTTTATCTTTGTTGTCCCAGCCGTTAAACTTTTATCCCACACTTCCAGACGCCGACTCACATGTCGATCTGTAGGTTCTGGAACTCTGATTGTGTGGCTGGCATGAACCCAGTTCTTCACTCCTGCACACTTGACGGCAGTCGTTGTCACTAGGATTACCTGTCTTGGCTCGTCCCAACGCGGAACTAGACAGTTTCTTCTCCTGTGGACTTTTATGCGGACCCAGTCTCCTGGATTCAAGTCGTGGGCTGGTTTTCTTTCAAGAGTGGTCGCATCCGGTCCAACCTGATGAAACACAGAACGCACCACATCAGCCAGTCCCTTGCAATAATCCAGTACTAGATCATCAGTTATAGTTAATAACTTGTTGACTGGTACGTGTGCTTGTCTCATTGCTCGTCCCATGATCATCTCATGAGGACTGAGTCCAGTTTTCTTTTCAGGGATGCTTCTGATGGTCATCAGAACAAGAGGCAGTGCATCCGGCCATTTGAGTCCTGTAGCTTGACACATTTTTCCTAATCTGTTTTTAATTGTTCCATTAATCTGCTCTACTACCCCAGAAGCCTCTGGTCTGTAAGCACAATGTAGTTTTTGTTTAATACTCAATGCTTCACAAATCAATTGGATCAACTCATTTTGAAAATGTGTTCCTCTATCTGTCTCAACCGTGACTGGAAAACCATACCTTGGAATGAACTCTCGCAGCATAAGTTTTGCCACTGTTGTTCCATCATTCCTTCTTGTGGGGTATGCCTCCACCCAACGAGAGAACAAACAGACGACCACTAGAACATATCTTAGTCTATTACTAGGGGGCATCTCGATAAAGTCCAACTGCATTCTTGTGAATGGACCTCCTTCTCGTCCTATTGTTCCTAGACTCACTACTGTTTTTCTTCCTGGGTTAAACTGTTGACAAATAAGACATCTTTGACAAAGACTTTCAGCAATGGCTCTGAATTTTGGGTTATACCAGGTTTGTCTAAAAAGTCTGATCATTGCATCTCTCCCAATATGAGCTTGTCCATGGTACATCCGTGCCATGTCTGCAATCATGCTATCAGGCATAACTGGTCTTTCATCTCTGTATACCCACACACCATTATTTTCCTGTCTTCTACATCCTGCTTTTATCCAGTAATCTTTTTCCTCATCTCTTGCTGTTTCTTGTAACTGCCTTACTTCATCCCATGTTTCGACAGTATTAGTGAAAAGCAAAGGACAAGAGACATGCTCCCTTTCTCTATTTTTGTTCAGGGACGCCATGTTTTCCGCACAATATCTAGCGATCTCATCAGCATAATTATTGCCGACCGCTATGTAGTCTTCGTTTTTCTTATGCGCCTTGCACTTCACTACAGCTATCTGTTTAGGCAACTGTATCGCCTCAAGCAGCTTTTTAACATAATCTCCATTTCTGATAGGTGTTCCTGCAGATGTCAAAAATCCTCTTTGTGACCAAATCTGTCCGAAATCGTGTACGATGCCGAAACCATATTGGCTATCGGTCACAATCGTGATTCGTACATTTTTCCCCAATTTACATGCTTGAATCAAAGCAATTAGTTCCGCAACTTGGGCAGACCTAACTCCTTTCAGACAAGACGCTTCCATCACAGTTGCCACTGTGCATACTGCGTAAGCTGCGCTTAACACTCCTTCTTTTGTGCGTAAACATGAACCATCTACAAACATGACATAATCCGATTCCTTTAACGGTTCATCTTTTATGTCAGCTCTTGGTTTTGTGCAATATTCCAGCACATTCAGACAATCATGATCTACTTCGTCTTGTTCAATTATACTCTCTTCATCTGGCAATGATGTAGAAGGATTTACATTCATGCATCTATCTATGGTCACATTTTCAGCACTCAAGATGACTTTTTCGTACTTAGTCAGCCGACTATGTGTCATGTACTGTGTTTTTGTTCTTGTCAAAAGAATTTCTACTGAATGGGGAACATATACTCTCAGTGGATACCCCATCACTATACCTTCACTTTGTTCTAAACTTACACAAGTAGCAGCAACTGCTTTCAGACATCCAGGCAATGCTTTTGCTATAGGATCTAAAACAGCTGAAAAATAAGCGATTGGTCTTTTCATGGTCCCGTGTTTTTGTACCAGTACTGAAAATGCACATCCATCTCTTTCACTGCAGTACAACTCAAAATCCTTCTCATAATCAGGCATGCCTAAAGCAGGGGCCTCACACAGTTTCTTTTTCAATTCTTTGAAAGATTTCATTTCTTCTTTGTTTAACTCAAAAGGGTCTTTTACATCTTTCTTTGTCAATTTTTGTAAGGGTTTTGCAATCAAAGAAAATCCACTTATCCACTGTCGACAATATCCAACCATTCCCAAAAACATTCTTACCTCTCTCTGAGTCATTGGTGCTCTCATTCCTTGAATCATTCTTACTCTTTCTGTCGCTATTTTCCGCACTCCTTTCTCAATTTTATGCCCTAAATACTGGACTTCTTTCTGACAAAACTGTAATTTTGAAGGGGACACTTTATGTCCTCTTTTCTCCAAATGGTTCAGTAAAGCAATTGTGTCACTTACACATGCTTCTTTGGTTTTCGATGCCACCAATAGGTCATCGATATACTGCACCATCACTGATTTTTCTGGCATTTTTAAATCTTCCAGAGATTTCTTTAGAATCTGATTAAAAATTGAGGGGCTTTCTGTATACCCCTGTGGAATTCGGCACCATGCCAAAATACGCTCTCCGAACCGGAATGCAAATAATGGCTGGCTATCTGGATGCAAAGGAATAGAGAAAAATGCGTGACACAAATCTATCACAGTGTACCACTCAGCTTCATGTGGGATTTGATATAGAATTACTGCAGGGTTTGGCACTATTGGACAACATGGTACAACTATTTTGTTGATCTTTCTCAAATCCTGTACTATTCTATATGTTCCATTTGGCTTTTTCAGTCCCATAATAGGTGAATTACATGGACTGCTCATGATTTCTTTCAGAATTCCCTGTTCAATCATCTTATTTATCACAGGAGTTATTCCTTCAATTATTTCTGGAGTTAATTTGTACTGTGGCGTGTTTGGATAAATTATCCCTTCTTTCACTGTCACTTTTACGGGATCAACTTCTCTCATTAACCCAATGTCTTCTCCTGTAAAATCCCACACACTTTCTTTTACTGCACTTTTTAGTTCTTCTGGAAGTTTTTCTGCATCAAATGCAGGAAACAAACCATTCGTTTCAGGTTCTTGATTCATCAAAGTTACTTTATACAAAACATCTTCATCTGAAGTTTGAAATCCTATTCCATCTGGTGTACAATAAATTGTGCAATTCATCTTACATAAAAGGTCACGACCTAAAAGATTTACAGGACTACAATCGCACACTACAAATTTATGCATTTTGCTAAAAGAACCAATTTTTACTTCCACCAATTCAGTAAGTGGGGTTTTAATCTGCTGATTGGCTACTCCTACCACTTGGATGTATTCACCTGAGAGAGGAAGGTTTGGAATTTCCACTGATCTAACAGTAGAACGGGTAGCTCCAGTATCGACAAGGAATGTTACGTTTGTACCATTCACTTCTCCATCCACAAAGGGACCAGACTGATCTACCTCTAGAGTTGCGCCAAGCACGCACTCTTTCCCCTCTCCTGCGCACCGTCAGAAACTTTCATCCGGGTCATCCTCACTCTGACGCAACCAATACTGAGAAATGTTAGCTGCTCGCGGCAACTGTGTTACCTGCTCTCCTCCGTAGAATCCTGTTTCTGTACTGTATCTTTGCTGGTTAACAGTGTTGGGAAGTGGTGGTTGTGGCACCTGACTTTGTTGAACAACTACCTCATTCTGCACCTGTGGAGTTAATGATTGATGTTCCGGATTAGGTTTAGGTGGGAACTTACACTCATTTCTCCAATGCCCTAATTTTCCGCAATTATGACATGGCCATTTCTTCTTTGCCTCTTCTAGACTCACTTGACCTTTTCCTTTACCTATATTTGGTCGCATTTTATTCTGTCCTGATTCGTTTCCATTATTATTGTCCAATTGGGCTTCTTGTTTTTCTGCCACTTTCACTTGTGCCCACATTGCCTTTTCTTTCAACTTACGCTGTTTACTCTCTATTTCATCACTACAATACTTAGCATATCTCAGTACCTTATCTACACTTCCATTCTGCCAGTTTATCATGTGTTGCTTAATCATATCACTTATTTCTGGTTTCAAACCAAACACAAATCGGTATACAAAATGACTCATGTCCTTTTCACTCAACTCCTCATAACCACTATACTGCTTGAAAACCAATAACAGTCGCTCATAATATGCATGTACAGACTCCTTGCTTTCCTGTGTAGTTCTATCAATCTTAACCCAATCTGTCTCTTTGGGAGGAATCTTATTTTTCAAAAAGGTAATCACCTTGTCGTATTTCTTCATCACATCAGGACCTGGAGCTCCTGTTTTAGGATCTCTTGGATATTCTGTAGTTGGCCAGTCAACTGTAATCTTACATTCGGACCATAAATCTGTTGGTACCACTATGTCAAACAATCCATCTAAATCTATCCACAACACTTTTGACACCTTTACAAACCTTTCTACTTGTCGGTACCACTCAACTGGCTTCTCTCTTAACTTTGGAAAGTCATTGGTAAATGACAGTATGTCCTGCCTAGTCCAGGGAACATGCACGTAACTACCACCTGGAGTTTCTCTCATGGGATATTCTTTGACAACAGATTCTTTTTCGGTTACCATAAAAGCCAATGAACCTTTGTCTATACTTTTCTCATTCTTCTTTGTCCATCTAACCTTCCATCTGTCCACATCACCCCATTTTCTCAACAACACAATTAACTCCTTTATCTGTGTCAGCCTTCCTGCCGTGTTCAAATTTTCAATATCTTTTTCACAAAAGTCTACTCTGTATGGTTTTTGCAACGTTTTCACTTTTGCAAAATCTATTCCAATCTCACTAGCCACTTCTTCTAGTTTGTCATGTAAATTCTTTGCCCTCCATGTTATACTTTTGCACAGAAACATTATTTCATCATCCTGATAATTTTTTATCTTTTCAGTACCAATCGTTCCTAGAATTAATTCTTCCATATCTATTTTTAATCTGATCACATCTAATGGTTTTTCTTCTGTTTCTTTTATTTTAAAAGCTTTCATCCACTCATTCAACTCATCAGGAGTCGGACCTATGGGTGTATTATTTAGTTCTACCCAGTTACCACTCTTTTCAGGCGTTTCTGTTGCAGATTCTGTTACCATATGCATTTTCTTACCATTGCATTCATTCACCGTTAAATTTGTAGGTGGACTTGGTCTGTAAGTACTAGCCAAATTACTTGTACTTGCACTTTGTTCCATCCTTTCCTTTTCTCTCTGAAATTGTGAACTCAAGGGAATCACCAAAGATCGTTCATCAATTTTCTGATTCTCAAAAACTGGTATTACTGGACCTATCGTTACAGGCACAGTAACTGCTTCCATATTTTTCGTTAATTCTCTAATTTTCTCAGTTAGTTCTTTTGTTGTCCTTGCCAATTCGCTTGCATTGTCGCTTTCTATTCCTTCATTTTGAGAAGTTCTCATTTGTTCTTGTGACCTATTTATTTCAATTCCCTTTTCCGGACTTTTATTTCGCATTGTCTCTATTAGTGGCGCATTTGGTGTCACCACTGTAGAACTCTGCTGATACGGAGGTGGATTTCTATTTAATATATCTTCCAGCAATTCGTCATCCGTTTCGCTCTCATGCATATACTTTTCTCTCTCTATATGTTTCTTTTTCTCAGTCCGTTTTTTCTTAGTCCCTTCCTCAACTGTAAAAGCTGGAAACAAACCTCCTGTCATGTTAGCACATCTCCATCGTTTTATTCTATCCTCATGATTTACTCCCCACAATCTTCCAGGCATAAATTCATGATCTCTCATTCCTCTGAATCTCTCTCGTTCATACATCTCATCCTCCCATTCCGTCAAAGCCTCAAACTGTGTTGGTCTAGGTCTAGGTTCCAACTTACACATTTTTTCTCGCAAGTTTCGCAAAACCGCTACACTAAACGATCCATTCTCAGGGAAAGCCAAAGCACCATCATTCTTTGTATATTTAGCCCAATTTTCCAACCATATGCACGTATGATATCCATATTTCAGCATCATATGTGAAGCTGCTGATTTCGGCGGAGGAATTACTTGTCCCTCTCTAGTCACAACCTTTTTGTCTTTCTTAAAGAAATTCTTCAATTTCGTCGTCCATGACGTTCTCTCCCTTTCATACTCGTAATACGGCATGTTTTCTATTTGTTTTCTCTTTACTCTAACGCTGTTTCTGTGTACGGAACTTCGACCAATTACAGCGCGACTCACACTAACGTACCAATCAGAACAATTCCCACCGTCCGCGAACCAACCAATCCTAGCGCGGCACTTTTCTACGTCACTCCTGACTCTGTGTTCACGTGACTAGCGCACTATCCAATCCTAGCGCGGCACTTTTCCACGTCACTTCTACTCTTTACCCCTCCTTTACAAAATTTATCGGCAATTTTTTCTTTTTGCTGTTTTCTTCGTTAGTTACAACAATTAAAACAATTCCATAGTCTGATTCGCTAAACAAAAGTGACAGCTTTGTCCTTTTACACAAGAATCCTGTTTTTCCAGTAGGCAGCGCTTACCTCTACCCTACCACAGAATTATTTACTCTCGCCGATAAAGTAGCACTTCCCTCTACCTTACCCTTCTTTTAAACAAACAATTTACTCGTTTCTCTGGGGATAAGACACATGTGGAGACTAGGCTCCTGAGAATTAAGGCCAAAGTTTCACAAGTAAACGTGATTTGCTATTTCAATTACACACTTTTCACACAGAAATCCCTAACATAACACAACCTGCGTTATAACCAAAAATGAATTCAGACCATGTACCAAATTCCATGTGACTTCTCTTGCCACACGTGTTCCACTTCCTACATCCCAGAAGCGTGAAAACTTACATATAACATAACGTGACTCAACATATAGTGTTAGTCATCAAAATAATCAATAATCAATAAACAATAATCACTAAACTAATCTATAGAAAACCATAACTCTGCTACCAAGAAATCTGATGCAGCGCGTACAATAAAAACTATTCTCCTCCCAGGTTACTTATAGGTCATCCAGGGGCAAACTATATTTCTCATATCCACATGACGATGGGGCCCATAAACATCGCCTAACACACACGCACACTCCTGGATTTCCTTTACACCTTTATGAAATTCTGTACTCCTAGGAGAAGCATGAGAACTAAATGGAGAACACCATTTTATGTACCGCTGGAAAAGCCAGGATATCTTATTACCTTAATTTGTCACTTTCTTTTATTTACTTCTTAAGATATTCCTGCTCATTGTTTTGTCGATGAATCATTCATTTAAGAAATTAGTTCATAGTGATTAAGACCAGCTGAATCACAATAACCAATTACTGATGTCACAATCATTTAGGAAAATAACCACTGAGTCATTTTGGGTTTAAAGAATCTTAAATTTTATATAATTTTTAAAAGCATGAAAGGAATTTTAATACTTTATTCAATTATTCATTCTTAAATTCAAATATTTATTAAGCATAATCATTTTATTGCAGAAAGGAAATTTTGTCATGAAGCCAAAACCCTAATTACCTGCCTAGCTTCCTAATTTAGCCTAATGATTTCTAACCTACGTTAGGAATTAGAAATAGCCTGATTCTCATACTCAACTGGAAAATTAAGACAGCAAACAGCAACTTCAGCTCGTCAGCATCAGCTACCTGCAACCCGTCTCATCTAACAGTCTTTCAGCATCTCCCGCTCAGTAAGGGATCGATCAGGACCACCCAGCACTGGAAGCCACCAACGCGACTCTTCAACTCCTCTCCTGACTGTGACTGCAACCACGACTGACATCAATTGACCCCCTCCCACTAAGAGTAGGCCCTCTTATACCCTAATTCTAACTTTGCTAACTAACTGTTGCAACATTAATAACACGCTTTTCTTTCATTGGTCCATGCATGTCAGCTTATTCATTCTTTTAATCAAGTTCTCTTGGATTCAAGGGTCCTTGGATCATTTCCTTTCCCATACGCTTAAACATTTCCATCCGATTCGATCAGTTCATTTGTAACTTCTTTCGACACATTTGAGAACTCCGCAGTCATTGTCCTTTCTCTTAAACTTGTTTCCCACGGGTCTTCTGCTGATCATCACGGCACGCTATCAGTTCAATTAGGTCACATCAGCCTTGACCATTTCTTGCATCCTAGCCTCTCTGTTAAACCACGAGCTCGCTTTCTCCCATTTCATCACGTGTCATGTGTTCCCTTGCGCCTGCGCACATCTTCCCATTGGCGGCCATTTTATCTCGCCACTCGGTTATACTTTAGAAGCACTAATTTGAGGCAAACAAAACATAATTAAAATAGAGAAAAATAGCCCTTTCGTTTCCCTCCCGTCGTCTACGTACCCCAATTAGTTGTTACCTAGCAGAAAGCAACATTTAAGCTGTTCCTTACTTACCATCACTATTTGTTTTTGCAACGACACATTTTATTTCTATGAAGCACAATAACATGCATTTATTTTTATTAGTACGCATTTATTTTTACGTTATAATTAGACACACGGACATTCATTAATGGATTATTTAGCACACATATTGGCATATTACCATTCCCACACATACAGTGTTGATTAATACATTTAAACGAACCTTTTATTTAATTAATTATAAAATGTTGTTAGGGGTTAAATTTTTTTATTTTCCCTGCTCCATCAGCTGCTATACAGGAGGTTCAGATGGAAGCTTTATTTACAAATGAAGCCTGCTCTCTTCAACAAAAGACACCAATGAACAACAATGAGGTACACCTTCTACCGGTTTCAAAAACAACTGTGCAGCCTACAAGTACAGAAATACAGATTCAATTTGGAATCCTGAGAATAATGTACCACAGATTGAGTCTTCATATAATTCGAACCAGCAAGCTGAGCTGCCCAACATAGACCGGTCGGTGTCTGGATACTTCATCGACTTTGATGACTTCTCTTTCAACGCATCGGAAGTTCCACCGGCTCCACCACCCCTGCCTTTTGAGCTAAAGGTGCATGTCTTCTGTCGCTGGCTGAAAAGAACATACTTTGTTTCTCCATGGTTACACCTTTGGATTACAATTGCATTACTATTCCTAGTTCTTTGGATTGGTTTTGTGTCTGTGTTCTTCTTTCTCCTAAATGGACACTTAGTCCCAGAATGCTCTGCAGTACACACCGTGAATTTGGTTCTGAAACCACACGCATCATCACACCGTGAACAAAGAGACTTGTCCGTGGTGAACATTTCAGTTGTTCCAGTTCCGGATGGGATTGTATGGGTCAGGTTATCACTTGAAATGTATGGTCCCACTGAACTCTCGCAAATTCCACATTTGTTTAAAATTTCTTTGAATTATATTGTCCCCCCAGTACTATTTTTGATGATTGGGACATCGATACAGTACATGAAATGTTAGAAGATCTAGAAGATGCAACTGTATTGTCTTCTGATGTGTTTTTTGATGATACAGCTAATTTTGATGAGTTTTCAACATTACAATCATCATTTCCTACACAAGGCTATTACACCTCGTGAAGCATTTAACTTTACACAATGGGAACATTGCCCTACACCACCAGCGGGTAGTTCAAAAGCATTTGCGAAGATGTTTGACTTTTTTTCTGGTCATGACACATCTGACCCAGCCTCATTTTATTATAGGCTTGCACCATCACCTGCAAAAAAAAATATGTTAAATGATACAAAGCTGATTTACTCTGCTCTTTTCTTTCCCAACTTTCTGTACAAGCTTTGACTTTTGGAGGGATACAGTAGATGTAAAATCTATCTGGGGGGACTAAAGCTTGGCAGGTTCAGGGAACTGAGTCTATATTCAGAGCCTGTTTAATACTGCAACGGATGATTTTCCTGAACAAACTGTGCAATAGACGACATGTCTTGGCTTAGCCAAGATAAAAGATTTGAAGACACCGAGGGTTCCCACAGGATTTGCCAACTGACAGCGGTTAATACCATATGATGAAAACACTATTGATACTATGCGCGTTGAGTGGCAAAGAGAAACATTGCACGGACATGGGGCGCTGTGGATCTTCCCAGAGTGAGGGACTGAGAACACGATATGGACTGGAGCCAGCAGGCAGAGAAGGTTGTTTATCAAATCAGGGGATGCCCCAAAATGGGAAAAGATCTTGACCCCTTGGGAGGAATATAGACACAAATAGAGTGACAGCTGGAGATGGGCTGCAGCAATGGGGGGGGGACAGGGACCTGGGTGGCGTGAGGGGGCACCACAAGACGCTATTGTCCAAGAAGTGTGGCCTATCAGTGTATAACCTTCCTCCCAATTCACTGAATGTAATGTACCTCTATATATGCAACAAATGAAATGGTGTACGAAGCGATTGTTCAATAAAAATAAAATGTTTTAAAAAGATACTATGCTGCGTAAGAGTAGACATAACTCATCAGATCCCAATTGGAAGGGATCCAACTGGAAGGGATGGTTAGTGTGGCCACTAGACACCTAGGAATCTATTCTGACATTTGTTAGTAACATCAAGGGATTTACAGCAAACAGGCCTGACATGCAATACGTCCAAAGTGAACATTCAGGGGTGGTAAGTACTTACCGTGTTGGGAAGTTGTGCCTTGATTGGCTAAAATCCTCTACACTGTCTCAGGTAAACCAGCACTATTCCCTTTTATCAGATGACTTGAAATTACGAGACTTCTTGTTAGGTCCTCGGAAACCACATCAAAAGCACTTTCTTTACACGGTCTATAACGAGATATGAAAAATATCTCAACAAGAAGCTGCTGAAAGGCTGCGTGAGATTTAAAGGGCCGACTTAGAACAGACTCTTGCAGTTGTGGACAACGGTATGACTACCTTGTCATCTAGAATTTATTCTTTAGGTAACATTGTCTCATCTACAATAGAGCAGCAGAACTTAGGTCAATTCTATTGTTCAGCTGGACACTACAGACATTATGTTCTGGCCATGTGCCGTGGTGACAGATTAACATCACTAACCTGTTCTCACCATACCACCTTTCGGAATAGCAGATAGCCATGGCTTGGAAAGATGCAAAATACACAATGTTGCACATTGAAAGACTTGAAAAATGACCTTTTACCGTTGCTGAGATAGCATCCTTGGATTAGATAATTCATGGGCGCATTACACTACCAATCTTGACTTTTCACTTTCAGTACTGTCTACAACACTATCGAGTGGGCAGATATGAAGCGTTAGGTGATGGGTTCATACATGAACCATGGGAGCTTCCTTTCACATTCTGGTGCTGGAATAAGAATACTGAACTCTTTCTCACGGGCTCAGACTGCAAGAATACTTTAAGAGGGTCCCTAGTATGTCAGGACGCTTCGTTGTACGGGGCATGTAATGCATTGGTGGGAAACATGTCTTGCTACTCGAAAGGGTCTCTGGTGGCCATGATACGTCTAACTTTCAGATTACTCTCAAATGGGAGTAACCTGATGTCGAACAATCAAGGTTGTTGTTGGATGAAGTCAGGGGTCGCCTATGTGGTGAACGTATCTTCCATTGTAACATGTTGCACACAAGTCCTCTTTCCGCCTGCCCATGTACTTAGGAAGGATACGCTGTGGCCTTCAATTAATCTTACTAAGGTGCACTTTGAAACCCTAAGCAAACTGAAAGCCTTATTTAAAAAATATGTGGCCTTAACTTCAGCCAAGAAGACGTTTGATCTTCAAGTGGCGTGTTCATCTTCGGAGATAGAGGCATTTCTCCGTACTAACTTCCCACAACATTTTGGGGAGCTGGTCCATCATATTTTTAACATGGCTAGTACGACTCGAATTGCAAGGTTTCTCAGGAGCATTAGCTGTGGGTTTGTCAGCACCTTCCAGACAGTGTTTGGAGTTATTCCATCATGTAGCCTCTCCGTCCTTTGAAGCATCCTTGGAGGTCTTCCGCAGTTCCTGATCCTAATTGCGGGAATTTTGCTTTTATTATTGGAGAGGTCTCTGCATGCTGAAGCTTTCGCCTAGCAGCTGACTAACAGCTCTGTGAGGGGTGTTCAGTTCATGACCAAGACTGAGTCCTACATTCTTACTCACCAGGTAAAGGGGTTAGATCATCCAGAAGGGGGTTTCTTGGCAGACCATACATTCACACCCTAGACACATGCTGTTAACGCATGGTGCATTTCTTTGGCGCACCGTTGCTTCGAGAACTGGATGAGCACTGGGTCCTGTCTTTCTGGCCTATATGGCTTCATTGCATACAGTCTGTGTTCGGCTGTTTCTTGTGCACTTACGAGTGTGAACTGAACTTGTGCTTGGTGTAGGAAAGTGGGTTTCTGTTGCAGTAACCCCCCCACTTTTTGCCTGATAACTGATGCACTTTTCCTTGGTGTGCCCTGGGTCCCTGCCAATCAGGTACCCAGGGCCTGTGTTCCTTCCCTAAAAACTGTACTAAAGCCTAAACCCAATTGGCATCTCTGGCCACAGGTAAGCCCCTGGTAAATGGTACCCTAGGTACCCAGGGCACTGTGACCAGAGAAGGCCCCTAAGGGCTGCAGCACTTATTGTGCCACCCTTAGAGGCCCTGTACCCTGACACACACACCCTGCCTTTGCAGGCTGAGTGTCTTGGTGCAGAACTAAACAGAGTCGACATGGCACACATCCCTGTGTGCCATGCCCACAAACACACTGCCCTGGCATACCTCAGTCACCCCTCTAGCTGGGTGCACTATGCCAGTGGTGTGGGCACAGGTGCATGAGCCCTGTGCCCCTACAGTACCCAGGGCCATTCCTGGGCACTGTAAGTGCAGTGATGCCATTAAGAGTATATGGTCATTACGAACTCCACAGCACCATAATGGCTACACTGAAGACTGAGAAGTTTGGTATCAAACTTCTCAGCACATTAAACCCACACTGATGCCAGTGTGGGATTTAATGTAAAATGCACGACAGAGGGCAACTTAGAGTTGCCCCCTGAACCTAACCTACAATCCACGTCTTGTCTGAGGGGCTGCCACGGCTGCCACACAGCAGACATGTTGCTGGACCCCTGGGTGGAGAGCCATCCGCTCTCCTGGGCCTGCAACAATGCACATCCTGGGCGAGGTGCTAGGTCTCCTCCCCCAGGATGGGCAGGGGAAGCTTCAAAGGCATGCCGCCTTTGTGAGCTTCTCCAGGCCACTTGCTGTACTCAGCAACTGGCCCCCACCGGTTCTGACCCCCTCTCTGGTGGGAAGACTGGCGGGAAACCCCAAGGGAGGAAAGGGGATGTGCCAGCCTCTGCCAACCCCACCCCTCAGGTGGGGAGGCGAGGTGAAGCACAACTCCGGGCTCTCGCCATCTTGAAGATGGGGAGCCCTGCCCAATCAGGACTAGGATACTGCCCCCCTCCCACAGGAGAGGGGCAGGATAGGGGGTGTACCCACCCCAAGGAAGGGACCCATTGGTCCCTGCCCTTTACCTACCTGTAATGCCCCTAAATTTAGTATTTAGGGGCACCCTGAACCTTCCTTCCTCAGATTCCCACAACCTAAGAAGAAAAAGGACGAAAGAAGACGCCCAGCAGAGGAGACTGCAGAGAACAACTGACTTGGCCCCAGCCCTACCGGCCCGTCTTGTCCTGCAGCCAGCGACCTCCAGAACCCCGGGTAGGACTGACTGCCTTCAACAAAGACCAGATCTCCTGTGAACAGCAGCTCTGTTCAAAAGAAACACCAAACAAAGACTCCGAGCCTGCTGAGGAAAAAGAAACCTGACGCCTGGAACCACCACTGCACCCGTCGCCTACAGCCCGAGTTCAAGTGGCCCACCGGTCCCAGCGAGGTCCCCCAGAGCTCCAGAGTCCGAGTCCACTGTGGGTTGACCCCTCCAGGACTCCCCGACGTCGCCTGCAGCCTCTGCACGAGACCCCCCCCCCAACCGCGAGTGGCCCGGTAAGGTGAAATCCGACCTCAAAAGACACCCCTGCATCCAGCCGCCCTGGAGAAAGGAACCCGAGGTGCACCTATGTCCCCGAGCCCTCCAACTTACCTGCCCAGCTGTTGGTTCGTCCTGGAAGTCTTCCTGGACCGAGCCTGCAGCTGAAAACCAAAACCGAAAATCCCCATTGAAAACAACAGGGCACCCGACGCCAAAACAGCACTCTGCACCCGGCCGCCCCAGCGCCGCTGAGGGTGCACCTTTTGTGCTGGCTTGTTTCCCAATTTGCCCTGACCTAAACCCTAGGAGCTTTGCTCCCACAACCTTGTGGCCTGCTCGCCAGCAGCCACCAACCGGAGGCCCCCATCCCCCATAGGATAACATTGGGCCTCAACACTCTGCACCCGGCCGCCCTAGTGCCGCTGAGGGTGTAACAACAGTGCATCACTGACCCTGGGAGACCCCTGAGTCTATGCCCAGAACCTTAACTCTGCCAGTCGAGTACTTACCTGAAAACCGATAACCTACATTTTCTCCATAGGGTAACATTGACTGGTTTACACTGAAATTTCTTCTGTCGAGTTTTGAAACTTTAAAATAATCACTAAAAATCGTCCGATCAACGAAAACGAAATTACTCACCTGTTGTCAGGAGAGATCCCAGTGCTGGATCTTGGTGCCCAGCACTGACCCTGAAAAGTAATCATAACTGTACTTACCGGTAACTTGAATTTCCTTCCTTAGGATAACATTGCCTGGTTTTTGCTGAAAAAGCTTCTAAGTGTCGATTTTGCAAACTTACAAATATTCGTTAAAAATCGCCTGTATAACAAAAACACATTCTTTCAACTGTTTACAGGAGATGCACCAGTGCTGGATCCAGGATCCAACACTGAGTTAGAAAAAGTAACAATAACCACACTTACCTGCTAAGTGAATTTCCTCCCATAGGATAACATTGGTGATTCTATGTGAAAAAGTTTTGAAGTGTCAACTTGTAAAATACAATAATATTCCTTAAAAATCACAACTGTAACCAAAACGTTTTTACTCAACTGTTTACAGGAGATGTCCCAGGACTGAATCTAGGATCCAGTCCTGTGGTAAGAAAAGTAATCCAAAAAGTAATCTATTGCATTTAACTAGAAATTCCCATTGAGCTCAATGTATTATTGTGTTTGAAATTGTGTTGCCTATTGCAACAACTGTAACTATTGTATTCAAAAGTCTATTGCCTATTTGAAAAGTATTTAACTAAAGTAACTCATTCTGAGAAAGTATATTTTGATACCTATTGTTGGTTCTAAAATAAAACAACTATATATTTTGATACAAAACCATTGGCCTAGAGTTCAGTTCTTGAGTGTGTGAGACCATTTGCTGACTGAGTGTGTACAACAAATGCTTTACACTGTCCTCTGATACTGCCTTACTGCTCGACCAAGCTACCACTTTAGCCAAACCTCTGGGGACTGTGGACTCTGTGCACACTGAACCTTACTTTGGTTCAGTATATACAGAGCCACTTTCTTACACTTGGGGTCTCAATTGGTTGACTCTGCGGACGTACACATACTGGTGGACCCTCTGAATGCCCAGCTGTCCTCTGCGGATACCTCTGCTCCTGGCTGTGTTCTCTGCACTTCCCTGGGTTGCCTCCGCACCTAGTGGTTTGGATCTATGTTCTGTTTCAGCGGGACATCGATTGGCTGTATTTGCTCTCTGAACGGCTGCTTTAGGGGGTGGATGGGAGTATATTTGCTTTATCAGTTTGCTCTGAGGTGTGCCTCTGGGAACATCGTCTGCAGACGCTGGGAACAGCAATGTTTTGTATGCCACTCGGAACATAAAATATCTGGCTCTCCATGTGGTGGGAACTTTTCATACGGCCTGTTTCTAACTGACATTTCTTTTAAATTGACTTACCTTTTATTGCTTTCATATGTTTATCAGCTATTGGCTTTCTTTATGCTTTGGGCATTGAAATAGCATGAATGACCTGATTTGTAAGGTGATTTTAACATCCTTTTATCATATACACTTTTAGATGCTGGTGTATTTTAGAGGTGGGATTAGTGGCTTTAGATAGCTTTTTAACCAACCTATGTACGAGGAGTGAGGGTCATGTGCCCAAGGTAGGCCTGCTAGGAAATAGTGCCAATTTACAACAACACAGTTCTTTCCTAAAATTGCCTGCCCTTTGTCACATCGACTTTTGACACACATTTGCATTTGTGACACTTAGGTTAGTTTCTAAGAAACACCGACTTTGCTGACACAAAGAACTTTGTGAGAACACTATCACACTGCCTTGGCATTATGTGCAAGGACCTCACGTGTGTGATACAAATGTGTTTGTTATTACGTCCACATGGCAACGCAGCTATCGGTGGAATACAAACAATTGCAGCCTGATCACAATCTCGGCCTGAGGCAGGGATACCCTTTTCTACATATATCCTTTTGTTTCCATATGCAATCAGAGGAGACGCTTCTGCTGACTTGGAGAGGTTCCTGCATGCTGAAGCTTTCGCCTAGCAGCTGACTGACATCTCCGTGAGGGTGTCCAGTTCGTGACCAAGACAGGGTCCTACATTCTTACCCACCAGATAAAGGGGTTAGATCATCCAGAAGGGAGTTTCTTAGTAGACCATACATTCACACCCTAGACATGTAGGTTAGGGTTTGCATCGTAGGAGTACGCTAGATTGTTATAATACTGTATATGTATGCATATATAAGCTTTCTCAACAAGATGGTGGAATTCTTCGTTTTATTCACTGTTTTGACACTCGTTTTAACTTTTGTCTGCTGTCTATTAATCATTGCAGCACATATTTTCTATACAAGAATCACTACGGTTCAATAAATATTGAAAAACATCCCTTCATGTAATCTTTGTATATTTCTCTGAGCGAAAGAGAGCACGAGCGACTGAGCAAAAAGTTCTAGGCCTGTTACCACGGTTCCTGAAGTAACAGAGTTGTCATGTTCAGTAGTCGCTAGAACTGATCACTCCCTGTCTAGGTTTAGGACGGCTATTGGTGGCACTGTGAGTTAGCTGGTCCAAGGGACAACATATCCTGCAGGGTGCATGGAATCGGTATGGTATCAACCCAAGTTTGCCATCTGCAAATGTGCAGTTCCTACTGTTTTGTGGGAACTACACGGCAGTGGTCTTGTCAGACACCCTCACTGGCCAACCGCAGACTGATTGCGGGCAAGTCCTACATCAGTATGCTTAGCTCTTCTCTTTGACCCCTGGTCAGACCAACTGGTGTACACATGATGTGGACACTGGGGACAGCCTACCTGTCAAAAACAAAATTTACAGATTATGTCAAAGAGAGCATCAAATCTGAAGTAAGCAAGATTGCTGGAATTGGGAGTCATTGAACCCTCTGAGAGCCCTGGGGCCAACTCCGTTGTTTTAGTCCCCAAACCTCACACCCAGGGTGGAAAGAAAGAGTTGAGGTTTTGTGTTGACTATAAGGGCCTCAATGCTGTAACCAAGACTGATGCACACTCAATTCTTAGGGCTGATGAATTAATTTACAGGTTACGGGCAGCCAGATACCTTAGTACTTTTGATCTGACATCAGGATACTGGCAGATAGGTCTGACCACTGGAGCAAAAGAGAAATCTCTCTTTGGACTGAAGAATAACCCCTGCCACCTTCCAAAGGTTAGTGAATAAAGTCCTTGCAGCGTTGGAATCCTTTAGTGCAGCTTATCTTGATGATATACTGTCTTTCGCTCCACCTGGCAGGATCACCTGATCCACCTTCGTAAGGTTCTTGAGGCTCCTATCAAGGCAAGTAAGTGCCAGATAGGGCAGGGCACGGTTGTGTACTTGGGCCATCTTGTAGGTGGAGGCCAAGTTCAACCCTTACAAGCCAAGATCCAGACAATTCTGGACAGGGTAGCTCCAACCACCCAGACTCAAGCCAGGGCTTTCCTTGGTACTACAGGAGGTTTGTGAGGTGATATGGGTCCATTGTGACCCCCCTCACAGAACTGACCTCCAAGAGGATGCCCAAAAAGGTAAACTGGACAGAGCGCTGTCAAAAGGCTTTTGACACTCAGAAGGAAGCAATGTGCTCAGCACCCATTCTAAAAGCTCCAGATTATGCCAAGCAGTTGATAGTGCAGCCATATGCCACTGAACATGAGATAGGAGTGGTTAGATCCCAAATCAATGATGATGGTCATGACCAACCTGTTGCGTTCATTAGCAGGAGGTTACTTCCCAGAGAGCAGTGTTGGAGTGCCATTGAGAGGAAAGCCTTTGATGTGGTTTGGTCCCTGAAGAAGTTGAGGCCATACCTTTTTGGCTCTCACTTCCTTGTTCAAAACTCACCACAGGCCTCTCAGATGGCTAACGCAAATGAAAGGTGAAAACCCCAAACTGTTAAGGTGGTCCATATCTCTACAGGGAATGGACTTTACAGTGGAACACAGACCTGGGACTGGCCAGGGCAATCAAGATGGCCTTTCCAGGTTCTTCCACTTGGAAGATGAAGACTCTCTAGGGAAAGGTTAGTTTCATCCTCTTTTGTTTTGGTGGGCAACGGGGGCGTCATGTAGGAAAGTGCCCCTTTTTGACATGGTTACCCCCACTTTGTGCCTGGTACATGATGTGATTTCGACTGAAAGGGCACTGGGTTCCTGCTAACCAGGTCCCCTGTGACAGAGCTGTTTCCCAAAACTGTCCAATTGTTCCCCCAATTGGCAAAACCTTTAGCACCCTCTGTAGGTCCTTAGTAAATGGTACCCTGGTACCTAGGGCCTGAGGTACTAAAGAGGTCCCCTAAGGGCTGCAGCACAAATTGTGCCACCCTAAGGGACCCTTCACCCAGCACATGCATGACTGCCATTTGTAAGTCAGCCCTACAGCAGGCCTGAGAGCCTCAAGGAAGGGTGCTTAATGTTATATGTGAGGACATATCTGCATGAGCAGATATGCCCCTGTGCTGGCCAGCCCTATTACTGCCAGTGCAAGAGACCAGGGGAAGCCATCTTAAACCATGTACTGGAGGACGCAGTCTGGGAGAAACCTGTCATGGGCCAGGCCCCTTACCACCAAGTATAATAAAAGGGTTTCTGCTTCCCAAAATTATGCCCACATCCCCTTGGTCCTTGCAGGTGCTTGTGGCTCGCAGATGTATCGCCTGAGTACACCTCCTCACATGCCACACCTCCCCATATGCTCCAGCGTTTCCACTGCTACGCCTCTCAGCCTTCCCTGGAGCTTACTCTGCCCCAGAATTGCGGAGTTGGCAGGAAGGATCACTGGTCACAACTGGTGACCTCTTTTCTGAAGGGCACCTCCTTACATTTGACCAATGTCTGTCTGACGATGTCTCGCTGGGACAATTCCTCACTTACAGACAACTACGCAGTACATGTCAGGTCCTCTGGTCCACTCAAGACAAAGAACCCCAAACCCAAGCTGATTAACAAACATTGCTTAACATGGGGAGGGCAGTCACTTGATCTCATGGATTTTTAAAGCAATACAGGAACTCACCAGTGTATCCCTGACTGCCTTACGGGGCAAATGGGAAGACTATTTTGAGGGTGCTGAACGACAGCGAATGGGATCGAGCCATGGCGTTCCCCTAACAGGTCTCTAGAAATGCCGTTTTGAAAGTATACAATTCTCCACCCCTCATCAAGCCTATCTGACTTCTGCACAACTCAATTGCTACTACCCCGCAGCAGATCTCTGTTGCCCCCATTGCTGCCCAGCAGATGCAGATCTTCACCATATGCTGTGGTCCTGCCAGGCCCTTACAATGTATTGTCAGGCAATACATGACGCGCTGTAAGAGGTCACGGCACTCATTGACATTTCCACTTGGGAGACTTGCGCATTAGGCATTTTTAGGTCTCGCCTAGGCAGTGCATGCGCTGTCTCGTCGAGAGATGCTGTATACAGTATAGTGGGGGAAGCTACGCCCACTTTCCGCCTATCTTTTTGATTGGCCGAATTCCTAAATGCTGCAATCTGATTCGTTTTCCTCAACTTAATCCCGCCTCCTGACGGCCATGTCGTCATTTTTCTCCTTCCATAGCTATCGGCCCCTTTACTTTTAAAACTGTTTTGTTCCCCTGCCTCCCCCCGTTCCCTCCCGCAGTCCGTCACTTCTCTGCCCACCACAACCCCCCACCCACTCCTGTTCCTGCCTTCTTCGACGACCGCAGTTTTATTTACAATGCAATAGGACTCGCGTAAATACGAGTCCTATTGCATTTGTAAATGCTTTTTTGCCCCTCTGATTGGCTGGCTGCATTCGCACTCTATTTTGCCTGACCTAGACTCTTGCATGCGCGCGATGCTATACATCGTACGCATGCGCGCCAAAAGTCTGCCTCTGCCTCTTGCTTATTTAGTTGTGTTTTCGCGGCGTCCACTTCAAGGACACCGCGCTCTGTTTTTTTTTTTAACACTGAGCGCAGCGCCAGCATAAAGGACACCGTGCTCGGTGTTAAAGTTAGAAAAAAAGTGCGTGCTGGTAATTGTTATAACTTGGTGATATGTACGCACACTTGTTCTTATGAGGTAGGCGAACCGTGTGTGTGAGCGGAGCCTGTCTGCCTGCCCGCGACCGGCTGGAGGGAAGGGGGGTAAAACTCGGGGCTCAGGGCTTCATGTGAAATTGCAGCGGGTGGTAGAGGCAGTGGTGTTACGTGTATATTTCTTAGTAGGATGAGTAGGTGAATGAAGGACTATGGAGGAGGGGTGGGATGGGCGAAGGCAGTACATTGTGTAAGAAGGAGCTGGGGAAGTAGGAGGTGCGTGTGTTGAGTTTTTATTTAATGTGACTTGTTTAAGCCAAGCGTGTGATGTTGATCGAGTGCAAACTTCTGGCGATCGTGTACAGACACACATATTTTTTCAGCTGCACTGAAGTTTATGAGTGCCGATAGGGTGGTTGTCGGCGCGTGATCCTCGTCCGCAGCAGCAGACACGCAGCCAGCGCCCCTCTCTGAGGTCAGGTGACGCGGCAGGCAGGGCTGCTCGGGAGGAGCGCTTGAGGCAGGCTGGCACGGTGTTTTATTTTTTTTTATGCAGATTTCTATAGCGCGAACTCTACCTGAAGGTATTGGAGCGCTTTACATGAGCTCCGGTTACGTTACACAAGGGCACATTCAGGCACGGGGAGATTATGTGATCGGCAGGCAATATATATAAGATACTAATGGCGAGACCGATTGGCATTGCCAATGCTTGTTAAACGTAGGAAACATTATATGGTGAGGACACGATTCACAGGCATGGCATTCTTGCTAGCTAAGAGGAAGCATACCCTCCAGTGGAGGGCCCCTACTGCACGGCCATGGAATGGGGCAAGGCGCAAGTGGGGGAAAGCCTAGGGTGAGGTCCTACACTATGAAGAGGTTCTCCACCTTCGCAAACACCCAATCTCTCAAGAATGGGACACTCTTCTCACCCAATTCCTTCAGCTTGTGCCAAATGATGACCTTCCCCTATGAGCTTTACTGGACCTGATCAGTTCCTCATTGGGGCCCCCGCACACCAATACATGACTCCCCCCCCACTCATCCCACTATCCTCCCCTCCTCCATCTCATTAACTACACGATCTCCCACTAAACTCCCCCATCACACTGCCGCCAAATCAGTTCCCTTATTCTCCTTGTTCAGGGATTCCACCTCCATTGGGTGGATAGTTCCACTAATCCTTGTGTTTCTATTTACAACAGTTTATGAACCGATGCATAATTTCCTGCTCTCAGAATATACTTCTGTACACCAGAGATTACTTTTCTTCGCACTGTATTGAAATGTCATTAATCACCTTGTGACCCCCACCTTGCTACTACTTCTGTATTTACCTGTTATGACAAAACCCAATAAAAACAATTTTGGGAAAAAAATAAAGTACCAAAAGAATTAAGACGTGTGTGCTACAAATGACATTACAGCGTGGTTCCACAGTTTTGAGATTACATGCAAGGAGCAAAGTCCAAAGCAGTGACGTGACTGAGTCGTCTCCCTTTTGAAGAATGCTTGAGAATGACAATCTGACATATGTGTACACGAAGGATTCTCTGATAAGACTGTGTAGTAGCGTTTTTTCTAAAATGTACAACCGTGCAAATGTGCAATGTAGGGGGAATGTTTTTTTAATTTTATTTTTATAAATCTTGGGGTTTTGATGGTCCATAGAGTCATAACGAATTAAATAATGATGTCGCACTTGAAACACATTTATTGAGTCAATTAGAAGTGTAATCAACATGATGAAATAGTTGTGCCTCTTTTTAATATGAGATACTATTTCCTTTAAGATGGGTGTAGTTTTCGGTGCTCTGCTTGTTCGGTTCAACTTGCTCCTGCTCATTTTCCCCTCCCAATCAGTGGCCCACTGCAAAACATCTCTTCTCTTCTGTCCGCAGAACACTGACTGAATGAAGTCAAAGGTTTAAGATGTACCATTGTAATAGGAATTATGTATTGTGAATGAAGCTTCCATCATGTACCCAAAGTATCATATTCAAGGACTTCCGCTGGAAGTTCAGCTGAAGTTATGTTGGTGCTAAGTTATATGAGCCATTGTTTAAGAAATGTTTCATTTTGTGCTGGTCATCTCTGGAGAGCAGCTGCTGTGAGAGTAGGTGGAAGATTTCTCTGTCCTTTAGAAATGAGTTAGTGCTAAATAATTACCTAGTTTTAATTGTTATGTTGCTGTTTCTGATTTGCCAAGTGCGACCCTAACCATGATTATACCATGCTGAATTTGCAGAATCTATTATTAGAAATGCGTATAAACATTCTTAAGCCATATTTTTCGTGGGCTCATTCCATTCTTTTGCGGGTGCATTCTCCTTCTATGAGGGCTCATGCAGTCTGTTTTGAGCTCGCTCGCTTATTCTGCTGCTGGATTTACCTTTCAGACTTTGTCCACTTGCCTAGGGTTTCCTTTCTGATAATACTGTTGGTGCTCCTTATGAGCTTGAGTTTTGGGGTTTACCTAGTTTTTTATTAGGTTTTATGATTCTATATTTCTATATTTGAGCCTTACTGGCATTACCATGTGTTTACCTTTGTACCGCATTTACTAACTTTCTGTGAAATATCTATTTTTGCTCTCTTTCTGATCTACTATTCAGTTATTAGATTTATCTTACTTATTTTATTCTGCTAAATGTATCTTTTTTTCGTGAGGAGTGTAGTCTCTAACAGCGAGGTTCATCGGAAAAAGTTGAGCCAGACTAATTGAGTAAAAATCGAGGTGATCAAAAAAATGGGTTTCGGGTGATTATTGGCGTTTGGCTTTCACAAATTTGATAGCAGAGGATGGGTAGCATTAGAGCACCTCCTCTTTAACAGGCCCCCCTGTTTAGATTTATACTTTTTGGGTCAATATTTGCCGGATTGAAGGAGAAATACGTTTTTGGAAAATTGCCAATTTTTGGCACTGGATCCTCCTACAAGATGACAATCCATATCTGCCATGTCCAATAACCTTGAAAATGTAAGATCTTGCGATATTGATTGTTTTGTCTGTATTGTGGTGTACAGAACTAGGCGCCGCTTACACATCAGTAAAGATTCTGAACTAATGAATTTTCCCTTTCTAGAATTGAGAGACTACATTAAGTTGTTGTGCCTACATTGAGTGCATGGGGTAGGGTACGATAACTCAGAGGTGGATTTCTGCAGGCCAGAAACTGCCTAGCCTGAGTGGAGAACAAGCCCAGGCCCCCATTCCCTGGTTGAACGTCGAACCAGGACGCTCAAAACCAATCACAACGCTGCATTGCAGCGTTGTGATTGGTCAGGGGAGCCTGGGTGCTTACCAATCACAACGCTGCACTGCAGCATTGTGATTGGTCAGGGGAGCCTGGCTGTTCTTCCTGGCTTCCTGTCCCACGGGGAGATCAGGAGCAAGGAGCAGGGACGCGGGACCCGCCGGCAAGGTAAGTGTATAATTTTTATTTTTATTTTTTTGTTTTACATAGCGCAACCTTGCACCCCGTGCTCCCCCTCACCACCCCCCCCCCACGCCCGACCTGCCACCCATGAGTCATGCCAGCCGCCACTGGTCTTAACTAAGAAACAAAGCAAACACAAGGCGATGATGGACGGAGCGCTGAAAATTTTCAGACACTCACCCCCAGTCACTGTTAGATCTAGGTGGAATCCATCATCGTTCTTTAGCTCACTTCAGCACCCCAGTTCAGACCTAGCCATATGCAAATCAGTCTTGACCTTGCTCCTCATGGGAACAGTCCAGCTCGAACTGCCAAGCCAGGTCTTCCCTGGACGTAAACAAGCATCCTGGTACCGGTTTCAGGATAACACCCCTCATCAGCCAGGCTAGATTGAATCCAGTGGCAAAGTGAACAAGGGACTCACTTCTGGGGATACTCTGCTAACTTAGGGTGAATAGTGACTGGGGGTGAGTGTCTCAAAAGTTTCAGCGCTCCGTCCATCATCTCCGTATATTTGCTTTGTTCACCCTAAGTTGGCAGGGTATGCCCAAACGTGGGTCCCTTGCTCACTTTGACACTGGATTCAAGGTAGCGTGGCTGATGAGGTGTGTTACCTCGAAACCAGTCCCAGTATGCTTGTTTTCGGTCCAGGGAAGACCCGGCTGGGTCTGAACTGGGGTGGCGAAGTGAGCAAAAGAACGATGATGGATTCAATCTAGATCTAATAGTGACTGGGGGTGGGTGTGTGAAAAGATTTAGCGCTCCGTCCATCATCTTATTGTGTTTGCTTAATTAAGAAACAGACTTCTATTAAACAGACAAAGGTTATTGAACTAATGTGATTTAATACTGTTCTGTATTTGTTTCTCATTCACAAAGGAATTGCATTGTGATTGGTTGCTCAGTCATGAAGCCTCACTGAGATTGATGTGACATCATTCCTAGTTGTGTTCTGATTGGTGGTTTGTCAGCACAGTTGTGCTGCCATAGGTTGACCTTTGACAGAGCTGCGCTGCTATTGGTGATCGTAAGGTCTTTTGGTCTACGGGGCTTTGATTTTGCTTGTTTATTTGACTTTTTGGTATAAAACATTGGTGGAGCATTTACAAAACCTAAACCTAAGAAAGAGGAAAGACTCAGAGAAGGACAGAAAATGGGGGATGAAGGAACACCAGCATATGAGATGATGGAAGAGGTTGGGTATTACACGTGTTTGGATTGCTGAATGGAATAAAACTACAAGGCATGATTAGACTTTACAGTTCGCAACAGAGGCTACCTTTAATATGAAAAAATTGGATTTCTTGAGGCAGACAATTTATGACATTAAACCATTGGCGAGAACATCAGAGTTTGAGGTGCTTAATAAATGGGATCACATGGCAACAGAAAAAGAGAGTGACAACAAAGATACAACAATAAAGCAATCATTCAGGGGTTGGTTGGAAAGCAAACTAGATTGGCAAGAAAATTGAGGAGGGGAGATATGATGGAGTATGTTAAGACCTTTCCAGCTATAGTTACAGATGCAGGACAAGAGAAAACTAAAGAAAAGGGAGAGAACGAGGAATCAGATGATTACAAATTCATAAATGAACTGCTGATTTCGAGACTTCCTCTGTGTACAGATAGACAAGTAAAAATGACCGACCCAGACTACTGTCAGTTTGCCACGGAAGGTGCTGTACTAGAGCAGTCTCCCTCAGGTGCTACACCGATTGTCCCATCAGAAGTATCAGTGACAATGGCAATGCCTAGTACGAGTGGGACTAGGGCACAAGAGGATCAGACACAGATTGTACCCTAAGGACAGTGGTGGTAGAGCAACAACCTAAAGAAATTTGCATTGGAATTTTGAAAATTGAATTTGGAGAAATATTGCAGGGAAATGTAGATTTGTACAGGTTAATTATTTATAATGCTGATGAAATTAGGTATTTGATTAGTAAAGCAGCCAGATGTGCCAATAAAACCAATGATAAACTAGAAGAACTTGCTGGTGAATTGCAGGTTGACATTAGCAAAACATAAAATGTAAAACAACATTATAAAATAGATCTGACACACTGAAATTAACAAAAATGGGTCTTATTACTTTGAGAGCTCACATTAAAGATTTGATTGAGAAAACTCAAGATTGGGGAGAATTTGAAGAAATGTTGAGATAAATGGAGTAAAGGGACAGTGAATAAAAAGAAAATGAATGGTAAGGAAGGAAGAGGAGCAAGAAATATAGTAAGTGATTTAGAAGCAGGAACGTGCCTTGTTGCCAGGTTTTCTTTGAGAGAGGTACATGGAAGGAATTTGGTGCATGTCCCTTTGACAAAGGTGGATTTGATTGCTTTTATGCATAATTTTCCGAAATTGAGAGAAGATCCAGCAAAGCAGTATGATGAAATTCATAAGCTGACACACCTTCCTCCAATGTTGTGGACTGATTTAAAAATGTTATTTGAGATTGTAATACCTGGAGATTTGTAGTTGGAGTGTAAGATGGCAGGAACCGGCAAGGCTTGGTCCTAATACCACACCATTTGTGGATGTAGCAAAGAAATATAAGACAGTGATTGAGCATTTGAAAAAACAAATTTGAGAGAGAGATAAAATTGGGAAAAAATATTCAGGACAAAACAGGAATCTGTACATTCTTATTATGAGAGATTGATGCAGGTGCTTAAGAAGCACAGCAGATTGGAAACCAGAGATGATGCTGTTGAGGGATTCGCGTTGGCTTTCGTGAATGGACTAAGATTAGAAAAAACTAATCATATTCAGCAGAGGGCGTTGTGTTGGTCGACAGAGGGAATTGACGAGATTTTGAAATTGGTAATAAATAGTAGTGATTAACATAAGAAGTTGAATGAAAAACTGATAATTGCTCAAAACAGTTCGAAAAGGCTTGATGAATCAAATGGGTACAAATATGGGTTTGTACAAAATGGTATAATTGGAATGACTCAAGTGATGCAAGGAGGTAAGATAAATGGAATGAATGAAAATGTCCAAATGTTAAAAAGAAATATCGATTGTCTTGCTTGCGGCAGGATCAGGTATTAGATGAAAGAATGTAGAAATAATCCAGAAATGTATCAGGAAAATTCAGAAAATTGACAAATTGGTGCAGAGAAACAACATGATGTTGAATATGAAGAATTTTTAACAGAATATACAGAGTCTGAAAACTTTCTGAAAGCCTATGCCAACTGTCCCAGTCATGCAACAAAACATGAGGAATAAAATTCCATATAATGGAGACTATTGACAGAATGCTATGATTATTACTGATGAAATGGCAGTGAACAGTTCACAATGACGGTGCCTGAGGGGGGAGGAAGATTGCTTGCTTGAACCAGTTCTGGAAGGAGGCCAAAGTGGCCAATATATTGACGGAGCAGTATGCTTTGTGGAAGTTACAAACCTACCCCTCTCAGGAAGAGAAGTCCAAGTTGTAGGGATCAGTAATATTCAAATTGTTAATCAGGTTTCAGCAAATGTCCCAGTTAAAATAGGACGGATGGAGAAGAAACATAAGTTTATTTTGTGTGATTCAAGTCCAGTGAACTAGCTTGGAAGGGACCTTCTTTGCAAGATGAACAGTGTTACTTATTGTATACTGAATGGTGTTGCAGTAGAAACACAGGACGAGGATTCAGTTTTCAAAATGAGCTCAGAAGATGCCAGAGTAGCCATGTACCCAGTTTTGACAAAAGAGGACTTACCTCCAGATTTATGGCATTCCGTTGGAGAAGAGGTCTGGGATTTTCCTGAAAAAGAGATTGCCTTGATTAAAACAGCAGAACCAGTGAAGATTAAGTTAAAATAAGATGCAATTTACTCTGGAACTAGACAATACAAATTAACTAACAAAGGTGAAGAGGGAATGAAACCGATAATTGAGAAAATGATTGAGCAGTGAATCCTTTGGGAAGTGCTTGGTAGTCCTTGCAGTTCTCCAGTAATGGGAGTTAAAAAGCTGAATGGCAAACAGAGGATTGTACAAGACCTCCGGAAAATAAATACAGTTGTGGTTACTTGCTGTCCAGTGGTGCCAAATCCAACAGTAATATTGTTCCAGATTTTAGCAGAGGCAGAATGGTATACAATCATCGACTTGAACCAGGCGCTCTTTTCAATACCATTGCATATAGATTCTCAGTTCCTTTTTGCATTTCAATTTTTGAATGAAGCTCTCGGTGGTGTAGGATTTTACAGGGTATAAAAAGAGTCCATCGATTTTCTCACAAATACTCAAAAGAGATTTAGAGAGTTTGAAGTTGCCATGTAACTCAACTCTGGTCCAGTTTATAGATGATCTTTTGATAGTATCTAGGACTAAAGAGGATTGTAAGCTAGATACCATTGCATTGTTTTATCACTTGGCTGAAAATGGACATAAAGTCTTCACAGCAAAAATGCAGTACTGTGAAAAAGAAGTTATTTATCTTGGACACCATATTGAAAAAGGTGTGCGAAAAGTTTCAAGAGAATGCATTTCTGCCAATCCGAAATTGAGTCCCCTGACCATCCAGAGGGAAGTTCAGATGTTTCTTGGAATTGTTGGGTATTGCCAACAATGAATTCCAAACTTTTCCTTGATTGCCATTTCTTTAGTGAGGCTAACATTTAATGATGTACAAGATCCCGTACCATTTGATGATGAGTGTCTCGAAGCAATTAAAATTGTAAAGGGAGTTTGTGTCATGCACCCACACTCCAGATGCCTGATTAAAATATGTTGTTCTATTTGTTCTGCAATAAAAAAAGATGGATGTGCACTTTCAATCCCCACACAGGAACATGAAGGACTAACGCACCCAGTGGCATATTTTTCAGGAGTATTCAATCCAGTGACTTTAAGTCTTCCTGGATGTTTAAACTTGGTTGCAGCAGTTTGTCTGGCCATTGAGCAAAGTGAAGGGATTATGATGGAGCATACATTAATTGTCTATGTCACACTTTCAGTTGAAATTCTTTTGACAAGAGCAAAAACATAGTTCATAACAAACAAGAGGTTAACAGAATATGAACAAGTGATTCTCGAAGCAGAGAATACTTCCATTTGAAGATGCAATGTTTTGAAACCAACGAAACTGCTTCCGTTTTAAGACAAATATGAAGACCGGGATAACAGTGGCTTAGACAATGGAATGGAGCATGACTGCATTCAGGTGACCTAATTATGCACAAAACTAAGACCAGACATTAAAGAAATTCTATTGGAATTGTCAGATTTGACTTTGTTTGTTGGTGGTTCTTGTTTGAGAGACCATTATTGAGGATTGAGAGCTGCTTATGCAGTGAGTTCTAATACAGTGACATTAGAAGCATCCTCCTTACCAGATGTAACCTCAGCACAAGTAGCAGAATTAATTGCTTTGACTAGAGCTTGCTGCTTTTCTGAAAATGTAGATGTGTCGACATATACAGATAGTCAGTACGGATTTGGGGTTGTGCATAATTATGGGCAACTGTGGTCACCGAGAGGCTTCATGATGTCTTCAGGTGCTCCTGTTAAAAAGAGCATGTACATAGTGGATTTGTTAAATGTGATTCAAAACTTGAAAGAAGAGGCAGTTGTAAAGTGTCAGGCCCATAAGGCGGGCAAGGATTTGGTCACTGTTGGACCTGGCCCTCTCTGCAGTGTCACCCCCAAACTGTTACCTTTACCCTCCACTTTTTGCTGAATTTGTTTTTGCTGGCCTTAGGAATCTGTGCACTTTACTACTGTTAACCAGTGCTAAAGTGCTTGTGCTCTCTCCTTAAAACATAGTAACATTGTCTCATCCCCAATTGGAATATTTGCTTTACTTATAAGCCCCAAGTAAAGTGATACTGCATGTACCCAGGGCCTGCAAATTAAATGCTACTAGTGGGCCTGCAGCATTGATTGTGCCACCCACTTCAGTAGGCTGGCTAAACGTGTCTCAGACCTGCTATTATAGCCTGTGTGTGCAGTTTTTCAACTGCCATTTCGAGCTGGCAAAATAAACAAAATAAACCTCTTGCCAGGCCCAAACCTTCCTCTTTAATACATATCACTCACCCCTAAGGTAGGCCCTGAACAGACCAGGATGCAGTGTATTTAAAAAGTTGGACATGCACTTTTAAGTTTTATATGTCCTGGAAGAGAAAATCTCAAATTAGTTTTTCACTACTGCAAGGTCTACCTCTCCTATAGGATAATATTGGAGTTACCTTATAACATTTACTAAGCTGTAATTTCCAAATGGGAACAGGTAACATGTTACTGTTTGGTGTCTTTGGAATTGTAAAGAAAAATCCTAACTTGTAGTAAAGTCGGATTTTAAATTGCAATTTTGAAAGTGCCACTTTGAGAAAGTTGATATTTTCCTGTCTTAGCCATTTAGTGCCCGTAGCCTGTCTCTGAGTCACTTCACACTACGACTCATCGATCTCGGTTGTTCTCGATCAAGTGGACCCGCCCAAACTAAAACAACTGAGAGCTACTAAATCAAAATCATGGTTTAATTCAGATCTCAACAATGAAAGAAGAAAACTCAGACAAGCAGAAAGGTCTTGGAGACAAAACCCCTCGACTACTCACCTAGCTCTACTTAGAACTACAAGGCTATCATACAAAAAACACATCTTTATAGAAAAAGCCTCCTTCTTCCGCAACCAACTGGATCGTGCAAAGAATAGACCCAGGAAACTCTTTAACATTGTGAAAAGACAAACCACGTCTGACCCCCCTCTGGCTTTAATCGCCACTAATGAACGATGTGAAGAAATTGCTTGCTTTTTCTCTGACAAAGTCGCCAAAATTGAGCAATCCTTCTTACAAGTCTCCTCTCTGTCCTCCGTCCTTACCTCCCTCTCCGACGCACCTCCCCTCACGACAGCTTCTCCTCCAGTTCCCATTGCTGAACAAACGACCCCTAAAGGTACTAACGGCTACCTTAATCACTCCAAACTGAAAAACAACGCCAACTGGTCTGACTTCAATCCCTTGACGGAAAAGGAAGTCTTCAATGTAATCAGGAATCTAAAGCCATCGGTCCACACAAATGACCCCCTCCCATCCACGATGTTGAAAAACCTCAACCACATCATCTCACCGTTTTGGACTCTAATCATCAACACATCTCTCACCACGGGCTGTGTACCGATCTCTCTCCAACGAGGACAAATCACACCCATTCCCAAAAATCCCAGGGCTGACCCTAACGATCTCAACAACCTCAGACCTATCTCAAACCTCCCGTTCCTAGCCAAGACGTTGGAGAAATGTGTCTTACAGCAACTTAATCATCATATATATGAAAATTCACCCTTCTGGACACTTTCCAATCCGGGCTCAGAAAAGGCTGCAGTACTGAAACGGCCATGCTCAATATATCTGATGACATTCACAGATCCCTAGACGAGGGAGACGCTTGCCTACTTATCCTTCTTGACCTATCGGCGGCGTTCGATACTTTTAATCACCCAGCCCTACTTGAATCTCTGAAGTTTCGCTTCGGCATCAATGGCACAGTCTTAAAATGGTTCACATCTTACCTACAACACCGTTCGCAACAAATCAAAATCAACTCATGTCTATCTAAACCCACACGGGTCAATCTTGGAGTGCCGCAGGGCTCAATTCTATCCCTCTCCCTTTTCAATCTCTTCATGGAACCCCTTATAGTCATCTTGAAGCAGGCAGGGATCAAATACTACCTATATGCTGATGACACGCAACTTTACTACAAAATCAAATCACCCAGTGACATTCGACATCTTAACGCCACACTGATCAAGTTACAATCCTGGTTTTGCTCTAAACACCTAAAGCTAAACCCCATCAAAACTGAAGTAATTCTATTCTCCCCCAAAAGCAACCACCTTCCAATTCACGAATGGCTCAACGACCTGAATGCCTTAAATTGCTCTCTCACTCTATCCAACTCCGCAAAGTACTTTGGCTTCTTCCTGGACAAAAACCTGTCAATGAAAGAACACATCAAAACTGTACTCACTAAAAAACATTAAGAAAATTAAACCTTTCATTCCAGCCGATGATTTCAAGATTGTGGTGCTATCTTTGGTCCTTACCAAACTAGACTATGGTAAGGCCATTCTCACTGGGATGCCGAAATCTCACCTCGCCCCCCTTAGATCAGTTCTTAACTTGGCAGCCCGGCTTAATTCAGACGTCAAACGATTTGAACACATCACTCCTGCCCTCAAGAGCCTAAACTGGCTTCCCATCGATGGAAGATGTACTTACAAGACTGCCTGCATCATCCACAAAGCACTTCACTCACACACTCCCAACTACCTAGAAAACAAGCTAATGAAAGCTGAGACTACCAGATCTTTGAGAAGCTCTAACGCTCTTTTACTCATACCTCCCAATCTAAAAAAATCAGCAACCAAGTCTCGCTCTTTTTCTGGAAATGCTCCGAGCATATGGAACTCTTTACCTTGGGACCTTCGATGCAACCCCTCCTTACCTAGCTTCAAAAGAAACCTGAAACAACTCCTCCTCAACAAATACTTTAACTCCTAGATTATTGACCGTAGTTAATTATCGCGTGTCCAGATCTAGTCCCTACGATCATAGTCGGCTGTTTATCTGTTTATGCTGTCTATTAGATCCTCTCATATTGCTTCTCTTGTTTTTGGTACTGCTTTTATTTTCGTTGATGTTTACTATTTTCTATTTTGAATTCTCGCCTCGTTTGTGTTTACGTGCCTGATTTACTGTATTTTCTGTTCACAATTTTGTAAAGCGATCTGATACCTTCGGGTCTAGCAAGTGCTATATAAAACTTATAAATAAATAAACAAATAAACATGACTGGGTGTAGCTGACAGTTGGGCTTTGAGTTTTCCTCCTTGACAGCCACACACAATAGAGAGCTTAGGTGTGCCTGGATGGGCCATCAATGGCAGGATGGGAGGGCAGAGCTGGACCCAGCCCTACTTACATTTGAATAGGCTGTGTCCTGCCTCCACACAAAGGGCTGCATACCCCCTGATGTGTGTCTAGAGCCAGGACAGAGATGGCAGGATGCCTTAGGACTTCAAAGGGAAACCTCTAGAAGCTTCTCCCACCTTCCAGATGAAGGGCACCAGGTATAAATATTTGACCTCAGACACCACCTCTTCAGAACACTTCTGGACACACGGATACTCTGCCAGGAAGAAGGACTGCTGTGCTGCTGAAAGGTCTGCTGACCTGCTGCCCCCTTGCTTGGTTGAGAAGGACTGGACATGTCTGTTGAACCCAGTACCCTTAAGGGACTCAAAGGGCAAGGTGGCTGGCCTCCTGACTTGGGACTCTGGGACAGAGGGCTCCAACAACCTCGAACCCAGCTCCTGGACTCTGCAATCTGTGAGTCTACCCTGCAAAGTAGTGCCACCCCAGTCCTGGACCCTTGGAAGTGGGCCTATGGTACTCAGCTGTGGAACCAGCAGAACCGACTCCTCTCCTCTGCTGTCCGGTGCAACCTCAAGCAGAAATGATGCATCGGTGCTGCTGCGTTAAATGGTACCGTCACAAAGACCCACATCGCAGTCCGTCGGCTCATGGGAACCGCCACTGCGTGACGCATCCTCAGCGGAGGCCCTTGCACCTTTCATCAACGGCGGCCTCGATGAAGATGCGGGCTCCACATTTCAGCCTTGCATGGCCCTGACTCCGCAATGCTTGCTCAACACTGGACTTCTCATTGCAAACCCTCATCAACGGGATCCTCGCTGACAATATGGGATCTCGTCCCGCAACCTCACCTCATCTCGGAACCGACGCATCACTTCGACTGCGTGACACATATTCGACACGGACCTTCAAAACGCTCTGCAAATTGGGATTTAAGATATTTTGATCAGGGGAATGAACTGGGTCTCTATAGCCAGCCCGTGCTCCATAGCGGCCGGCCTATACCTCTGACTTGGTCCCGACGCGATCAGATATCCACAGTTGGGGTTAGTGCCTTCCTGCTCTATTTTTTTTTTTTTTGTTGTTTTCCTCATATGACCTCCGTAGCTACAGCAACCTCTCGACCTGGTCCACCTCAGGTGCTTATAACTTTGGTGATCCCAATCTCAGCCGTCGCTTTTAACGGGAGGCCCCCGTGTACACAACCTGAGCTGACCCAGAGGTTTTAATCATCGGAAATTATCCTATATCCTATATCTTGGGCTTATCTAGCTAATCAAGAGGTGAGTCATCCAACAAATTCCAGAATAGGCCAACATCCAACTTTCCTCTATATTCATTAACCCTCTGATCTAGAGCTCTAAAATATCTTACAGAGTTCCACCATGCATTCCACGAGGGAGGGGCTGTCTGACGCCACAGTTTGCAAATCTCTCTCCTGGCCAGCAGAATTAAATAAAACACCAGTTTATGTTGAGCCCCAATAGGGGTTTGCACCCCACCCAGCATGAAAATAATACCAAATAAGATAAGAGATGGGCTTACCTCCACAAATCGTCCCATAACCCTTGATATAGTCTTACCCACGGAACTCCAAAACTCCTGAATCTTTGGGCAGGCAGCAATACATGGATGTCATCTTCCTGCTCTATTTTTACCAAATTCTTTCAATCTGCATATCTCCGGTTCTACTAACTGGATTTTTGTTGTTTTGGTCTTGTTTATTCATTGAAAATTACTCTATTTTTCTAAAGTAGTGTAGGATCTTTTTGTGGTGTGTTTTTACTGTGTTACTGTTTGAAGTGTTGCACAAATACTTTACACATTGCCTCAGAGTTACGCCTGACTGCTCTGTGGCACGCTACCCGAGGGTTGAGCACAGGTTAATTTAGGGTTTGCTTGTGACTTCACACTGAGAAAACATGTGGTTGCTGCTTGAGAATGGTTTCAACCCCCTCAACCAGGCACCCAATTTCTTCAAGTCACTTTACGAAATAAATATGCTGACCAAATGGCAAGGTAGTGTGCCTTGCAGGAAGACGCAGTTAAAAAAATTGAAAGTAGACATTTTGAAATTGTACAAGGCTCTATTGATGTAAATTGTTTCTTTTCGAATTCAATGCACACTCCTTTGAGTGAGTTGAGAGATCTGCAGGAAGATTCTCCAGAAAATGATAAATGAAATAGGAAAAATTAAACTATAGAAAGAATTATCAGGACTTTTATATAAATTGAGAGCAAAAATATGTCCTACAGGATGCAATGTTGCAGCCTATGTGTAAATATTTCCATAATCAACCCATGCAGGAAGAGATAGTTTGGTTAGATTGTTAAAAATGTTGGGCAAACACAGGATTTCACCATGTTGCTGAAGATGTATGTAACAGATGTGTAGTTAGTCACCTGACTAAGCAAGGTAAAAGGTATGTTACCATCATGAATCACACTGGCAAATCAGAAGGTCCATTTTCAAGACTGTAGTCAGATTTTATTGAGTTGCCACATTACAGTGGCTTGAAGTATATCTTGGTAGCAATCTGCCTGTGCTCAAAATGGATTAAAGAATTTCCCACAAGGAGAGCAGATAGCCTTACAGTTGTCAAATTTTTGTTGAGGGAACTAATACCCCGTTTTGGACTCCCGACTTCTATTGAGACTGATTGTGCCACGCACTTTGAGAACAAAGTGCTACAGCTAGTTTGTACAGCTTTACGATCAAACAAAGATTCAACTGTAGTCATCAACCTCAATCCCCAGGTGTTTTGGAGCGCACAATTAGCACTCTCATGGATAAATTGACAAAGGTTTGTGCTTCAACAGGATTGAAATGTCCAGAAGCACTTCCTCTTGTGTTACTGAATATGAGAAATAGTCCAAACAGAAATACAGGACTATCGCCCTATAAAGTGATTATGGGCAGAACAATGAGACTTGCACATGTACCCTGAGATGCACTGGTTTCTATAACTTATAACATTGTACTGGAGTATTGCAAGGGCCTGGATGATGTGGAGAAATCTGTCTCTTAGCAGGGGAATGCAGCTACAGATGATTACAAAGATACATTCTGCCATGATTTCAAAGTGGATGATTGGGTGTGCATTTGCAAACATGTCCAAAGAGGCTGCCTGGACAAATACTGGTGTGGTTCATATCATGTAATCCTGACCACCAACAGTACAATCAAGTGTGCCGGTGTGCCTAAGTGGATCCGCACTGCTTATACAAAGAGTAAGACTAGCTGAAATGGTGGACGAGGCTGATGACCAGGTTGTGCAGTCTGATAAATGAGATCAAAATCAAACTCAGATTTGCAGTGTGTATCCAGAAAGAGGTGAGGTTTTTTCTGTTCCTGGTGAAGAACAAACAGAAAGTTGTAAAACTCAAGCAGAAGGACAAAGGGGAGTTTCAGGACAGCGAATGTTCAGATGAAGACCCTGAAACTTCAGAAGTCCAGTTACATAGTCAGAGTAAAGGGTTATTGCAATACAAAAGCACAAAGCATGAGTGGCAGCAAGAAGAGAGAGTCTCTGACCAAAGTGATGACAAGTTGCAATTGAAAATCAGAGTTGAAAAGACCCCTTCTGGGAGAAGAAAATTTGTTATGAGAAAAGTCAATGAAAATGAATTTGAGTCAAGTTCAAGTTCAACTTTGAAATGAGGCTGTGAGAAAGAAAGAAACTGAGAGACTGTTGCTAAAGAGTTGCCCAGAAAGAGAACTTGCAAAAGGAAACATTGTGAATCAGAAAACAATCTAAATAGACTTTTGAGCTGGGAAACCGATGAAAGTGAATTACCAGTAGTCAAGAGACCAGTTAGAAAGCAAATTCCAAAACGTTGTCGGAGAAAGATACTGATGAAGATGACTATTTCCAGGTGAACAAGGGACACCATGTTTTTGAAAAGGGATCAGATTGAGAGACCCCTGAGGGAAGGAGACTTTCTTTTTTAAATATTGAATTTTGATGATTATTAATACGTTAAGGCAAAAGACAAGATCATTTTCGAGAATGTTGCCTTAGCGACTGAACTGACTGAAGAAGAGAAACCTATAAAGACTGAAAGTACAAAAATTGATAAGCTTTAATGGAACTGATTTCTGAATTATTTTTCCTTTCACAAGAACTGAGTAGAGAATACTATTTTTTTCATATAGAGTAAAAGAAGAAATTATTAATTTTTTCCACAGAATATTTTGTTATAGTCTCTAACGTAAGTTGAGAAACAGCAAATGCTGTAAAATTGTACGGATAATACTATTGATAATGATATTATGAGCATTAATTGGCCTGTTGGTGTGCTTAATGATTCAACCAATTAATCAATCAATCAGGGAATTGTAAGCGCACTACTCACCCGTGAGGGTCTCAAGGCGCTGAGGGGGGGGGGAGGGGTCCGCAGATCTGATTAGCCGAAGAGCCAGGTCTTGAGGGTCTTCCTGAAGGTGTTCAGGGAGGGGGCGCATCTGATGTCTGCCGAAAGCTCATTCCAGGTCTTGGCTGCAATGTGAGAGAAGGATCTTCCGCCTGCTCTGGCTCTGTGGATGCGCGGGGTTTCTGCCAGTGCGAGGTTGGAAAATTGGAGGTTTCTTTTGGGTACATGGAAGTTGATTCTGTCGTTGAGGTATTTGGGTCCGTTGTTGTGTAGGCATTTGTAGGCGTGAGTGAGGATTTTGAAAGTGACTCTTTTCTCCACGGGGAGCCAGTGGAGACTTCGTAGGTGTTGGCTGATGTGTTCGTGTCGGGGGATGCCGAGGACGAGTCTGGCGGCGGTGTTCTGTATTGTCTGGAGTTTGCGGAGTAGGGACTTGTTGATGCCGGCGTAGAGTGCGTTCAGTGAGTCCAGTCTGCTGGTGATGAGTGTGTGGGTGACTATCTTCCTTGACTCAGGGGGGATCCACTTGAAGGTCTTGCGGAGGATGCAGAGGGTGTTGAAGCAGCTGGAGGTGACGGCGTTGACCTGTCGGTTCATGGTGAGTGATGAGTCTAGTACGATGCCGAGGTTCTTGGCGTGGTCTGAGGGGGTAGGTGGGCTTCCGAGGGCGGTCGGCCACCAGGTGCTGTCCCATGCAGAAGGGGTGGTACCGAGGACGAGGACTTCTGTCTTCTCGGCGTTGAGCTTCAGGCAGCTGTTGGTCATCCAGACTGCGACGTCTTGCATTCCTTTCTGGAAGTTGAGTTTGGCAGTGGTGAGGTCTTTGGTGAGGGAGAGGATGAGCTGGGTGTCATCGGCGTAGGATACGATGTTGAGGCCGTGTTGTCGGACGATGGCTGCGAGGGGGGCCATGTAGATGTTGAAGAGGGTGGGGCTCAGTGATGAACCCTGTGGGACTCCGCAGGTGATTTTCGTGGGGTCGGAGAGGAAGGGTGGGAGTCTGATCCTTTGGCTTCTTCCGGTGAGGAATGATCGGATCCAGTCCAGGGCTGTTCGCTGTATGCCTGCGTCATGTAGTCTGGCGACTAGTGTGCGGTGGGAGACGGTGTCGAAGGCCGCTGATAGGTCGAGTAGGGTGAGGGCTGCGGAGTGGCCTTGGTCCAGGAGGGTGCGGATGTCATCTGTGGCGGTGAGTAGGGCAGTCTCTGTGCTGTGGTTGCTTCGGAATCCGGATTGGGACGGGTCGAGGACAGCGTTCTCTTCAATGAATCGTGTCAGTTTCCTGTTGACTGTTTTCTCTGCAACTTTGGCTGCGAAGGGGAGGAGCGAGATGGGCCGATAGTTCTTGAGGTTGGTGGGGTCAGCTGTGGGCTTCTTGAGCAGGGGTCTGACTTCTGCGCGCTTCCAGTTGTCTGGGAAGGTGCCTGTTTTGAAGGTGGTGTTGATGGTGCGTTGTAGTTTGGGTGCGATGGCGGCTTCGGCTCTGTGGTGGATGTGAGGGGGGCAGGGGTCGGTGGGGGCCCCCGAGTGGATGCTTTTCATGGTCGAGGCGGTGTCTTCGGCCGTGATCGGTGTCCAGTTGGAGATGGTGGGCTAGCTGGTGTTTCTGGGGGCGGGGGCCGTCTGTGGCGCCTGGTGGATGGTCGATGAAGTTGTCGTAGAGGTTTTTGATCTTGAGGTGGAAATAGGTTCCAAGCTTGTCGCAGAGGTCTTGGGATGGGGTGATGTCTGTGGCTTCGCTGCGTGGATTGGTAAATTCCTGAATGACACTGAAAAGTTCTTTGGAGTTGGTGGAGTTGGCCAGGATTTTGTTGTGGATGAAGTTCCTCTTGGTGGCTCTGATCTGGTTGTGGTAGTCCGTCATGGCGTCCTTGTAGGTGGTGTGGTTTTCGGTTGTCTTGGTGTTTTACCAGTTCTTCTCCAGGCGTCTGCAGGTGCGTCTGGCTTCTTGAAGAGCGGTGGTGAACCAGGCGGCTTTCCTGGGGCGTTGTCTGTCGGGGTTACGTAGCGGGCGAGCTCGTCTGCGCAGTTGAAGATCCAGGTGTGGAGTTCTCTGGCTGCGCCGTTTGCGTCGGGTGCCCAGGTGTGGTTGTCTCGGGTGAGGGTGGAGTTAAGTTGCTCGTTGGTAACCTTGCTCCAGTTCCTTGTAGGTGGGCGTGAGTCTGGTGTGGGTGCCTTGGGTTTGTTGATGGCGAAGTGTACGCAGTGGTGATCGGTCCATGGCGGCTGCGTTGTGTGGCTGAATTGGATGCTGTTTCCTGCCGCGAAGATGGGGTCGAGGGTGTGTCCTGCTCTGTGGGTCGGTGTGTTGACGAGTTGTTTAAGTCCGATGCTGGCGAGGTTGTCACGAAGGATAGTGGAGTTGGGGTCGCTGGGGTTGTTGAGGTGGAAGTTCAGGTCTCCAATAAGTATGTAGTTTGCTGAGGCGATGGCGTGGGGTGCGATGAAGTCGGTGATGGTGGTGGCGAAGGGTGTTCGGGGGCCGGGGGGTCTGTAGATGAGGGTTCCTCGGAGTGTGGCTTTGGGGGTGGTCTAGATCTGGAAGTGCAGGTGTTCGGCAGAGGGGAAGGTTTCGCTGGAGGTGGTGAGGCGGAGGGTGCTCTTGTGGGCGATGGCGAGGCCCCCTCCTGGGTGGTTGGGGCGGTCTTTTCTCTGGATCTTGTATCCGTCTGGGATGGCGGTGCTGATGTCGGGGGCGGAGGATGCGTTGGTCCAGGTCTCTGTGAAGAAGGCGATGTCGGGCGAGAGAGAGTCGAGTAGGTTCCAGATTTCCATGGCGTGTTTGTGTATGGAGCGAACGTTGAGGAGGATGCATTCTGGGGGGGAGGGGCAGCAGGGGCAGCAGCGGCAGCAGCGGCGAAAGGCGAAAGGAACAGGCAGGCACGAGAAAATAAAAACAGTGGTGGAATTAGAGCAAGACACAGATGGGCACAATAATAGTGGCACAACAGGGAAAAATTAAGAAGAAAAAAACGGCTGAGAAAGGTTACGGTGGTTGCAGGCAGTCTGGTCGCAGTTGAAGTGGGCAGCAGGCACAGGAGCGGGCAGCAGCCTCGAACCTCCCAAGGAGGAGGTCGGGGTCTGGAGGCAAGAGACGGCACAGCGGAGCTGCAGGGAGAGAGTGGACCTAGACCGAGGGTCCACTCTCTCCTGTGGGAAATGTTTCCAAACAAATGACTAATGAAGTTGCTGTTGGGTTTACCTTTCAGACCTTGTCCATTTACCTAGGGTTCCCCTTACAAGAACACTGTTGGTGGTCCTTATGAGTTTGCGTTTCTGGGGTTTACCAAGTTTTTTATTAGGTTTTATAATTCTGTATTTCTGTATTTGAGCCTTAATGGCATTCCCATGTGTTTACTTCTGTACCGAATTTACTAAACTTTCTGCAATAAATGTATTTTTCTATTTTTCCTTTATTTTTTATCTAGAACTCAGTTGTTAGATTTGTCTTACTTATTGTATTTTACTCTGCTAAATGTATGTGTTTTCATAAAGAGTGTAGTCTTTAACCACTAGATTCATCTGAGAAAGTGGAGCCGGACTAATTGAGTAAAAATCGAGGTAATCGTAATATTGGGGTTCGGGTGGTTATTGGGGTTTCGACTCTAGCAACTGTTTGGGCTGAAGCCAGCCCAGCACTTGCAGAGGGTCTGTTACAACAAGAATGCAGATGGGGTTCCAGTGGAGAAATGGATCCATGACATTGTGCATGATTGTAATGAGTGTGTGAAAGTGAAAGATTACTAGTCCCTAAATAGAATGATGATAGCAGAGCAACTCAGGAAGGAGTGCACTAGTGATTGTCTGACCTTACTGAAAGGGATCCAGAGACACTTGCTGTGTTGGCCTGACAAGTGGTTAGCTAACCACTTGAACAAGTGGATGGAGCAATGTGATTGTAAGACTAAAGGGGAGAAAAGCTCTCAGCAGAATGGTTCCAGACTGAAAGGGGAAAGGCAGAATGGTTCTCGAGCGTCTAGGCCAGGATAGCAGCTGAGGAGAAACTGAGTTACTAGTCAGACCAAAAGAAGATGGGAGGCAAAGGGACTCTCTAAACACCCAAGTTTATATCCTGGTTTAGGTGCCACAATTAAGGGCATTGCAAAACGGATTGACTAGTTAAAGACCCCATGCCAAATGAATTACCAATGATAGATAGTATGCTAAAATGTGAGGGACCAATAGCATTCATTCTAGTCATTGTGGCCATCTGGGAAAAATACCCAGAGGAAGTGTCTTAAACCTGTGGAGATTCTCCCTGGTACCGTTGGCAATGGCCTGGCAGCCAGTGGTGACCACACGGAATATCTGTTTCAGCGTGGAGGTGGAATTCAACGAGAAGACGGCATTGGTTGATGTAAGGATGTAAAAGAAACAGCGTACAGGGTTCTTGCTAGGCAATGACCTGAGTGTGTCTGGGCTAGCGGATGGGCCAGAGGCATACATGGCCTGGACTAGTTCAGCTGTGCTGACAAGGGCAGACCAGAGCATAGGCTTCACTGTAGCCTGAGGAGGAGGCTGTTGTCACTCCTACAATGGAAAAGAGGACAAAGTGAGCATTGGAGTCTGGATTTCTACAAGAGATGCAGTTGCCAGGAACTTAGCGCTTTGTTTCCCGGTGTGGCTGCCACCCCAAGAATCTGGCCTCAGAGCCTCTCCAAATAGTACTCGGTCATTTGTGTATGTAAGTATGGGTGTAAGAAATCAGATTATTATTGGAGGTGGGCAGTGCCACCCATCTCAAAGAATAATCACAACTCTAGTTAAGTTGAACCTTTAATGTTATTAAATTAATCTAAGTTTAACCCCCAGGAAGCTGTGGCACAGAGCAAACATGCTTAATTAGGCAATGTAAATTATTTATACATTACCAAAACAGTAATAAAGTGAGAATGCAAAACGATAAAAATCCAAAAATGAATTAGAAAAATAGAGTAAAATTTAATAAACAAAATGACACGAAATGACAAAAATCCATTAAGGGCAATCGGAGGGGTGAGTTTTCAAAGAATTAAGGGAAAATAGAGCCAAAAAGCATAAAGTGCCAATGATAGTCTACGGTCGCAGTACACCGGGACGTAGACAAAATTTCAGGTTGACCGCATTGGAGCATGAGTCACTAACATGAACCAGGTTTGTCTTGGTCAAAGGCTTACCTTCTGATTTAGTCTTTTAAGTTCCAATCCACCACTGGAGTTCACTTCTGAGCGCCTCAGGGAAGCCACGTAGAGCAGGGGCCAAGAGCAGGGTACAATCCAGGTCCAGTTTCCACTGGTCAGCGGTGTACTTCCAGGAAAAGGTGTCTTGTAGCATGTCTTCATGTAGCCACACAAGAGATTAGCCAAGTGACCCTTGGAGTCAACTTCTTTGTCTTGGGTACAAGAGGGAGTAGGTTCTGTCCTTTAGAGCTCCTCTCAGGTTACAGACAGCAGGTCCAGCCCTCTTCTGATCTGCTGGTCCAGAAAGTGTTCTGAAGTGGGTGCCTGGAGGTGCCTCATTTATGTTTCGAACCAGTTAAGGTGGTGGACAGACTCGTGATGCCAACCATACTCCCTTTATCAGTAATTCCTGTTTTCTTTGCTGTATCTTGGGGCATTATCAAGATGGCAAAAGACTTCGGCCAAAATAAACTGAGGAGGGGGGAGGTGTTCTTCAATAGTAATCCTGGTGTTTTCCTACAACTAACAGTAAAATCCAGTTTGAGGCAGGCACTGTACACACAAAAAAACAGGAGACAGATGTCTAGCAAGATAAAAGCAGTGTCCTCCACCAACCAGACATTGGATACACAAACACTGTCTTGCTGCATTGACCAGGCCCTCCTGAACTTACCTGTGCAAAGTGCTCTGACCAGTCAAGGCCCCTGTAAACCCAGTTGTCACGCCTCGAGGCACCTCCCTGATCTTTCTCCCTCTTGCTCTCTCTCTCACCTTGTTCGCAATCTCCCTGACTTTTTGTGCCACTTCTCTTGCTCTTTCTGCCATTTCTGTAGCTCGTTCTGTGACTTTTGTGCAATTTGTCTTGATCTTTCTGTGTTTTTGTGCCATTTCTCTTGATCTTTCTGTGCCTTTTGTGCCATTTCTCTCAATCTTTCTTTGTTTTTAGGCCATTTCACTTGATCTTTCTGTGTTTTTTGTGCCATTCCTCTCAATCTTTCTGTCTTTTGTGCTATTTCTCTCCCTCTATTTTGCCATCTCTTTCACTCTTTTTCTGACTTCTTTGTCATCTCTCTCGCTCTTTCTGTGACCTTTGTGCTGTCTGTCTATACCTCTATGACCTGTCTGTCCATACCTGCTTCTCTGCATCTCCCCTCCCATTCCTCTTTCCCACTCTCTCTGCTCCCTCTCCCTTCTCACACCGTTCCTTACCTGATCCTCGCACCTCTCTTCTTCCCACTCTCCTGCCGACTGCACTTCTCCTCAGCCCCGCCCTGTGCTACTTCCAGGACCTATTTAATGGTGGCTTCAGCGTGGGTGCACCAAAGGAGAGCCCATCTGTGCCTGTCCAGGCCTGGAACACCCACACTCTGCCGGACTCTCACTAGCACACACCCCACGCATACGCAAAAGCTGCGCAGGGGGTTGCGCCTTCTCATACCTGGCTCCTAAAGCCTGGAACGACCTCCCACAACACATCAGAACCTCCTCTTTTCTTCTTGACTTCCGCAAGAAGCTGAAGACCTGGCTCTTCGAGTAAGTCTTCCAGGGCTGGCCTCAAACACCAGGGGCAAGCACCTGGATACCCTCACGGTTGATTAGCACACTATAAAAATACTGATAATAGAACATAACATCCTGTTATCTCCCTTCTCTTTCAAGTGTACCCCCAGTATTACATGTGGCTCAACAGACCTGCCAAGCAGGATTTGATACAGTGCTGTCAAAAGGAGTCCCACAGCCCCCACCCTGCATACTCTATTGAACTCAGAGGAGTTATCTCTGTCCATTGAGGTCAGCCTGTTGTTTGCTTCTGAGAGGCATTTCACATCTTTTTCACATCTATTTGAGGCTAATCACTGGGTGGGAGATGCTTGAGAGGCAATGGAAATTAACCTCCAGGAACTTCAAGGAAGGAAAATGTAACTTTCTAAAAGTTACCTTTTCCTTAGTATGCATTACAAATCTGAATGTTTAATCATTTTTCTATCTGGTATCATTCCCAAGATACAGTATTAGTATTTTAATCAATACTATCTACATAAGACAACTAGTCCTGCCAAGGTGAAAATAGCTTCTGGGTGCTAGTTACCTTAAGGACAGGTTAACATCAAATTTCTACATGCCCTACTTCTAAATACCAAGCACCCTGCCTCCTGGGCAAAAAGCCCTTCATAGTTTTATGTAATGTATATTTGTAAAGTGGACTATCACCCGCGAGGGTATCCTGTCGCTTAGCAGGTGTGTGTGCGCCTAGCCCTGCCTGTGGTAGAATGGTTAAATGAAAAGCCAGGCCTTTAGCTTCTTGCAGAATTCAAGAAGAAGAGGAGGAGGCTCTGATGTGGAGTGAGAGGTCATTCCACGCTTTAGGAGCAATATAAGGGAACACCCGTCCTTCTGATCTTGTTCTATGTATGCATGGGATGTGTGCAATTAGGAGTCCTGTGGAGCGGAGTTGTCTGGGTGGTTGATGGATAGAGATGTGAATGTTCAGGTAGGTGGGGCCTGAGTTGTGTAGTGCCTTGAAAGTGTGTGTGAGGACTTTGAAATTAGTGCGTTTGTGTACCGTGAGCCTGTGGATCTCCTTGAGGTGTGGTGAGATTTATGTTCTGTGTGGGACGTTGAGGATGAGTCTGGCTGCTGAGTTCTGGATGGTTTGTTGTTCTCTAGTGAGTTTCTTGGTGATCCCGGCATAGAGGGTGCTCCTGTAGTCCAACTTGCTGGTGACTAGGGCATGAGTGACAGTTTTTCTAGTGTTAATTAGGAGCCATTTTATGATCTTCCTCAGCATCTTCAGGATGTGGAAGCAGGATACAGTGACAATATTGATTTGTGTGGTCATGTTCAGTTTGCTGTTGATGATTATTCCGAGGTTCTTGGCGTGGGTGCTGGGTGTGGGTCCGAGTTCGGCCGACCACCTGTTGGAGTCTCATGGAGAGGTATTCTAGCTGAAGATCACTATTTCTGTTTTATCCGTGTTGAGCTTGAGACAGTTGGCTTTCATCCAGTTTGCGACTTTGGTCATGCAGAAGGTGAACTTGTTTAGAGGGAGAGTATGAGTTGTGTGTCGTCTGCATAAGAGAAGATGTTGATGTCCTGTGCACGGATGACATTGGCCAAAGGGATCATGTATGCGTTGGAGAGGGTGGGGTTGAGCAAAGAACTCCTAGGCACTCTACAGATGAGTTTCTGGGCTTCAGGGGAGTAAGGTGCCAGGCTAACAGCTTGTGTTCTATCCATTGAGAAGGAGCAGATCCAGCGGAGAGTGGGTCCTTACAAGCAAATCTCGTGCAGTCCCTTGATGAGGATGGGATGTTAGGCTGTGTCAAATGCTCCAGAGAGGTCCACGAGAATGAGGGCTGCTGTATCTCCTCTGTCAAGGATCATACAAATGTCTCCTGTGGCGATGATGAGTGCTGCTTCTGTACTATCGTTTGCCCTGTATCCGGACTGCATGGTGTCGAGGAGCTAGTTGTTGCTGAGGTGGTCGGTGAGTCGTTGGTTGATTAGTTTCTCTAAGACCTTTGCCGGGTATGGTAGAAGGGTGATGGGACAGTGCGGCTGGGTCAGCAGATGTTTTCTTGAGCAAGGGCATGAGGGTAGCATGTTTCCAGGTGTCCAGAAATGCAGCTGGGTCGATAGAGGCGCTGATGGGTGTTAGTGCTTCCGGCCCATCTCCCTGCTTCCGTTCCCAGCCAAGGTCATCGAGAAGATCGTCAACAAACAGCTAACCCGATACCTCGAAGAAAACAGCATCCTGGACCCATCCCAATCGGGGTTCCGCAGCAACCACAGCACTGAGACTGCCCTCATCGCCGCCACCGACGACATCAGGATCCTGCTGGACAACGGTGAGACCGCAGCCCTCATCCTGCTGGACCTCTCCGCCGCCTTCGACACTGTCTGCCACCGCACTCTACGCGCACGCCTCCACGACGCAGGGATCCGAGACAAGGCCCTGGAATGGGCCACCTCATTCCTCGCCGGCAGAACCCAGAGAGTCCGCCTCCCACCATTCCGATCCGAATCCTCCGAGATTATCTGCGGCGTACCCCAGGGATCGTCCCTCAGCCCAACACTGTTCAACATCTACATGGCCCCGCTCGCACGCATCGCCAGACAGCACGACCTCAACATAATCTCCTACGCCGACGATACTCAACTGATCCTCTCCCTCACCAAGGACCCCCTCGCCGCCAAATCCAACCTCCATGAAGGAATGAAGGCCGTCGCCGATTGGATGAAGATCAGCCGACTAAAACTGAACACGGAGAAGACAGGTCCTCATCCTCGGCTCCAACCCCTCAGCCTGGGACGACTCCTGGTGGCCAACGACGCTGGGAGCAGCCCCGACACCCACCGACCACGCACGCAACCTGGGAGTCATCCTCGACTCAACGCTCTCCATGGCCAAGCAAGTCAACGCAGTCTCATCCTCCTGCTTCAACACCCTCCGCATGCTTCGCAAGATCTACAGGTGGATCCCGACAGACACAAGAAGAACAGTCACCCAGGCCCTCGTCAGTAGCAGACTTGACTATGGGAACGCCTCTACGCGGGAGCCCGGGCCAAGCTCATCAAGCGACTGCAACGCATACAAAACGCCTCCGCACGCCTGATCCTCGATGTACCACGCCACAGCCACATCACCCCCCACCTGAGGAACCTGCACTGGCTCCCCGTCGACAGGAGAATCTCCTTCAAACTCCTCATCCACGCACACAAGGCACTCCACAAGACTGGCCCAGCCTACCTCAACAGCCGACTCCTCTTCTACGTCCCCAACCACCAACTCTGCTCCGCCGACCTCTCCCTCGCCACCGTCCCTCGCATTCGAAGAACTACCACCGGCGGCAGATCCTTCTCCCACCTCGCCGCCAAGACCTGGAACACCCTTCCACTAAGCCTACGACAGACCCAAGACCTGCTGACCTTCAGGAGGCTACTCAAGACCTGGTTGTTCGACCAGTAACAGCACCCCCCCCCTTTTTTTCCCTAGCGCCTTGAGACCCTCGCGGGTAAGTAGTGCGCTTTACAAATTCTGTGATTGATTGATTGATAGGTGGGAGTCCTTTGGTGAAAGAGTGGTGGAGGCAAGGGTCGATGGTACCCCCGACTGGATGGTCTTCATGGTTGCAGTGATTTCGACAGAGGAGACGGGGGGCCACGAGTTCAGGGTTCGCTCTTTGACCATGATAGGAAGTTGAGTTGCGATGGTGACCGGGCCTGGTTGACGGTCGTAGTTGCTGTATATGGAGGTGATTTTGTTTCTAGAAGAATTCTGAGAGTTTGTTACAAAGGTCTTGTGAGGGGGTAATGTTGCTAGAGGCAATAGGAGACACAGTGAAATCCTTGATGATGGCGAAGAAAGATTTTCTTGATATTGTTAATGGTGATGCTATCTGCAAGAGCTGTGCGATCGGTGTTCCATATCTACCGGAAGTAGCATCTTAGGGCTGATTTGAAGGTGTCTTTATCTGTGGTGTCTTGACTTCTTCTCTATTTTTTCCCCAGTTGCTTGCAGTGGTGTTTCGTAAGCCTGAGTTGTTCTGTTTAACAACTGGCCTGTGCTCGGGCTCTTGCCGTTGGGTTACGAGTGAGGGGAGCCAGGATGCTGGCACATTTGGTGATACAGCTGTTATTGTTCTTGATGGCTTTTGGCAACCTGCTGGTGTGCTTGGGCAGGTGCGCGTAGAGGATGGAAGCCCATTCCTCTTCTTTGATGCTTTTCCAGCTGTGGTGGGTGATGCCAGTGGTGGTAGGTCTGTGGTCTTTCAGGATGGTTATGCTGAAACTGATGAGAGCATGGTCTGTCCAGGTCATAGTTGCTGGCTTGTCGACTGTGGCTTGTCAATTGTGATGCTGCTGACTGAGGAAAACATTGGGTCCAATAGTTGTCCGGCGGTGTTGTGGGGTTCAGTAATATGCTGGGTGAGGCCGAGGTTTGTGAGGTTGTCTAGAAGGGCCATAGAGTTTGGGTCTGTGCAGTCTTTTATGTGAAAGTTAAGGTCTCTGGGAACGATGAAGGTGCTAGCATTGATGATGAGGGTTTAATATTCAAAAGGGAGGGTTTTACCCGTTAAAAAGGGTGTACTTTGACAGTTGGTAGTGCATGTTTTGCACTGGTACAGTCAGGCTACAGTGGTAAGCCTGAAGCTATGTTTGCACTGCTACTATATTGGATGGTACAATAGGTGCTGCAGTCCACTAGTGGCATTTAACTTCAGTCTCTAGGGTACATTTTGTTCCATATACTAGGGACTTATAGGCAATTTAGATATAACAATTAGGAGTATGCCAATGTGCCCTTGTTTAGAGGGGCAGCAGAAGCACTTTACCTCTGTTTAGGAGGGTTAAAGTGCACAAAGTTCTAAAGTCAGCAAAAAATATAGGATCTAGCTAAAGGTGAAAAATCCAAGATGCCTATACCCAAAAGGTTGTTTTCCTACAATGTGGTATTTCTACAGCGAGTACCTAGACAAAAGGCAGCAGAGCACTGTACAGGGTCATAGATAAGCATAAAGGTCAATGAGTGATAGGAGAGGAAGCTGGGTTATGAACAGTTAAAGTCTAGAGACCTCTTTAGAGACGTGAGGTTTTACCTCTTTCCTAAACTGGAGCAGTGTTGATGTGGACCTGATGGACATGGAGATGCTTTACAGATCCTGGAAGCATAGATGGAAAGGGCCTGCTGCCTTGTTTTTTTTCTTTTTTACACTTCTTAATCTGCAGATCGATGATGTCCTGGCTGTGGATGTGCTGAGAACCACCAGAGGTGGTGAGCTTGTCTGCAAGATAAGCGGGCATAATGGTTTTGTAATGAAGAAGCTAGTTTTGAAGATGGTGATGACTGAGAGGGTCAGGGAAAACATTATTATTGTCTTGACCCTTGTCCCCTCCCACATGGTTCCAGGTTATGAAGAGGTTCCTCTGGATCTCCTGAGGGTATTCCACCACCCAGGGGGTGAGATCTGGCAAGATTTGGTAGCCATCTTGGACATGGTCGAGTATTTAAACCATGCCCAAGAACAGCTCAGTTGGCTTTCAGGATCACATTCCTTTCAATTGAGTCCTAAGTTTGCTCCTGATACTTAAGTATTGGATGCCGCCTGCAGCTTGAGCATGTTTGGTCACCTTCCTCTTCGTGTTGTATATTCTTTATTGGTTCATGCCTGCCTACCGGATTCTGAGCTTTGGAAGACTACAAGGAAAAAACAACAAAGAGGCTAGTTTCAACTTATGTTTTCAATCGCTAGTGCAGCGTAATTCAAATCAGCAATAAAAAATAACAATTTGAGCCCTTACAGAACTAGAAAATATGTTGTTATCCCTTTACGATACATACAGTGTGACTCAACATTATGACAGGCAACTTTTGAACATTTATGTCGGTTGAAGCAAGACTGAACATCTACGTAGAAGCACATGTGTGAGGTAATACAGTGTGACAACAATAATTAACAGTGAGTAGTAGCAGGAAATCTCTTAAGACCAGCTATCTAATTTTCAGGTAATTACATATGATTAAGTTCCATTTCTTAGAAAGAGAAATTTATTGACAGAGTATTTCTGATTTACAAATTGATGTTTTGAATTTTGTGAATTGTTATACACAAAACTGCAGTAACAAACAAGTTCTACATCCATAAAGGCAATACTCTTTGGCAAAATATCTCATCCTCTCCCCCTCCCCCCTCCTCCGCAAATCTCATCCGAGAGAGAAGGGTGCCAGATCAATTGAACTAGAGTTTAGTCAAAATCCACATTGCTTCTGCATGGTCTGATTCACATATTATTGAACTAAATCCTGACAAAACGAAACCCATACTTTAAAAACATATCAAAGGGACATGGCTTATGAGGGTTTAAGTACAGCAGTTTTGACTCAAGTCTTAAAAATTGCTAGAACAGAATTGACAGTAGTCAACAAAGAAAATATATTATTATAGGTGGCCTGAGACAGACGACTCCCAGATCTATGGTCCTTCCGTGGGTGAAGAGAACCACATCACCCACCAGAACAGTCAGCCCATTTAACAAGTGCCAGGGAACTGACTGGTCAACTGTACCATGTGATCTAGTAGTGCACGGTGTGACAGCTTGGGCCATGCCTCTTGCGCCTTGTGAACATTATCATGGGGAAGCTCCAAATTTGCTGCTTTTATAAATCAGTGTTATTTTTATTTCTTGTGTCACCCTTCCTCTTTTTCCACTGAGCATGCAAACTAGTGCTTTTGCTTTCCTGTTTGAGGCAATGCTGCAGTCTGGTTGATTACTTTGTTGGAAAGGTTCCATTTTTCAGGAAGATAGTTACAACGGTATTTCTGATATTTGATGTTGATATTTTGTATATTGTTACAGACAAAAGTGACATAACGAAAAAGCACTACATCTAGATAGGCAGTATTCAGAGAACTTCATAAAGAAGCACAGTAGCCACACCCAAAGGTATTTCCACTACATTTGATCCGCCTGGGATAAACCTTCCCCTTCAGCAAATGAGGACGCATCTGATACCACTATAAAGAGAAGTTGCACATCTGGATGTCAAAGTGTGGGGTCAACATAAAAGTTTTATTTAATGCATTTCTTTAATGCATTAATAGTTCCTTCTTGTTCTTCACCCCACTGGAAAATCTTTTCCTTTTTTGTCAAGTCTACAATGGGTCTAATAATAGTAGAGACATGGCTGTCTAACGTGACAACAGAAAGTTTTGAAGTGTTAAATGCTGCTGTTGAATTCCATAAACCAAATGGCATCACAAGTTATTATTCATAAGGTTTGTATAGTGAATTGAATGAGGTTTTCAATGTATCTCCCTCTCTGATTCTGACAAGATTGCAAGCTCCTGGTAAGTCAAGTGTAGAGAATATCTTGGCAGAGTTGACTTGCTCCAGTAATCCAGAAATGAGAGGTAAAGTATATTCATTCCGCATAGTGGCAGGATTTCGCCTGCGATAGTCAAAACAAGGTCAATACTCGCCATTTGGTTCTGGTATGAAGAAGATGGGGCCCCCAGCAGGTGATGTTGAATATCTGATTGAGCCCTTGTCTAAATGTCCTTTAGATATTGTCTGGGTATGTCATCTTCTATAGCATTTAAAGAACAAAACCTTCAATGTAGAATATTTGCTTCAAGGACAAGGTTGATTGCACAGTTATATTCTTGATGAGGAGGAAGCGTTTTTGCTCCTTGCTTTCAGAACACGTCAGCAAAATCGTTCTGTGCCTCAGAAACTTTTCATGATGCCTGTTCCTCCAGTTTCAATTAGGACTGCTTTAGGAGAGCAAAGATTTCAATTCTTGTGTCTGTGAGCAATGTAGGATAACAATTATTTAAACTGGATAGTGTTATCAATAAAATTCACAGATTCTGCCAATTTGAATTATGGAACCTCAACCATGAGGTGCCCAATATAATTAGAAAAGTTGGAGTGCCAATAATGTCAAAATATATTGTTTGCACATGTCCAAAAAACGAACTCAAGAGTAAAGGTTTTATTTCTTCTCTCACATTCCAGAGGGGAGTGACATGACTGACATTAATCCCCTTCACTTCTTACGTTTATTAAAAGTTGGGGATGGCATGCTGTACTCGTAAGGCATGATCCATTAAACACCTGATGCAACAGAATCTACTAGAGTATGTAGGATAATCGGTTCTTCTAGAGTAGTAATAACTACTTGCAGCAAGAAATGAGACTTGGATGAGACAAACTAAGAATTGTGAGAAGAGCTCTCCCTAGGTGTGCCATCTAGGGATGAGCAGATCTTTTTCTCAACAGTCTAGCACGCTGTCACACATAATGTCCCGTAATCCCAAGATAGAGGCAGGAGTTATTTTTTCCCTGTGTTCCTTTTGTTCCATAGTAACAGTTTTCTTTACAACTCCCAGTTGGATAGGTTCTGGGCTTAAGCTTTTTTTCCGTACCTTTAAAACTAGGAGCATACCACATGCGAAAATGGAAGCCTCTCTTTTCTTTGTTGCTGGGCAGGGACATTTTAAGGATTTTGGGGGCCCTGGGCCAAACATATTTTGGGGGCCCCTGTTCAGAACAGCTTTGAATTTATGATCCAATTTGAGCCCCTGTTTCCCACGCAGTTTCCGCTTCTTCAGCTGCCTTAGCGATCCAGTTTGCATCATAGGCATTAGCCTATATATTCCCGATGTAAACGGACGCGCGCACCTGACAGAGGTAGGATTTAGTGTTTCCTGCCCTGCTACTAGGTTTTTAATACCTTTTAAATTGTATATGTGTGGCTGAATTACTCTGTGCTTTTTAACAATTTCTCCTACCTACGCGCACTTGCACTTTACTTGATTCTGCTTGCCTACACCTCCTTAGCTGCTCCGATTCGCATCTTGCTTTTCCTCCAGTCGTGGTCTGCCGCGGCTGATACGCCCATTGTGCGGAGGGCTGGAGCTACTATCGGGCTCCTCACTTCCGCCCATGCAGTTTCCGCTTCCTCAGCTGCATTAGCGATCCAGTTTGCATCATAGGCATTAGCCTATATATTCCCAATACAAACGGACGCGTGCAGCGGGCCCTGTGGCGCGCCAAAGGCAAGCCCATCTGCGCCCGTCAGCATCCCGGAGGTGTCCGACGCCGGCCATGCTGCCCAGTTCCCTCCGGTGAGTTTCTTTATATTACAATAGAGAAAAACTGCTTAGCGTTAGGCGGCTACCATTATGTCAGTGTACAGCGGCTGATCCGAGCTTGGAGGTAGACTTTCGATGCAATAAGTGCAACTGATCTCTCCTCCAGCCCAGGAAACTCGCACCCAAGATCCTCCCATGCAACAGTAAGTGTAAAAACAACAAGAAAACAGAGGACATAAAGGCCACCCTTTTAAATTGTCGCTCTATGCAAAAGCATGAACCACACATTTATGACCTACTTTTAGACGAACAGCCTGATCTTTTATTTCTCACTGAGACCTGGCTGTCTGAAGCCTCCAACCCTACTATCACCTCGGCCATCCCTACGGGTTATAAAATCCTTAGGAGGGACCGACCGAGTGGGAAGGGGGTGGTGTCGCCATAATTTACAATAAAAAACTAGACTGCTCTCCCATCCCGATGGAAAACATCGAGGGGACAGAGTCCTTAGGCTTCCGCTGTACCTTATCTCCCCCATCATAGCATAGCTGGTTTTCAGTTGGAAATTTTATTACTACGCTTAATACATCCACCACCTCCCTGGCCTTAAAATACAACAACTGCCTTATTCTGGGAGATTTCAATATACATATGGACAATGGAAAAGACCCTCAAACAATTTCCTTGTTGGAGACGCTGCAGGCCTGCAACATGTTTCCATCTATTTCTTCGGCCACCCATGAGAAGGGCCATACCCTAGACCAAATATTTCACAACTTTGACATATCAGTAAGCCTACCTTTTCCCATTACCTGGTCTGACCACCTCCTATTAAAATTCGTCATTCCCAACTCTGCCACAGCCCCTCGGTCTAACGCAGGGCAGAGGGTCCCTAATTACAGGACGTTCCATAAAATATCCATCCCGATGTTAGCAGACGCCCTCGGTCGTTCCTCACCGGAGCTGTCTGGCTGCCCCGACTCGGACGCCCTCTCAATAGATTCATGGCTCCGAACCAACATTGGTGCAGCGGTACCGGTTGTTTCCCGCTCCTCAAAGAGGTCGCCCCACCAGCTCCATGGTTTAACGATTCCCTCAGATCTAGCAAAAGTAATTGTAGAAAAATGGAACGGAAATGGCGTGAATCCTATCTACCTGAGGACAGGAAGGTGTATAAAGACACCTTAAAAGCTCATTACATTCTCGTGAAGGCAGCCAAGAAAAACTTCTTTCAAACCAAGATAGAAAATGCCCAAAATAAGAGTAAGGAAATCTTTAGCATAGTTAAATCCTTTACCGCCCCGAAAGCCGGCACAAAGGAAGGGCCATGCACGGAAGAATGGTCTAAGCAAATAGCTCAATTCTTCCACAAAAGATCTCCGTGATCCAACAAGCCTTCACTAACATCTCAGAGGAAGAACTGAACTTCTACCTTAGTTCTTATAGCAAATTTCACCTCTTGGATCCTCCATCTTTATTAGCTTTCCCTGAGTTTCAGCTTGAAGAGTCACTGACCCTTCTCCAAAGCATTAAGCCTGGCTCTCCTACCGATCCATGTCCAGCGAATATCCTGAACCTATTAGCTCCCACCATAAACCCCACGGTAAACCAGCTCTTTAATGCTTCCCTCTCCTTAGGCAACATGCCGAAATTATGGAAGAATGCTAAGATTCTTCCACTGATAAAAAGGCTAACGCCAAACCGATGGACCCTGCCCACTACAGGCCAATCTCCCTTCTTCCGGCCCTCTCCAAAGTATTAGAGAAGCATGTAAACAAGGCCCTCCAAAAACACATTGAAGATGGGAAGCTCCTTCATGAGTCCCAATCCGGTTTTAGGGCTAACTACAGTACGGAGTCCGCTCTGCTGGAAGTGACTGAATTTCTCAAGGGTAAGCTGGACCAGGGAGGCAAGGCTGTTTTGATACTGCTCGATCTGTTGGCGGCCTTCGATACGGCCCCACATGAGAGGTTCCTGGAGAGACTTGCTAACATCGGCCTGGGGGGACCGCCTTAACATGGATGTCATCCTTCTTGGCAAATAGATCTCAGAACATCTGGCTCCCCCTTTCTCATCCCCGGTTCCGGCCATGAATGTAGGTGTCCCTCAGGGCTCCATTCTCAGCCCTACCCTTTTTAATATATATCTATCCCCCTTGCATTTCTGGTAGAGGAAGAGGGCGTCAAAATTGTTTCCTATGCTGATGACACTCAGCTGATTTTTACATGTGAAAAAGGAACCGACTTTGACGGGGCAATGATTAGGTCTTGCCTCACAAAGGTTTTTAACTGGCTTAAGATCAATCAGCTGAAGTGCAATCCTGACAAAACTGAAGTTGTTTTCTTTGGTAATCCAGAAACGCCTGACTGGAGCTCTTGGTGGCCAAAAGATCTGCCGCCCGCGGAAAAGGAGAAAGTCAAAAACTCAGGAATTGTCATAGACAAGACACTCTCCATGCGCTTTCAAATCCAAAATCTAACTGGCGCTTGCTTTGGCATACTCCAGATGCTAAAAAATTCCTGCCACTGTTACCGCTTGAGAGCAGAAAGATTGTGGTGCAGGCTCTGGTGACATCAAAGCTTGACTATGTCAACAGCTTGTACCTCGGTCTTCCCAAATCCCTTATCCAGCGCCTACAAGTGGTACAAAACGCGGCGGCCAGAGCCATCCTGAGACCTAAAGCCAGATCTAGTATGACCCCTATTAAGTCTCTACACTGGCTCCGCATAAAAGAACGGATCGACTTCAAAGCGATGACCATGTTCTTTAAAGCTTTCCACGACTTAGGAGCCGGCTACCTAAATCGTGTTAAAGCGCGTTAATTGCTACACAACATCTAGACCCCTAAGGTCTTCCAAAGCCAACCTGGCCATCGTGCCTAAAATATGCCGTGCCCGCACTGGCGGCAGATTCCTCGGCCTTCTAGGCGCAAAATTGTGGAATAGACTCCTGAGTCTCTGAGACTAACCACAGACCTACTCTCTTTCAGGAAGAACTTAAAAACCTGGCATTTTAATAACTGATGGGTCTTTTACGCACGTTTTCCTCCCGCTGTCACGCGCCAGGACACTCTAGTCTGAGTAGCTGCGCGCTTTATTAAATACACTATTTCATTTCATTAGGTCCCTGACAGTGCAAAGGAACACTCGTCCAAATTCTAAGGGCCTTATTTATGAGGCCTTGCTTCACTTTTATGCCGCCGGTGCGTCACTTTTTGTAACGCACCGGCATCGTAAAAAATGTGCCATGTTGCGTCCTATTTACAAAATGACGCATCTAGGCAGATGCGTCACTTTGTAAACCCCTGCACCACATTATACCTGCGCCAGGTATAATGTATGCAGGTTGGGTGTTACCCCGCAAAAATCCTCGTAGAAGTGGCGCATTGAAATCTATGAGAACTCAGTGTGCCACTTCTAGGACACCATTGCGTCAATATCTTACACCTGCCTCACATTAGGCGTAAGACTGATGCAGGCCCTTTCACATGGGGCCTGCCCCATGTGAAAGGACACATTGCTGGAGTTGCGTCTATTTTCAGACACACCCCAGCAATGCATCACTTTTAGCGCCCACAGATACGTCAGAAATACTGACGTATCTGTAACTCCTTGCGACATGATGCGTCATAAAGTAAATATGACACATCCATCATGTCACAAGGAGGGCGCACTAAGAAGTGACGCATCCCTGTTTTCACACAACGATGCATCACTTCTCATAAAATAAGGCCCTAAATGTGCTTACATCTAATATTCAGGGATAGTTATGTGTGTTTTCAATATTGTAACACAGCAGCTGCTCACCAATATTTTTTTGATAATCAAGTTTATTGATTTCATAACATAAAAACCAATCAGCAAAAACACGGAGGACAATAATTCTGTTGCATCTGTAAGAACAAAAGCATCCCACATTTTTACACCCCATGAGATACACATCGGTAAAGTGGTTTAGCAAATCACTCAATATCTTCCACGGTGCCCAGCCATTTGCCCCACACCCTACGATATTTCTTTGGGCATCCACGTGCCACGTACAAAGCCTTTTCTTGGGTCGCGCACCAGTCCACTCCCTTTCGCCACTTCCCCAAGGCCGGTGGATCGGGACATTTCCATGCCGCCGTTATGTCGCGTTTGGCTACAATCATGGCTGTATTAAAAATATCTTGTCATTTCTGGACCCGTCCAACCCATCCGTGATCCCTAACAGTGAGTGCCGTGGATCGTGGGGAACCTCCCATCCCAGGACTTCGGTAAGCTCTTCCTCGATGGCCCCCCAAATACCTTCCAATTTAGGACAGGAACAGACCACATGAAAAAAATCTGCCGGGATCTGGCCACACCGTGAGCATGACGCGTCGGAGCGTAAGCCCGCTCAGTGGAGGCGCAGTGGAGTGAGGTAGGCAGCATTTAGGTAGTATAGCTGGATTAGCCTAAGTTTGGCGGAGGCGGTGATTGTCTTGGGTGCCATGAGGGCATCTCGCCAGTCCACCTCGTCCAAAGGGCCCACCCACTCTACCCATTGATCCCTCAACTTGTCCAGTGAGGTGGGGGTGTTGTTGACCAGGGTGCGATATATGCGGGAGATGCCCCCCTACCCAGATCCCCCAACAGAGTCTGAGCCTCAGTAGGGCTGTATTCCGGGAGCCGGGTGTCGGCGGTGATGTGAGCCTGGAGGGCATGTCTTAGTTGTAAATACTTATAGAATTGGGAGGGGTGTAGGGAGTAGTGGGTTTGCATATCCTGGAAGGAGAGCATGTGGCCTCCGGCCCAAACGTCCCCGAGTTGCGTGATGCCGATAAGGTCCCAAGTTTTGAATCCCCGCAGACCACTAACCTCCCGAAGCCAAGCCCCGTGCCACAGGGGTGTACATTGAGTCAATTTACACGACCAGCCAGTGTGACGTAACGATGCTCGCCAGGCCAGCAGCACAGACCGTGTCACGTCCGGTAGTTGGGACGGGATAGGCCCCCATACATCATGGGCTGGACTTTGGACAGTCCCAGCTCGCTCAGTTCCAGCCGGTAGGCCGGGTCGGACCAACCCCCATTAAACCAGTCATGGACCACTAGGAGACGTGTTGCTAAAAAATACAAATACAAGTGCGTCAACTCCATACCCCCGTCAAAGGAGGGAACCCGGCATGTGGCCAGGGCCAGGCGCGCCCTTCCCCCACCCCATAGAAATTTAGTCGCTAAGCTATCCAGTTCCCTAAGCCAGGACCTAGAGAAGCCGAAGGGAGTATTTTGAAGGACATAAAGAAACCTGGGAAGGATCATCATTTTAAAAAAGCAACCCTGCCCAGAGGGTTCAGGGGTAACGTCGTCCATTTTTGGAGGTCTTCTTTGGCCTTTTTAACCAGTGGGGTGACATTGAGGGACCAACCCAACTCCGGAAGCAGGGTGACCCATATCCCCAAATACTTAAAAGAATTGCGTCGGAGCGGTATGTTTGACTGCCAGTCATAACAGTCTCTCGATAAATGGAGTGGGACCAGCACTGATTTCCCTGGGTTCAATCGGAGACCTGAGGCCTGCCCAAACGCCTGTAAAATCCTGAGGCAATGCGGTCCAGAGGAGGCGGGTTCAGCCAGAAAGAGCAGGACATCATCTGCGTATAACGCGATTTTGTCAGTTTCGGTATTCGGCCATTCCCAGCCCCTAATGCGCTCCTCTGCTCCGCACCAGGGACCCCAAGGGTTCCATCGCCAAAGCGAACAGCAGGGGTGAAAGGGGACATCCCTGCCGTGTGCCCCTCTCAATGGGAAAGTTTTCGGACAGTACACCATTGACCAGGACTCGCGCGCGCGGCTGTGCATAGAGTACACGGACCAGGGCCATGAACCGGGGTCCAAACCCCATCTCAGCCAATACATCTTGCAAATAAGCCCAGTCCACCGAGTCGAAGGCTTTTTCAAAGTCTATAAGGAGAAGAGCTAAATAAGGGGTAAGTAAGTGTTGATGAGCCAGAGCCAGAGCCAGCTGCAACCTCCGAAGGCAGTGACGGGTCGCGCGCTTGGGCATAAAGCCGCATTGGTCCGGGTGGACCAACAAGGGCAAATAAGGCTTCAGGCGCTGGGCCAAGATAGTGGCGTACAACTTGATCTCCGTATTAAGGAAGGATATGGGACGATAGTCCGCACAATGACGGGAGGGAGGCTGGGATTTCGGGAGGACCACGATAGTGGCAATATCCGTTTCGGCTGGAAAGGAGCCTTTTTCCAAGGCTTCCCGAAAGAGACATCCAGATGAGGCACAAGAGTGTTGCGGTACAACGCATAGTATTCTTGGGGAAGGCCGTCTGGTCCCGGAGTCTTACCCGATGATGTGAGGGAAATTGCTTCCTCGATTTCTTTCCTGGATATGGGGCGGTCCAGGTCATTCTGGGCAGCCGCCCCCAACCGAGGGAGACGCACGTTACCTCTTTCAAGGAGAACGTGAAGCGGTAGGTCGGGGGTTTGTGTTGCGTACAAACGCCGATAATAAACAGCAAACGTGCGGGCCATCGCTAATGGGGCACTGTGCATCGCGCCCTGATCGTCTACCACCTCTGGAATTATACGGTTCGCCCTGGGGTAAGTGGCCAACCTATGCAAAATCGTACCGTTTTTGTCTCCCCAACCATATACTCTTGCCACCGACGACCTCCATAGGAGCTTGGCCGCGTCCAGGGATAACTGCCTAATCTCGGCCCGGAGGTGAGCGAGTTGCCGGCCCCGGGCGGCGTCCTCGGACCGGGAGAGTGATTGCTCCAAGCGAAGCGCCTGCGCCTCCCTCAGAGTAATGTCACGTAGCTGCGCCTGTCTTTGCTTCTTAAGCTGCCCCTTCGCGATGCCTCATATGGTCGCCTTCCCCCCCTCCCACAGGGTGCCCGGGGAGGACACTGACCCCACATTGGTAAGAAAGTATTGTTCGAGCTCTTCCCCTACCACCTTCTTGAAATCTTTGTCTTGGAGGAACCATGCGTTCATCCTCCATGTTTGGCGGGCGGAGGGAGGGGTGGCACCTGTACTAAGGAGCACTGGAGAGTGGTCTGAGATCCCTCTAGGGACGATGCGAGTGTCAACAATTACCGAGCAGTCAGTGGCGGGGACGAAGATTGCATCTATGCGCGCCTGTGTGTGGTGGGCTGCGGAAGTATGCATGAAGTGGCTGGTGCGCGGGTGCCACATGCGCCACACATCGCAGAGGCCTAGTGACTCAGACCAGGTCCTTAGCGGTTTCGCTTGCGCCGTGCGGGAGGCAGAAGGAGGGCCCGTAGTATCTAAGGCCGGGGAGGAGACTGCAATGAAGTCGCCACCAATGACGGTGGTGCCTAGAGGGAAAGTAGACAGCAGAGCCGCGGTCTGTGCAAGTGTGGGAGCGAGCATCGAGGGGGAGAGTACATGGACATGAGATTGAGGGGGAGCCAGCCAAGGAGCCACAAACTGCCACAAAGGTACCCTGGGGGTCGTGGGTCACCTGGGAAAGGACGAAGGGCAGATTACATTTCATAAGGATGGCCACCCCACGGGAGCCTCTGGAGAAGCCGGAGTGCCATACTCTGTCGTACCAGTAACGAGCAAGAAAGGGGCAGCGATTGCCCAGGAGGTGTGTTTCTTGGAGCAGGAGGATGTCTATGTAAAGGCGTTGCGCGTAGCGCAGGACTGCCGTGCGCTTATGCCGGTCCAGAAGACCATTAACATTCCATGACAGGACATAAAGAGATGTCCCGAAGGTGGTGTCCTCGATCATGGCGGGCGATTCCTGGGTCTAAGACCTGTCATCCCGTAGGGCTGTGTGGAAGCGTGTGGGAGCCCACAGGTATACGAGTGGTTGCATGCGTTGTGAACAAGTGTAACCCGTGGAGAAGATGCAGATGTCGAGCCGTGGAAGCTGAAACAACAAAACAAAAAGAACAACCTCCTAAGAAAGAAACAATCCCAAACCTCCCCCACCCTACACTTCGGAAACGGAAGCATCTGTCGACCCCCATTGAACGGTACCAAACTAGAACGCTCGGGTTGGTTGCGTGGAGGACCCCTCCAGAAGAACGGATTAACAGTGAATCGGCAATAAAACAATGTAAGTGAACATAGAAGTCTACTAGTGTCCGAGGACCCCACCGGTGAGGCGCCCCAATGCGGTGGCCGGCATGCAGCAAACCTGACCTTGTAGGCTGTTAAAGAGTAGGAGTGCGAGAAAGGTCCGAGTCCATCTTGGGCGAGCCCGTCCGGGCCAGCGATGAGGATGAGCCTGGTAAGATCTCGGTGGATCGGTGCCTGGTGCGGGGGAGAGCCTGACCGACTGGAGGAGTCCTGAAGACCGGGGGCCGCCACGCTCGAGGATCTGAGTGCAGCTGCCTGTGGTCGGCGCCCCTACGAGACCTCGTGTGACGCCGGCGTTGACGTCCCGGCGACCCCGGCCCCCCAGGCTGGGAGCCCGCCCGGATGAAGGGTCACGCCGGGGCCGGAGGGGGCATTCCTCCATCAGCCATGTCCATGCCGCCTGGGGCGAGTCGAAGAATTGCGTTTTGCCCTGGAAAATGACCCGAAGGCGGGCAGGGAATTGGAGCTGGTACTGGAGGCCCAGGACGTGCAGCTTTTTCTTAACGTCCGTGTATGAACGCCGGAGATCTTGGACTTCCCTGGTGTAGTCCGGGGAATATCATGATGACATGATTTTGGAACTTGAGGGGACCTGCTGCCCGTGCCGCCCGCAGGATGGCATCACGATCCTTGAAGTTGAGAACTTTTAGGATGATAGGACGAGGCGGGGCTCCGGGAGGAGGCCTGGGTGCCAGGGACCTGTGGGCTCTCTCAACCACGAACCATGACGAAAGGGTGTCTGTAGGCACCCATAACCTAAACCAGCCTTCGACGAAGGTGGCCACCTGATTTGTCTCGACCCCCTCAGGAAATCCCACCAGGCGGAGGTTATTGCGACGTGCACGGTTTTCCGCATCTTCAGCACGCCTATGGAGTTCCCTGGTGTGGGTGCGAAGGTGGGCCACCTGTTCCTTCAGCTGGGAAATGTCGTCCTCGGCCGTAGAGATACGGGATTCAGCTTCCATCAGCCGCACGGTGGCATTGCGGAGGTCTTGTCGGAGGAGGGACACGTCTACCTTGATTTCTCCGATCTTTCCCTCAACGGATGCCTGCGAGGCGCTGATGGCCTGAAGGATGGTGTCTAGATCTCTGTCCTGAGGGGGGGGGTGGGGGGGCAGACCCCCCGTCGCCCTCCCGTCGCCCTCCCGTCACCCTCCCGTCGCCCTCCCGGGGGGTTCCGGCTCAGAGGTGGTAAACCGGTCCATTTTGGTCTGAGTGGGCGCCGGCATAGACTTAGGGCCTTTATCTCTCCCCTTGGCCGTGAGCAAGACCCAATATCTCCCCGATGGCGAGGGCCAGAAATGGGGGAGACCAGTATTCACAGGAAGTCTGTGCGGAGGCCGGGAACACACAGGGGCACCGAATGTCCGTTCACAGTCCCTGGACTACCCAAAGCGCAGGCCGCCGGGGACGCCGTCCATCGGGGAGACGCGGCGCCAGCAGCGCCAACCGCAGGTCCAGGGGGTGTGGGAGGCCGCTAAAGCCTCAGGATCAGAGTGGGCCCAGATCAAGTGAACCAGCCCTTTATCACTAACCGGTCCACGGCACCCCCGGCGTCCCCGCACCGCCAGCACGGCCAACCAGCACCAGGGGGCCACCCCAGGTAGGCAGCCCAGAGGACACCCAAGGCAACGCTCCCCACCGCCACCCGATGTGGTGGCCAAGACCGCCCGTCCCCAAATGCAGAGTTCAGTGCCTCAGACCCTTGACCAGGTCAGTCTCCCCAGCGTCCCGAGCTCGCGGACCCCCGCTCGACAGCAAGGGCGGGTGAGAGCCACAAGCGTTTACCAGGGCCCAGCCAAGGAAGGGTCGGAATCTCCTGGACTCGCGCTCAGAGAGCGCCCTCCGCCACCCGGAGAGATGGCCAAACTCACACACTGCTGGATCGGCCCCACCAATGCCTTAAGCCACAATCCGGGCCCCTCGAGCCTCCGTATTGCTAGGCTGGTGAAGGGAAAACCCTCAGTTCAGTCTGGGATCCGGATGGAAGGGGGGGCACGCGTAGCTCTTCTCGTGCAGCTCTTCTCGTGCAGCCGATCCCCCGCCCCGGGCACCGGAGGGAGAGGAGGCACCCAATGAACCGGCTAGAGGCCCGTCTGATCGGGAGAATGGCCCGGCCCAGCGCCACTGTCACCACTGGCCCCGCCGCAGGCCTGACCGCCCCAGGCACCTTGGGTCAGCCAGGAAGGGATCCATCAGGGCGCCAGAGCACGCCTGTCCACAGCCTGCCCCGCCGCGGGCGGGACACACGGAGCGTCCCGCAGGTCCAGGCCCAGCAGGGGGAAAATGGGGGGGGCGGCGAATATTCCACACCCGCTCGCTCCGCTGCCCGATCCGACAGCCGATCCCCCCCACTCACCGGTAGGTTCAGTGAAGATGTGCGAGTTCAAGGCCGGTCCGGCCCCGCAGCCCACAGGCACCCTCCGTCGCCACTACAGCCGCACCTCAGGCGCCAGCCGGCATGCTAGCCGATCCAACAACGGAGCCCTCCGAGTGCAGAGCCACGCACAGGATGGGGGCCGTAGGTACAGCTTGGGTCGCTCCAGACGCCGCCAGTCACGCGGCCACCCTCCTCACCACCACTCAAGCGGCGCCCAGGCCCCGCCGGCAGGGGGCCGCCCACGCAGAGACGGGCAGGCCGCAACGGGCCGCAGACGCCAGACGGCCTCAAAAGGCCCGCGCCGGCACCGGAGACACCGCGGGGCAGCGCCACCGGCTGAGGGACACACAGCGACCAGGTAGGAGTCCCGGATGGGAGCCGATGTCTGCTGGATTCGAGGCGGATGACGGAGGGGTCCGGAGCACTCTTAGAGTGCGACCGCCATCTTGACGCCTCAGGCCACACCTCCAGCTCACCAATATTACTGCAAATAATCTCTGTGACGCCCTCCCATTTCTTATATGTTAGGCCTTGTTTTGATCTAAAAGAAACTTTTTTATGTATATTGCATGAAACATAAACACAACATTTCTCTGCAAAATGGCTGTACTAGACTCACACATCAGGTACATAAAAAATAAATTAAAGGAAAACAGTATTTAAAACAATCTGTTTAAGAAATATTCAAGGTCATTAGGGCAAAACTCTGGAGAACGGAGTTGACACAGTCAGGGGGCCCCCTGAAAGGCTGGGGCCCTGGGCCAGAGCCCACTTTGCCCATGCATTAAAACGTCTCTGTTGCTGGGCATTGAGGGTCAAGTCAATGAGATCTGTGGTTGAGGTTGGTTGATTTACCACCAAAGAGAGGACATCTTTCGGATCTTCTCTAAGACCTTGATATAAGAGCGCTGCTACTGTCTAATCAAACCGTGTGGCTTAGGCTAACAACAGACACAAATGATTAATATATAATAAAACAGGTCTCCATTTCCCTGTCTTAAATTAACAAGCATGAGCAGTTTGTAAGCTCTGCTTCTGTCTGAATATGTCCTTGAGTTGGGGGTCATGAACTGCTTATAATTAGAAAGCCAAGACCTTGTTAACATTCAAAGCCTTTTGATTGGTGAGATGTGACAAAATTAATGCTACCTTAGCAGTATCATTGGCAAAGTGCTGGGATCGTAACAAAAAATGTAAATGAGACTGAGGCAAGAACTACTGAAAGTGTGGGGAATTCTTAAATATTTTTCTGTCCGTCTAGTGAAGCAAAGGATGTTTCCACAACTGTTGTGAATGTTAAATTTAGCAGAGTAAAAGATGTTACCGCTACTGTTGTGAATGTTAAATTACTTTCCCCACCACTGTTGCTAACAACTCTAATAACTGGAGATGAGCCAGTTGCAAGACTGGAGCTGCCGAAGGTTTGAGTCTCCGACTTATGGCCACACAATCTGCCTGAATCTGAGAAATAGCTTGTTTCATTTCCAGGCATTGACTCTCAGCTTGAGTCATCTCCAGGAGTGGATTCTCAGTGGGATCCCTGTTGATGTTTCATGGCCTGACAAGCTTTGCTGAGGATGTGGATCCTCTGAGAGTCCCAGTTGTCCCTGAATCTCTGGAAATATTGATAGCTCAACTAATCTCAAGAGAAAGAAGGGGAAAATGGGGACTGGAGAGAGAAGATACAGGAGCGATGGGATGGAATAATGTCTGCTTCGGGATTAATGTGCTAGTTTGTACTCTTGTGTTTTAAAGAACTAAAGTTGAAGGAAAATGACGAGATCCGTCAAGTACAAGGATACTGACACTGATCCCATGATACCTGGAGTTCACAGGTTAAAACACAGCAGTAGGATGGAGTCAGAAATGATAAACAAACATACAGTAAGACAAACAGATGACCTAGGCAAAGGTACCTTGGGTCCAATCCAAGATGAAAGTGTTCACTCCAAGATTATAGTCTCTCCAGTGGGAATCACAAGAACTACCCAATCCAAGATGTTAGTACCCGTTTTTGGCTTATAAAACGCAGCTCTTGGAAAGGGTGGATACACCACAATGCATTTCTTTATCTGATTTTCTGTTGCACTAAGTGCCCCTTGCTATTCATTTTTGTTCCTGATTCTTCTCAGCAGATATGGATAATTGTTTTTGAATTTTCCTTTTTCTGTTGCCTTGTGTAGCAATTACTTTTTATTTATTTTCCTCTAAACAGTTTTGGATTAAATTAATTGTGAATCATTTGACTCTAGACTGATTACCCTGCTTGGTTCTTTTCCCATCTCCTTATGTCAGGAAAAGTTTGGTGCCTTGCTGCTTATCACCTGCACTGTCTATATCATCAAGCAAGCTCCACACTGATTGTCAAAGTAGGGGTTTCTCTTGTGGGTTTTTCCTTCTTGTTGTGACCGCTAAAACAGACACCAGCCACTTTTCATGTATATTTTGTCAGCAGAGGGTGCCACTGTGGCTACTGGGAGGAATCACCATCTCAAAGTGCATTCAGCAGACCTACAGCATGAGCACTCCTTGACAGATTGTGACTCCCATGAGTCTGCAGGTTCTGTAGTACTACGGATCTTGCCATGGACCTGGTGCATGGATTACAATTATGTTTAGAGAATTTCGATTTTAAACAGTCCTAAGTGTCTTAAGTTTCCCACACTTTTCTTAGGTTCCAGTTAATTTACAAAAATGTTTCTGTCAATGCATTTTGCTATTCACCCTGACAGCTTAACGAAGATCAAGCTAATGTGGGTTATTTGATTAGTTGCCTTTCTGTTGGTACTTTGGCTTGGGCAACTCTGTTGATGACAAACTCTGCTGCTGCCTGCAGTTTTGAAAGTCTTTTTGGCAGCATTTTAGGAAGATGTTTACATGATCTGACTCTGAGTATTCTTTTGAAGAGGCTTTGTGTGACATTTAGCAAAGAACAATAGATATTTTGACTGATGTGACCGGCTTTCGCTAGTTAGCTTCTGAAACTACCTTGGCTGAGAGATCTCAGATGGCTCGTTTTTAATAGGAGCTAAAGGGAAAATTATTTTGATCTCAGTGTCCTATTTCATTCCCAGAACTTATTGATTAACTTATTGAATGATTTAAAATTTTATAGCGTATACAAATACCTAAAAGGTGTCCTGACGCTAAACACAGCTCAACACTATGGAGAGTCAAATAAGGAGAGGTGGCCAGTAGCTTGAAAAGAGGCAAGTCTTCATGAGTTTGAATGTCATTAAATGATCAGAAGTTCTTAAATAGGGAGGGAGCTGATTCTAATGGTCAGTGGCTAAAACGGAGAAGGCTCACACTCCCTACCGAACATGCAAATACAGCGTAGCATTTTCAAACAGGATAATGCAGAGGCAGTAGGCGGGGCACCCAGCTCCAACCTTGCAGCAATATTCTGAATTTGTTGAAGTCTTGAGAGTAAACAAAGGGGTGAACCAAGAAGCAATGCATTGCAGTACTCCAAGCAACTGAAGAACAATGCCTAGATCACTAAGGGGTGTGACTCAGGAGTTAAAAAAAAGAATCTTGTGTAAGATTTGTACCTGATACAAGCAAGAAGAAGACAGTGTGTTAATCTGGAAAGGTCGCGGTTGAAGAAAACTCTCAGATTACTGACCACCGAAGCAGGCTTGGAAGGGCTTAGCTGGACAGGGGAAAGACAGACCTGAAGACTTTGAAGTCTGTTCCTGCTTGAGAGGGTCTCATTTTGTCAGTATTCCATTTAAGGCAACCCTTCCACATCCAGTCAATGACAGCAAGCATACAATCAAGGGAGACAGTATTGTCATTCTACACCCAGTCATCAAAAGAGACAGGAATTTGTGTATCATAAGCATAGCTCATCAGTCATAGATCAGCCAAATAGATCAGTTTAATGAGAGGGTAAACATACAAATTAAAAAAGGGTTGGGCTAAGGGGGGACCTTGAGGAACACCATGAGGCGATATCCTTGAAATCAGATTGATCAGGAGAGAGATAAACTACTTAGGAATGGTTGGGCAGGTAGGACCTAATCCAGTCCAAAACAGTGGGTAATGCCAGCTTCTAAAGAATGATTAATAAGAATATCTTGGGCACCCTATCCAAAGTGCTAGACAAATCTAATAAAACCAGAGCAGAAGAATAGCCTTGGTCTGCCAGCATGCAAAATTGATCAAGTATCAAAACCAGTGTGGCCTCAGTGATATGAAAAACCTGATTTTGGGCAATGTTCAATCTGGAATTAGATTCCAAAAGAGAAGATATCCGCTTGCTCACTGGCCTTTTCAGAATCTTGATGGGGACAGGTACCAGTGAGATGGGGAAAACATTGCTTCACCCTCAGCAGGTTTCTTAAGTAATGGTAGTACTGAAACCTTCTACCAAGTTTGAGGAACCAAAGAAGGGGCTAGGGATTTGTTGCAGATGTCCTGCAGCATGCTGGCCTCATGACATGTGCCCAGCCTTAGAATCGTAGGTGGACAAGGATCAAAATGGGGATTAAGATTAAATAGTGGCCAGACGATCCCCAATAAAGTCAATCGATAGAGGTCCAAAAACAGTGATTTATCACTTTGGTTGAACATCGATTACAAGAAAGAGTTAATCAACTTTCCCAAATGAAACTCCAGATTGACTCATTGTCTCATGAAGACCCCTATGCAAGTAGGAACGAGACCGCTGTCTGAGAGCAAAACAAAGTGTTGGTATAACTATGGGTTGTGCTTATATTGAGGCGATGCAGGACATCTTGTACTGGCCTGCTCCAAAAGGCTTGTCACTGTCAGACGAAATGGGAGATATTACTTCTAAGGTTATAGTGGTCACTTTGTCTTCTGTGCCATGGCAGTACAATGTTTTTTCTACAGTCTACTGTAATCCTGAAGCCAGAATACCTCTACCCTTGTGGAAGTATGATTGCGCTATTCTGACTTAACCTGGGGCTATTGTCCCTTCTGAGCATACTTACTTGCAAACTGAGAAGGAGGAAGTCTTAAAAGATTATTAACAAGGGCATCTGCAGTATGGTTTGATTGTGCCATCTTAACAACCAGCTGGGGCACCTTTGTTTTTGTACTAAAGAAAGAGCAAGATTTAGCACCTTCCTTTGACTTTAGAGAATAAAATAAGATAGCAGTTAAGGATAGATATCCTTTCCCCCTTAATAAAGATATTTAAACCTCTGTTCATACAACTTACATTTTTACTAAACTGGATTTGCAAGGAGTGTATCATCTGCTGCGCTTTTAGGAAGGTGATGAGTGAAAGGTGACTTTCCGCGCCACGTTTGGGCATTATGTGATGCTGGTTAGATTGTGCAACGCTCCTGCTTTTTTTCAGTCGTTTGTTTTCACAAAAGTATCCCAAATCCTGAATCAATTTGTTCTTTTGTACTAGGGTGATAATTTGGTATACTCTAAGACTCTCACAGAACTTCAAGAGCATGTGAGTATGGTACTGTGCAGGGTTCAGCAACAGTCAAATGTGAGTTTGAAAAGGAGGACTCGCATGTCTAAGGATCCTAAGAAAGTATCTGCTATTCTGAATTGGCCATCTCCTAAAAGCATAGAAGAAATTAAAGGTTTCCTTAAATTCACAAATGTTTATCAATAGTTTATCAAAAGCTTTGCAGAGATCATTGGTTATATTATTCAAATTATTTAAAAGTCAAACTTGAAAAAATGGTCTTTGGAACAATCTGACTGAAAGAGAATTACATTAATTACACCAGAAGTTTGCACAAGCTCTTATCCTGCATCAAGATACAAGAAAGACATTAATTGTGAAGACAGGCTTTAGAATGAGCAGTGTTACTTCAGAAAGAGGAAGATGATAGGAAGAAACACCCATTATACCAATCCTATGTCTTGTCAGAATCTGAATTAAATTATTCAGTCCTTGAGGGAGAACCCCTGGTTATGAAGATGACATGTACTGTCAGGAGACATCTTTGAGGGGTTCTAAAAAAATCTTTTGGGATTCGTACTGACCATCGAAATTTGCAATGTTCAGGACAATTCCAATGCCCAAACATCAAGCACGAGCTGCATTTTTCTTTCCACAGAATGATTTTGTTATCACTTACATTCAGAGACGTTTTAATGCATGGGCAAAGTGGGCTCTGGCCCAGGGCCCCAGCCTTTCAGGGGGCCCCCTGACTGTGTCAACTCCGTTCTCCAGAGTTTTGCCCTAATGACCTTGAATATTTCTTAAACAGATTGTTTTAAATACTGTTTTCCTTTAATTTATTTTTTATGTACCTGATGTGTGAGTCTAGTACAGCCATTTTGCAGAGAAATGTTGTGTTTATGTTTCATGCAATATACATAAAAAAGTTTCTTTTAGATCAAAACAAGGCCTAACATATAAGAAATGGGAGGGCGTCACAGAGATTATTTGCAGTAATATTGGTGAGCTGGAGGTGTGGCCTGAGGCGTCAAGATGGCGGTCGCACTCTAAGAGTGCTCCGGACCCCTCCGTCATCCGCCTCGAATCCAGCAGACATCGGCTCCCATCCGGGACTCCTACCTGGTCGCTGTGTGTCCCTCAGCCGGTGGCGCTGCCCCGCGGTGTCTCCGGTGCCGGCGCGGGCCTTTTGAGGCCGTCTGGCGTCTGCGGCCCGTTGCGGCCTGCCCGTCTCTGCGTGGGCGGCCCCCTGCCGGCGGGGCCTGGGCGCCGCTTGAGTGGTGGTGAGGAGGGTGGCCGCGTGACTGGCGGCGTCTGGAGCGACCCAAGCTGTACCTACGGCCCCCATCCTGTGCGTGGCTCTGCACTCGGAGGGCTCCGTTGTTGGATCGGCTAGCATGCCGGCTGGCGCCTGAGGTGCGGCTGTAGTGGCGACGGAGGGTGCCTGTGGGCTGCGGGGCCGGACCGGCCTTGAACTCGCACATCTTCACTGAACCTACCGGTGAGTGGGGGGGATCGGCTGTCGGATCGGGCAGCGGAGCGAGCGGGTGTGGAATATTCGCCGCCCCCCCCTTTTTCCCCCTGCTGGGCCTGGACCTGCGGGACGCTCCGTGTGTCCCGCCCGCGGCGGGGCAGGCTGTGGACAGGCGTGCTCTGGCGCCCTGATGGATCCCTTCCTGGCTGACCCAAGGTGCCTGGGGCGGCCAGGCCTGCGGCGGGGCCAGTGGTGACAGTGGCGCTGGGCCGGGCCATTCTCCCGATCAGACGGGCCTCTAGCCGGTTCATTGGGTGCCTCCTCTCCCTCCGGTGCCCGGGGCGGGGGATCGGCTGCACGAGAAGAGCTGCACGAGAAGAGCTACGCGTGCCCCCCTTCCATCCGGATCCCAGACTGAACTGAGGGTTTTCCTTCACCAGCCTAGCAATACGGAGGCTCGAGGGGCCCGGATTGTGGCTTAAGGCATTGGTGGGGCCGATCCAGCAGTGTGTGAGTTTGGCCATCTCTCCGGGTGGCGGAGGGCGCTCTCTGAGCGCGAGTCCAGGAGATTCCGACCCTTCCTTGGCTGGGCCCTGGTAAACGCTTGTGGCTCTCACCCGCCCTTGCTGTCGAGCGGGGGTCCGCGAGCTCGGGACGCTGGGGAGACTGACCTGGTCAAGGGTCTGAGGCACTGAACTCTGCATTTGGGGACGGGCGGTCTTGGCCACCACATCGGGTGGCGGTGGGGAGCGTTGCCTTGGGTGTCCTCTGGGCTGCCTACCTGGGGTGGCCCCCTGGTGCTGGTTGGCCGTGCTGGCGGTGCGGGGACGCCGGGGGTGCCGTGGACCGGTTAGTGATAAAGGGCTGGTTCACTTGATCTGGGCCCACTCTGATCCTGAGGCTTTAGCGGCCTCCCACACCCCCCTGGACCTGCGGTTGGCGCTGCTGGCGCCGCGTCTCCCCGATGGACGGCGTCCCCCGGCGGCCTGCGCTTTGGGTAGTCCAGGGACTGTGAACGGACATTCGGTGCCCCTGTGTGTTCCCGGCCTCCGCACAGACTTCCTGTGAATACTGGTCTCCCCCATTTCTGGCCCTCGCCATCGGGGAGATATTGGGTCTTGCTCACGGCCAAGGGGAGAGATAAAGGCCCTAAGTCTATGCCGGCGCCCACTCAGACCAAAATGGACCGGTTTACCACCTCTGAGCCGGAACCCCCCGGGAGGGCGACGGGAGGGCGACGGGAGGGCGACGGGAGGGCGACGGGAGGGCGACGGGAGGGCGACGGGGGGTCTGCCCCCCCACCCCCCCTCAGGACAGAGATCTAGACACCATCCTTCAGGCCATCAGCGCCTCGCAGGCATCCGTTGAGGGAAAGATCGGAGAAATCAAGGTAGACGTGTCCCTCCTCCGACAAGACCTCCGCAATGCCACCGTGCGGCTGATGGAAGCTGAATCCCGTATCTCTACGGCCGAGGACGACATTTCCCAGCTGAAGGAACAGGTGGCCCACCTTCGCACCCACACCAGGGAACTCCATAGGCGTGCTGAAGATGCGGAAAACCGTGCACGTCGCAATAACCTCCGCCTGGTGGGATTTCCTGAGGGGGTCGAGACAAATCAGGTGGCCACCTTCGTCGAAGGCTGGTTTAGGTTATGGGTGCCTACAGACACCCTTTCGTCATGGTTCGTGGTTGAGAGAGCCCACAGGTCCCTGGCACCCAGGCCTCCTCCCGGAGCCCCGCCTCGTCCTATCATCCTAAAAGTTCTCAACTTCAAGGATCGTGATGCCATCCTGCGGGCGGCACGGGCAGCAGGTCCCCTCAAGTTCCAAAATCATGTCATCATGATATTCCCGGACTACACCAGGGAAGTCCAAGATCTCCGGCGTTCATACACGGACGTTAAGAAAAAGCTGCACGTCCTGGGCCTCCAGTACCAGCTCCAATTCCCTGCCCGCCTTCGGGTCATTTTCCAGGGCAAAACGCAATTCTTCGACTCGCCCCAGGCGGCATGGACATGGCTGATGGAGGAATGCCCCCTCCGGCCCCGGCGTGACCCTTCATCCGGGCGGGCTCCCAGCCTGGGGGGCCGGGGTCGCCGGGACGTCAACGCCGGCGTCACACGAGGTCTCGTAGGGGGCGCCGACCACAGGCAGCTGCACTCAGATCCTCGAGCGTGGCGGCCCCCGGTCTTCAGGACTCCTCCAGTCGGTCAGGCTCTCCCCCCGCACCAGGCACCGATCCACCGAGATCTTACCAGGCTCATCCTCATCGCTGGCCCGGACGGGCTCGCCCAAGATGGACTCGGACCTTTCTCGCACTCCTACTCTTTAACAGCCTACAAGGTCAGGTTTGCTGCATGCCGGCCACCGCATTGGGGCGCCTCACCGGTGGGGTCCTCGGACACTAGTAGACTTCTATGTTCACTTACATTGTTTTATTGCCGATTCACTGTTAATCCGTTCTTCTGGAGGGGTCCTCCACGCAACCAACCCGAGCGTTCTAGTTTGGTACCGTTCAATGGGGGGTCGACAGATGCTTCCGTTTCCGAAGTGTAGGGTGGGGGAGGTTTGGGATTGTTTCTTTCTTAGGAGGTTGTTCTTTTTGTTTTGTTGTTTCAGCTTCCACGGCTCGACATCTGCATCTTCTCCACGGGTTACACTTGTTCACAACGCATGCAACCACTCGTATACCTGTGGGCTCCCACACGCTTCCACACAGCCCTACGGGATGACAGGTCTTAGACCCAGGAATCGCCCGCCATGATCGAGGACACCACCTTCGGGACATCTCTTTATGTCCTGTCATGGAATGTTAATGGTCTTCTGGACCGGCATAAGCGCACGGCAGTCCTGCGCTACGCGCAACGCCTTTACATAGACATCCTCCTGCTCCAAGAAACACACCTCCTGGGCAATCGCTGCCCCTTTCTTGCTCGTTACTGGTACGACAGAGTATGGCACTCCGGCTTCTCCAGAGGCTCCCGTGGGGTGGCCATCCTTATGAAATGTAATCTGCCCTTCGTCCTTTCCCAGGTGACCCACGACCCCCAGGGTACCTTTGTGGCAGTTTGTGGCTCCTTGGCTGGCTCCCCCTCAATCTCATGTCCATGTACTCTCCCCCTCGATGCTCGCTCCCACACTTGCACAGACCGCGGCTCTGCTGTCTACTTTCCCTCTAGGCACCACCGTCATTGGTGGCGACTTCATTGCAGTCTCCTCCCCGGCCTTAGATACTACGGGCCCTCCTTCTGCCTCCCGCACGGCGCAAGCGAAACCGCTAAGGACCTGGTCTGAGTCACTAGGCCTCTGCGATGTGTGGCGCATGTGGCACCCGCGCACCAGCCACTTCATGCATACTTCCGCAGCCCACCACACACAGGCGCGCATAGATGCAATCTTCGTCCCCGCCACTGACTGCTCGGTAATTGTTGACACTCGCATCGTCCCTAGAGGGATCTCAGACCACTCTCCAGTGCTCCTTAGTACAGGTGCCACCCCTCCCTCCGCCCGCCAAACATGGAGGATGAACGCATGGTTCCTCCAAGACAAAGATTTCAAGAAGGTGGTAGGGGAAGAGCTCGAACAATACTTTCTTACCAATGTGGGGTCAGTGTCCTCCCGGGCACCCTGTGGGAGGGGGGAAGGCGACCATATGAGGCATCGCGAAGGGGCAGCTTAAGAAGCAAAGACAGGCGCAGCTACGTGACATTACTCTGAGGGAGGCGCAGGCGCTTCGCTTGGAGCAATCACTCTCCCGGTCCGAGGACGCCGCCCGGGGCCGGCAACTCGCTCACCTCCGGGCCGAGATTAGGCAGTTATCCCTGGACGCGGCCAAGCTCCTATGGAGGTCGTCGGTGGCAAGAGTATATGGTTGGGGAGACAAAACGGTACGATTTTGCATAGGTTGGCCACTTACCCCAGGGCGAACCGTATAATTCCAGAGGTGGTAGACGATCAGGGCGCGATGCACAGTGCCCCATTAGCGATGGCCCGCACGTTTGCTGTTTATTATCGGCGTTTGTACGCAACACAAACCCCCGACCTACCGCTTCACGTTCTCCTTGAAAGAGGTAACGTGCGTCTCCTCGGTTGGGGGCGGCTGCCCAGAATGACCTGGACCGCCCCATATCCAGGAAAGAAATCGAGGAAGCAATTTCCCTCACATCATCGGGTAAGACTCCGGGACCAGACGGCCTTCCCCAAGAATACTATGCGTTGTACCGCAACACTCTTGTGCCTCATCTGGATGTCTCTTTCGGGAAGCCTTGGAAAAAGGCTCCTTTCCAGCCGAAACGGATATTGCCACTATCGTGGTCCTCCCGAAATCCCAGCCTCCCTCCCGTCATTGTGCGGACTATCGTCCCATATCCTTCCTTAATACGGAGATCAAGTTGTACGCCACTATCTTGGCCCAGCGCCTGAAGCCTTATTTGCCCTTGTTGGTCCACCCGGACCAATGCGGCTTTATGCCCAAGCGCGCGACCCGTCACTGCCTTCGGAGGTTGCAGCTGGCTCTGGCTCTGGCTCTGGCTCATCAACACTTACTTACCCCTTATTTAGCTCTTCTCCTTATAGACTTTGAAAAAGCCTTCGACTCGGTGGACTGGGCTTATTTGCAAGATGTATTGGCTGAGATGGGGTTTGGACCCCGGTTCATGGCCCTGGTCCGTGTACTCTATGCACAGCCGCGCGCGAGTCCTGGTCAATGGTGTACTGTCCGAAACCTTTCCCATTGAGAGGGGCACACGGCAGGGATGTCCCCTTTCACCCCTGCTGTTCGCTTTGGCGATGGAACCCTTGGGGTCCCTGGTGCGGGCAGAGGAGCGCATTAGGGGCTGGGAATGGCCGAATACCGAAACTGACAAAATCGCGTTATACGCAGATGATGTCCTGCTCTTTCTGGCTGAACCCGCCTCCTCTGGACCGCATTGCCTCAGGATTTTACAGGCGTTTGGGCAGGCCTCAGGTCTCCGATTGAACCCAGGGAAATCAGTGCTGGTCCCACTCCATTTATCGAGAGACTGTTATGACTGGCAGTCAAACATACCGCTCCGACGCAATTCTTTTAAGTATTTGGGGATATGGGTCACCCTGCTTCCGGAGTTGGGTTGGTCCCTCAATGTCACCCCACTGGTTAAAAAGGCCAAAGAAGACCTCCAAAAATGGACGACGTTACCCCTGAACCCTCTGGGCAGGGTTGCTTTTTTTAAAATGATGATCCTTCCCAGGTTTCTTTATGTCCTTCAAAATACTCCCTTCGGCTTCTCTAGGTCCTGGCTTAGGGAACTGGATAGCTTAGCGACTAAATTTCTATGGGGTGGGGGAAGGGCGCGCCTGGCCCTGGCCACATGCCGGGTTCCCTCCTTTGACGGGGGTATGGAGTTGACGCACTTGTATTTGTATTTTTTAGCAACACGTCTCCTAGTGGTCCATGACTGGTTTAATGGGGGTTGGTCCGACCCGGCCTACCGGCTGGAACTGAGCGAGCTGGGACTGTCCAAAGTCCAGCCCATGATGTATGGGGGGCCTATCCCGTCCCAACTACCGGACGTGACACGGTCTGTGCTGCTGGCCTGGCGAGCATCGTTACGTCACACTGGCTGGTCGTGTAAATTGACTCAATGTACACCCCTGTGGCACGGGGCTTGGCTTCGGGAGGTTAGTGGTCTGCGGGGATTCAAAACTTGGGACCTTATCGGCATCACGCAACTCGGGGACGTTTGGGCCGGAGGCCACATGCTCTCCTTCCAGGATATGCAAACCCACTACTCCCTACACCCCTCCCAATTCTATAAGTATTTACAACTAAGACATGCCCTCCAGGCTCACATCACCGCCGACACCCGGCTCCCGGAATACAGCCCTACTGAGGCTCAGACTCTGTTGGGGGATCTGGGTAGGGGGGCATCTCCCGCATATATCGCACCCTGGTCAACAACACCCCCACCTCACTGGACAAGTTGAGGGATCAATGGGTAGAGTGGGTGGGCCCTTTGGACGAGGTGGACTGGCGAGATGCCCTCATGGCACCCAAGACAATCACCGCCTCCGCCAAACTTAGGCTAATCCAGCTATACTACCTAAATGCTGCCTACCTCACTCCACTGCGCCTCCACTGAGCGGGCTTACGCTCCGACGCGTCATGCTCACGGTGTGGCCAGATCCCGGCAGATTTTTTTCATGTGGTCTGGTCCTGTCCTAAATTGGAAGGTTTTTGGGGGGCCATCGAGGAAGAGCTTACCGAAGTCCTGGGATGGGAGGTTCCCCACGATCCACGGCACTCACTGTTAGGGATCACGGATGGGTTGGACGGGTCCAGAAATGACAAGATATTTTTTAATACAGCCATGATTGTAGCCAAACGCGACATAACGGCGGCATGGAAATGTCCCGATCCACCGGCCTTGGGGAAGTGGCGAAAGGGAGTGGACTGGTGCGCGACCCAAGAAAAGGCTTTGTACGTGGCACGTGGATGCCCAAAGAAATATCGTAGGGTGTGGGGCAAATGGCTGGGCACCGTGGAAGATATTGAGTGATTTGCTAAACCACTTTACCGATGTGTATCTCATGGGGTGTAAAAATGTGGGATGCTTTTGTTCTTACAGATGCAACAGAATTATTGTCCTCCGTGTTTTTGCTGATTGGTTTTTATGTTATGAAATCAATAAACTTGATTATCAAAAAAATATTGGTGAGCAGCTGCTGTGTTACAATATTGAAAACACACATAACTATCCCTGAATATTAGATGTAAGCACATTTAGGGCCTTATTTTATGAGAAGTGATGCATCGTTGTGTGAAAACAGGGATGCGTCACTTCTTAGTGCGCCCTCCTTGTGACATGATGGATGTGTCATATTTACTTTATGACGCATCATGTCGCAGGAGTTACAGATACGTCAGTATTTCTGACGTATCTGTGGGCGCAAAAGTGATGCATTGCTGGGGTGTGTCTGAAAATAGACGCAACTCCAGCAATGTGTCCTTTCACATGGGGCAGGCCCCATGTGAAAGGGCCTGCATCAGTCTTACGCCTAATGTGAGGCAGGTGTAAGATATTGACGCAATGGTGTCCTAGAAGTGGCACACTGAGTTCTCATAGATTTCAATGCGCCACTTCTACGAGGATTTTTGCGGGGTAACACTCCAACCTGCATACATTATACCTGGCGCAGGTATAATGTGGTGCAGGGGTTTACAAAGTGACGCATCTGCCTAGATGCGTCATTTTGTAAATAGGACGCAACATGGCACATTTTTACGATGCCGGTGCGTTACAAAAAGTGACGCACCGGCGGCATAAAAGTGAAGCAAGGCCTCATAAATAAGGCCCTTAGAATTTGGACGAGTGTTCCTTTGCACTGTCAGGGACCTAATGAAATGAAATAGTGTATTTAATAAAGCGCGCAGCTACTCAGACTAGAGTGTCCTGGCGCGTGACAGCGGGAGGAAAACGTGCGTAAAAGACCCATCAGTTATTAAAATGCCAGGTTTTTAAGTTCTTCCTGAAAGAGAGTAGGTCTGTGGTTAGTCTCAGAGACTCAGGGAGTCTATTCCACAATTTTGCGCCTAGAAGGCCGAGGAATCTGCCGCCAGTGCGGGCACGGCATATTTTAGGCACGATGGCCAGGTTGGCTTTGGAAGACCTTAGGGGTCTAGATGTTGTGTAGCAATTAACGCGCTTTAACACGATTTAGGTAGCCGGCTCCTAAGTCGTGGAAAGCTTTAAAGAACATGGTCATCGCTTTGAAGTCGATCCGTTCTTTTATGCGGAGCCAGTGTAGAGACTTAATAGGGGTCATACTAGATCTGGCTTTAGGTCTCAGGATGGCTCTGGCCGCCGCGTTTTGTACCACTTGTAGGCGCTGGATAAGGGATTTGGGAAGACCGAGGTACAAGCTGTTGACATAGTCAAGCTTTGATGTCACCAGAGCCTGCACCACAATCTTTCTGCTCTCAAGCGGTAACAGTGGCAGGAATTTTTTAGCATCTGGAGTATGCCAAAGCAAGCGCCAGTTAGATTTTGGATTTGAAAGCGCATGGAGAGTGTCTTGTCTATGACAATTCCTGAGTTTTTGACTTTCTCCTTTTCCGCGGGCGGCAGATCTTTTGGCCACCAAGAGCTCCAGTCAGGCGTTTCTGGATTACCAAAGAAAACAACTTCAGTTTTGTCAGGATTGCACTTCAGCTGATTGATCTTAAGCCAGTTAAAAACCTTTGTGAGGCAAGACCTAATCATTGCCCCGTCAAAGTCGGTTCCTTTTTCACATGTAAAAATCAGCTGAGTGTCATCAGCATAGGAAACAATTTTGACGCCCTCTTCCTCTACCAGAAATGCAAGGGGGATAGATATATATTAAAAAGGGTAGGGCTGAGAATGGAGCCCTGAGGGACACCTACATTCATGGCCGGAACCGGGGATGAGAAAGGGGGAGCCAGATGTTCTGAGATCTATTTGCCAAGAAGGATGACATCCATGTTAAGGCGGTCCCCCCAGGCCGATGTTAGCAAGTCTCTCCAGGAACCTCTCATGTGGGGCCGTATCGAAGGCCGCCAACAGATCGAGCAGTATCAAAACAGCCTTGCCTCCCTGGTCCAGCTTACCCTTGAGAAATTCAGTCACTTCCAGCAGAGCGGACTCCGTACTGTAGTTAGCCCTAAAACCGGATTGGGACTCATGAAGGAGCTTCCCATCTTCAATGTGTTTTTGGAGGGCCTTGTTTACATGCTTCTCTAATACTTTGGAGAGGGCCGGAAGAAGGGAGATTGGCCTGTAGTGGGCAGGGTCCATCGGTTTGGCGTTAGCCTTTTTATCAGTGGAAGAATCTTAGCATTCTTCCATAATTTCGGCATGTTGCCTAAGGAGAGGGAAGCATTAAAGAGCTGGTTTACCGTGGGGTTTATGGTGGGAGCTAATAGGTTCAGGATATTCGCTGGACATGGATCGGTAGGAGAGCCAGGCTTAATGCTTTGGAGAAGGGTCAGTGACTCTTCAAGCTGAAACTCAGGGAAAGCTAATAAAGATGGAGGATCCAAGAGGTGAAATTTGCTATAAGAACTAAGGTAGAAGTTCAGTTCTTCCTCTGAGATGTTAGTGAAGGCTTGTTGGATCACGGAGATCTTTTTGTGGAAGAATTGAGCTATTTGCTTAGACCATTCTTCCGTGCATGGCCCTTCCTTTGTGCCGGCTTTCGGGCGGTAAAGGATTTAACTATGCTAAAGATTTCCTTACTCTTATTTTGGGCATTTTCTATCTTGGTTTGAAAGAAGTTTTTCTTGGCTGCCTTCACGAGAATGTAATGAGCTTTTAAGGTGTCTTTATACACCTTCCTGTCCTCAGGTAGATAGGATTCACGCCATTTCCGTTCCATTTTTCTACAATTACTTTTGCTAGATCTGAGGGAATCGTTAAACCATGGAGCTGGTGGGGCGACCTCTTTGAGGAGCGGGAAACAACCGGTACCGCTGCACCAATGTTGGTTCGGAGCCATGAATCTATTGAGAGGGCGTCCGAGTCGGGGCAGCCAGACAGCTCCGGTGAGGAACGACCGAGGGCGTCTGCTAACATCGGGATGGATATTTTATGGAACGTCCTGTAATTAGGGACCCTCTGCCCTGCGTTAGACCGAGGGGCTGTGGCAGAGTTGGGAATGACGAATTTTAATAGGAGGTGGTCAGACCAGGTAATGGGAAAAGGTAGGCTTACTGATATGTCAAAGTTGTGAAATATTTGGTCTAGGGTATGGCCCTTCTCATGGGTGGCCGAAGAAATAGATGGAAACATGTTGCAGGCCTGCAGCGTCTCCAACAAGGAAATTGTTTGAGGGTCTTTTCCATTGTCCATATGTATATTGAAATCTCCCAGAATAAGGCAGTTGTTGTATTTTAAGGCCAGGGAGGTGGTGGATGTATTAAGCGTAGTAATAAAATTTCCAACTGAAAACCAGCTATGCTATGATGGGGGGAGATAAGGTACAGCGGAAGCCTAAGGACTCTGTCCCCTCGATGTTTTCCATCGGGATGGGAGAGCAGTCTAGTTTTTTATTGTAAATTATGGCGACACCACCCCCCTTCCCACTCGGTCGGTCCCTCCTAAGGATTTTATAACCCGTAGGGATGGCCGAGGTGATAGTAGGGTTGGAGGCTTCAGACAGCCAGGTCTCAGTGAGAAATAAAAGATCAGGCTGTTCGTCTAAAAGTAGGTCATAAATGTGTGGTTCATGCTTTTGCATAGAGCGACAATTTAAAAGGGTGGCCTTTATGTCCTCTGTTTTCTTGTTGTTTTTACACTTACTGTTGCATGGGAGGATCTTGGGTGCGAGTTTCCTGGGCTGGAGGAGAGATCAGTTGCACTTATTGCATCGAAAGTCTACCTCCAAGCTCGGATCAGCCGCTGTACACTGACATAATGGTAGCCGCCTAACGCTAAGCAGTTTTTCTCTATTGTAATATAAAGAAACTCACCGGAGGGGAACTGGGCAGCATGGCCGGCGTCGGACACCTCCGGGATGCTGACGGGCGCAGATGGGCTTGCCTTTGGCGCGCCACAGGGCCCGCTGCACGCGTCCGTTTGTATTGGGAATATATAGGCTAATGCCTATGATGCAAACTGGATCGCTAATGCAGCTGAGGAAGCGGAAACTGCATGGGCGGAAGTGAGGAGCCCGATAGTAGCTCCAGCCCTCCGCACAATGGGCGTATCAGCCGCGGCAGACCACGACTGGAGGAAAAGCAAGATGCGAATCGGAGCAGCTAAGGAGGTGTAGGCAAGCAGAATCAAGTAAAGTGCAAGTGCGCGTAGGTAGGAGAAATTGTTAAAAAGCACAGAGTAATTCAGCCACACATATACAATTTAAAAGGTATTAAAAACCTAGTAGCAGGGCAGGAAACACTAAATCCTACCTCTGTCAGGTGCGCGCGTCCGTTTACATCGGGAATATATAGGCTAATGCCTATGATGCAAACTGGATCGCTAAGGCAGCTGAAGAAGCGGAAACTGCGTGGGAAACAGGGGCTCAAATTGGATCATAAATTCAAAGCTGTTCTGAACAGGGGCCCCCAAAATATGTTTGGCCCAGGGCCCCCAAAATCCTTAAAATGTCCCTGACTTACATTACAGCTACAAAAATGTGTCCGTGGATAATTTGGCTCACTGGAATGCAGATTATGCACTCACATATGAAAAGTCTGTAATTACTTCATAATAGGCTCTTAGAAAAGTTCAAGTCTTTTTTGGAAAGACACAAGATTGTGCAAGAACACTTGAATCCAAGAGACGATGGACATCTTCATTTGAAGACTCCTTAGAACTGTAAAATAAACAATAGTTCAGTTAAGCTATTCTTATTCCTACTAAGAAATCACAGGTCGAAGTGATGAAAATGTGCCATGACTCTGCTATTTCAGGGGAGTTAAACCTACTTTTGATTTAGTTTTATGATCCTTTTGGTGGCTAACTCTTCTTTCTCATGTCCTTGAATGTGTTCCTGCCTGTCCCATTTGTACTCAACATAAACCTTTGCAGTCTTTGCTATTGACTATCTGCAGCTTTTACCAGTTAGTCCTGAACCACAGCATACAACCTCAATGGATTTTATCGCTGATCTTCCATCTACTAGAAAATATCATGTGGTAATAGTGACAGAAGATGCTTTTACAAAGATAGCACATTTGTTCCCATTCCAAATGGTACCCATCTGAAGAAACGGCCCAATGCTTTCTGGTAGATGTATTTCATGTTCATGGATTAGCTCGTACAGTCATCTATGATAGAAGTAATCGGTTTTTGTCACATTTCTGGAAGGTGATATGCAAAGCATTGTGAATTGAACAAGCGCTATCGTCTGGTTATCCTGCTTATTCTAAAGCACAGATCGAATAAACTATTCATTCTGAAGCAGTTTTTGCAAATTACCCAAGATGATTAGTTTCCTTATTTTACAGTGGCACAGTTACACTTAAAACACACTAAGGTATTGCCGTTCTTTTGCATGCCAGGTTTCCATTCAAACATTTTTCCATCTCCTCCCCAAATGTATCCTTTAATTCCTGCTGCTACAGAACGCTTGAGTCAATTAGGAAAACCGACACATTTTATTTCGGAAAGTTTGTGCCTTTTCAAAATCATGATAAAGAAACATGTTGACAAAGCAAGATCATGTTCATCTTCTTTTGTGTCTTCGGAAGAAGGTTTGGTTTATTCCCGTTTATGCTTTGCCACTATGACTATTTTGAGCCATATTTGATAGTATATCAAGCTAATTTTGTGGTTTCCCAATTGAAGTTACCTAATACTTGGAAGATGCATCCTGTCTTTTATCCCTCTCAACTGAAGCCATATGTGCCTGATTGTTACCATTGATTGCATCTGAACCTCCACCAATCATTGTACAAAGACAAACTGAATATGAGGATCAAGAAATTCCCCACAAATGTTGAGGAAAACTTCATATTCTGATCCAGCTGAAGAATTACCTCCCAACTGAGTGTTCTTGGGAAGATTCTTCCTCGGTTCACAGTATTCACCCATTGTTTTTTCAAAGACATCTGGATAAACCTGATGTTTTTTAAAGGAGGCATATTGTCATGTTCATGCCCAGAGTTAGACAAAGAGCTAGAAATTACTCAAGTTTTTGCAGCTTTTAGAAGAGAACCAGCCTTGGAAGTGCTACTGTTCATCGCATCGCTGTTCTCTGTGGCACTTCCGGAGTGAGGCCTTATCAGGCCTCGACAAATCTACTTGCCCACTCGCTATGGTGAGTCAGATTTTATCAGGGCGATTTATATTTAGGGCCTACTCACCCCTTCTGGTGATCTGACAAACAACAAGTGTTATTTTCACACACAAAGTGAAGGAGCATTAAAGACGCCTTTAAATCTTGTTTTTATCTTTATCTATCACATTTATTCTTTGTTCAGAGACAGAGGTCAAAAGTCAGTTTACATCTACAATTACTTTTCTTTCTCTGACTGCAAAGTTCAAGGGTTTTGTACATGCTTTACAAGAAGTGTGAAATGAATGGCTGCAGGATGTCATGTTTTATTCTAACACATATTTAAATAGCTAAAGAGTGAACTGTACAAACATTTCAAATTAAATTTCAGTAGTTATGAAAGCCCTTGTTTTGTTATTCTGTGTGATGAAAAAAATATTTTAATTGGATGAAAACAAATCAGAACACTTTACTTGGTGGTGTGCAATGTTTGCTGAAACCCAATTTCCACAGATTATTGTTTATATGCTATATAGTTTTATGAGTAAAACTGCATGTTAGTGGGAAAGGTTTTGGCCATTTCAATGGGAAATGTGCTGTCTGTTAACGACAGTGCACTACCACCTCATGCTTTAGTAATATACTTATTAAAGTGAGTTTTTAAAGAAACTGAGAAACATTCCTGCCCCTGCCCTGACGGCAAAGCTATTGGTGAACTAAGAGGCAAGTGAGGGGTCACGTGTACCCTATGTATAGGCTACATTCTTACTATACATGGAGCAAACGTTTAATCTATTAAATCAATCCAAATAGGTTTTTTGTACCGCAGGAATGCTGAACTCACATATTGGAGGGTGCTCTCCTATGTCATAATGAAGAAAAAGTTGGCGCTGCAAAGTAAAATATTTGCCTAGGATGACATAATTAGAACAGTTTATGAGTCAAGTACATTACAGCTAGGTCAAGTAGATTATTCAGGTTACTAGACCTGCAGGTTTAGTAACATATGTATTATATTTCGAGAGCTGCTTATGTTTGTAGGAGTCGCTCTGGCCCCTCCACACCCACACGACCTCAAAGGGGTTCCTCACCTGCAGCAAATGGCTCAGAGCACATACAACTGTGGCACACCTCCAGTTTATCGCCTGGCATGCGGATTGTCTAGCTTGAGCTGCTTCTTCGTGGGATCATGGACACCATGAGTTTCTGTTGGAAGGCAGAGCATGAATATATAAAAAGTCCAACCTAAGATGGTGGACTCTCTTAAGGGAGTCATATGAAGTTCCCAATCCAAAATGTGGCAGAGCCTCTTCCTCTGGGGTCAGTTCCTGTTTGTCACATACAAATAGTAACACTTGGAATGGCTGGAAGCATATCAACACCTATTGTTCCCTGATTTTTCATCATACCCAACACCCTCTTGCTCTACATTTTTGTTCCTGAATTTTCTCAGCAAGTATGTATCCTTCCATGTGAATGTTCCCTTTTATATTGCCTAGTGTAGCTTTTTGTTATTTTATTTTAAGCATTTGTTTGATGATCCTTCTTGTTGATCATCCTACTCTGGACTTATTATGCTGCTTGGCTCTTTTCTCCCTTTTGATATCGGGGAGAGTTTTGGTGCCTTGTCAATTATGCTCATGCAATCTACATAATCGCTCACGGTCTACACAGATTGCCAAAGGGAGTTTTCCCTTTGTGTTTTTTTTCACCTAGCAGTGCCTCACTAAAGGAGACATCTGATACCTTTCACATATATTATTCTTTTTAGGGTGCTACAGGGCACAAGTCCTAAAAAAAGAAGTGGGGGGACTAACCTAGTTAATCAGTATGCAAGTGGCATCACAGTGCGTGACATCACGGTGCGTGTCATCACAAGAAGTGACATCAGATCTTAAGCCCTCACATATATGTTTAGCAGGTGTATCATGAGTACATTTGAGCACATTTCAAGTATACTTGCAAACCCTCCCGATATAGGCAGAAGATTCACACTTTTGTACGCTACACATAAAACAATGTTGCCTTTTGTCAGCGTAAAGCTTCCTCTAGCCATAGTGTTTTAAAAGAAATAGTGACATTTAAATTATTACAACGCCTCCTCAGGGGTAGTAAGCGCTATATAAATGCTATTTATTTTGTGCAAATACTGGGAAAGATCAACACATCTGATGTTCTTACAGTGCATGAATATCTCCTAAACAGAGTCTGAACAAAGTGAAAAGCTGCCTCTCTTAAGTATGTGAGAAGTGCTTACAAGTGTGAGCCTTTGTTTCCTGTGCTTAATTTGTAGAATATTAAGTGCCAGGGCTCTGACCGGGAGGCCACTGCAGCTTGCACCACCCATGGCCTTTGTCATCGCTGCCAAAACAACTATTAATCATCTCTCTCGCATGTAAATGTGACAGAGATGATTATTCCAGGTCCCCAAAGCTAAAGGAATGGCTGGGGAGGCAGGTATTTGCAATTTTAATGTATATTGTATTCCTAAACAACAGTTGTTCTGCTAATCTCTAAATTAGATGAGCAGCACCACCATGTGGTAGGCTGTTCTATGTATGGTGTTGACAATTAGGTGCCGGTGCCAGCTCCACTGGCAGCCCATAAGAAACCGAACCAAATTCAAGGCGCTATGCATCGCATATAAGGCCACCCGTAACACCGGACCTGAGTTTTTGAAAAAAAATCTCTGTGCATACATGCCCAATAGACCCTTGCGCTCATCAGCAGCCAACCTTTTGACGGTCCCTCGAACCAAGAAAGCCTCATGGGACGACAGACGATTCACTGTCGCTACCGCCAAACTGAGGAACACTCTCCCCCTCCACATTAAGTCCAGTCCCACCCTGTTAGCTTTTAGGAAACAGGTAAAAATCTGGCTTTTCAACCAATAGTCACTCGCTCCAGGGCCGTTCCTTCACACAGTCCGCAGCGCCGAGACACCCAAGGGTATTTGCGCGCTTTATAAATTGCTTAAAATAAATCAAATAAAATAAATTAAGTGCCGGTGCTTAGCACCGGAAAGCCCCGGCTCAAATTAAGCACTGTTTGTTTCCCCTCTGCTGCATTTGCTTCTAGGTGTGAGGCTCCTGACTGCTGCCAGCCAGGAGACTCCAACAAAAGGAGGCCTGATCACCACTCAGATTCGGTCTTTGTGATGGGCCCAGCAGGAGTTAGAAATAAGAGAGCCCCACCCCGTCCCCACCTGCACGTTGTTGTGGATCGAAAGCAGATAACAACGTGCAGGCGCTGCTGTAAGGGTCCCGGTGTTTGGAAATTACACCGGGACGAATTCAGCGTCTTTTTCAGTGGGGCCCAACTTCTTGGCAGGGTGGACGGCGTCCACCCTGTGAAAATAGTGAAAATAGTCAGTGAACACCGTCCACCCGCGTATACCCCCGGACTCGTGCCCTGTGGTGCTACCATTTCTACAGGGAAGAGTCACCATTTCCTTGGGAAATCTAAAAGGGCACTTGCCAGACCTACATCACATCCTGTCCTTGACAGATCACAGATCTTCACAGTGGAGCACCAGGCAGGATACAGCATTGAAATCAGATGCAGTTTCCTGACGGTTTTCCCTAATTGATCGCAGGACTGCCCCAATGATGTAGCAAGCCTCCGGGCATTCAGATCTGATGGGGACTATCTGATTGATGGATTGCACCTCAGGGGCCATATCTTAGATCCCATCTGCTCCAACTTTCCTATTCAGGTGGCTGAGCCCTCCCCTGTCCCTTGGTCGGACCACTTTCTTATCTGTTTCTCCTGGGAGGTCACTCAGCCCGCACGGCCGACTCGCTGCCATCGCCCCCCGACATTTGGCAAAATTGATCCCCCTCGCTTTAATAGCTCCTTGGCTGCCTCCAGGCCCTCCCTTCAGCAAGACCTTGAAGTGAGTGTGACTGGGTTCATTAAATGGATATCTGACTCGGTGTCGTCACTTTCATCACCATGCCGGTCTAAGCTTGCGAGGGAATCTCCTTCTAAACCTTGGTTCCTACCTGAGCTCAGAGTCCTGAAACACGAGTGCAAGGTACTGGAGAGGGCATGGCGCTCCAGTTGCTACTGCCCCTCGGCGAAACACACACTTAGAACCAAACAAAAAAGCTACTATGCCGCTATTGTGGCAGCCAAAAGCCGATACTTTACATCGCGTATCGACCAGGCTAACAACAACTCAAAAGAAATTTTTTCTATTGTGCAAAGTTTTATGTCCCCCAGTGCTTTGGCGCGTTCCGTCCCTGTTTCAGAGTCCTGGTGTAATATCCTTGCCAAGTTTTTTCTGGACAAAATTTGCACTATCCAAGCGGCCTTCTCCTCCTGTGCCTTGGTGCCTACGGCTTGTTCATTTGTTTGGCCTTTAGTTGGCCCTACTCATACTCTGTCATCTTTTCTGCCAGCCGATTTGCCCAGTACCCTTAAAAGTCTTAAGGCTCTGAAATCGGGTTCTCCAACTGATCCCTGTGCAGCTAGACTTTTGGCTAGACTTTTGGCCACCGTCGCGGACACTATCAATCCTGAAGTTAATCAGATCATTAACTTGTCTTTGCGGGAGGTCCCGGTGTCCTGGAAGCAGGCTAAAATCCTTCCTCTCCTCAAGAAGCCGTCCTTGGACCCTTTGACTCCCAGAAACTACCGTCCTATCTCTCTTTTGCCGAGTCTGGCTAAGGTTTGTGAAAAGGTGGTTACTAATCAACTTACCGAGTACGTTGAAGCCTCGGGTTTGCTCCACCCGGCTCAATCGGGCTTCCGAGCCTCGTATAGCACGGAATCGGCCTTACTGGAGGTGTCGGAGGCGATCCGTGAGTGTCTGGATGCCGGCGGGAGGGCAGCTCTGGTTATGTTGGACCTCTCTGCGGCATTCGATACGGTGCCCCACACCTTGCTTCTTGAGCGCCTTTCGGAGATTGGTGTTTCCGGGTCAGTCTGGGGTTGGATCAGGTCCTTCTTGGAGGGTCGCTCACAGCAGGTCTGGCTTCCACCTTGTGTCTCTGTTCCCCAACCAGTGGCCACGGGTGTCCCGCAGGGTTCATCCCTTAGTCCCCTTCTTTTTAACATCTATGTCACCCCGTTGGTTTATCTAGCGGAGGCATTAGGGGCTAAGGTGATGGCCTATGCTGATGACACCCAGCTTCTATTCTCTTGGGGATGAGACGATGATTCAGTTCTCTCTGCCCAACACTGTTTGTCTTCTGTCTTTCACTGGCTTGAGCAGGCACAGCTTAAGTGCAATGAGGAGAAATCTGAGATCCTCTTGTACGGCACATTTCCTGCCAATTTCAGAGAGAAGCTGTGGCCCCCAGGTTTCCCCTTTCCCAGTTCTAAGGGAGACTCTGCCAAAAATCTGGGGGTTTGGTTTAGTGAGAACTTGACCTTTTCATCTCAGGTCAAGAAGCTGGCCAGTACCTGTTTTGGCATGCTGAAAACTCTGAGGAAGTTTCTCCCTCTCCTTCCAAAATCGGCAAAGGAAACTGTTGTCCGCGCCCTGATTCTCTCCCGGTTAGATTATGCTAATGCTCTGTATGCTGGCATCCCAGGTTACCTCTTGACCAAATTGCAGGTGATACAAAACTCGGCTGCCAGACTCCTGCTGGGTCTTTCCAGCAGGTGTAGTGTTCGTTCTCATTTGCGATCTCTGCACTGGCTCCCGGTGGAGGCCCGAATAAAATTTAAAATTCTGTTGATTGCCCACAAAGCTCTCCATGGTCTGGGACCCATCTACTTGCAGAAGAGGTTTGCTTTCTACATTCCGGCGAGACAGCTGCGTTCTTCCTCCCAACTTTTGGCGCAGATTCCTCGGTTCAACCGCCAAAGGCTTGGCTGGAGCTCTTGTGCCCGGATAGCGGCGCTGGCTTGGAATGCACTGCCATTGGCTTTGCGCAGCGTCAAAGATTCTGTGATTTTTAAGAAAAAGCTGAAAACCTTTCTCTTCTAGCTCTGCCTTTTTCGACTCAGACTCCTTTTCAGGCTCGCGCCGGGACACTCCTTGGAGTATCTGTGCGCGTTACAAGTTTATTTAACATAACATAACAGAGCAGCATTCTGTAGTCTGGATGAGTACTTAATGTGTACTCTCCTTATGGAGCATAATTAGCTTGAGCCTACTGGGCTGTAGAGCACAGACAGAAGCGGCAGCAATAGAATTATAGTGGAATTACAGGATTTTTTTTCATCTGTCCCTGCCAGAAAGAGTTGCTTACCAACTTCTCCTGCATTTGTAAATTGGTCTGTAAGTTCCCTGCAACTAGACCCTTCACCCATCCATGTGTGAAGTGAATTTAGGCACAGTCTAAATTTTATCCCCACAAGTTCTGTAGATGTTTTACCCCTGCCTTCGCACACATGGCAATCATGCATGAGCTCTGATAGATTTTTCTGTGACATAGATTGTGACTCACAGCAGGGTTCTGTGGTGTGGAAAGGTGCACAATGTACACCCTCCCACCTGAGTGTGACTATCGTCAGCTCACCTCAGGAAGAGGCAATCCAGTGTTTTTTTTAATTGGACTACCAGTTCCATGCAGCTATATCCTTCTCCCATTCATTTGGTATGTATATGATGCATATGTATATTTGTTATTGCTGGGCATACATCATATGTGTGGAGTGCATATGGAACACATGGCTATAGCGACAATGGAATGCATTTTGTGTTTCTGACATCTCAGTTGTACCTAAGAAGGAGGGTTGGAGGTAGGTTTGGAGGGAGCCCCAGACAGCGAATTCAATTACAGGCCTCCTCAGGGACATTTCAAGGATCCTTTTGTAGGAAGCTGGCTCTGTATATACTATACCAAAGTGAGGTATAGTGTGCACAGAGTCCAGTGGAACCCCAACGTAGAGGTAAAGTTAAATAGCACCTCACTCTCTATTTGTGGTAGTGTGGTCGAGCAGTAAGGCAGTATCAGAGGACAGTGTTAAGCATTTGATGTACACAGTCAGCAAATGAATTCACACACTCAAAGACTAAACTTCAGACCAATTGTTTTTGTACAAAAATATTCTTTTAGTTATTTTATTTCCTAGAACCAAGCAAGCCTGGCACAGGTAAGCAATAAAATACTTTACAGTAGTAATGCAGTTTGTAAACAGTTTGAATTGTAATTGTATATGCCCTTTGTTTTGACTTACAGGATGGTTGCAGAGAAATGCAATGCTTTGTAAATACAGTACATAGACTTGAACGGGCTTTTCAGTAAAATACCAGGTAAGTTACTTTTTAGATTACTTTTCTTACTCAGAGTAGTATACCTGGCTACTACTCTGGGACATTTCCTGTAAACAGGTAAGTAAAATCGTTTTGGTTAAATAGTACAATTTGAAAGAATTTCTTTAAGTTTTCAAACTCCACACTTAGAAACTTTTCCAAGAAAAACAGTCAATGTTATCCTACGGAGAGAAATAGTGTTATCGGTTTTAAGGTAAGTATTTGGTAGTGGGAGTTGAGGTTCTGGGGGTAGACTCAGGGGTCCCCCAGGGTCAAGGATGCACTCTAGTAACACCCTCAGCGCTACTAGGGCGGCCGGGTGAAGAGTGCTGAGGCCCAATGTTATCCAATGGGGGATAGGGGGCCTCCGGTTGGTGGCTGCTGACGAGCAGGCCACTTGGTTGTGGGAGCAAAGCTCCTGGACTTTAGCTCAGGGCAAATGGGGAAACAAAGTAGAACCAAAGGTGCACCCTCAGCGGCACTAGGGCGGCCGGGTGCAGGGTGCTGTTTCGACGTCGGGCGCCCTGTTGGTTTTCATGGGGAACCTCCGGTTTGCAAAGGCACTGCAGGCTTGGGGACGAAGGTCTTCTGGGTGCGACAACCACTTCGAGAGGTAAGTTGGGAAGTTAGAGGTTGGTTAGGCACCGTCGGTTTGGGCACCCAAGGCCGTGGGGCGTTGGGTGCAGGGGTGCCTTTTGGGGTCGGATCTTCTTACCAGCTCCTGGTCGCGGTTGGGGGGACCTTCTGGATTTAGGCTGCAGGCGTCGGCTGGAGGCTTGAGGCAGGTCAGGGGTCGCCGGATCTTGGGTCAGGTTCACCGGGGGGACCTCCTCGTGGTGTTTGCCCACTCGAGCTCGGGCCGTGGACGGCGGGTGCAGAGTGGGGCGGACTTACGGTGTCCGGCCGGAGTAAGAGGTTGCAGATTAACAAATCCGGTGTTCACGAGAGACAAAGTATTTGGGGTTGAAGGCAGGCAGGTCCTCTGGGGTTTTCGAGGTTGCTGGCTGCAGGACACACCGGGATTTCGCAGGAGCAGGTTCGAGGTGCAGACAGGCCGGTAGGGCTGGGGCCAAGTCAGTGGGCATCTTCCTCTTGTTAGCTTTGGCACGGCTGTTCAGTCCTTCTTTTTCTTGCAGGTTCTTGTCTGAGGAAGCAAGGTTCAGGGGTGCCCCTAAATACTAGATTTAGGGGCATTATAGGTAGGTAAAAGGCAGGGACCAATGGGTCCCATCCCTGGGGTGGGTACACCCCCTATTATGCCACCCTTCAGTGGGAGGGGGGCATGAGCCTGTCCCTGGTTGGCTGAGTCCCCCCATCTGCAAGATGGCGGGGACTGAGAGTTGTGCTTCACCTCGCCTCCCCCACCTGAGGGGTGGAGTTGGCAGAGGTGGGCACACCTCTCTTCCTCACTTGTTTTTCCCACCGGTTCTCCCGCCCAAAGTGGGGGTCAGAACCAGTGGGGACCAGTTGCTGAAAGCAGCAAGTGGCCTGGGGAAGCTCACAAAGGCGGCAAGCCTTTGAAGCTTCCCCTTCGTGAACCCTGCCCATCCTGGGGGAGGAGGCTTGGCACCTCGCCCCAGGATGTGCATTGTTTCAGGTCCCAGAGAGCAGCAGGCTCTCGACCCAGGGGTCCAGAAACATGTCTGGTGGTGGCAGCTGAAAGCAGCCACTCAGCCTGGACACTAGTGGTGGGTTAGTTTTCAGGGGGCATCTCTAAAATGCCCTCTGTTTGCATTTTTCATTAAATCCCACACTGGCATCAGTGTGGGTTTAATGTGCTGAGAAGTTTGATACCAAACTTCTCAGTTTTCAGTGTAGCCACTATGGTGCTGTGGAGTTCGTAATGACAAACTCCCAGCACCATATACTCTTAATGGCAGCACTGCACTTACAATGTCTAAGAATGGACTTAGACACTGTAGGGCAGTGATACTCAAGTAAAGGCCCGGGGGCGCTTGCGGCCCTCTTGACCTGTACATGCGGCCCCCCGATGAACAGCAGCATAAGCTGCTGGTCAATTGCTGAGCACTAATATTTAGGATTTTTTTTTAAATAAACGGGCAAGCATTTATTAACCTGCAAATAAAAGCTTGCCCGTTTATTGCACATGTTTTTAGACCTCCTTTCACAATCCCTGACCCACCCAGACCCCCTACCGCCACCCTGCTGGCATCAGTGCGGCCCTCGGTCACACTTCAGACCGTACTTTGTGGCCCCTGGGCCAATGTTTGTGAGTACCCATGCTGTAGGGGCACAGGGCTCATCCACCTGTACCCTCACCACTGGTATAGTGCACCCAGCCAGAGGGGCGACTGATCTATGCCAGGGCAGTGGGTTGTAGGCATGGCACACAGGGATGTGTGATATGTAAGTGAATCAAGCGAAGAAATTGCTTGAAAAACTGTGTGCACTACAAGAAATTGTTTTTAACTGATTAAACAATTTAAACAAAACGTTCACAATTTAAGTGATATATGCTCAAATGAACCATCTAGACGAAAACTGTTTGACACAATATTTTCATTGTTTTGTGATACACATAAATTAAATCAAGAAACAACAACAATTTCAGTTGTATTACATAGTACATTCAACATGGTTTTGTACATAATCCATATTCATTGGTTGAAATAAAATAATCTTGAATCACAGGTCAAATGTTTGCTGCCCTATGCATTTCGGGACACATCGTCCCTTCTTCAGGGGCCACTGTGAAGTAAACAAGAAAATATAACTTCAGGTTACCACCATCAAATAAAACACAATAAGTTCATTGCTACCATATTATTAGACACCCCCAGCCGGGAGAATGAGGCAACACGAAAATGAGGATAGAGTACAGGCAACTCCTACCAAGCTGTGTTCATGGAATTAAACCAGTAATTCTCAGCAGAAAGCGAAGTTTCAAAAGTTGCAACCGCCAGTGATGTTAAAGCAGAATAAGTGCTCACGTAAAAGGAGAATAACCCATCACTGAAATAAGTAAACCGTAATTATCTGAAAAAGTGAAAGAATACATGTGCCTGAGGAAATAATCATTAATATAGAGTTCTCGAGGAACAAAATGGGGTGTGATTTGAACGTGGTAGCTACAACTTACTGCCACACATAGACAAGATCCTGTCAAGAGGCACGATGCAGGAACGTGAATAAACCTACAAGGTAACCAGGAAAATATCGGTTATAAGCTTTTAAATGGTGCGTCTCAGCAACGGTGTGATAGTGCACGTGCTACAAGTGCCCAGGAATAATAAAACGGAGATTACCTGGCTGAGTCCGGAAAAGGGGACGGAGCCAGGGGGATAACAAACAAATAAACCGCAAACATAAGTCAAAGGATAGAAAGAACCGTAGGATCAATGAACAGGCAAAGTGTCTGAATGGGAGACAAACGGTTTGAGCCACGTGCTTACCGGAGAAAAACTGTGCTGAAATCCCTTATCGTCCAAATAGTACACCGAAATTGTGGAGAACGCTGAGCCATCTCCCGTTTTTTAAAGTGCAAAAATACCAGCAAATTCCCAGGTCCTATCACCTGATCTTAACTCCGCCCACACGGAGGATGCCTCGGTTGATACGTGTAAACATAGCAGCCATCTTAACGTGGTGGATAGATATATGTAATGCACGCTGTAACGGATACTAATAAATGAACAGGAGGCTAATTCCACGTGAATATCTTCTAGACACATTGAAAAAACAGAAGCGAAGTAATCAAACAGCGCCGAAATCAGTTAACTCTGAAATCTGTCTACACCACTACAATGACAACATCCTTCGTCCGAAATCTAACTCTGCGATGATGTTGCTACCCTGAAATAAACTAGAGAGTCTGCCTCAATGGAGTTTACGACTTTCACATATTTGCAAATTCAATTGTGTAACATAAAAATGTAGAAAGCATGTGACTACTGGTTTTCATATGTAAATGATAGCACCATATGCAGATGCATCGTCACTGTGATCAGAAACATTTAACATGGAAGGTTAAACAAAGTACAATATACAACAAGCATGATGGCATTAATATTACTACTGAACATTTAAACAGCTTAGATAGCCCCGAAGGAAGCTGTTTGAAAGACGGTGGGTCTACCCGGCTGGGTATGTCAATGGTCCACTTACGATTCTAGAACCAGGTTGATCCGAGTAATACCGGCACCTAGTGTCAGAAGAAAGTCTTTTTATCACTATATTGAAGAGACGTCCTTTCTGTTGCAACCCTTTGAACAAAAATATCTTCGAGCAGGCGTCGTAACTCACCCTTACAGACTGAGTGCCGCCTCGATACTCCCGGCAACCTGACCCTTAGTCCACAGGACACCACTTGTGAGTGTTCTAGAATACCCTTCATTATAGGACATTGCTGCATATCATGACAGTATTGTAGTGGCCATTTCTATTGAAGTATCACTTACACTAATATATCGTGTATCCCCCTGGGTGTTTTGTGATCTTGTGGTATCTGGAAAGGTCCTGAGGAAGGTGGTCTAACTACCTTTTATATGCCACCGAAACGCGCGTCGACCTTGGTTGTTCAGATCCTGCTGAACATATCTATCTCACATGTTCGTGGAGACCCTGCAACTCTATGTCTCCCCTTTACCCAGATATATATGCTTGCGTGAATGCTGTATGAGTCAGGATGGCTTTTGTTTGAGTATGTATGAATATTTGTTTGTATGTTCAACTGTCTACATTCGGGGGTTATAAGTTCAACAGTGCACCTTACAATTTCTAGAGTCTTATGTAGTAGTTTTGTATATATTGATGTTTATATATATATATATATATATATATAAAGTTTTTTTTAAAAGGAGAAATAATTATCACAAATGTGTATTTGGTTTTATATAAAACATGAGACAAATTAATAAAATTTTGATACATATGTTTTCAATGATAAAAAAGAAGCTAAATAAACAACCATGTTAAAATCAATTTCATTCTAACATTTTTTCTGGTATGATTATATTGTTTTTTAGCCCATACTGAATTTAATTTCATTTTGATGAAAGAAATATAGGTCGCGAGGGAGCTCTTTATTGAATGTTTTAGTTTTCCCCTCTTCTCCCTGACCTAAAATCATTTTCCTCAGAGGGGGTCCCCCATTTTTGCATGTGAAAGTATGGGATAAATGTGAAAAATAACTACAAGCAAAACGATGTGAACTGTGCTGATATAAAGAGGTAGAAGCAACTGAATTCTGCTTGCTGTGCTTATAGGAAACAACTTAAGTCCAATTTATCATTGAGGCCAAAGGGCATCATGGTATTGAATTTTTTTATCCAAAAGACCTCCTTTTGGGACAGCATTTTGCTAGGGTCAGTACCCTCGTTTGGTTTCATTTTTTCCAAAATTAAAAATCGGACTTGGGTGATATTATGACCATGTTCAATCCAATGAACCACAAGATTGGAGTTTGTATTTTTCGTCCTGATCATGCTCTTTTGCTCTCCAATGCGTATTTTAATTTTCCTTTCAGTTTTCCCTATATAGAGAAGTCCGCAAAGACATTTAATACAATAAATGACATTTGAAGTATTACAGTCAGATGAATGTTTTAAATTTATTTTTTCTCCTGTTCTTCGGTGTGTAATGAAGTTCTGCTGTATTACATTATTGCAGTGAATACAATTACTGCATTTTTTCATCCCTGTGTGTTTAGTATTTCTGCGGTTGTTCTTCTTGGCAAGTAACTCTTTGAAATTTTGGCTTCTAGTATATGCGAACAATGGGCACATGTATTCTTTCACTTTTTCAGATAATTACGGTTTACTTATTTCAGTGATGGGTTATTCTCCTTTTGTGTGAGCACTTATTCTGCTTTAACATCACTGGCGGTTGCAACTTTTGAAACTTCGTTTTCTGCTGAGAATTACTGGTTTAATTCCATGAACACAGCTTGGTAGGAGTTGCCAGTACTCTATCCTCATTTTCGTGTTGCCTCATTCTCCCGGCTGGGCGTGTCTAATCATATGGTAGCAATGAACTTATTGTGTTTTATTTGATGGTGGTAACCTGAAGTTATATTTTCTTGTTTACTTCACAGCGGCCCCTGAAGAAGGGACGATGTGTCCCGAAATGCATAGGGCAGCACACATTTGACCTGTGATTCAAGATTATTGTATTTCAACCAATGAATATTGTATTGTATTGTATTGTAATTGCATTTATATAGCGCTTACTACCCCTGACGAGGCGTCGAAGCGCTTTTTCGGCGAGTAGCACGCTACTCCGGGACCCATAGAGGATTAGTGTTGAATTAGTATAGTGAAACATGCAAGTACATTTTAAGTGGTGGATAGGTTAGTCAGTTATTTGGATTTGGAATGATAGCAGAAGTATAGAGGAGGAAAAAAGGTTTGTATTTATATAGCGCTTGTTACCCCTGATGGGGTGTTGAAGCACGCTACTCTGGAAGCCCATAAAGGATTAGTGGTGAATTAGTATGGTGAAATATGAAAGTAATTTCAGTGGTGGATATTAGTCAGTTATTTGGAGTGAGAAGGATAGCGGAGGGATAAAAAGGGAAGAAAGGTTTGCATTCATATAGCACTTGTTACCCCTGATGGGTGTTGAAGCGCTTTTCTGGCGAGTAGCACGCCACTCCGGAACCCATTAAGGATTAGTGTTGAAAATTAGTATAGTAAAATATGAAGTAATTTGAGTAGTGGATATGTTATTCAGTTATTTGGGTAGAGAAGGGTAGGTGGCGGGATAGAAGAGGGAAAGAGGTTTGTATTTATATAGCGCTTGCTACCCCTGATGGGGTTTTGAAGCGCAAGTAGCACGCTACTCTGGAACCCATAAGTATTAGTGTTGAATTAGTATGGTGAAACATGAAAGTAATTTTAGTGGTGGATATGTTAGTCAGTTATTTGGATTGAGAAGGGTTGGGGAGGGTAGAAAAGGGAAAAGGTTTGCATTTATATAGCGCTTGTAACTCTGATGGGGTGTTGAGACGCTTTATTGGCGAGTAGCACGCTACTCTGGTACCCATAAAGGATTAGTGGTGAATTAGTATAGTTGAATATGGAATTTGAGAATTGAACATGTTAGTCTGTTAATTTTGATTGAAAAGGATAGTGGAGGGATAAAAGAGTGAATGATTTTTTTTGTATTTTTTGTTTTGTTTTTTTAGGTCTTAGCAGTAGGAGGAGGCTTTTGGATGAGTAAAAGGGAGTTTTGGAGGGGAGGAGTCCGAGGGAAGAAATTTGGTTTGTTTTAGGGGATCGGTATAGTAAAGAGGTGTCAGATGATGCAAGGAGGGGTAGAGTAGGAGAGAGTCTAGAAAGGGTTATTTTGGGGATCATAGTAGTGGTATGGGGTTTGGGATAAATGAGATTGTGGATGTAGAGGATATATTGATAAATGTATAGGATGAGAGATAGGGTAGTGCATTGGAAAGAGTAGTAGAGAGAAGTTTGAGATGAGTCAGAAGGTTGGGCTAGAAGATATATTGAGAGAAATATAGGCTGAGAAATAGGGTAGTGCCTTGGAAATGCTAAATTAGAAGAAAGTGATAAATATATAGATCCATAAGTACATTGAAAGTATATAGATACATAAAGGAGGTAAGTATATGTAGATTAAAGATATTGATAGAGGCACAGGATGAGAAATAGGGTAGTGCATTGGATATGCTTTTTCAGGAGAAAAGTAACAGAGACACAGATCCAAGTACATGGAAGGTACATAGATGCACAATGGAAGTAAGTACATGTAGACCAAAGATGATTTTTATTTATTTATTTATTATTATTTTTTTCCCCTCTCAACAACATAATTATTCTACATGTTTATACAAAGCAATACACAAAGATAGGTACATGTCTATAGTGAAAACAAATGCTTATATACAGATGGATATGCTGTAAATTTCTGTTTGCGATTGGTGCTTATGTGGGGAAGAGCCAATTCTTGAGTAGTTTTCTGAAGATAAGGTGGTTGTCGGTGGATCTTATGTTGGGGGGTAAAGAGTTCCATAGTTTGGCTGCTTGAACAGAGAAGGATGTGCCACCCATGGTATTTTTCTTGTATCTTGGGATTTTGAGGCGAGATGCTCCTTTAGAGCGGAGGTTCCTCTGTTGAATGTGTTTGGTAATTTTATTCCTGATGAAGAGCGGTCCCATTCCATGTATTGCTTTGTGGGTGATACAAAGCAGCTTGAACGTGGATCTTCTGGCAACCGGTAACCAATGCATGGCTTTCAAGGCAGGGGAGATGTGGTCTCGCGGTTTGATATGCAAGAGTAGTCTGGCAGCCGAGTTCTGAATCCGTTGTAGTCTTTTCATGGTTGTTAAAGGTGATCCGTGGTAGAGGCTATTGGCGTAATCGAGTTTGGACAGAACAAGGGAGATGGTAGCTTGGACCTTGTGCGGAAATCCCAAATGAGGGAAAATTCGTCGCAGCGTTTTTATAGTGACAAAGCTTGATCTTGCTAGTTTGTCCACTTGGGCATTCATCGACAGCTTGGAGTCCATGGTCATTCCGAGGTTTCTTACTTCCTTCGATACTTTAGGTGGTGATCCCAGTTCATTAGGCCATGCGGCAAGCGGGTTGTAATGTTTACAATCGCCACACGTGAGTATTTCCGTTTTTGAAGTATTCAATTTGAGATGGCTCCAAGTCATCCACTGATCCACGGCTCTGAGACAGCTGAAAATTGGTGATTTTCCAATGTCTTTGGGGCATTCCAGTTGAAGGAGTATATGCGTGTCATCTGCATAGTTATAGCACGTGAGGTGAAATTGATTGATCAGTACTGGTAATGACTTCATGTAAATGTTGAAAAGCATGGGCGAGATGATAGAACCTTGAGGGACCCCTGCTTTTGTGGAGTACGGTTTGGACGAGAAAGGTGGGGTATGGATGACATTAGTTCTGTTTCGAAGGTAGGACGCGATCCAGTCTAGAGCAGTTCCCTCTATGCCGGCTTCATAGAGTCTTTGTTTCAGAGTGTCATGGTCAACCGTGTCAAAGGCAGCCGAGAGGTCCACGAGGAGTAGCGCAGACTCCGTTGCGGTCAACTGTATTTTTCAGGTCATCCCAGATGGCAAGGAGGGCAGATTCAGTGCCTCTTCCCGGATGGAATCCTGTTTGGAAGTCTGAGAGTATGTCATTCTCTTCAATGAATTGTGACATCTGGGCGAACGCTGCTCTTTCTATCAGTTTGCCCAGGAAAGGTCCATTTGTAATGGGTCTGTAGTTGTCAGGGTTCAGCGGGTCCAAGTTTGTTTTCTTCAGTAAAGGGCGTATGTGTGATTTTTTGAGTTCTTCTGGAAATATTCCGGTAGTTAAGGAATCGTTGATGATTCTTCTTACTGGAGTGGCAGCAGAGGTTGTTAAAAGAATTGTCTTGAAAGTTTGTGGTGGACGAGGGGCAAGATGGCCGCTGACCAGTCGTAGTGAGAGGTCGCATTTCACTCCCTCTCCCTGAAGAATGTGAAGAAAGGCGAGGATGCTGACGTCCCCTCTCTGGCTAGAATGAACTTCGTGCTGGGTAAAGGAATGTTCGTGGTTCTGGCACTCATCATACAAAGGGGCCTCTTCATTAGCTGTTGTAGCTCGAAAGATTGCTGAGACACTGAGGTTACCTTATTGTTGGGTCACAGAGCACGCGATCATGGCGCCTAGACTGCCGAAGCATCAGAAGGAGAAGGACGCGGCGTTACCTCCCTCGGGGACCCAGTTGATATGCGGCCAGCCTCGCAGAGCAGGAGCAGGAGTAGCTGCGAAAAAACCAGAGGATGTCGAAGAGATCCTGGGTGGAACTAATGTGATCAGCGGCGGCGGCAGGCTCGCTAGCTCAAGTATTGTTAGTGATGTTAACAAGGATGTTAACAAAGATCCTGGAATGAAAGCAGCAAAGGTTGGGCAAGAAGGGAGCAGCAAAAGCAAAGAGAGCGCCCTACGGCAGCCTACCTTGATGGAGTCTTTCTTAGTAATCGGCCCAGGCTCTTCGAAGGTGCCGATAATTGAGGACGTGGCGAACGCTGTCAGGCTGCAGAATGCAATCCAGAAGGAGCCTGAGCTGACCTGTCAAGACGAGGATACAGACAGGCATGGGGAGCAGAGCAGCGGAAACAACGATGAGCCAGGTAGGCTGCCAGCGCTTGTAGGAGACGCTGGTGAAACTGGATGTGCTAGTGTTAGTCCTGGCAGTACGGGCGCGCTCATTGAAGCCACGCAAAGTATGACTGCTCCTGAGCTGACTGTGGAAAGAAACATGGACAGTAACAGAGAGGGGAAGCACACTAGTAACGCAGGAAAACCGAAAGAGGTAGCACAAGCAATAACCCCTCATATAGAAGGGGCTCTGGAGGTAACAGGCACTAATTTGAAGCACAGGCAGGGAGCTCCTCAATATAAAGCGCTTAATGGATCATTGGAAGGAGATTGTTTCTTCTCCCTGAATGATGAGTCAGACTCTTCTCTCATGTCTGGTGGTATTACTGCAAGTGACACAGACTCGGCAGATGAGTTATCGGCATTAAGAGCGTCAGGTGTCTATAGGTCTGTGCAACATAAGCGTAGATCTAAATCAAGATCTAAATCAAATTTAAGCCCTCCTCGTGCGGAAGCTACAAAAAAGTTATTATGGGATTACTCTGCTACTTCACAACTTTATCAAGAAGAGACCTTAGCAGTTGTACCAGAGGGGGGCGCAACAACAGATAAAACGCCTCAGTCTCCTTCAATGGATTTGCTCTATATTACCCTTAAGCAGATGCAGGCAGAAGCCAGGACAGAAAGCCGCAGAGCAAAACAAGCTACTAAAAAAATACAAGGATCACTCAGAAAAATGAATAAACTTTATGAGGACATGGCAGATAGAGTTACCCAGGTGGAAGAGAGGACTGGGAGATTGGAGGATGACGTCAATAAGTGGCAGGCATTTAAAGAAATGCATGAAAAACGGCGGAGGATGTTCAATGGAAACTCGAGGATTACGAGAACCGACAGAGACGGAACAACATTAGACTCCTGGGAGTAGTTGAAGGGGTTGAAGGGCAGGATGTCAGGACATTTGTTGTCTCTCTTTTACGGGGGGCTTTTCCCGAACTCAGTTCCTGGAAATGGGAAGAGGAAGTGCAGAGAGCACATCGATATCCTTTGACTTTGAAAAAGGGCTATCAGGCATCACAACCTAACAGACCTAGGGCGATCCTTGTTTATGTTGGTAATTTTTTGCTTAGGCAGGAAATAATGGATAAGGCCAGGCCAGAGGCTAAACGAACATTTGAAGGTACAACATTTTTTGCGCGCCCGGACTTCTGCCATGCTACTTTGGAGAGGAGATGGAGGTTAAGGCAGATGATTTCACCTCTCCAGGGGCTAGGTTGTGAGGCATTTTTACTGTACCCAGCTCGTCTGAAAGTAATTGTAAAAGGGCAAGTCAGAATGTTTTTTTCAGAAATTAAGGCTCAATCATTCTTAAATGAATTAAAGGAACAGAAGGGTGGGTAATCGGGGGGCTCGCCTGGGAGTTTTTTTGGCTTTGAAGGGAAAAAAGGGAGAGAGGGTGAGGCGACTTAACTACGGGTAAGCTGTCACACATAGGTCACGGATGACCTAATTGCCTGTAAGGGGGGGGGCTTCAGGGGAGGGCTCTGAGGGAGGGGGTTGGGGGGGTACACAGGGGAGTAGGGGACAGCACAGCACAGCATATTGAGTGTTTTTAGAGACGCAGGGAAGGCAGTATCCGGATGGAAATAAAAGCAGAGGGAGTTTACCAGTCAGATTCAATGAATTTATTTATGAGCTTGCAACATTATTGGTGGGGAAATCTTATCTTAAAGTATTAATGAGTATAAGAATAGCAACAATTAATGTATGCGGATTGAATGATCCGGCTAAAAGACAACGGCTTGCAATAACATTGAGGGCAATGAAATTAGATTTTGTGTGCCTACAAGAGACCCATCTAGAGGGGTCTAGGGGGTTTATAATGGAGCAGATGGGGTTTCATTTACTAGCATATACAAAACAAGGGGCAAGAACCAGGGGGGGTCGCCATACTGGCCAAAAGAAACGACATTATTGTTATAAGGAAGATTGAAGATCAGTGGGGAAGATGGGTGTTGGTACAATGTATGATAAATAATGAAATGGTCACCCTATGCTCTGTATATGGATCTACGGATCTACGGAGGACGATCCCGATATATTTGAATACCTAGATCTAGAAATGACTTCATGGCCCACGCCTATAATTTTGTGCGGAGACCTTAATATAAATGGTATGGGGAGTTTGTGGACCAAAACAGGGGCGCAATATCAGGGTCGGAAAAAAAAAACATTCCGTGCACTAACCGATGTTTGGACACATTTAAAGCCACTTGATTCTGGCAGTACATATTATTCAGCCCCACATAGGGTTTCGGTTAGGCTTGACTATTTCCTAGTAACACATGGCCTAGTGCCAAGATGTCAGATTGAGAAATTACCTCGGATTATCTCAGATCATAATCCTATAATCTTAACACTAGAAATGGCGGGCATTGCTAGGCGTCAACGTGAATGGACCTTTGAGAGAGGATTACTTAAAGATATAGAATATGTCCAACATATGAAGGTTTGGATAACAGACTTTTGGGATATTAATAGGGGCAGTACTTCCTCAGGTATGAGCTGGGATGCCTTTAAGGCAGGTGTCCGTGGGGAAACCCTGAGCTTCAGCCTCTATAGACAAAGACAGGAAGCTTTAAGATCAGAGAAAATGACTAAAGTAGTTTCGGAGGCAGAAGAGGAACTAAACAGTGCTATTGCTATGGGAGGAACTCTGGATCAAGCCCTCCTCAAAGTTGCACTAGAAAAGGCAGATGCAGAGGAGGCTATCGCATCAAAGGCAGCAGTTACGTTTTTAGCAAGAAGGAACAATGCTATGAGTTGAGTGAACGTGTAGGGCGAACTCTGGCGGCTCGTACAAGACAGAGAGAGGCCATAGGGGAAATTAAAGGGATCTTGGATGGCAAGGGTGGGATAGTTAGTGATTCAGAGGGATTCGGGAGGTCTTTAGGCAGTTTTATGATTCCCTATATAACGAAGAACAAGTTAGAGATCCGCTAGAAACCCGAAGGTATTTGGGGGATATTCCTGTATCACCACTTAGTGAGGAAGAGCGAAAGGCTTTAGATGAGCCTTTGGCAGCGGAAGAAGTCGTAACTGCCATGAATAGCCTTCCATCAGGTAAAGCGGCTGGTCCGGACCAAATTCCAATTGAATTCTATAAAACCTTCCAGGAAGTAATAAATTTGGTCGAAACAATCAAACAGGCTCAGACGAGAGTGTCGGTCCCAGATTCTTGGGCAGCGGCTGACATAGTGGTTATTTTAAAAAAGGGGAAACCGTCTGCAGAGCCGGGATCATATAGACCAATTACCCTGATGAACTCGGATGCAAAGATATTCTCTAAAACTATGGCCCTTAGGCTCTGTAAGGTCATTGATAGAATAGTTAGTCCAGTCCAGCATGGCTTTATCCCAGGGAGAGGTACCACGCAGCATGTCCGAAGGGTAGTTACTCTGTTTGAACTTACTGAAGTCTCAGGAGATCCTATGGCGGTCATATTACTGGACGCTGAGAAAGCGTTTGACCGGGTCTCCTGGGACTATCTTTGGCAGACATTTGAAAGGTGCGGTATAGGGGGAGGGTTTTCCCACGCAATACAGGCTTTATATCAGGCACCCACTGCCCGTCTTAGAATTAATGGAGGATACACAGCACCCCTGAAAATTAGGCGAGGGACGCGTCAGGGATGTCCATGCTCCCCTTTGCTATTCGCAATATATATTGACCCGTTTATTCGCAGGCTGGAAATAAATGGCGCGATCTCTCCAATAAGGGTTTACGGAGCAGAATATAAGACTCTGGCGTATGCAGATGACATCGCCCTAGTGACATCATCACCAGGAACTGCTATTCCTATAGTTGAACAAGAGGCTCTGGCTTTCGGGCAGGTGTCAGGGTATGTACTAAATAAGCTTAAAACGCAGATAATTAAGAATGAGGGAGCTGTTTGCAATGATATCCGGGTGGTTGAAGCTGCAACTTACCTTGGGATTAATATCTCGCCAAATTTGGATAATATAGTGGAAAGTAATATTAATCCGATAATATCGAAAGTTAAGAAAGATCTCGACAGAATGCACAATCTTCACCTCTCTCTTGTAGGACGTTGTAACGTGATAAAGATGATAGTATTGCCAAAAATTCTCTACCTTTTCCGGGCAATTCCACTGGAATTCGAGGCAAAATGGTTTACAATATTAGAACAATTGGTAAACAGATTTATATGGGCCCACGGGAAAACTAGGAGGGCTCTCCGTTTTATGGTTTTACCTAGGGCAAAGGGTGGCTGGGCGGTTCCTGATTTTAAATTATATTACAGGGCGGCAGTTTTTCAACACATATGTGGTCTCCTGAGAGGGGATCCAACGGATCCACAGGTTCAAATAGGATCCATAGATATGTATTCTATGCTGATTGGAGGGGAGGCGGAGAACTGTTTTTTGAAATATACTGAATCTTCATACTACAAAAGAACTAGGTTTAAGACTCTGTCTGCGGCTTTTAAGGTTTGGGCATCTTTTCGAATGAAAACTGGATTGGGTAGGCTGAATGCTTACACCCGACTGTCTAGAAACCCAACTCTCCCTATGGAAATATTTGCAGATTCTGTAATGACAGAGTGGGGATGTCGTGGAATTCGGAAAATAGGAGATTTGTTTGGAGCAAATGGTGTTAAGCAGTTTGTGGAAATGCAGTCTATTTTTGGCATTGATAAAAGGAATTTTTATAAGTATTTGCAAATTAGGAGTTTCTTAGGAAATAAGAAAGGGGGTCCAACAGGTTTTGATAAAAATAAACTACTGGATATTATAGAGGGTGGTGAAGATTGCACTATACGCAGATTTTATGCAGAGCTGTTAGTATTAAAAAGTGACGATCTTGAAAAGTATGGAGAGAAGTGGGCAGGTAAATTAGGGATTGATCAAGAGTGTTTCCACCTCTCTTTAGAATTAGGACAAACTACTCTGTGTTCTGCTGGACTCCAAGCCCAGCATTATAAAACAATTTACTCTTTGTATTATACCCCCGCGCAATGGGGGGGCGATGCAGGTACAAGATGCCCACGTTGCGATAGTACAGAGGCTGAAATAATACATGTATTTGCATCTTGTCCCTGTCTACAGGGCCTCCGGAGTGCTATAGAATCCTTTTTAGATAGAACATTGGGGGTTAAGATCGTTTTGACACCATCAATAATATTATTAGGGATAGACAATAACGATAGGCAATCCCCCTTTCAGTTTTTCATATTTATGGCCATGTCAGTTTTACGTATGTGTGTAGCATCGGCATGGCGGGACAAACTACCACCAACTTTCCAACAATGGCTGGCCAGGTTACTCTTTGCTTATAATCTGGAAAAAGGGATTTACGGGAGGAAGGGGAAAAGGGGGAGAAAACTTGGGGAACGGATCTGGGAACCCATTTCGAGGTGGAAAACTGGGTAGTAATGATGATTGAAATGCATGCTTAAGAAACGTATGGTTATGAAATGTTTATTTTTTTTTTCTCTCTCTTTCTTTAGGTCATCAAATGCTTTAGAATGATTCTTTATGATGGGTCATTTCCTGTTGGTGTATTAGTTTTCTTTTCTTTTTCTAAATGGTTATGTTTTTCTATAATTATCATGATCGCTGCTCTGCTGTAAAAAAAAATCGAAAAAATCTTTTAAATAAAAAAAAAAAAAAGATAGTTTGTGGTGGACAGGGGTCAGAAGGGCTGCCGGCAGGCCTGCTTGCTTTGACCAGGTCCATAAATTCATCGTGTGAGATGTGTTGGAAGGAACGGAGAGGCTTGTTTAGAGTATTCTTGTATTGTTGTTTTGTACAAGGGTTAGTGCTGGTGCTTTGTTTCTGTTTTAAGTACGAGTCCAACGTGTCTGCTTTGTCCGTGTAATGATTTGCCAGTTTGTCTGTGAAATCTTGAGTAACAGGATGAGTTCCTTCTAGGCAATTTGGTTTGCGAAATTCATTGAGTATTTTATAGAATTCTTTATTTGCACATTTAGCGTTTTGAATTCTGTCTGAATAGTACCTTTTCTTAGCTTTTTTGATAGCCGACTTGTATAATCTGTTAATTTTTTGTAGGTGAAGTTTGTCTTGTTTGGCGTTTGTTTTGAGCCAGGTATGTTGCAGCTTTCTAATTTGTTGTTTTATGTCTTTTATTTCTATGTTTCTCCAAGGTGCTTTTTTTCTTTTGTTCTGTTGAGTGGTTTTGAGTGGTATCAGGATGTCAAAAGCTTCTTGTAGCCACTCATAGTTTTTTAACAGAATTTATTGTTTCCAGATTTGTACTTGATGTTAGTTGTGTTTCTAAATGTTCCAAATTGAGTTTGTTCCACGGCCGATAGGTGGATGGATGTAAGGTAGTTTTAGGTGAGTCGCTTAGTGTTGTTTTATGTTGGAAAGCAAGCAAGTGGTGGTCTGACCATGTGACTGGAGTTATAGTTTGAAAGGTAACTAGTTCAGTATTAGCAAAAATGACATCTAGGATATGTCCAGCGGTGTGTGTTGGTTTGTGGACAACCTGATGGAGGTTCAGTGCGTCTAGGCCAGTGATTATTGTTTTTGGATGGGTCATATTAGGTTTGTCAAACCAAATGTTGAGGTCACCCAGAACGCATAGGTTGGAGTGTATTGTTATCAGGTTTGAAACTGTGTCTAGAAGTGTGTCTGGGAATGTCGCCTTGCTAGGTGGAGGTCTGTAAAGGAGCAGGAAGTTACAGGAGGAAGACGGTGTAGGATTGCATCTTGTTAGAAGAGCCTCACAATTTTTTATGGAGATGTTGTCAATTTTAGTGATATGTATTGTTTGCCTGAATACAACAGCTAGACCACCTCCTTTTTTGGCTATACGATTTTGGGTGATTGTTTGATAGCCTAGAGGAATGGCTTCATGCAGGACTGGGGCCATATCCTCTCCCAACCATGATTCGGTTATGAATAGTATGTCTGGTTTTGCATCTGTGAGAAGGTCGTAGATGTGATGCTTGTTTTTAGAGAGGGATCGAGCATTTATTAGTAGACAGTTTAGAGAGTAGCTTTTGGTGATAGTGAGACTTTGTTTTGTAGAAGAGTGGTCAGTATTGTGTGGGTTTGTAGCAGGTGTGTTTTTAGAGCTGGCATTAGCTGTATTAGGATAGCAATCGTGTAGCTGTTCTGTATCATCTTCCTCATCCAGCATGCTAAGAAGGCATTTTGATGGGTCTGCGTGTGTATGTGGTGGAGATGGTGTTTGAGAGTGAGTTGGAGTGCTGTGTTGTTTTTGTGGTGTAACATTGTTGTGAAGTAGACATGGGGAAGCGAAGTTGTGAGGTATGGCATGTTGCTTATATTGTTTGCATGTGTTTAATGCGGAAGGTGTATGAGTCAGGGGTGGTGGTGCAGCATGTGGGTCATGTAGTAAGGTTCTAAATTGTCCAATGGATGAGAGGCGGTTAGAAGAGAGTTGCTGTGTTGCTGTATCTGTGTTAGGTGTGGTGGAAGAGAGAAAGCTTGGCATTGGAGTTGGTTCCTTTGTGTTGTTTGAAAGGTGGGTGTATGTTTGTATTTTGTGATGGTAAGTATTATGGGGTGTTGTGCTTTGAAGATCTTGTGCTGGTGTGTGTGATATCTTTTGTTTTTGAGGAGTAGTGAAAAGGGGTGCTGATGTATATGTTTCATGCAATGGATTTGGTTGTATAGTATTGTTTGTGAGAGGAGGTTGTACGGTAGAGGGGGTGGTGATGTGTTTATGAGTAGAGTGTATGATGTGTGTAGGTGGGAATGACGTAGAGGTAAGAGTGTTTGTCTTAGACTGGTTTGTTGCAAGAGTTAAAAAGTGTGGTGGTCTGCAGTGTGTGTGTTGTACGTTAGTGTTATTATGGTAGAAGGGAGAGGAGGGTGTTTGTTGGACAAATGATGGAAGGATGATTATATGTTTGTTAGTGATAAAAGGTGGTATGTTAGGTGTAAGTACAGCAGGGAGCGTGTGTCTGGATGGGATGTAGTTATGTATGGTGTCGATTGGCGTTGTGTTAGTGATGAGTGTATTGGTTAGTGGTATAGGATAGGGTCGTGTACTGTTTGTAGGTGATGGTGCATATGTGTGGTAGTTGGGATAGTAGGGTGTATAGATGTGGTTTGGTTGGGTTAGTAGTGCATGCTGGTACATTAATCTGTGCATAGTGTTGTGCGTGGTGTACATTTGGTGTGAGTGTGTTGCTCTGTTTGTGGATGGTGTGGGCTGGGTGTTGCTTAATGGGATAATGGGCAGTATTTCTGGCCCTGGCCCTGGTCAGTCTCGAACAGGCAACTGCCCTTGTCCTCTCTGCCCTTAACAGGCTCAAACAGGCAACTGCCCTTGTCCTCTCTGCCCTTGGCTGAGACGCCCTAACCCTGGCCTTTTATAGCCCTAGTAATCAGGTGACCCCGTCAGCCAATGGGAACCCTAGCCCTAACACTATCCTATCACAACACTAGCCCTAAAAATCTAGAACCAATAGGAGACCAGGACCTTACAGCCAATCTTAGCCCTAGTCCAAGCACCCAATCAGTTCAAAACCCTGATCTCTATGTCCAATAGAGGCCCTAGCCCTACCAGTAGTCCCAACCCTAGTCCAAGCAACCAATGGCACAGGAAGCCCTAGTCCCTACTTCCAATAGAAAGCCTAACCCTACTCTTAGTCCCACACCTAGTCCAGCAACCAATAACACCAGAAGCCCTAATCGCTACTTCCAATTAAAGGCCTAACCCTAGCCCTAGTTCCACCTTAGTCCCAACAACCAATAACACAGGAAGTCCTAGTCCCTACTTCCAATAGAAATCATAACCCTAGCCCTAGTCCCAACCCTACATTGATTGAATCACAGACCCAGAAACCAATCAGAACCCTCAAATACCCAACCAATGAGGACACTAACCCTTATCCAATAGAAACATCAGATACAACCACCAATCAGTGTATACATGTACCAACCACTAGCAGACTATATAAGGTCCCAGCAACCTCAGACAAGGTTTGCTGGCCAGGGAGTTGGAAGCTGTTTCTCCTGTTCAGAATCTCCTAGGAGACAGACAGGCTCAATCCAGAGAGGGAAAAACTACAGAGTTTGGACTGCAAATCCCACAATTCAACACGTTAAATGGAAGCAATCATGGGCAGGAAAACCACAAGTTTAACACACAAAACAGGTGATAAAATATGCAATCACAGGCAGGTTAAAACTACAATTTTAAACTGTAACAACCACAGGCAAAGACAGTAATCACAGAAAGGGAAAATCTGTTTTTTTTAAACTTGTTGGGGGGGAAGAGACAGCACTAGTCTGCCTCCTTACCACTTCCTGGACTCTGCTCACTGCAATCTGGGGCACAGGTAAGCTGCAACTCACAAGATGGATGAGAATGATTTGGGGTGCACCCAGCAAAGCCTTAAGGGGTCTGGGCAGGTGTGAGGGGAGGGCTCAGAGTTGCCTGGTAGCTGAATAGCCAATCCCCAGTCCTAGGCCTGCTGGCCTGGGGGAGCTGCTTCTCCTGTTCAGAATCTCCTAGGAGACAGACAGGCTCAATCCACACTTTGGACTTCTGCAGGTAAAAGGCCTCACAAACTTGAAATCTAACAATACTGTTTGAATAAAACTTTACTCCCTCTCCTGGCCAAAAAACAAAGTGCACAGTCCCTTCCCTATTAAACACAGTTTAAACAGCTCACAGAAGCACCCTCTGATGTAGAATATCCCTGTTGCTGGGGGGGGGGGGAGGCAGGGGGGGCTGGTTTCACTGGCTTGATAACACAAAATGGTGGCTGGGGGTGCACTGTTGAACATACAGGTCTTAGCACAGAGCAAAGGAGAAATTTGGAGGGAAAACTGAATAGTCACCAGGAGAGAGAGGGAAAAACTACAGAGTTTGGACTGCAAATCCCACAATTCAACACGTTAAATGGAAGCAATCATGGGCAGGAAAACCACAAGTTTAACACACAAAACAGGTGATAAAATATGCAATCACAGGCAGGTTAAAACTACAATTTTAAACTGTAACAACCACAGGCAAAGACAGTAATCACAGAAAGGGAAAATCGTTTTTTTAAAAACTTGTTGGGGGGGAAAGAGACAGCACTAGTCACTAGATTATGTACAAAACCATGTTGAATGTACTATGTAATACAACTGAAATTGTTGTTGTTTCTTGATTTAATTTATGTGTATCACAAAACAATGAAAATATTGTGTCAAAATTTTTTGTCTAGATGGTTCATTTGAGCATATATCACTTAAATTCTGAACGTTTTGTTTAAATTGTTCAATCAGTTAAAAAAAAAATCTTGTAGTGCACACAGTTTTTCAAGCAATTTCTTCGCTTGATTCACTTACATATCACTTATCTATGTGGGACGGGCAGCCCACAAATACTGTGTAGCACACTACATCTCACAAGCTTGAAGAATCTAACGTTAACCTAGCAGAAACTCATCGCTTACTTCAACGGTGTGCACCGTCAACCTTTATCTTCATACAGTTACACATAACTGCCTTCTTGTAACGGTTGCACCCGACTCCCTTTAAACATGGCTTCATTTGAAAGCATTGCGAGTACAACAGAAAACAGTGCAGAAACCAAAGTATATACTTCTGAAGAAGCCACTGAAATTTATGCACTGATCAAAACTACCAAAACATTCGACACCCGCGAAGGGTCTATCACCCAGCAATTAAAACACCTAGAATTTATATCCCGTAGAGAATTGAATCAAAGACTCCATGCATCAACATTAATCCAATACCATAAACATAAAAGAATACCACGAGGTTTGCGATTAGCAATTAAACCCATGCTGTTTCGCTTTCAGTTCAATAAACCATTTATGGACAAATGGTATGCAGTGTTGAATAAGTGCTCATTGGATCTAATTTTACTCATAGTGGAAGAACTATCAAAAACGATCAGGGAACTAGAAGAACAGATTCATAACGTGCAACTGGAATTATCCAACCGCAGGGAAACAGAAGATTGGTCTAAGACTTTGGAACAGATAAACATCAAACTTGAAAACTATGGGAAAGAACTCCAGGAACGGAAACTCAGAAAATTCAAGAGGGATACAATTGATTACCGTCTTAATGAAGTATATACATGGGCTGACATGTATTCTCAACGGAAACCTAACAAGAATCCTCACACTTCATCTGAGGAGAGCATTGTCTCAGACCGTGAGATATTACCATCGAGGACTCCCCTGAACATTGAAGCATCAAGAGGCGATACTGCCGCCAGCAGTCAAACAAATGTGGAGAACATCGACATACGTGCAACAAGTTCCACCGAGTCTTTTTTATCCAAGGGCCAACACTTGACACAACCACCAGATCCAACGCCAGCAAAACCCACCGGAGGCGCCTCAAAATTCGCAGAGGAAAAGGGAAAAGCCAAAGAAAAGAGTCGACAAAATTTACGGAGTCAGAAAACATTCTCATAAACATTTCTTCACAAGTACTCACACCTAAACAAATACAAATTTTGAATAAAGGTACAACATTTGTACCTACATACAACACCAATATGCATGAAACAGAGTTGGCTCTGTATCGATTCATGCGTTCTATGCGATTACGGCATTTTTTTGACAATGTTCTGATTGATCCTGTTGCTAAAGAAGATCTAGAATTTAAACCTAAAAGCACGTTCACAGCACCGGTGTCCCATAAAATGCTTGATTCATTTGAATTATTGGTCAAACATGATTTGAGCAAATTGGAATTTCAACAACACAGAGGTTGCAACTTGTCTAAATCTGAAAGAATCACTTTGAAGCAACTAACTAACAACGAAAACCTAGTGTTCCAGCAAGCTGACAAAGGCGGTGCCCTTGTAGTCATGGACCACACATATTACAACAGGAAGGTACAAGAACATTTGGCTTATGAATCAACATACCTTAAATTGGATCATGACCCCACCTTTGAGATCTCACAAGTCTTAATTAAAATCTTAGACAATGCACGAGACATGGACTGGATTTCTGTGAAAACCAGGAGTTTTTTTGATTAAACAATTTCCCAAAAGACCACACATATATATGTTGCCTAAAATTCATAAACATCCTGTAGACCCACCGTTCAGACCCATTGTGTCTGGATGTGGGTCTCTCTTCGAACCGTTGGGCACTTATATTGATCAATTTCTGCAACCCATAGTACGCTCTTGGAAATCCTATATACGTGATACTACGGATTTTTTATCACGTCTACAAAATTTGGATCTCACGAATATTAAAGAATGGATGTTGTGTACTATAGACGTCACATCATTGTACACTTCAATTCCTTTGCAAGAAGGGCTCGATGCCATTGAATGGGCTCTTTTAAATCAGCCTCAAGTTCGTGCCCACAAGGTTTTCCTGATTGAATTATTGCAATTTTGTTTGCAACACAGCTACTTCCGCTGGCAGGAAGAATTTTTTCTACAAATGAGTGGGACCTCCATGGGTTTTGGGGGAGCCCCCACATACGCTAACATCTTCATGGCTGCATTTGAGCAGGAGCATATTTTTGAAAATCCTATATGGTGTGAACGTCTCATTATGTACTGTCGATATATCGACGACATATTTTTAATTTGGTCACACACTGAAGCATCTTTGAAGCATTAAATTAAAATGTTGAATACCAAAAACAACAGGATTCAATTCACGTATAACATCAGCAATACGCAGTTACCTTTCTTGGACGTTTTAGTGGAGAAAGACAACCTAACCATCAATACTAGTGTATTCGTCAAACCTACTGACCGCAGCAACACCTTGCTATTTCAAAGTTTTCATTCACCGCATTTAGTGCAGAATTTACCATATTCTCAAATGCTACGCTCCAAAAGAATATCGTCTACCACTGCAAAATTTTAACAGGATATTGCTTGCATTAAACATCGATTCGCACAACGAGGGTACTCTCTTGAGATTGTACAACGAGCGGAGAATCGTATTCAAAAAAACTGATGGGTCCGAGTCTAACCCCAATGATGGAAGTCATGAAAGCCAAAGTTGGCCCCACGCTGTCATACGGTATTGAAATTTTCAGGGGAAAAATTAGCACAACATTAAATCAACATGTGACCAAGATCTACAAAAGTGTTTTTCACATGCCAAAATCTGCCTCCGCCGCACAGATTCGATTAGAATTGGGCCTTTTTAATTATGAAATATCCAGCTTAGGAGCCTATTTAAATCTGTGCCATAAGCTAAGGCAGGCTGAAGCTGGGTCTCTTGAGTCAATGTTGTGGTTGGACATTAGCCTTAATAACCCAAGTGGGACCTACAGTAAGTTCTTCTATGAATGTGTACAGCAATTCTCAGCAAGCGACCTCTGGAACCTAAATCCCAGTCAAACAGCCTTTAAAACTAGCATCAAGAAGCGCATTCGCATGCTGTCCCATACCACCGACAAAGCTCTTCTTGCTGAACGCAAGCATGCATGGGCAGTAATTAATTCTTATCAGTTGGCTTCACCGTCATCATATCTGCCCTGCACATATCCTTTGTATCTAAAAATGCGATTTATGGCGCTTAGACTGGGGGAATGGCACCTGCTGAAACATTTACCTATTTGGCGTCGCACGTCAGACAACCAACAGTGCAGGGGCTGCGGGGCCTCGGTGGAATCTATGGAGCATGTTGTATGTCTCTGCCCTGCACTGTTGATTCAGCGCAGACTAAAATTGAGGCCAGAATGGAACAGACTGGGAGTTTGGTCCTGTAGGCAGGCAATTATTGCGGCTTTGAACCCAGAGAACACAGCCTTAAACATAAGTTTTACAATTTTTATTCACTATGTATATCGTAAATTTAACCAGCAAATTGTAGGCCCGGTAGAATTTTAAAGAGGGCTACAGGTGACTAAAACAAAACTGTAGACCCACAAAGCTTTACTTTGGTCTCCTCTGTGCTCTTTGTGCCTGCAACACTAGGGTATGTGAACACGATGATCCTTCATCGATTTCGACATTTGAAGCTGTTTTAATGAAATGTTCACACTCTCTGGGTTTCTTTGTAATTCTGGGTCTTCTTTATAGACTCTGATAGTAACACTTACTCTTTTGTTTCATTATCAACCCCTTTTAAAAATATTTAGCTGCTTCTTAGTTTTAAAACTCGTATTTTTATATCATCTTGGTCATTTTAACTTCTTATTCTGTATATGTATGGTATGTATGTCCTGCTTTTATGATTATATTTTTAATCAAATAAAGTACTTCTTCACGTATTCAAAATATCAATCGAAGCGAGCTTCTAACCATTAAATCAAAAGCATCAACCAACCGGATGGTCTTTGTATCGAAATTTTCTACAAGATCAAAAAGCATAAAAAAGGTTATTATCAAGAGATGGGAACTTTTACAACAGGAATCAGACTTTGGCAATTCCTTTATTGAACCTCCTTTGTTCGCCTATACTAGAAGCCAAAATTTCAAAGAGTTACTTGCCAAGAAGAACAACCGCAGCAATACTAAACACACATGGATGAAAAAATGCAGTAATTGTATTCACTGCAATAATGTAATACAGCAGAACTTCATTTCACACCCAAGAACAGGAGAAAAAATAAATTTTAAACATTCATCTGACTGTAATACTTCAAACGTCATTTATTGTATTAAATGTCCTTGCGGACTTCTCTACATAGGGAAAACTGAAAGGAAAATTAAAATACGCATTGGAGAGCACAAGAGCATGAGCAGGACGAAAAATACAAACTCCAATCTTGTGGTTCATTGGATTGAACATGGTCATAATATCACCCAAGTCCGATTTTTAATTTTGGAAAAAATGCAACCAAAAGAGGGTACTGACCCTAGCAAAATGCTGTTTCAAAAGGAGGTCTTTTGGATAAAAAAATTCAATAACATGATGCCCTTGGGCCTCAATGATAAATTGGACTTAAGTTGTTTCCTATAAGCACAGCCAGCAGAATTCAGTTGCTTTTACCTCTTTATATCAGCACAGTTCACATCGTTTTGCTTGTAGTTATTTTTCACATTTATCCAATACTTTCACATACACACCGTCTTTCAAACAGCTTCCTTAGGGGCTATCTAAGCTGTTTAAATGTTCAGTAGTAATATTAATGTCATCATGCTTGTTGTATATTGTACTTTGTTTAACGTTCCATGTTAAATGTTTCTGATCACAGTGACGATGCATCTACATATGGTGCTATCATTTACGTATGAAAACCAGTAGTCACATGCTTTCTACATTTTTATGTTACACAATTGAATTTGCAAATATGTGAAAGTCGTAAACTCCGTTGAGGCAGACTCTCTAGTTTATTTCAGGGTAGCAACATCATCGAAGAGTTAGATTTCGGACGAAGGATGTTGTCATTGTAGTGGTGTAAACAGATTTCTGAGTTAACTGATTTCGGCGCTGTTTGTTTACTTCGCTTCTGTTTTTTCAATGTGTCTAGAAGATATTCGCGTGGAATTAGCCTCCTGTTTATTTATTAGTATCAGTTACAGCGCGCATTACATATATCTATCCACCACTTTAAGATGGCTGCTTTGTTTACACGTATCAACCGAGGCATCCTCCTTGTGGGCGGAGTTAAGATCAGGTGATCTGACCTGGGAATTCGCGGGTACTTTTGCACTTTAAAAAACCGGAGATGGCTCTCAGCGTTCTCCACAATTTCGGTGTACTATTTGGACGATAAGGGATTTCAGCACAGTTTTTCTCCGGTAAGCACGTGGCTCAAACCGTTTGTCTCCCATTCAGACACTTTGCCTGTTCATTGATCCTACGGTTCTTTCTATCCTTTGACTTATGTTTGCGGTTTATTTGTTTGTTATCCCCCAGGCTCCGTCCCCTTTTCCGGACTCAGCCAGGTAATCTCCGTTTTAATATTCCTGGGCACTTTTAGCACGTGCACTATCACACCGTTGCTGAGACGCACCATTTAAATGCTTATAACCGATATTTTCGTGGTTACCTTGTAGGTTTATTCACGTTCCTGCATCGTGCCTCTTGACAGGATCTTATCTATGTGTGGCAGTAAGTTGTAGCTACCACGTTCAAATCACACCACATTTTGTTCCTCGAGAACTCTATATTAATGATTATTTCCTTGGGCACATGTATTCTTTCACTTTTTCAGATAATTACGGTTTACTTATTTCAGTGATGAGTTATTCTCCTTTTGTGTGAGCACTTATTCTGCTTTAACATCACTGGCGGTTGCAACTTTTGAAACTTCGTTTTCTGCTGAGAATTACTGGTTTAATTCCATGAACACAGCTTGGTAGGAGTTGCCTGTACTCTATCCTCATTTTCGTGTTGCCTCATTCTCCCGGCTGGGGGTGTCTAATCATATGGTTGCAATGAACTTATTGTGTTTTATTTGATGGTGGTAACCTGAAGTTATATTTTCTTGTTTACTTCACAGCGGCCCCTGAAGAAGGGACGATGTGTCTCGAAATGCATAGGGCAGCACACATTTGACCTGTGATTCAAGATTATTGTATTTCAACCAATGAATATGGATTATGTACAAAACCATGTTGAATGTACTATGTAATACAACTGAAATTGTTGTTGTTTCTTGATTTAATTTATGTGTATCACAAAACAATGAAAATATTGTGTCAAACAGTTTTCGTCTAGATGGTTCATTTCAGCAAATATCACTTAAATTGTGAAAGTTTTGTTTAAATTGTTCAATCAGTTAAAAAAAAATTCTTGTAGTGCACAGTTTTTCAAGCAATGTCTTCGCTTGATTCACTTACATATCACTTATCACATATCACTTATCACATATCACTTATCTATGTGGGACGGGCAGCCCACAAATACTGTGTAGCACATTACATCTCACAAGCTTGAAGAATCTAACGTTAACCTAGCAGAAACTCATCGCTTACTTCAACGGTGTGCACCGTCAACCTTTATGCTGTGGCCAGAGATGCCAATTGGGTTTAGGCAATGCAGTTTTAGGGAAAGAACATAGGCCTTGTGTACCTGATTAGTAGGAGCCCAGGGCACACTCAGTCAAAGCACATCAGCAATTCAGCAAAAAGTTGGGGCAACCATGCAGAAAGAGGGCACTTTCTCACACCTTTTTAGTGGACCATTCTTTCTGATGTGGAGGAGAGAAGACAGAGGGCCCATTTGAAGCTTATGGAGTTCCCTGCTGCCTTTCCAAGGCCCATCATTCAGTGTAAGGGTTACCACACAGGTTAACAAGTAGGTAAGTGGGGCAGCCTACATTTTGTGCCCTTGTTTCTGCGGACAGGAGAATTCCAGCTCCACCACACATTTCTGCTAACACTTTATAACATAGACTATGGCCAGACCAGTCTGTCCGAGTGGCATAAACTTAAGTGCAGGAACTACCCAGAACCGGTCTGAGATATTGGAATATCAACGATTGTCTGCAACTTTTGTATAAAGATGAGTTAGAAACTTCCAACCAGCAAGCCAAAATTGCTCTCATAGAATCTGGAGCCTCCACACCTTTGGGGACAAGAAATGTGCGATGGAACAGGGTAAAGGTAACCACCACCAACTTACCTTGCCATGTTTGGAACCAGAAACCTGGGAACTTTGACAAAGATTGCCAGGATGAGCTGTTGGGAACCTGATTTGATGGAGAGAGCAGACCAACTGCTCTTGAGTGTATTGGAGGTACACTTGCATGAGTGAGAAGCTGCTCAGAAGAGCAAGAGCTGTCAAGAAGTCTAGGTGGAACAAGCTGAAGATACAATCAGCAACACAAGGAAAAGACATGCGCTGCTTCACAAGGGCGAGGCTTGGGAGCACCAAGATGACTCCGGAACACTGATGGAACAGTGCACCCCTGCAAATGGAGGGTGCAGTTGAACTTGTTTCTATCAGAATTCTATTACAAAGCTGAGCACCAAGAAAAACTTCAGCACTAGAAGAATCTGGACCACAACCCGCACTCTCCTTAAAAAAAGACTGTCACAGGAAATCGTCCATCAACAGAGATGCCTGTGTCAAGACTTAAGTACACACTGCCATGATGCGAAGTGGGAAACCAGTTTGTTTGGGTGGTAGGCTTTGTGATTGCATTCAAAAGACCCAAACTGCAAGATACGCCACGAGCACCATGACTCCAATGTAGCTTCCTGAAGTGATTGGCATGGTCTCTGCTCACCTGGTTCACCATGACAGCTGTGCACAAGTTAGCTGGGCCAAGCTAAGGCACTACTCTTTGTACTCTATGGGTCTTTTGGTACATACACTCCAGAGCAGCCAATCAACGAAGAGTGTAGGTGCTGCCTTCACTCTCTGAAGATTAATAACAGACAATACGTTACCATGCAAACCCAACACAGCTGGGAAAATGAAGCTCATACAGATGAAGGAATAATCACAAGTGCTGACCCCAACCAGGTCAGCATCTCCAAGAACACAGGGTGGTCCCGATCTCCCACAGAAAAAATACAGAGAATATTTGTACCTTTTTGCACAAAAGATACTATTACAGTTTATCCCACAGGAGCAGCCTTGGTTATGTGCTCTGTAATCATTGAACAGTACAAGAACAGACAGTATAATTCTGATGGATACTTCTAACCACAGATTCCTCTCCATGCAAATACCACAAGGTGACATATTGAATCCGGAGATTTTTCTCAGCATTTCCATCATGCGCCAGTAGATGGCATCATGCGGCTCTGCATCAGGTCCGTCCCACCCCAGAAGTGATATCAGGCTCACAATGTAACCGCTGCCTCTGCGTGCCATCAATTCCTTTCTTTCTGTGCCTTCCGACGTGGATCCAATTTCTGTTACCTAACAGAGTTCTTTTTCAAAATGTCTCCATTGTGCAAAGGACATGACCCCCCCCTAAAATGACAGGTTTCAAACCCTGCAAGGATTGCCACAAACAGATGTCAATGATGGACCCTCACAAGGTCTGTCTCTGGTGTCTGGGCTCTTCGCATGACTCAATGTTGTGTGACAAATACACTTGGATGAACCCAAAAGCCATTTGGAACCAGAAGGTCAAACTTGACATCATCGAGCACAGGGTGTAGCTAGGGCAGTAGCATTGGGAGGAGTGAGCTTCAGATTTTCCAACAGTCAGGCTGGCATATAATGTTTAAATACATTGTGACAGCAGAGTGCTTGAGATGGGCCTAAGCTGCAGTGGAAAGGGAGAGGAAGGCGGATTGGTAGGAGTACTAATAGAGCCAACACAATATTTTGTAAAATAGCCAATATTTGAACTTTCAAAACAGAGAGGCTGTGTGCGTTTTCGTCTGTGTGTATGTAAATGTTTCTGGTGAAATCCGACAGACACCTCACCATACCTGATTGAAAGCACCTGAATCCAACTATATTTCGGAAAAAACATTTATACTTCTCCTGACACTGGCCTCACCTCTTCACCTTGCCCCTCTACATAGCAATCTGCCTCATTTGCAATGGTGATAGAAGGGTGGCAGAAGTGCTTGACCTCCAACTTCCCTCATTGGAGGAGAAAACAACCAATGTACTCACAGATGTACTGCAGCCAGGGAAGACCTCCTAAGAACCACTACTCCCTTTTAATGAGGCATTGACAGACTGTAAGAAAGTGGCTCTGTATATACTGAACCAAAGTAAGGTTCAGTGTGCACAGAGTCCACAGTCCCCAGAGGTTTGGCAGAGGCTAAAGTTAGATATAACCTTACTCTCTAAAGTGGTAGCTTGGTCGAGCAGTAAGGCAGTATCAGAGGACAGTGTAAAGCATTTGTTGTACACACTCAGTCAGCAAATGAAGCCACACACTCAAGAACTGAACTCTAGGCCAATGGTTTGTATATAAAAATATATGCTTGTTTTATTTTAGAACCAACAATAGGTATCAAAATAAACTTTCTCAGAATGAGATGCTTTAGGTAAATACTTTCAATAGGCAATAGACTTTTGAATGCAATAGTTACAGTTGTTGCAATAGGCAACACAATTTTAAACACAATTATACATTGAGCTCAATGGGAATTTCTAGTTAAATGCAATAGATTACTTTTTGGATTACTTTTCTAACCACAGGACTGGATCCTAGATTCAGTCCTGGGACATCTCCTGTAAACAGTTGAGTAAAAACGTTTTGGTTACAGTTGTGATTTTTAAGGAATATTATTGTATTTTAAAAGTTGGCACTTAGAAACTTTTCCAGCAAAAACCAGGCAATGTTATCCTATGGAAGGAAATTCAAGTTACCGGTAAGTACAGTTGTGATTACTTTTTAGGGTCAGTGCTGGGCACCAAGATCCAGCACTGGGATCTCTCCTGATAGCAGGTGAGTAAATTCGTTTTCGAAATTCGGCTGATTTTAGGTGAATATTTTAAAGTCTCAAAACTCGACACTTAGAAGAATTTCCAAGTGAAACCAGTCAATGTTACCCTGTGGAAGGAAATTCAATTCGCCGGTAAGTTACTTTAACGTTACTTTTGTAATCCAGTGCTGGACTCCTAGATTCAGCACTGGGACATTTACTTAAAACAGGTAAGTAATTACGTTTTTGTAGTTTGTACGATTTTTAAAGAATATTCTTGTATTTCAAAAGTTGACAAACTTTTTCACAAAGAACCACCAATGTTATCCTATGGAAGGAAATTCAATTCACAGGTAAGTTACTTTTTAATTACTTTTGTTACTCAGTGCTGGACACCTAGGTTCAGCACTGGGACCTTTCCTGCAAACAGTTGAGAAAATTCGGTTAGGTTATTTGTGCGATTTTTAAGGAATATTCTTAGTTTTCAAAAGTCGACACTTAGAAACTTTTTGGAAGAAAAAGTGTCCATGTTATCCTATGAGGAAAAATGAGTTATCGGTTTCGAGGTAAGTAGTCGGTCTTTTGAGTTAGGGTTCTGGGGTTAGACTCAGGGGTCTGCCAGGGTCAGTGATGCACTGTTGTTGCACCCTCAGCTGCACTGGGGCGGCCGGGTGCAGAGTGTTGAGGCCCAATGTTATCCTATGGAGGATAGGGGGACTCCGGTTGGTGGCGGCTGGCAAGCAGGCCACGGGTTGTGGGAGCAAAGCTCCTAGGGTTAAGCTCAGGGCAAGTTGGGGACCAAGTTAGCACAAAAGGGGCACCCTCAGCGGCACTAGGGCGGCCGGGTGCAGGGTGCTGTTTTGAGGTCGGGTGCCCTGTTGATTTCAATGGAGATTTTGGGTTTTGGTTTTCAGCTGCAGGCTCGGTCCAGGAAGACTTCCAGGAGGAACCAACAGCTGGGCAGGTAAGTTGGAGGGCTCGGGGACGTAGGTGCACCTCGGGTTCCTTTCTCCAGGGCGCAGGGCGGCTGGATGCAGGGGTGTCTTTTGAGGTCGAATTTCACCTTACCGGGCCACTCGCGGTTGGGGGGGGTCTCCGTGCAGAGGCTGCAGGCGACGTCGGGGAGTCCTGGAAGGGTCAACCCACGGTGGACTCGGACTCTGGAGCGCTGGGGGAACTCGCTGGGACCGGTGGGCCACTTGAACTCGGGCTGTAGGCGACGGGTGCAGTGGTGGTTCCAGGCGTCGGGTTTCTTTTTCCTCAGCAGGCTCTGAGTCTTTGTTTGATGTTTCTTTTGAACAGAGCTGCTGTTCACAGGAGATCCGGTCTTTGTTGAAGGCAGTCAGTCCTCCCCGGGGTTCTGGAGGTCGCTGGCTGCAGGACAAGACGATTTTGGCGCTGGATCTCTGGAAACTGCAGACGGGCCGGTAGGGCTGGGGCCAAGTCAGTTGTTCTCTGCAGTCTCCTCTGCTGGGCGTCTTCTTTCGTCCTTTTTCTTCTTAGGTTGCGGGAATCTGAGGAAGGAAGGTTCAGGGTGCCCCTAAATACTAGATTTAGGGGCGTTACAGGTAGGTAAAGGGCAGGGACCAATGGGTCCCTGCCCTGGGGTGGGTACACCCCTATCCTGCCACTCTCCTGTGGGAGGGGGCAGGAGCCTAGTCCTGATTGGGCAGGGCTCCCCATCTTCAAGATGGCGAGAGCCCGGAGATGTGCTTCGCCTCGCCTCCCCCACCTGAGGGGTGGGGTTGGCAGATGGTGGCACACCCCTTTCCTCCCTTGGTGTTTCCCGCCAGTCTTCCCGCCAGGATGGGGAAGAACCGGTGGGGACCAGTTGCTGAGTACAGCAAGTGGTCTGGGGAAGCTCACAAAGGCGGAATGCCTTTGAAGCTTCCCCTGCCCATCCTGGGGGAGGAGGCCTAGCACCTCGCCCAGGACGTGCATTGTTGCAGGCCCGGGAGAGCGGGTGGCTCTCTACCCAGGGGTCCAGCAACATGTCTGCTGTGTGGCAGCCTAGGCAGCCCCTCAGACAAGACGTGGATTGTAGGTTAGGTTCAGGGGGCAACTCTAAGTTGCCTTCTGTCGTGCATTTTACAGTAAATCCCACACTGGCATCAGTGTGGGCTTACTGTGCTGAGAAGTTTGATACCAAACTTCTCAGTCTTCAGTGCAGCCATCATGGTGCTGTGGAGTTCGTGCTGACGACCTCCCAGCACCATATACTCGGAATGGCAGCACTGCACTTACAGTGCCCAGGAATGGACCTGGGTACTGTAGGGGCACAGGGCTCATGCACCTGTACCCTCACCACTGGCATAGGGCACCCAGCTAGAGGGGTGGCTGAGGTATGCCAGGGCAGTGTGTTTGTGGGCATGGCACACAGGGATGTGTGCCATGTCGACTCTCTGTTTTGTTCTGCACCAAGACACTCAGCCTGCAAGGGCAGTGTGTGCGTGTCAGGGTACAGGGCCTCCAAGGGTGGCACAATAAGTGCTGCAGCCCTTAGAGGCCTTCTCTGGTCACAGTGCCCTGGGTACCTAGGGTACCATTTACCAGGGGCTTACCTGTGGCCAGAGAGGCCAATTGGGTTTAGGCTGTAATGCAGTTTTAGGGAAGGAACACAGGCCCTGGGTACCTGATTGGCAGGGACCCAGGGCACACCAAGGAAAAGTGCATCAGTTATCAGGCAAAAAGTGGGGGGGTTACTGCAACAGAAACCCACTTTCCTACACAGACACACTTTGGGCTCCTGGGCAAAGCCAGGATCTTGCCCTCATGTGAACCGCCAAATTGCCAGAAGACAAAAACTGCCTCCGGAGGACCCATCTTTCCTCCTGCAGTACCTGACACCCAAGAGCCTTGTGGCTAAGGTTAGGTCTGGCAAATGGTTTATTTTGCCAGGTTGAAATGGCAGTTTAAAATTGCACTATAGGCTGCAATGGCAGGTCTGAGACACGTTTTAAAGGGCTACTTTATTGGGTGACACAATGAGTGCTGCAGGCTCACTAGCAACAATTAATTTACAGGCCCTGGGTACATGTAGTACCATATACTATAGACCCATAAGTAAAGTAAATGTGCCAATCAGGTATTGACCAGTATTGCCATGTTTTAAGGATAGAGTACAAGCACTTTAGCACTGGTAAAGTGCACAGAATCCTTAATGTCAATAAAAACACATTCAGAAAAACAGGAGGGGTGAAGGCAAAAGGTTAGGGGGAATATCATGCCAAGGATGTCGGGTCTACCAACCTCACTTATAGCTTGATGTACATTCATTGTGAACATATTATAGGCAGGGCCACTGGAATTATGTGATTCTGCGCCTGCTGCGTTTTCTTCATAACTATGGATTTGCCTCATAATCCATCATTTGATGCATAATTTGCAGATTTTAACAAAATAAAATGTGTTTCTAGCTTAAACAGATCAACAGTTACTCAAAATGCGGCGATGCGTGTTGCGGTGCTGCGGAAGGCACTTCACAAAGGTTAACTCTTTACCTTTCAGTTACTGTTTTGGGGTGTTAAACTAGTACTAATGAAGTGAAACTTTTCTCCAGACAGTGTTAATGTGTAAAAGTGACAAAATAATGAATCGATACTATTACAAATTGTGCGGCATAATTAGAATTTTCTTGCCGCATAATTTAGTAAACCCGGCTCCAAAATGTAGTCCTCAATTGCCGCACAATTCTAGTAGACCTTTTTAGGTCTCACCTAGGCAACGCTTGTGCTGTCTCTTCAAGACATGCTGTATTCAGGATATGGGCATGAAGCTCCGCCTATGTCACGCCCATACATTTATTGGCTCCTTGCAGTGTCTTTCGGAATTATTTTTATTTCATTGATTTATTTTGTTAGTACTCCCTCCTTCTCCTTCTTTAGTACTTCCTTTTCTTTTATTGTTACCTCCCATGAGGACAGCCCCTATTACGTGTATCTTACTTGTCAGGGTTATTTAAGATGTTTGGCTGCAGGGAGCAGTTAATCAGGTGAATCGGGTACAGCCTGCCAGGAGCTACCATTTTTCATTGAGAGCCAGGCTTTGTTTCATCCGCATGTGACCTGCATAAACAAAGTCTTCTGTTAAGGTGTCTCGCTGGCATGCACTGTGTAAACTCAGCCAAGAGCACGCAGAGCTCCACGTGCCACTGCCGACTGCCTTCCCCGACAACATTTGCTGGACCACCTTTGACCCTGGCAGCCCCCACAAGACTTCTGAAACCTGATGGGGCTGCGCTGCTTGCAGGGCCGAGATTTATTCTCTAGCATTCAAAAAGACTGAACTAACGGGGGTTAAGGCTTTAAACAGCCACGCTGAGTGGGGCCGGCCCTTTCCCTGAAGCAGCATAAAAGAAACATCACCATTGTAGGAAGCTGGCTCTGTATATACTATACCAAAATGAGGTATAGTGTGCACAGAGTCCAGTGGAACCCCAAAGGTAGGCAGAGGTAAAAGTAGATAGCACTTTACTCTCTATTTGTGGTAGTGTGGGCGAGCAGTAAGGCAGTATCAGAGGACAGTGTTAAGCATTTGTTGTACCCACTCAATCAGCAAATGATGTCACACACTCAAAGACTGAACTCAGGCCAATTTTGTTTGTATAAAAATACTGTTAAGTTATTTTATTTCTAAAACCAAGCCAGGCCTGGCACAGGTAAGTGAAATAAATGCTTTGCAAAATGTTATGCAGTGTTTACAAGTGAATGCAAGTTCAAATGCAGTTGTTTGAAATACAGGTAAGTCAAGGTATTGAAATTACTGTACAGATTACTTTTTAGATTACTTATTAAGTTACTTTTTCTACTCAACGTGATAAGCCTAGATATCACACTGGGAGACTTCCTAGAGAAAAGGTAAGTAAAATCAGTTTTGCACAATTGTAATTTGTTAGGTTTCCATACAAATCAACTCCACACTTAGAACATTTTTCAGCGAAAAACAGTCAATAGGTTACTATGAAGAGAAATGAAGTTAACGGTTACCAGGTAAGTACTCGGTCTTTGGGGTTGAGTTTCTGGGGGTAGAACAAGGGTTCCCCAGGGTCAAGGATGCACACTTGTTACACCCTCAGCGGCACTAGGGCGGCCTGGTGCAGAGTGCTGAGGCCCAATGTTATCCAATGGGGGATAGGGGGCCTCTTGTTGGTGGCTGCTTACGAGCAGGCCACTGGGTTGTGGGAGCAAAGCTCCTGGTGTTAGGCTCAGGGCAAAGGGGGATCCTGTTTAGCACAAAAAGTACACCCGCAGCGGCGGCTGGGTGCAGTGTGCTGGTTTGGCATCGGGTGCCCTGTTGATTGCAATGGGGATTCTCCGGTTTCAACAAAGACTGCAGGCTCAGGGACGAAGATCTTCTGGAGGTGACCATCGGTTGGAGAGGTAAGTTGGGAGGCCTGGGGATGCAGGGACACCGTTGGTTGGGCCACCCAAGGCCGTGGGGCTTTGGGTGCAGGGGTGTCTTTAGGCGTCAGGTTTCTCTTACCAGCTCTGGTCGCGGTCGGGTGGATCCTCCAGAAAGAGGCTGCAGGCTTCGCTGGGAGATTTAAGGCAGGTAAGAGATCACCAGATCTCGGGTCAGAATCACCGGGGAGACTTCCTCGTGGTGTTGGGCCACTCGAACTCGGGCCGGGAGCGTCGGGTGCAGAGTGGTGCAGACTCGCGGATTTGGCCGGAGCTGGAGTCTGTGGGTGAACAAATCTGGTGTTCACTGGAGACAAAGTCTTTTCTTTGGAAAGCAGGGCAGGTCCTCTGGTTTCTTGAGGTTGCTGGCTGCAGGACACACCGGAGTTTCACTTCGGCAGGTTTGAGGTGGGGACAGGCTGGTAGGGCTGGGGCCAAGTCAGTGGGCGTCTCCTCTTCTTAGCTTCGGCACGGCTGTTCGGTCCTTCTTCTTCTTTTCTTATTGGTCGTTGCTTGTCTGAGGAGGCAAGGTTCAGGGGTGCCCCTAAATACAAAATTTAGGGGCGTTACAGGCAGTGTTCCCTGCAAGGTGCGCGCCTGCGCGCACCTCAGTGACCCCAAGCGCGCACTGTCCTTAGTGAAGCGCGCACATCCCGGAAGAGCATTCGCGCCGCCGCTTTTAAAACGCGAGCGGCGCGAAAACCGGTAATTTTCAGGTTGCGGGGACGCGTTGCATAGATAGTGGTTCCTGCACTTGCTTCATTTCTTTCCTAATGGGCCACGGCTGCCGGCTGATTGTGGGCCATTGTGAAAATATGTGTTAATTGCAGCGCAGTAGGGTGCTGCAATTAACAGGAATACTTTCACAAGTGCCCACAATCAGCCCTCAGCCGCGCTCCATTAAGAAAAGACATGCATCAAGTTCAAAAGTACGACATGTATTGTAAAGCACACGTTGTGCTTTTGGGCTTGCTGCATTTCTCTCTTAATGGAGCGCGGCTGAGGGCTGATTGTGGGCACTTGTGAAAGCATTCCTGTTAATTGCAGCACCCTCCTGCGCTGCAATTAACAGGAATATTTTCAAAATGGCCCACAATCAGCCCTCAGCCTTGCTCTATTTGGCTCTCCAGTGAGTGCCGCCACAGAGGCTGCTGGACAGTGTCAGCTTGGTGGTGCCTGCTGCCTGATATAGTCATGCCACGTGAGTCTGGGCTGAACACGGCTGCCGGAGTTTATTTAGTGCCTGCAGCCTCTCATAACGCTGGCCCCGCTGGTACCCAGAGGAAGAGTTTTAAAAGTCTAGTCAGCGCTGCCCAGCCCTGCAACCTTAACAGTCAGCTTAATCAGTTTTTTACATGTAAGTTTTAAATTTCTGGGCAAATCACTTAACAAAAAAAAAATGTATGTGTAAGTCTATAACGTAACTGGTGCACATGTAAAGCGCTCTGACCCCTTCGGGTCAAGTTTGCGCTACATAAAACAAAAAAACAACAAAAAAAAAGTGTATGAAGCTTCACTTTTTTCAAGTTGTCACTCGCATATATTATTGTCTTTTAAAGCACAGGGTACAAATGTATGAATGTGCCTATTTGCTACATGTATTAGAATAACTTTGCCAAGTATTATTAATATAGGTTCTGTTTTTGAAAAATGTCATCATAAATAGGCTGGGAAGGTTGCTGGGTGTGCTGAATGCTTGTTGCTGGTTGGTGTGATGTTTTGGAATTTAAAACTCGGTAAAGCAGACTCATCCTCTCATCTTTCCGATGTGAGTACCCTAAACTATGTAATAGTAACAACTGCTATTTTCATACCTTATAAATGGTGGAAATGTGGTGTTTACTGCTGTACAAAATTAAACTTTAATGATTGTATCCTAGATATTGGTTTTAAAGATCCGAAAAGTGACTGATTAACGGCATTTGTTAAGAGAAACTCCTCAAATGCATCGCTGCAGATCCTTTCATTAACAGGCAAAAACAATGTTACTGCTTTTCGGAAGCACAGTGACTATATTCAGGAGCGTGTTAGCATTGTGGATGGGAAGAACAGTAGCTGTATTGCAAGAAGCAGCCCACTCATCCCTGGGGCCAAATCCATCCATTGCTGAGCACCTGAAGCTCGTAAAGGACCCAATGTTAAGGCATAGCAAGCAAGTGACAAAAACGCATTCGCCAATAAAAGGCAACCAATTGAATACTGTATGACTTGAATTAAATAAGTCACTGCGCACATTTAAATGTGAAAAGGAAATCTTGGACATGCCTTTATAGAATTTCCAGCCGTTGTGCCTGTGATGCATAGAATTGAATTGTATTTTGTGAAGCATGCTGCTTCCCACAGTTCGGCATCCAACTGAAAGCTGGAGAAAGAAAAGAGAAGATTTAGTAAGTGGACTAGGGTTTAAGTTTCTATCTGAAAACAGATTCAGAAGAAGATAGATGAATATTTGGGGGTAGGGGGCTTATTACAGAGCCTAGGGGACAAGAAACTAAAAAAACTGCCTTCATGTCTCGCCTTACTGACGTGGAATTGTGACCAGCTTACCATGGACGGAGCGAAGGTCACGAGTAGGTTTATATAGACTAACCTGGTTACAGAGATACTTAGGGCCTGTTTTGTGAAGGCTCTGTACATCGGGCAAAGAGCCTAGAAAATCAACAGTTTCACAATAAGGAGCCAGTGGAAATCAAACAGGTGACCAGAGGTCAGGTGATGATGATGTTAGGTGATGAGAAGAAATCTGGTTGCCGCATTTTTGGTGATCTGGAGGTGCTTGATAAGAAAGTTTGGTAAGCCAAACTATTAAGATTTGCCGTAGAGTAGGTGGGAAGTAAGGAGTGCCTGGGACCAGGGTTCCCTGTGAGGTGCGGTCGCACCCGCGCACCTCAGTGACCCCGAGCACACAGTGTCCTGAGTGAAGCGTGCACACATCCCGGGAGAACGTTCACGCCGCCACTTTTAAAACGCGAGCGGCGCAAAAATCTGTAATTTTCTGGTTGCCCAGAAGCATTTCTTTCTTAATGGGCTGCGGGCTGTTTGTGGGCTTTTGTGAAAATATTTAATTGCAGCACCGTCATGCGCTAATACATTTGGGTGAACTAGAGTAAATTGAAAGTGTACAATATTTCTTAAAGGAAAATCGTTGTCCTATATATCGCATATATGTTTGTTATCATCCCAGACTCAGGGGTGTAGCTTCCCTTGGTGCAGCAGGTGCAGTGGCCCCAGGGTTCAAAGGGGCCCACGGAACCCCGATTATGTGCTGTATTTTGTCATTGAGATTGCAGCTGGGAGCTTCATTGCTTTCTCGCCCTAAGGCCCATGACAGTGTCTATGATACTTGACAGCCTTGAAATTAATTGAGTTCTATATCACTGTATCCAAAACTACTTTGTCCTCTACATTACAGCCCAGATACAGCAGGGTGTCAGTTAAGTATAAGAAAAGATAAGTGACCAAAAGAGGCACAGTGATTTCGATAAGCACTTCTGATAAAGGAAGATCCTCCTCCAGTTACTGTATAAACAGTGGGTGGATGACGATCAGGGTAGCGGATCCCTGCCTTCCTTTGGAGGGAAAAGGCTCTGCGGGAGGCATGTATTCGCCCACAACAAAGAATAAATTGGTTAACAAAACGCTTTTTCTATATTAGTTGTCTGAATTTGAAAATGCAACCTTTGTTCTATATGTATCAATTGTAGGAACATATAGATGCTGGAAATGGTACTTCAGTTCTTCAGTTATTCCTCTGAATACGGCAAAATCTTAGTAAGTCTCCCCCATAGTGTGACATTTTCTGGAGAGTGAAACCAAGCGATGAAGTGCATGGAAAGAGATAAATATTGGAAATTACACCCTTTTGATCAATAAGACCTACAATATCTTGAAACTGCTTCAAAACCCCTGAAATGGAAAGTTAAGATACTGATATGATTTGTGTGCCCAGAAGATATAAAAGTAAAGAAATAATCCTAAAACATCTCATACCCCCCATGCACTTGCACTTTATTGCACCATAATACAGCTAAGCACATCCTGCTGAAATCAAATGAACACAGGGCAGATAGTACAATAATAAGCAAAATCACTTAAAGCTGGAATTTTTACATTTTATCTGTACATACTACAAAGAACAAATATAAATAGAAAGCAGTTTTAAAAGTGTTCTGGAGGTGATCTATGAGTGACTAACACTTAAAGTAAACATATACAGAAATGGCACGTTCCAATGAAAAAATTCAATTTTGTATTCAGTCCTATTTAGTATCAGGTCCATGCCTTTGCAGATTCTTTGAATAACAACTAATGGCCAATTTTTCACTGGAAAAGGTATCAACCCTAGGGTGAGTTACCTGACTGCTGCTTTCCACCAGTGCCTGAGAGCAGCTTTATTTTCAGTCTTGAGCTGCGGTGTGTTTTGGTGCTTCAGCCAGGGAGGAAGGAAAAAGTTTATAGCTGCAATTTAAAGATGTGTCAGAGCGCATGGAGAGCCACAGGCAGTTCTCCTCATGGTTTCTCGCTCTGGCTCACAGCAGTTTTTGCTTCTTACGGGGCCCCTTGCATGCTGCTTTATGGTGATGCTAGTAAAATGAAAACATCCTGCATAGTCTCAGTCACCGACGCTGACAAAACTGTGAAGTCCTGTAAGCACACACACAGTACATTGCCACTGAGGCCCCAAGTGGACTATATGATACCAATCCCACACCCTCTCTGTGCCTGCAGCCAGCACCGCAATAAGAAAAACAATGTTTAATTTGACCACCACTTAGTTCATAGTTGTATCTCAGTTCTTACTGTGGATCGCGCTATTCAGTAATTCTGTCAAAGGCGGATGTATTTGGCTAAACGTTAAGATTTGGTGCTAGAATACACACCAGGTAATTCACCAACTCGTGTTCTAAAGTTTACAGCGGCGATAGCAAGTCGGGCGTACTACCGTACCCTGTGTATGGCTTACTGCTTTGACGTTCCTCAATAGGCAGCCGGGAACTTCCAAAGAAAGAATATCATGCACTTTCCTAAAATTAAATCAATTTGATTGTGACTGGTATACTGTGACTGACAGTGGCTGGTGGTTATACTTACTGTGTTCGTTCTGTAGTTCTTCTTCTTCTTCCCCTCTGCAGCGTGACTCTCCACTGGTGACGACTGGCCCTCTCCCCGCTGTCTCCTGACTGCATGATGCAGCAGTGCACTCTCCTCGCCCAGTGGACTCCAGTCGGCCGTCCCGGGCTGCTTAGAAATAATTTGCCGGTGTGGCCAATAATTTAGCTCCTGTGCCCCCTGACAGAGCGGGCGGCCTGGACAGGTTTGAGCACAATCACGCTTTACACATTGTGCTTTTGGACTTTCTGCATTCCTTAAGTAACACGTAAGTTAGAAAACTCTGCTTAGCCTAGTGTGCCGCCCAGCTGGTATTTTGCTGCTTCTTTCTGTCTCTGCATCCAGATATATGATACAACAAGTAACATTACACCTACAGCAGTAAAATCTTATGATGGTACCACCATTGGAGTCTTGTGCTTTTTTAAACCCGAAGTGGACTTGCCTGTGTAACCAATTCAGGTCATGGTGTGAGTATCCAAATTGCAAACCTGCCTTAAGACCCTTAACGTGGTGCTGTATGTGTGGAAATGCACAGTCTTTTCACTTTTTTAAGCCAAAGTTTGGAGTGATATTTAGCGCTGCACCCACACGCGCGGTCTGGTTCCTGGCGCACATAGCCATGGCTGCAGTGCACGGAACACCTACACTGCCGCACACAGAGGAAAAAAATTAGAGGGAACATTGGTTACAGGTAAGTAAAAGGTTGGGACTAATGGGTCCCTTCCTTGGGGTGGGTACACCCCCTATTATGCCAACCTCCAGTGGGAGGGGGGCATCTGCCTCCCTCTGTTTGGCTGGGTCCCCCCATCTGCAAGATGGCGGGGACTGAGAGTTGTGCTTCACCTCGCCTCCTCCACCTGAGGTGTGGGGTTGACAAAGGTGGGCACACCTCACTTCCTCACTTGGTTTTTTCGCCGGTTCTCCCACCCAAAGTGGGGGTCATAACCGGTGGGGACCAGTTGCTGGAGGCAGCAAAAGGCCTGGAGAAGCTCACAAAGGTGGCAAGCCTTTGAAGCTTTCCCTTTGTGGACCCTGCCATCCTGGGGGAGGAGGCTTGGCATTGTTTCAGACCCCCGAGAGCAGCAGGCTCCCGACCCAGGATTCCAGAAACATGTCTGGTGGTGGCAGCTGGCGAGCAGCCACTCAGCCTGGACACTAGTGTTAGGTCATTTTTCAGGGGGCATCTCCAAGATGCCCTCTGTGTGCATTTTTCATTAAATCCCACACTGGCATCAGTGTGGGTTTAATGTGCTGAGAAGTTTGATACCAAACTTCTCAGTTTTCAGTAAAGCCATTATGGTACTGTGGAGTTCGTAATGACAAACTCCCAGCACCATATACGCTTAATGGCATCACTGCACTTACAATGTCTAAGAATTGGCTTAGACACTGTATGGGTAGAGGGCTCATGCACCTGTACCCTCACCACTGGTATAGTGCACGCAGCTAGAGGGGTGGCTGATCTATGCCAGGGCAGTGGGTTGTAGGCATGGCACACAGGAATGTGTGCCATGTCGACTCTTCACTTTGTTCTGCACCAAAACATGCAGCCTGCAAAGGCAGTGTGTGAGTGTAAAGGTACAGGGCCTCTAAGGGTGGCACAATAAGTACTGCAGCCCTTAGAGGCCTTCCCTGGTCACCGTGCCCTGGGTACCTGTGGTACCATTTACCAGGGGCTGACCTGTGGCCAGAGAGTGCCAATTGGGTTTTGTCTTCAATGCAGTTTTAGGGAAAGAACATAGGCCCTGGGCACCTGATTGGCAGGACACACTCAGTCAAAGTACATCAGCAGCTCAGCAAAAAGTGGGGGCAACCATGCAGAGAAGGGCACTTTCTTACACTGCCCAAATCTAGAGACTACGCGACTGTGGTATGTATTACAGTGTATTTCATGTTCTCTGTATCTTTAATGTTCTGTTTAACGCTGTACCGCATACTTCAGTCCTTCACCAATCCCAAAGCATGTGAGAACCTAATAGCCCAGACACAAAAATTATGTGATGATATTAGCATCTTTTTCACACAAAAAATTGAGACCATCTATGATAAAATTATTCAATCAGGACATCATTCCCCTTCGATTACGATTCCCAAAGCACCTAGGCTGACAGTCACTCAATCACTGGGAAGCTTTCCTCAGTGACGCAGGCGGAGGTAGAATTATTGATCCATTCAATTAAATCAGGATCCCCCTGGATTGTATCCCGGCAAAATTACTACCTCTCTCGCCTGCCACCTGTCTCCCTCCATTGCACATCTCCTCAATCTCTCTCTGCGAGGAGGCTCGGTCCCTCTGGAATGGAAAACAGCACAGGTTATGCCTATCCGAAAGAACATCAAGGCCCCGCTAACTGAGTTTTCCAATCTCCGGCCCATCTCTCTCCTTCCGTTCCTGGGCAAACTATTGGAGAAACATATTAACATCCATCTTTCCAACTATGTCGAACGGACATGCAGCCTTGACCCTTCTCAATCAGGCTTTCGCCCCAAATACAGCACAGAATCAGCCCTACTAGTGGTCACCGACAACATCAGGATGACCCTAGATAGAGGCCACTCTATGATTCTGGTGCTGTTGGACCTTTCTGCCGCTTTCGACACAGTTTCCCATAAGATTCTGCTCAGGAGATTGGAGGAGATTGGGCTCAGAGATTTGGCTTTACAGTGGTTGACGAGTTTTCTCTCATCCCGATCACAGGCGGTCAACCTTGGTTCGTATCGTTCCGCTGCTTCAGAATTGTCCAAGGGAGTACCACAGGGCTCTTGTTTGAGCCCGACTTTGTTTAACATCTATGTAGCTCCCTTGGCCAATTTGTTAAGGAGTAGCGGGTTTATTCCCGTCTCCTATGCGGACGATACTCAGTTGCTTTTTCCATTCGCAGAATTTACTCCTCGGTACAGGCTGCTTTCTCTTTGGGAATGAGAAACATCGCGCAGTGGATGAGGAGTAATTTTCTCCAGTGCAATGGGGAAGACGGAGATTATGCTTTTGGGGAGGCTCAACTTCTGTGGACCCCCAACTGGTGGCCCACAGATTTGGGTACTGCCCCTGTCCCTAAGTCCTGTGTAAAAAACGTGGGTGTTCGTCTGGAGCAGACCCTTACCATGAAGGAGCACGCTGCACAGACAGCTGGCTCCTGTTTCCATGTGTTGGGCCTACTGCGTCGCATCCTTCCCTTGCTTCCTGATTCATCCAGGAAGACGCTAACCCAGGCGCTTATTTTAAGCCGCCTGGATTATTGCAACAGCCTATTGCTGAGTGCTAATGAGGCTGCTCTTAATAGATTGCAGGTTGTTCAGAATACGGCAGCACGTTTGATCCTGAACGCCCCTCCCAGGACAGCCTCTCGGCCTTTGCTTTTTAAGCTTCACTGGCTCCCTATACGAGAACGAGTACAATTTAAAATCTGCTGCACCATACACAGGGCCTTGTCCAATTCTGGCCCTAGCTATCTTGCAGATAAATGTATTCCCTATATACCCCAGCGGTCCCTCCGCTCAGGATCTCAATCCCTCCTTGCAGTACCTAGAATTAACCGGTCCAGACAAGGTGGGAAGTCGCTTTCTTATTTAGGCCCCTGTCTCTGGAATAAGCTTTCCGTGCAGCTTAGACAGTGCACGGAATATTCCCTTTTTAGGAAACAGCTCAAGACCTTTCTTTTCCGCTTCTGATTTTGACTCTATTTTTAGCAATGAGTTCCTCTCAGGTGCCCCGTCCCGAGCGCAGAGATACCCCTTCGGGGGTCGATTCTGGCGCTTTATAAATTAATAAATAAATAAATAAATAAATTTATGTCTTTAGGTTCTGACTATTGGAATTTGGAGCTCTGGTTGACGAGCTGAGAGTCAGTTACTCTCAGCTCGTCTGCCTGCCTGGTGTGTTGCTGTGGGTTCTTCATTCTAAGCTTTTCTTCTATAAATAAAAGCTTACAACTACAAGAAACGGTCTTGGACTTTATTTACAGCGTAACCCCATACCACATATTGGTACCAGGAGTGGGGTAAGCTGTTTCTATCCTTGACCGCAACTTCATCATTGCTGTTTTCCTGGGACCTTCTGCCTGAACCCACCGGCTGTGTCTGCTGTCCCGGATTTTCTCAATTCCTCAAAGAGAACAAGGTGGGATAGTTTATTTTTGCTTTAGCGCGACGTTTTCCCTTCAACTGCTGCCTAACATTGCGCAACTGTCCCGCGCCAGCCACGCGCTACCTACTTGACTTTTTTTATTGTTGTGCCTCGAGCTCGGCATTCTTCCATCTCGAGCGGCCTCCTCGCGCCCCTGTGGCAGCCTTTCATCGTCCCTGACGCTCCAGCCATTGACGTCACACAGCTGTAGGAGCTTGCGCGCTGTCTATTGGTGGATTCTCCCTGCGCGCCGACGTCGCACGTTGGCGGCCATCTTAAGTGAGGATTACTTTCTGTTTCTACGGTGATCCACACACCTGTTTTGGCAAAATATTTTGTGGAAATTCAACGCATCTTTACCATTTTTCGGTGATTTGCACACCTTACGTGCAGATATTTATTTTGTGGTAATTCAACGCATCTTTACCATTTTTTGGTGATTTGCACACCTTACGTGCAGATATTTATTTTGTGGAAATTCAACACATATTTACAATTTTCGGTGATTTGCACACCTTGCGTGCAGACATTTATTCTGTGGAAATCAAACGCATGTTTACTGTTTTCGGTGATTTGCACACCCTACCTTCAGATATTTACTATATTACGTGCAGATTTTCATTTCATTACTTATATCTGCAGTTTAACATTTGTTCCTTCACACATCTGCTCTGCTGGACTTTGTTAATTAATCTGTGGTGTTCCATGGCCACTAATCAGGGTCTCATTCAACCACCTCCCTTCCTACAAAAAGCGGGTAAACCTGATATTAAATGGCTAGAATGGCTTCGCATTTTTGAAAACTATTTGGCAGCTATTGATGAATGAATGAATGAATGAAACAGCACTTCTAAAGCGCGTAGCTACCCGGAGGCATCCCAGCGCTGAGGCAGTTCATAGAGGCAGAAGGGTGCACCTAGGGGAAAAGCCACGTCTTTAGCTGTTTGCGGAAGGTCAAATGGTTGTGTTCCTTCCGCAAGGGCAGAGGGAGCGAGTTCCACAGTCTGGCGGCATTATAAGAAAAAAGCCGCCCGCCACTTCTGGCCTTTTTGATCCTGGGAACAACTCCTAGAAAAAGCTCGTCAGAACGCAGTTGCCTATTAGCCCGGTAGGGCCGGACCAAGGAGAGATTAATTGAAGGTTACACTCCTTCCAGAAAAATGGCTATGTTGTTCAACCATTTAGGAATTGCTGGACAAAGGGTTTTTCACAATCTTCCTCGTTCTCCAGCTTCTGAGGGTACTCCTTGGAACGTTTTTTTGGAAGCAAAGGAACGCATGAGGAAGCAGTATCCTGATGTGTCAAACGTTTTGTTGGAAAGGTTCCACTTTGCTATGTGCAAACAATCGTGCGATGAATCTGTTGAGGACTACATTGCTACTCTCAGAGTTCTTGCTGAGAAATGCGAGTTTGGTATTAACATTGACACTCACATTAGGGACCAGTTTGTTTTTTTACTGCTTTTCGAAACAAATTCAAGAACGGCTACTAGCTTGCCGCAATCCTACTCTAGCTGAAGTTTTAGATATTGCTATGAGTATTGAAAGGTCCATTGTCACCTCTAAAGCCTTAATCAGTCATTCTGCTATCTCTTCTCCTGCTGTCAATGCATTGTCTGACGACGATCTTGTTTGTGCTGTCGTGTAGTTCCTATATACCCTATACAGGATCTGCGCGTTTGGATAACATAAACTGTGGGATTGGTGGCAGACTGATTCTGTGCACCCCCACCGGATACGTTAGCCTGTTTGCATTAGCTAGCTCACAGTGCCACTAGAGTCTCCTCTTATCGGGGAGATAATAGTTCTTGGCAACCTTAGAACATGACAACCCTGATCCCCCAGGATCGTGGAAACAATATACTACCTTTCGCTCAGTCACTCGTGCTCACTTAGTTTGTCTCAGAGAGATAGACAGAATAAACAGTCTGGGCGTTTCAATAAGTATTTATTGAACAGTTGTTATTCTAGTGTAGAATATATGAGCTGCAACAACCATTAGACAGTAGCAGAGATATATGATTAGCAATACTACAAAAGTAAAGGGATGGTATAGTTCTACCATCTTGCAGAAATCATGGACATATACATGTACATAAAACACATGATAAAAAGTGCAGCCTAAAAGTGCGTACTCCTACGATGCCTCCCTAACTAGATGTACCTAAATGTACCTAGCATCTATGTAGGTGTTATGCCAAGAATCCCTCTAGGATCTAGTCAACCCCCATTACCTGAGAGTTAGAGAATGTGGGACCCCGTCCTGGTCTCGAGTTGGACACCCCGCGAGGGATGTTAGACCACTGCTAGCTGGAGCATCTGCATGCAGGAACCTCAGCGCCTCTGGTCAGTGTGTCAGCCGGGAAGTCACGGTCTCCTCTGTCTTTCTAAGCAAGACATGATGTATATATACCCATAGGTCTCCCCAGGGGTCCTACCTTGCTGTGTCGGCCTAAAGGATGACGTCGGGTCTGAACTTTATACAGAGATATTATACAGGAGATGGTAATCCTACTGTTAGTCCTGCTGTGCTTCCAAGAAGCCTCATGCATAATGTATGAGAATCGAACCAGGGAAAAACCCGATTTCTGAATGCAGTGTCATATCTGGGTAAAAGGTCAGTGCCTAAGAACCGTTACGTATGTAATGTAGGGAAGGATGTAGGTGAAAGGTTGCAGTGTTACCTGCGCCTATATAGGGTACCTATATGGAATATAACACCCACTCCTCTTCCGAGAGGACGACATATGTAACCTATTATACTACCATCTTAACTAGATATTGGTACGCACAAAGTTGAAAAACATTTCTTTTGCTAAAAATGTTTAAAACATCTAAAAAAGTTCTAAAAAAAACCGTAAAAATATTTTAAAACTTGCAAGCCATAGCTCTAAAGTTTTTGTAGCTATAGTCCGAACCACTATAAGCAATCGAAAGCCATGTATGCCCAAAAAATTAAAGGAATGTCAATTTAGTTTCATAGTTCCAAATTTGAGCTTTGTCTAAAAAAAACGAATTTCTCCCAGCACACGACGAGTCAAATGAGTCAAAGGTTTGTGTCCTGGCTGGTAGACACAACAATTCCATTGCTTGCTTCCGCAGTAGGCGGCACCTGTAACACCTCGCACAGAATGTCAATTGAGCACAGATGATGTTCCACGCTGCCCGCAGCCGGTGCTGTGGCAGCCTGTGCGCCGTCCAAAGCCTGGGTGTCAGTGGAGGAGCCGGTGTCCATACCAACAGGCGCAGTTACTACTTGCGGTGGCTCAAGGAATGCCACCATCAACATTGGAATACGCTGAGGACACTGCAGAACATGGGCTGTTATCGGGTCCAGTAACGCATTCACGTCCGGTTGCGCACATGATGGGAGTGTCAAACAAAGGTCTAACACGCATTCTTCTCCGCAAAACAGGCATCGGAGGACAGGTAAGAAGCAGTCCATCCAGACTGGTCGAAATGACAAGAACCAAGATGCACTTTGTTCTCTTAGGCGAGGCGTACCCAGATGTTGTACCATGCGATCATGGTACTTACGCTCCAGGAGTGCTTTTTCCATCTCCTTGGTGACTGGGACGTCCATTGTGTAGCAGAAAAATAACAATCAGGATTCCCGCTATTAGAAACAGGATCAGCGGAAGTCCTCCAAACATGCTTCCAAATACGGAATGAATAAAGTTTGGTATAACTCCAAGTACCGTCTGAAAGGTGCTCAGAAGTCCAGAACCTATGGTCTTAAATAGGTGGACAATGCCTGTCGTATCAGACATGTTAAAGATACGATTTACCATTTCTGCGAAATGGAAAGGGCAGTTTGTATGAATGAGCGCCTGTATCTCTGCTGAAGACCTTGCGATCTGGAGATCAAAAGTCTCTCGAGCGGAGGTTAAGGGCACAGACTTCTGTAGAAGCATGGCTTTCATTCTGCTTAGAGTATCAAACCGTATTAAAGAAACATTCAGTGAAGGCCATAAAGGCGCCTCCCTGACTGTATGTGTCGGTGGAAACAATACAATACCCTGGAGCTCACGGTTACCAGATATGCGACGCCCGGGAGCATTCCACAGCAGCCTTGACTGTTCAGCATCAAGTAACTCCCATTCGAAAGTAGCCTGAGTGCTGGAGTAATCACTGCAGCTGGCGCACCCCTCAAATGGCAGGATAGGTTCGCTACAGAACCATTACAAGCCCCGTGCAGCATTATATGCTGGCATATGAGTGATCCACTTAAAGCGTTCTCACAGTTGGTACCACTCAGTAACACTTCTCGATCCCCACTCCGGCATCGAAATCTGTGTGGTAATACCCATGATTCCTTAATATATTCCTTACCCATTTCGTCATATCTGCCTACTTGCTTTTGTTCAAGGCAATACTGAAACTGAAAAGTAGTGACCGGTAGAATTATATGGCCATGGATTAGCCATTCTGTGGACGGTGATTCTGCCACTGTGAATGCTAATCTATCCAGTTTTTCGATACGCTGCATTGTATATTTTGCTCCCCTTTGTGCCATTTCTATCTGTTTATCTGTTAGATTGTATTCAGAAAACAGAGATGTACTGTTGATATAACGCCAAGGCATGTAGCCTGCATGCAAAGATTGCAGCGTCCAGCTTAATAACATAATAGAACGTAACTGTGATTGCCCGTGTTGTAATATGGCCAAATCTTGTTCTAGTATGTCTATCACAGAAGATACAATGTTGCCTAAGGAATATATCCTGGAGGTCAATGTAGTTAACCCATTGTCTACCACTGCTAGAGATTTTTCTAGGTTTATACGGTCTATTTCCCGTAACCTCTCTGCGGCCTCTTGTTGTGATATTTTCCATATTTCATTGTAGGCAGCATAATAGAAACGTTTCTGACGTGGCTTCCAGGGACCCATTAAAAAATCCCTAAGATCCACATCCTGTGACAGTAAGGATAAGTGTTGTTTCACCTGTGTGAGTGTTGAGGTTTTTAGCCAATCGAGGCACAACTTCCCAACACTGTATGATGTCACTACCCCCGGATGTTGTCTCTGTAAATAACGTGGATCTGGCCTATGGATACCAAACCCTTCGGTTTTACCCGAAGCTCAAACTAAGAGGGTGGCCGCGGCATGTCTTGGCATTCTGCGCAGTCTTAGACCCATGTTGGGTTTCTTTGACCCCTCCATCCGGCAGACCATTGTGCAAGCATCTGTCCTATCTAGACTGGACTATGCCAGCGTGCTCTATCTTGGGGTCAATAAGACCGAGATCTCAAGACTTCAGAGGGTCCAGAATGTCGCCGCCAGAACTCTTCTTGCTAGGCCCAGTCGCCGCCCCACCTCTAGCACCATTCGGCGGCTACACTGGCTGCCAATGGAGAGGCGGTTGGAGTTTAAATCTCTCTGCTTTGCTTTTAAGATCCTGAAATCCTCCACCTCTGGTATAATATCTGGCCTGCTCTCGACCTATACTCCCTCGCGCCATCTGCGCTCTGCAGGCAAACATTTGGTCTCTATACCACGTGTGAAGAGGGCCCGTGCTGGTGGTCGCTCGTTCCGCGTTCTGGCTGCCAAGCTCCGGAATGATCTTCCGTCTCACATCCGGAGCATGGACAACTACCTGACCTTCCGTAAAGCGCTAAAGACCCTTCTGTTCCCTCATTAGGTCCCCCTTCTTTTGTCCCACATGTCTTCCCTGGCACTTCCTGTCTTCTCTTAGGAGGGATACTCGCTGTTTAGCCTCTATTTTGCTAAGCGCCGGGACGCCCAGTTGCTGGGGCAGCTGCGCGCTCTACAAGCTATCTTAACATAACAACATAACATAACCCATGAATCTTGCCTGACAACTATTAGTGTCTGTGGGCCAAATCAACCATTTTTTCCAATCGGGGTCTGATCTGTTATATTGTATAATGTCATCTACTGTAATCCCTTCCTGTGATGTTATGTTACCCTCGGTGTGTGATGGAGTCGGCATCTGAGGTGTGTTCAAGTTTTTGTTCTTGGCTAGTCCTAGGCAAGATGTCGGTTGCACTGTCTCGTTCAAAAACATGATTTGCTGAGGAATGAGGCATGCTCTAAACAAAGCTTCTGTTCCCTGCACCTGCCAATCTCTAGTACCCCAGACAGATTTTAGGTCTATGGTGTCTTTCCATAAGTCGAAACCTTGTTCAGACAACTGGGCAATAAAGGAAGCAGAGTAAATCTGTTTGGTGCTTGTTAACATATTTTTCTGTGCTGATGTTGGTGTAACCTTATAATAATACGAGGCTGGGTCAGATATATTGAACCCTGAAAAATATGGAAACTTCTGTGCAAATGTTTTTGAACTGCCTTTCGGCGGTGTTGGACAATGTTCCCACTGGTGGTATGTGAACATATTTCTAGGATTTGCAGATTTATGCAGAAAATGATGACCATAATGTTGGTAACAATACATACTATCGAAATCTGATGCGCTTTCCAATGTTTCACTATTAGAAAATGCAGCAGATTTTTCCATATCAGACAACGTTATTAACAGTTTCAAAATCCCAATCATCGGAAAATGTACTTGAGGTAATGATATCACAATGATATTTTAAATAAATGTGGTATTTTTAAAAGTTCGGTCCAGCCGAATAAATCGAAATCAACCTTGTCCAACACTATACCGTCAAGTATAGGAACTGCTGTAATGTTCACTGATGACAAGTCTCTTTGTTCTCGATGAGATGATTGATGTGGTTTTAAAATTAAATTCACCTTTTGGGCTGCAGAGCTTTGTCGAATGTATTGTCCATTAATAAGCATGTTAAAAACTATCACTAAACCTAACCAGAAAAGAAAGAAAAGCACCCGGTAATTATCCATAGTTCTACCCACGGTGATACCAGGTAAGTTCTTCTAAGAAAGTTCAGAAAGTCTTTTACTTGCTGCTTGCGTGATTTTTGGGCTGGCGTCGTTTCAGGTTCACTTGGATCCAAAGAAAACGTATCAAAGTTTATGAAGTAGCCAGAAGCAGTTCGATCAATTGTTGGAATTGCATCAGGATTTGTTGAAATCGAACTTTGCTCTTGTCGAGGCACGTTGAAGTAGACATCTGTATTTGGTCTAACAGCTATTTGTCTATCATTTTGAGTTTGATTTTGAAGTTGAGCTTCAGGTTCAAGAGGAACGAGTTCCATAGCATTGTTGCATAGTCCATCATTCCGTACAGGTGGCTCTTCGAACATGATGAGTCTTTCCGTTTGAACTTCTTGGAATGTAGCGAGAGGAGGGCGTCTGCTACTTAGGAGTCCACGTGGCCTACTGCTTAGTATCGGCCACATAGTGTGGTTTGATTAGGTCGATTGAGACAAATCTTTTCTCCTTTTTTTCCGGCAAGAGGCGGTAGAAGTACAGTTCTTGTTCCTTCGACTGCTAGGACCGGTACAGGCTTTCTGTAGGATGGCCCAAATTCTTTCTTGTCCGCTATTTTCTCTCTGACCAGATCCCTGACTTTTGAGATCCAGACAGGTCTTGCCGTGACTGATTTGACTTCCCCAGTGGCGGTCTGCTTCAGATGGACATTACTTTGTTGTGTCCTGGATTCATTTAGATCCTGTAAAACAGCCAAACGATCATGGATGTCAAAAGGTTTTACATCCGCCACTGCGCCTTCACAATCAAGATCAGGTACTCACATTCTTGTTCCAAATAGGACCTCATAAGGAGTGACCCCCCCCTAAAGAACTTCTTGGCATGTTGTTCAATGCTCTCTGGACTCCATACAAGTGTTTTACCCAACTTTTCCCCGTGCCTAATACTCTAGCTGTTAAAGATTGCTTTAAGTCCCGTTTTTTTCTCTCCACAACCGAATTTCCCTCGGGATGGTACGGAGATGAGTACCGCAATGCTACACCCAATCCTCGCATGGCCTCCTTGTAAGCCCAAGAGCTAAACGCAAGGCCCTGGTCAGAATGTAATGTGCCAATTGCGTATGTCCCTATGAAGACTCGCAAATCTTTTATAACAATTCAAGCGTCAGCCGAGCGCTGGGGCCACACCCATAGGAATCTGGAGCAGGAATCCACTGCTACCATGATATACCTGTAAGCCCCATCTCTTTGTAAGGGGCCGCAGTGGTCCATGTAAACACACGCTAGTGGTTTATCAGAAATTAATAATGGTGTCTGCGCTGGACGTGTTACGGTGGAACAGTCTTTAGTCTGCTTTGTTAACCCAGGCCACCAGTAGCGTTGTTTCAACAATGAAACAGTCGCCATAACTCCTGCATGTGCAGAACCTATCCCTTCGTGTGCTGCTAGAATTAAACCTAACCTACGATCCATATTTGGAATGACTCTATCCCCCACTCCAGGAATCTGAGCAAATGGAATGTTATTGGCATCTAACTTGTAGGAGTACTTGAGTGGAAACTTCTTCGGTAATGCTTTGCTGTTTTTGCATGAAGCAATGACAGCTACCATAATCTCACCGTCTATTCTCGTTTTAGAACGAGTGATTGCAGCTAAGGAAGCAGTTCGTACAGCCCCTTTCGCGGCTTCATCAGCCAATGAATTCCCTTCAACGTGAACGCCATCACGCTGATGACTCAGTGTATGTATCACGTGAGCTCTCGGTAGTTCGGTTTTCAACTCCACTACCTGTTCCCATAGCATTTTATGCTTAATTGTGCCACCTTTTGCATCTTTGAACCCGTTTTGAACCCAGTGCTGCACATATTCATTGTAAGACTGCACACAGTAAAAGGAATCGCACACAATTAGTGTGGGGAATTCTCGATCCGTATTCACCAGTGCCAGTATTAGGGCGTTTAACTCTGCCAGATGTGCCGTGCAGTCTCCTAGAGATTGCGTTTTTGTGTAACTTGGGTGGAATTTTCCATCCCGCATGCGACCTTTAACGATTGCACATGCTGCTCTATATTGTTGCTTACTTCCTATGGCCAGTTGAGCAGATCCGTCAGTGTAAATTATATATTCATACTGATCCAGAGGCATTATTTCGTTTGGTAGAGGATATTCTTGTTCGTATTGCAGAAATGCTTGTGTCTTTAAATTTGGGTCGTACCTGTATTCTACATCTGATGCAGCAAGTGAATTAGCCCATTGTATCCATCTAGGATGTAAGGCTTTAGTGCTAGGAACGCTTGCCTTTGTCGCAGCCTCTAAGGCTGGAACCGGAGTCACTACTATTATTCGTTTCCCCTGAGCCAGTGCTCTTTCTCTCACTACAGCAGTCTGTACTGCTGTTAGAATCTTTTCTGTAGATGTAAAGTGCATCTCAGCATTTGTGTACAAATGTGATTTGTATGCAATTGGTACTGTTTCACCTTCATTATATGTTAGATAGGTGTACCCAGATTGACCCGCAACTTTACGGATCACCAGGTTGCGTACGTTTACGCGTGTCTGTAAGTGTTTGGAAGCTATCATGTCAGCTTGTAAGGAACGAAGTGTACCTGTATGTTCCTGTGTCCATTGTCTTACTAAGAAATCAGGTTTTATTAAATCGTAGAAAGGTTTTACTCTTTCTGCGTAATCCAAAATGTATGTTCTACCAAAATTTAGGAAACCCAGAATTGTCCCCCCTCTGTATCCACACGCCCCGGTAACCTTCCCTATTGGAGAGAATGCTGTTATAGGTATACCATTAGCAAATAGGTTTGCGTCCCTGGAGGACCTAGAAGCATGCGATTGACATAAAGATAGCGGCGAGACCCTGCACCTGCAGAACTATCAGGAGGTAGCCCCCACAATAGGCAATCAGCCTCAGGATCAGGAAAGTGACATCATGAAAGTATTCGTTTGGAAGTTAGCGGGGCTCAGGTCCAAGAGGGAAAATGAAGATTGGTCAATGATTATCAATTGCTATGACCTAGTGTGCCTTCAAGAAACATGGGAAGTGGGCGCAGCGTATTTTGATGGGTTCCGTGCAATTCATACCACTGCAATTCCGTCCCGGTCAGGAAGAGCTAGAGGAGGCATATTAACGTTGATAAGAAACACCTTATGTGTAAGAATAACTGAGCTGAATGTGCAGTCCCCGTATTATCTTTAATAGTCTGTAGTGGTGTTGGTCAAGAGGATATGCTCTTGATCAATTATTACAACAACCTTTTTGAAGGCAATATGGCAGAGGTAATCCACTCACTTGAAAACGAAATTGAAAAGGCAATAAGCAATTATCATAAACCTTTACACATAGTGTGGGTGGGCGATTTTAATGCTCATAGCTGCCCAAAAATGTCAACACCGCTATGTGGATTGTTAGATGACGAAGGGGTTACACCTTACCATTTTATACACAATCAATATGGGGACGAATTGAACAGACTCATGGTTACGAGAAATCTGGAGATTCTCAACCCTGTAGATGAACTAACGGGCACTTTGGCAAAAACTTTTGGGGACCCAACGCATGGATCAACGATAGATTATCTAGTGGTGGCGACCCCTTTTAAGAGATTTTTTAATCAGGATAGGAACCTTTGTCTCAAATTTTAGTGATCATGTTGCACTGACTTTTAAAATACAATGGAAGGGATGTTTTAATAGCAAAGCTATAAAAGTTCTGGCACCTAAAATAGCAAGAAGAAATGGCATAGTGTTAAAGTGGACAAAAATAAACAAAGACATTTTAATCCCTACTGTAATTGGGTGTACCGAGAAAGAAATTGCAATATGCCTTGATTCGTATAGTGACCCGCAAAGTATAGTCCGGGCTTTTGTTTCAATGCTGAGGGTGGTGGAAGGTAATTTAAAATCCAAATCTAAAGGATGTTTAGAAAAGACCCCACGCTGGTTTGATATGGCCTGTACAAAAACCCTTAATAGGCTACATAAAGCATTGAAGGAAAAGCCAAGGAATACTGCCCTTGTGAGCCTCCTTTAAGCCCAATACAAAAAATGCAGGCGGGAGAGACTCATGTCCTTAAAAGAAGAGGCCTGGGAAAAATTACAGCTTGCCTCATTATTAAAAAACTCTAAAGAGTTCTGGGGGATAGTTAACTCACCATTTCAAGTCAAGATACAGACCCCTCATTAAGCACAAATGTAGGAGAAGATGCTTGGGTGGATCACTATACCGCTATATTCGGGCTAGCCGCAGATAGAGTAAATCTGAATGATGACTGCCCAAACTGCGACATAGGTACTCCCATTACCTTTACAATGACAGAGGTGGAAAATGGACTTACACAATGCAGTAGTGCAAAGGTCCCAGGTCCCGATGGTGCCCCGATTGACTTTTTCTTTGAACACTCAGGACTCTGGATTCCACTCCTAACTAACGTTTTCAATGCTATAGCCAAAGGTGCCCCTCCGGCCTCTTGGAAAACCACAGTAATTGTACCAATATTCAAAAAAGGGGATAAAGCGCTGCCCAAGAATTATAGGCCGATTTCTCTTATAGATGGCACGTGTAAACTAATGGGCCGCTTATTACTAAATAGACTCGAGAAATGGGCTGCTGACAAAAATATTTTAATTCCTGTCCAATATGGTTTTAAAAAAGGAATGGGGACATTAGATCAGTGCCTAAATTTAAACTTAATCGCAGCGAAATATACCCATGCTAAAAAGGAAACATTTTCATGGCATTCATGGATCTTTCCGCTGCGTTTGATTCTGTCTCACACAACAAATTATGGATCATTCTAAAAGAGATGGGAGTGGAGGAAAATATTATACTTTTTATCAGACAGTTATACTCCCAGTCTACAGCATGCGTTAGATACGGTTCCCAGGGCGATTGCACAAGATCTTTCCCAATCCTTCGGGGGGTTAGGCAAGGTTGTGTCTTAGCCCCTCTTTTATTTTCAATGTACACTAACGGTGTGGAATCAGCAGTTAGCGTTGAGGTGTCTGATGTACCCAGGGTAAATAAGAAACAGCTCCCCATATTGCTATACGCTGACAACGCCGTATTGGTTGCAAGGACAGGTATAGCTATGCAAAAATTAATAAATAATTATGTATCATACATGGCGGCATTAGACTTACAAGTAAATAAAACAAAAACATTTGTCCTAATAGTAGGGAAGCAGCCAAAAAAACTACCCGCTTTTTTTATTGCTGCACGGAAAATCGAAATAACTAAATCATTTTTATACTTGGGGGTACTTTTTAATAGTGAAGGGACTTGGACGAATATGGTGGAGAACAGATGTAATGCACTAGAAAAGAACTCCATGGCTATTCGCTCTTTTACAAAAAAATTGGGCACAAAACCAGTGGAACCAATTTTTAAAATGTATGGCGCTAAAGCTATCGCTTCAGCCACATACGGTGCAGGGATTTGGGGAATAGCCAAAACTGATTTACTACAACAGAAAGAAGACAGGTTCTTCAAAAAGTTATTGTCTCTCCCGAAAGGTTGCTCTAATTATATTATGCACCAAGAGCTGAATGTCCCATTCATATCTGATTTTTTTAGCCCCGGTCCTACTTTGGCACTCAATCTGGACCAGAGACACAGTGGGACTCACTCAAAATATCATCCAAGATTGTTTATCTCTTGATAAGGCGCTTCAAGTCCCATGGCTGCGTTATGTAAAAGATACATTGGTGAAGCTGGGTTTAGTGACCCTTTACACTGATCCACCTACATGTATGGGCACACCAAAGATGGCACTTAAAACATGTGCTAAAGAGTATAGGGAAAAAGAAAGATATCTTTTAAATTGTGATAAAACCATGGTGGCACTATATCTGACCCTTCCGTCTATTTCGGGAGAAGTGAATTCATCTGTGACAAACGCTAGACATAGATTTGTACTCCGGAGGTTTAGACTGAATTTTATTCCGTGTATGCTGGCTTTCCCTTCAGGGATGTACTCAGTTAATGAACTTTCAGTTTGCCCCTGTGATGGTACATATATTCAATCTAATTTACATTTTATATTTTTCTGCAAATTTTATTCTAGTCTACGGAAAAAGTATATTCGCCCACTGTTTTTAAAATATAAATTTGCACAATGTCGCCCAGCCCTGTTTTTTCTCCAAATGCTTCCAAATCCATATGTCAACTTTTGTGTTGCATCATATTTATGTATGGCATTATCTAAAAGGATGTTAATGAGATGATAGACTGTTTCTTAATGAACGTGGCAATGTTTAGCAGTTTACATGGCACGCTGTTTGGTGATCATCGTTTGTAAATAAGCCATGCCGAGTTTTGCACTAAGCACTTTATGAGATATTGAATGAATTTATATGTCTAAACCAATGTCTTGGTACTGTTTTTATTCGGTTCCTATCTGCCTTCTTTTTAATTTGTTTTTTAACCTGCTTTTTTATTCTGTGATTTTTAACAAAACATGCTGGTGATGTATATTAATTATTAATTGTGATCAATGTATCTCCTTTGCACTTTTATGATCTTATTGTTTAAGATCGAATAAAGTTATATTGATTGATTGTAAGTTTTTCAGAGATTTTGGTGGTTGGAGCAGCGCGCATTTTTCTAAAAAATTTGCTGGTAGGCTTTTTCCTCCACTTGAAAGGTCATATCCTAAAAACAGGACACTGAGGTGGGCAATTTTTGATTTTTTTAAAGTTAAATTTTTAGCCCTCAGATGCAAATCCCAAAATTATGGTATTCACTCTGTTCAAGTGCTCCTCTAGGTCATTGTCCGTTAGATAAATATCATCCACATAGGACAATGCCTCTTCATCCAAATTTGGAAGTAACTCTGTTACCCTGGCCGAAAACAACCCCGGGCTGTTCTTATACCCTTGGGGGAGTCGACAAAATTGCCGCTGGGTCCCTAGCGCTGAGAAGGCTGTTAGATACCTGCTTTCAGGCGCTATATTTTGGCAGAAAAATCCATTTGAGATATCAAGTGTTGTTTTGTATTTTTTCCGCACAATGTTATTCATTAATGCGGCACTGTGTGCTTTTTGGACTGCAAATGTCTTAGTGCAAGTGTTTAAATGTCTGTAATCTAAAACTAGACGATATGAATTATCAGGTTTCATGACCGGAAACAAAGGATTGTTCATTGGTGAGGTGCAAGTATCAATCACCCCTTGGTATTCAAGTTGATCTAAGATCTCCCTGACCCGTTTTTAGGTCTCGCGCCTAGCGATGCAGTGCGCAGCACTGCTCGCGCAGCGCGAGACTTCTTGTAGGGGCTTCTAAAAGCTGACCAGACGCTCGTGCGTCATGGCCTTTTCTGTGCGGTTACCCGCACCGGCGGCATCTGTTTCCAATTATCGTGCCCAGACGCGGGCGCGATAATTGGAAACACATGCCGGCCGTGCGGGTAATCGCAAGCAAAAGGCCATGACGCACGAGCGTCTGGTCAGCTCAGCAGGCTGCTGCGCTCGCTCGCCCCCGCTCCTCTCTTGTTTTAAATAGAAATGTAACTTGTTTTTTGTATGGCTTACTAGCTGTAACAAGCAAATAAATTTGATTTGATGTAAACCGGCATTGGCAGTAGTGAATAGCTTTCAAGACCGGGACTTCGGATCTGCAGCTAAAGCTAAGCAATTTATGTTTAGACCCCACCTGCAAATATACAGTGAATTCTCATATCTCTTTAGTCAAACCCTTGCACATTTATCAGGCGAACTGCGTAGTTGAATCAAGAAATATGAGTGCCATTGTGTTCGCCTTGCTTGATACCCAAGTTGGAACAGGCAGCAATTACTGATTATCCACATGCTGTTGATCAGTATTATAACCGGTTTTAATTTCACCCCAAAAATGTACAATTAAATGCCAGAGAAAGGAAAATAAATAGCTCACAGCAGCCTTATGGCACTGAAGATTGATAGGAGTAAAACGTGTCACCCCCATGGCAAAAACTCACGACTAGCGACAGCAAGTGGCAATTAGGTCAATCTACAACTGCATAGACAGCAGGTTTACAAGCGAAGATTTTGTTTTCTCAACCCGAAGAGTGATTCCGCAAACATTCTTCTAAACCCCCGTTCAGCCTCTTAGACACGGGATATGCCACTAAATATGCAAATGCTCTACCCTGAATTCACAGAATGCTGCAGGGCTTTGCATCTCACTTACTTCCCTGATGGTTGAGGGTAGTAAATGAAAGGACTGAGTTCACTCCAAATTACACGACGCCTTAGTCCCACTTTCCAGCTCTGGATGCGACAGAATGAGGTAGGTGCTAGGCAGTCACTTCCAGTCTGCCTCCCTACCAGGCTTGGGCTGTGGAAAGCATGAGGCTTAACGGCTCGTGAGGTCGATCTCAAATCTGGGGACCCGGTTCGAGTCTCGGCAATGACGCTCAGCATCCTGTGATTCTGGGCAAATCACTTAATCTCCCCGTGCCTAACAAAACAAGCATTGGCATAGCCAATAGGTCTCGCCTTTGGGACCTTATAAGTGTTTAGCCATGCAACAGTTGATGTTGTTACACCAAGGATATTGTGCTGCATAACTAAATACTTATAAGGTCCCAAAAGCAAGACCTATTGGCTATGCCAATGCTTGTTTAGCTTCTTGCTTTATTGGATACTGCCTCTGTGCAGTCCGTGTATTTTTTAAAGGAATTATGTGGTGGGTTGAATCCTTATCCCATCCAACATGGTTTTTGTATAATGCTGGAGCCTGGGCTACCGCCCACTCCTGCGCATATGTGTGTTGTAAATGCCTGGGAATATGGTCTAAGAAAGCCGGAAGAATTACTGTTTCTCCTTTAGGGCAATCCATGATGAATGCTGGTGGCCAATCTTGTTCAGCTAATAAAATATCATAGCCAAACGTCAGGTTCTCCCAAAAGAGACCTCTCACTGTTCTACACTTGTCCCCCTCCATCTGGAGCGTTATTTCATATACTTTATGTGGGACACTTACCCTAGTATCGGGTGTTTCTACCGTGATATAATCATTCAAGTCCGCTGTCACCAGAAATTCCATCAGGTTCTGGCGAGCTATTGTTACTTCTGCCGCACTGTCTAGCATCGTCAGAGCCCATTCCCCGTTCAGTAGTCGAGTCCTCAGAATTCTGAGCATGTCTGATCTTTAGACCTGCAACTTTCTTCTTTTTGAACTGTGGCTTTTGTTTTGGTTTATCTTCTTTTTTTTAAGTATAATCCTGAGCGTGCTGCTTGTCTCTGGACTTTGTACGCTCTTCTTGTCTTTCTGACCGTCCTTCCCTCTCTGAGTTTTTCGATGAACCCTGAAAGGAACGAGAGGAACCTGTATCAGTATCCTGATACCTGTCAGGTTTCCTAATGTTATCCCTATTCCTAAGGTTATACCTCTTTTCGGAGGGCTCCTGTGGAGGAGATCTACCTCGGGATTGAGATCTGTTTCCTTTATAGTTTTGTTGTTTTTTATTGTCCCACTTCTTCTGAGTAGAAGTAGGTGTCTGCTTAGAAGTGTCCTTTTCAGGACTTCTAATCAGTTGTGGTTTTAAAGCTTTCCCACCTAAACTGTCTCTGCCTAATTCTGCATATGCAGTTTCAATTATTTTGGGTAGTTTGTGTTGTTGATCTAAAGGACTGAACTCCCTTAGGCGTTGGCGGATAGCCACTGAAGCTGCTTCCCACTTAATGTTAGCTAGTATTATGGCTGATACCTGGGCATAGTTACCTAGTAACTTCATCTCTATGTTTAGGGCAGGCTCTGCTCCGTACTCATTTTGTATTTGTCTCAATACTTCAGGTACTACTGCTAACGACGGGATACCATGAGTTTTGGTATAAATGGCAGCAAAGACTGTACCCCAAGTGGTACAATCCTCTACTTGTGGTGTTATCCCCATGGGCAAGCAGATTGTTAGCATTCTGTGTTTTTCATACGGGGTAGTATTCTGGAATACTGCCTCTAGCTGAGTTATTTTCTGAGCTACCCAGTATGGTATTTGTTCACGTTTTGTGGGCATTTTACCCATCAGTGTGTGTAATGTTTGTGGTGTGATTTTAGTTGCTGTACCCTGAATTTGAGTTTCATTTGTTGCAACTATTGCTGGTTGGACTGTAAGTGTCCTCATCACGAATTGCGTCATGTTTCTATAGATTTTAATGAATTCTTTGTGTTGTGTGAGTAAGTTTCAATGTCAGGATGTGGTGTGTAGGCTGCTAATATCGGCCATGTTGCCCCTTCTCTTCCGAGCGGGCCGAGTCTTACTCTTCTTGTGTGGGATAGGGCGCCTTTAAACCAGTATAAGTGTTCCTGGTACGTGATCGGAACCTCTATATCCTCAAACGGATAATATTCCGCTGGTACATCTCCTTCCGTGTAGGAGTGAAATGTTTTTGTTCTTGCATTTGCTGCTGGGAATGTAACCCACGAATAAAATACCTCTGTTTTGTTTGATTCGTGTGCCTCAATCACGAAAACTACTACGCCACCCCTAGATGATAAACCATTCTCTCCCAGTCTCAGGGTGACTGCATTTCTAAAATTTGGTGCAATTTGTATTGCATCTGCATCTTCCTCGTCTGTGAGGGGCAGATTTTGTTGCAGTGGGTCTAAGACATGGTTGGTCATTGTTTTTAGTACACTAAATAACTTTTCAAGGGAACCAACATACGGTGTATGCACAATTTTAGAAACACTGTGTCCTTCAAGCTTGATTAACCAACAGCTAATAAATAGGATTTTTGGCCTACTCAGCTGTGGCGAAGTTTGTGCCCACTCACTCCAGACGTCTCTGGTGTTTTGTGAATAGGGGTCTCTGAGAATAGCACGACTGAACTACTCAGATTCTACTATTAAATAAGTACCCAACCAACGTTGGTGGCGCCATGTCGTGTAGTTCCTATATACCCTATACAGGATCTGCACGTTTGGATAACATAAACTGTGGGATTGGTGGCAGACTGATTCTGTGCACCCCCACCGGATACGTTAGCCTGTTTGCATTAGCTAGCTCACAGTGCCACTAGAGTCTCCTCTTATCAGGGAGAGAATAGTTCTTGGCAACCTTAGAACATGACAACCCTGATCCCCCAGGATCGTGGAAACAATATACTACCTTTCGCTCAGTCACTCGTGCTCACTTAGTTTGTCTCAGAGAGATACACAGAATAAACAGTCTGGGCGTTTCAATAAGTATTTATTGAACAGTTGTTATTCTAGTGTAGAATATATGAGCTCAACAACCATTAGACAGTAGCAGAGATATATGATTAGCAATACTACAAAAGTAAAGGGATGGTATAGTTCTACCATCTTGCAGAAATCATGGACATATACATGTACATAAAACACGATAAAAAGTGCAACCTAAAAGTGCGTATTCCTACGATGCCTCCCTAACTCGATGTACCTAAATGTACCTAGCATCTATGTAGGTGTTATGCCAAGAATCCCTCTAGGATCTAGTCAACCCCCATTACCTGAGAGTTAGAGAATGTGGGACCCTGTCCTGGTCTCGAGTTGGACACCCCGCGAGGGATGTTAGACCACTGCTAGCTGGAGCATCTGCATGCAGGAACCTCAGCGTCTCTGGTCAGTGTGTCAGCCGGGAAGTCACGGTCTCCTCTGTCTTTCTAAGCAAGACATGATGTATATATACCCATAGGTCTCCCCAGGGGTCCTACCTTGCTGTGTCGGCCTAAAGGATGACGTTGGGTCTGAACTTTATACAGTGATATTATACAGGAGATGGTAATCCTACTGTTAGTCCTGCTGTGCTTCCAAGAAGCCTCATGCATAATGTAGGAGAATCGAACCAGGGAAAAACCCACGTTCTGAATGCAGTGTCATATCTGGGTAAAAGGTCAGTGCCTAAGAACCGCTATGTATGTAATGTAGGGAAGGATATAGGTGAAAGGTTGCAGTGTTACCTGCACCTATATAGGGTACCTATATGGACTATAACAGTGCTGTTAGCAATAAGCAAACCATCGACAGAACCAATCGTAGAGTCCAAACTACCCGCAAACAGCTTGTTTGTTTTCGCTGTGGTTCTAGGAATCATATTGGAAACAATCCTACATGTCCTGCCATTGGCAAGAAGTGCAATGGTTGCAACAAGTTTGGCCACTTCCAAAGTGTTTGTAGAAGTGGGGCTAGTTCCTCCTTAAGTAAAGTCAAAGTTTCAAATGTCTCTGTAGATGATACTGACTTAGAAGTTAAACAATGTGAGAAGAAATTTTCAAATGTATTTCTTTCTGTGGATACCAATGATGACTCCGATGTTTCCTCTATTAAAGGTCCTATTGTTGTTGCCATTGTTGATGGGAGATCCATCTCTGTCATGGCTGATTCTGGTGCCCCAATTACTATTCTTGCTGACCGTACGTTCCTTGAGTTATGGTCACTTGGTACTTCTCTGTTGTCCTCTGATATCAATCCTAAGGCTTTCGGTGAGCAAGATATTGACCTTTTAGGTTTCTTTTGGGGTGTTATAGAATGTTTGGGCAGATCCATTAAAACCAAGATATATGTAGCTGTAAATGGAAGGGATATTGTTGGGTGGAAGGACCTTGCTCGTCTAGGTATTATTTTGTGTCCTGGGCAAGATCCTTCTATTACTTTAGGTCCTCTCCCTAAGGACGTCCTGCTTCTTGACTCAGAAGATAATATTGTTTCCAACCTGGTTGACGCCTTCCCTGGTGTGTTCAAAGATGCTGTGGGTTCTGTAAAGGGTTTTGAACACTGCATCAAATTAAAGAAGGATGCTGTCCCTGTTGTCCACAAAGTCAGACCTGTCCCTCTCAGTATTAGGGATGATCTTAAAATGTTATTGAATAAACTCAAGTCGGAGGGTATCATTGCACCCATTGATGCTTCAGAATGGGTTTCTCCCGTTGTCTTGGCCAAAAAAAAGACTGGGGATCTCAGATTATGTGATGATTTGAGATCTCTCAATCGCAACATTCTTGTGGATTGCCATCCACTCCCTCACATTCAAGAGATGTTGGCTAATATTGGCAATGCCAAATTTTTCTCCACCATTGACCTGCATTCGGCATATCACCAGATTCAACTTTCTGAAGAATCTCAATCTCTTACCGCGTTTGTAACTCCATTTGGAGCTTTTAAATATCTCAGGCATCCTTTTGGACTTGCATCCGCGGCAAGTGTTTTTCAAAAACTAATGGACAGGTTATTTGGTGATATGCCACATGTCCAGGCATTCCAAGATGACATTCTTGTTTTTACCGAAACCAAGGATGAACATATATAAATTTTACGTAATGTACTTAATGTTCTTAATTCCACTGGAATGACTGTCAAACCCAACAAATGTAAGCTTGTTGTTGACAATGTTGAGTATTTAGGTCACTTCATCTCTGCAGAAGGGATCAAGCCTAAATTCTGCAACATTGAGGCCCTTAAAAATGCTCCTGCACCAGTTGATAAGGACACTTTACGTTCTTTTCTTGGCCTTCGCAAATACTACGCCAAGTTTGTTCCTGGTTATTCTCTTGTTGTTCAACCTTTGAGAGATCTACTTAAAAAAGGTGTGAAATTTGCCTGGAATGACTCATTGTCCACAGTTTTTGAGAAACTCAAATCTTTTGTGATTAATGCCCCTGCATTACGCTCTTTTAACCCCCCTGGTGATTCTTTTATCACTGTTGATGCTAGTCTGAAAGGTTTAGGAGCTGTTTTTGGTCAGTGGATAGATGGACATGAAAATACCATAGCCTTTGCCTCTAGATCTCTTTCCGATGCTGAATGCCACTATAGTACCATTGAGAGGGAGGCCCTGGGTATTGTTTGGGCTGTACAAAAATTCAAGACGTACATTTGGGGGAAGAAATTTGACATTTTCACGGATCACAAACCTTTGGTTTTTCTATTGGCTGGAAATGGTCTGGGTAAGGCTTCTGCTCACCTTGTCAGATTTCTTTCTAAACTACAAGAGTTTGATCTGGATATAAAATATATACAAGGTGGAAAGAATGTCCGTGCTGATTGCTTGTCGCGCATTCCTTTACCTTGTAATTCTTCTGCTTTAGATGATCTTGATGATGACTGTGTGGTTGGTGTCATTGATGTTGTTTCTGCTAGCGGTGGTAAGTTTTTGCATGAGGATTGGATTTTGACTATGGAGAAAGATGAGAATTTGAAGAAAGTTGCATTTTTTGTTAGAAATAAGTGGCCTTCCAGTAAAATTTTATCTAGTGAATTAAGGTCTTTTGCTCAAGTCAGTGAGGAGTTATCTTTTGAAAATGGTGTTTGCATTCGTAATGGTTTGTTTGTGCCTCCTCAGCTACTTAGGGACAGAATTGTTACCATTGCTCATAAAGGGCATTTGGGTATGTCTGCCACTACTAAGAAAATTAAAGAAGTGTTATGGTGGCCAGGTTTGGATTCCATGGTGAACAATTTTGTTTCTAAATGTCCCAAATGTGTCGTCTCGGATAAACACTGGACACTCAACAAAAAACCCTTATTTCCAGTCCCTTTTCCTGAGATGCCTTGGGAAAAAATTGCCCTTGATTTTTGTGGACCTTTCAATCTTCTTCCACATCAGATGAGGTACTTGCTTGTTGGAATAGACTACTTTTCCAAGTGGTTGTATTACTCTTTTGTTGAAGTGGCTAATTCTGCTTCGGTCATTTCTTTTTTGGAAAACATTTTTAAGATTGAGGGTGCACCTTGTTCCATTGTTACGGACAATGGTGTTTCCTTTGTTTCTAAGCAGATGAATGATTTCTTGGAAAAGTTTGATATTAAACACTTCCAAGTTGCTTTGTACAGTCCCTCTGCTAATGGTTTAGTTGAGAGGACTAATCGTATCCTCAAAGAAGGTATTCAAACTACTGTGGCTGCTAATGTTGATGTCGCTGACTTCTTGCTAGAGAAGGTTTGGGCTTATCTTACTTCACCCCATTCCACTACTGGTGTCATTCCTTTCAAAGCTCTCAGAGGTAGGGAGGCAAGATCAAAGTTGATTCCTGAGTGGTTTTCTAATCTTAGTGCTGGTTCTTCTCTAATTAGTAAAAGGTTTGTGAGTAATGATTGTGATGTTGTAAAGACTAGAGTTTTATCTAAACAAATCAAACAAAAAGAGTCATATGACACCCACTCTAGTGTCAAACCTTAGAATTTTTCCGTTAACGATTGGGTTCTCATTAAGAAACCTTTCAAAGTGTCCAGGTGTCAATCCACTTGATCTCTCCCTGTACGTGTTGTGAGGGTTAGTAAACCTTCTTTGCTGTTGAATGGGAAGGGATGGTGGAATAAGGATAGAGTTGTTAAACTCACTAATGAGCAAGCGGAAATTTTTAAACAAATGTATACTGGTAGAGATGAGTATAGTGAATGTTCTTCGACTTTTGATATTCATTCTAGCATTCCATGTGCACCTTTTGTTTCTGGAGATGTTTCTATTGTTCCTCCAGTTTCTGATTGTGTTTGTACTTCTCCTACATGTGTTCCTGGAAGTTCTTCTCCCACACCTTTTCAAAATGTTGGTGTTGAAGGACGAATTTCTCGCAGTCAAAGTCAAAAAAGTACTTTATTCGGCAGCCAAGAGCCATAAAAGCAAACAATTTTATAAAAATACACAATTCATCAAAATACATTATATAATAAAAGGCGTCCAGCGTTACTGTTACAATGTTCACATTAGAAACCTACAAAGGGTATATCATGTAAAGTGCAGCAGTGCTAAAACGGTGAGCCAAGACCATAAATATTATCTCATTAAAAGTACATTGCATAGTTTAGGAGAACATATTTACACTGACTGATAACACAGGATAGCTACTGCAACAGCAGCTTAGTCCTGTGTCTGATGGCCCCAATTAAAAAACTTGCCACCCCAAAACAAACCATGGGTGAGGCTAGCATTTGAAGGTAAAGCAAGGCAGCCTCACTTGGACAAATTGACAATCTATGAGTAGGGGAAAAATGTGCTTCCTGCGCAAGGGATCGTAATAGGCGCAGAAGAACATTAGGTGGAGGGTGTCCTGCTCCGAGAAATTGTCACAGGGGCAAGGTTTTAGTAATTCTGGTTTCGAGTAACCTTTGGGGAATGCCAGTAACCAGGGAACCATGTTCAGACAGAATCTCATCAAAACAAAACGATGATATGCTTTGTTGACATAGGATAAATATGGTTGCATCTGCGGACCCAAGCTCAGTGTGACAAACCTTCTCACTGAGGGTTTGGCTAGTTTGCTCTCCTCCCTAAGGCCTTGCCGCCTGTCCATGAACTGCTGTTTAAGGTCTCGGATGGCAGACTTGCCCAGGGGCCTGGGGGTCAGGAACAACTCAGGACAACCGAGACATCTTGTCTGTTCCTTTATGTATTTCAGCCAAGGAATGTGTAATGTGTAAGGCCCCCTCCAGTGCAATGCAATCCGAAATTATGAGTTGGTTTAAATTTGGGGTCGGTTGAGCCCAGATTCTCAACCAACGTAACAACGGGACGACCGCAATCAGATCTGAGATGTAACCCACCCCCAATTCTTCATGTAGATTAAAAACAGGGGTAGCAACAGGGACTGCAAGGAGTTTACGCATAAAAATGTTCTCGGCCCCTTGGATTCCCTTCGCATCTTTGTAGCCCCAGATTTCACATCCGTACGTGGCCATAGGGATACATTTTGCATTAATAACCTTCAATAATGCAGGAAGGGGTTTTGACCCTAATCTCTTTGCAAAGTCCAGAGTAGCCCCTGCAGCTCTGGCTAAAACGTTCTTTTTAAGTGATCGTTGTGCGCACCAAGCGCCTTGGTCATCAAAAAGTACCCCTAGGTATGGGAACGTGGACACTTTGGTTAGCTCGGCCCCATTACAATAAAATTTGGCCTTGGCCGCCTTTCGGGAACCTATGGTCATAGCATGTGACTTCTTAAGATTTGTAATTAAATCTAGTGAATCCATAAAATCTATAAAACAATTTAAAAGTTGTTGCAAACCCCTTGCGGTTCTGGACAATAAAACTGCATCATCAGCGTACAGAAATGCGGGGATCATTTTGGTGCCGGCCCTGGGTATGTCTTTGCAACAGGATATTAAAGAATCCCCCAGTTTATTAATATATAGCGTAAACAGCAGGGGAGCTAGAATGCACCTCTGCCGGACCCCCCTTCCTACTGCCCAGGAGTCTGTCAGGCTGCCGTCTTCGTTAAACCGTACCGCAGCCGTAGTGTTTACGTGAGCAGTGTGCAGGAAAGAGATCAGTTCTGCATCTAGCCCCATGTCACGCAGGATCAACCACAGCTTAGACCTATTAACAAGGTCAAAAGCTGAGGTTAGATCCATGAAGGCCAGGTGTAAACCCCCCCTCCCTTGGCAACAGTGTACTTCCCGATCACCAAATGGAGATTAAGGCATTGATCCAGTGTCCCTTTCCCCTGCCTGAATCCATATTGGAGATCGGAAATGATGTTAGCGTGATCAAGCCAGGCTGTTAGGCGATCCAGTACTACTTTCCCCATGATTTTTGCCGCGGAGTCTAAGAGCGAAATCGGTCTGTAACATGCTGGGTCATCCCGGGCGTCCTTTTTAAAAATGGGTATAATGACCGCCTTTGCCCATGACAAGGGGAAACCACAGGAGCATGCAGCGTTAAAAACATGTGTTAAAATCTTGGCCCAGACTTTGAGGTCGGCCTTGTAAAGGTCCGCTGGTACCCCATCAGGGCCTGGGGCCTTTCCACCGGATATTGAAGGGATAGCTTTGTGAACCTCATCTGTTCTAAAATGGAGAGAGGAACTTGCTAGTCCGGGAACTGTTTGTCCCACGGCTTCTGCTAAGTTGGTATCACTATAAATATTACCAAAGTGCTGGACCCATTTCTCAGCCGGTATTGTGCAATCTCTGCTAGAATTTGACATGTCAGAGAAGAGAGGACTGTTGACCACAGACCAAAATCTAGAGCTGTCAGCCAAGACACTAGCTTGACTGAGCTCCTCCCAGGCCTGCTCCCTTATCTATTTTTTCCTCTCCTGAACTGCAGATTTATACGTCTTCCTACAGCTCCTAGTTAGTGTTGAGTCCCTCGGTTTTCGCTTAAGGGCCTGCATTAGCTCCTTGTGGGCAGCCGAACAGGTGTCGTCAAACCACCTTTTAAATTTTGGGCATCTCGCTCTGGTTTTAAGAGATAAATTAGAGGCAGCCTGCTTAGTGATTGTATCAAAAGCATCTAGAATAGCTCTATCATGCGGTGCCGGGTCCATACATACTTGAAACTCCGAAGCGCAGGTGGTATACAAGTTCTCTAAAAAAACTCTCTGGGGCAATCTTTTCTCACTTCAATCTCCGTGCTTGGTCTTTGGTGCTGATGTTTATATTAGAGATTTGACTCGCAACCCCCCCTTTAAGGGCAGCCGAGAGGAGGAGAACCAATATTAGAGGATTGTGGTCACTAAGACAGCTCCAAGTAATGCTTAGATTCTTTACAGCCTGTATTAGTAGAGCAGATAGCAAAATGTGGTCAATAGTGCTTGAGCTACCATTGCCTGCATAGGTAGGAACCAGGGCAGAAGTATCTGATTGCTGTAAACAGTGCAGATTATGGGCTGAGAGGAAGCATTCTAAAAAGATGCCTGATGGTGTATGTTCAAAGTGGTTTGACACCCGCAAGCCATCTTCCTCCTCCAACATTGAGAAGCAATTAAGGCAGCATTTGCGGGTGTTAAAATCCCCTAAGATGAGAGAGTCATAATAGGCTTGTCTTCCTTCCCCGTAACTTTCCAGAAGATCCTCTAAGGCCAGAAGATGTTCGGTCTCATGAGTTCTGGAGAAGGAATTGTAAAAATTTACCACTAGCAAAGTGGGGAGATTCTTTCCTGACAGTTCCACTGCTAACATGTGGGGTGAACAAGAGTCAATCAATTTGGCTCGGTAGGAAAATTTAAGACTAAACATTAAAAGAAGACCCCCCCTAGCTCTACCCATGTTCGAAGGGATTGCATGTTTGCAGAATGAAGTAAAGCCATCCAGATAGAAACAATCATTGGGCTCCCACGTTTCTTGTAAAGCGATGATATGGTGTGTGGCAAGAAAGTGTACCCAAGAAGTATCGCCCTTCTTTGACCTAAGGCCAGCTATATTCCAGGACAATACCTTTGTTGGAACATCGTCAGGGGTAGTTGGAGTTGGGATGGAATTTGGAGGATTAACCAGCGGAAAGAGGGATATGGGAGCAGGTACAATTGGCTCGGTAAGAGCCTTAAATGGTGATTTCTTAGCATGTGTTGTCCCTGCTACCATCACTAGTCAGTCATTTGCATCAAGGCCCTGGAGGTTAGCTAGCGGTAGGTATCGATTTGTTAAAGGTAGTATGGTGTTCACGTTTCTATCTTGAGGGGGCTTAACCAGCTTAAACGGCAACTGCCAGTCGCGATTTGCTAGGGGATGTTTAAGAGGATAAAAAGACTGTAGGGAGACTGTTCTAATTTTAGTATTGGTGCCATTCTTGTATTGGCAGCCTACTAGCACTTTAGCTTGTGTGGTGTGCCTAAAGTTAATAATTATGCAGTCCCCCTCAATGTTTTTCCTAGTCCCGTAGCCAATCCAACCCACTCTTCTGGCCATGATGATGTCAGGAGATATATTAGAGCCATTGATCACATTATTATTGCACCAGTGAGTGGTCTTATGGATAAGGTCCAAGGAGGTTTCCTTGGTTCCTGATGTAAGTGGAGGGACCCCAATAGCACAGCTACTAAAGGCGCTGATTGGGGAGGGAGATCAAGTGTACATTTGTTTTCAATCATGACCGTTTTATGGTGGGATGGGGTATGTGTAGATAGTAGGTCCTCATTAGCAGTTTCCTGCCCATCCCTATGGGCCGCCTGGGATACCTGCACTTCCCGATAGGCCACCTGAGATACAGAGACCGCCCCCCCTGGAATGTGGTTAGTATTGATATTGCTAGGATGAGACACACCCACTGGGGCCTGAGTACTGATTGCCCGGTGAACTTGGGTGCTACTCGCCTGGGGGACATGGGCCAAGCCGCTAGATACCGGACAAGAGCCCCCCCCTCCCTCCAGCTGCTATATCATGCCCTGAAAAACAGTTATTGTGTATGGAGGCAAAAGAATCAAATTTTAACTCAATTCCTTTCAGCTTAGAAATTACAGGTGCTAACAAGGCTTTGGTCATAGTCTCTAGCCTTACAAAGAGGCTATCCAGCAGCAGTTCCAGATTAAATTCAGCTGGTGGCGGGATTGCTTTTGTCCGCGGAGATTTACCCAGGGCTCTGCTTCCACCAGTTTGTTTTCTCTTGGTTGGGGGGCAGTCCAGATCATCACCTGCTGTTAAGGTGGCTGCGGTGATACAAGTAAGTGAATCCAGATCACTCATTAGGCCTTCCGTCGATATGGCTGGGGGTATAGTGGGGCACATTTCTCCTGATGGGACCCTGATTTCCTCCTGTGTTAGACCGTGCCCAACAGTACCCAATGCTAATTTCTCAGTCTCCATGGAGAGCCTTTTCTCAGTCAGGGCTATCTCCTTCGTTATGATGTTAGCCGCTCTGGTTAGAAAGGAGTCTATCGTCCCAGCTGGCCCTACAACATTAGTCCCTGAAGGGCCCCCAACAGCTAATTTCCTTTTGCCCATTACTAACTAGTCAAGCGTCGCTTTGACTTAAATAAACCCGCAATACCAGATTTAAACACTTCAGCTTCTAAATAGGGAGAACATGAGGCACTTCTTGGGCTTAAATCCTAGGGACTAAAAATAACACTAAACACAAAAACAACACTAAGAGGGACACAGTCACCAATCACCATAAAAAGGAGTCATGCGAGTACCTTGTTCCTGCCCTTAAGGGCTTCAGTCCACCGAACCGTGTTCTTCGACAGACCCCCTCCTTGATGGACTGGAACCTGCGAACCCCCCCTCCCCAGCGCCTTGAGACCCTTACGGGTGAGTGGTCGCGCTTAACAAACGCTTGATTGATTGATTGGGGAAGCAGAGGCCTGCCCGCATGGATCCTAAAAAGATGAGCCAAGAGACCTGGCCCAGCCCGGCCTCCTCCGGTCTCAGACGGGCCCGCCCTTGGCCCGGGCGCGGCATGGGCACGCCCGCGTCCCGCGCTGCTGGAGCCCTCAGGAGCTTTTGAAGCGCCTCCAGGCGCGTGGTGCGGGAGTCGGTGGCGGCGCTGCCGCAAAAGAGCCTGGGACCTGGAGTCCTGTCCCGCTCCCCAGCAGTGGAGTCAGCAAATGCACGGGCATCCCACGCTGCGGGAGCCCTCAGGAGCTTTTGAAGCGCCTCCAGGCGCGTGGTGCGGGAGTCGGTGGCGGCGCTGCCGCAAAAGAGCCTGGGACCTGGAGTCCTGTCCCGCTCCCCATCAGTGGAGTCAGCAAATGCACGGGCGCCCCACGCTGCGGGAGCCCTCAAGAGCTTTTGAAACGCCTCCAGGCGCGTGGTGCGGGTGGCGGCGCTGCCGCAAAGGAGCCTGGGACCTGGAGTCCTGTCCCGCTCCCCAGCAGTGGAGCCAGCAAATGCACGGGCGTTCTCGCAGTCATCGTGCTGTCAAACTGCCATCCAAATTGATGGATTATGTTTTGGATTAATTGTTTTTTTATGTGTTTTTTTTGGTTTTATTATGGGGAGAGGGGGGTGTTGTGGTATGTATTACAGTGTATTTCATGTTCTCTGTATCTTTAATGTTCTGTCAGAACCTTTATGTCTTTAGGTTCTGACTATTGGAATTTGGAGCTCTGTTTGACGAGCTGAGAGTCAGTTACTCTCAGCTCGTCTGCCTGCCTGGTGTGTTGCCGTGGGTTCTTCATTCTAAGCTTTTCTTCTATAAATAAAAGCTTACAACTACAAGAAACGGTCTTGGACTTTATTTACAGCGTAACCCAGTATCACAGCGACTCCTTCCCTAGCTCTCCTTTTCAGTAGATTTCACCCAGAATGAAGGAACAATTTAAAATGTTGCCTCACTCGTTCGAATTGTTTTTGTTGTTAAATAGTTGTAAAATAATGTTTTCTCGTAATAAATTGTTCTGAAGCAGACAGATATGACCAGCGTTTTTCATTTTTTTAAGCAGAGTCAATTTCGAGTTTTTCGCCCTTCTCTGCCCCTCAAAGCAGCAGATATTCTGTAGACGAAGTTACAGCTTTTTCCCAAGTCGTCCATTGGTGATTCCTATTCTAATTGCAATCCTGGAATATTTGGGACAGTTAAACATTCCACAAATATTGTAAATGGCCTTGAAAGGTCGTAATGTAACATCTCAGCGCCATCCTGGTAGCTGCTAACCTGAGGGTGCCACTGAAGGCCAAAAACTAGGAATAGCGTCAATGTCGAGTGCTGGATGGAATTACCCCTTAAGATTCTTTACAAAAAGTTTCAGCTGGGTTTAGAAGGGAAAAGCTGAACAGATACATGTACTTTCAGCACGGAATGCAAATCTGAACAAGCCCAGACTGCCAGAGGCGTTTAAAGGCATTGACAAAGTGGGCTCTGGCACATGGCCCTAACCTGTCCGGGGAGCGGGGGGAGGGGGGGCCTGATAGAGCCAGCTCTGTTCTGCAGTGATTCTTGGCCTGATGACCTTGAAAAATAAAATTTACACAGATTGTTTCAAATACTGTTTCCCTTTAATTTATTTGTAATGCTGGGTGATGTGTGAAAGTCTGTTACAGACATTTTGCATAGAAATGTTGTTTCATGCAACATCCATAAATACGTTTCTTTTACATCAAAATAGGACCTGACACAAGAGAAATGGGAGCGTGTCACAGAGATTATTTGCAGCAATATTAATGAGCTGCTGCTGTGTTACAATATTGAAAACACAACACTATCCCTGACTCCACATGCCTCATAATTCCACTCTGCACAAATATACACCACACCATGCCACATAATTCCACACAACAGCATCCAGTTCCACAATTCAACACCACACAACATAATTAAACGCCACATAATACCACTCAACACCACATAATTCAACTCCACATAATTACTCTCTACTCAATACCACATAAATACACTCCACATACATCCAGTCTATGCAACGTAGCAACACTCCACATAAATACATTCCACACCATGCCACATAATACCCCTCAACATAATTTTCACTCAACACCACACACTTCCACGCCACACAATTCAACTCTACACATTTCCATTCCACACCACATAATTCAACAACAAACCACATAATTTAACACAACACATTTATACACCATCCAATCCACACAACATTTCACATCATGCCACAAAATTCAACAGCACTCCACTGCATACCACTACACAACACAAAATACCATTGCACATCATTACACTCCATCCCACTCCACATAATTCCAGTACCCTTAATACCACATAATTACTATCCACATAATTCCACTGTACACCTTGCCACATTATTCCACTACACAACTAACAATTCCAATCCAACACACTCGACCTGAAGGTATTGGAGCGCTTTACATGAGCACCTGGTAGGCACGGGGAGATTAAGTGATTTGCCCAGAATCACAGGATGTGAACGCGACCCTGAGGCTTGAACCTTGGTTTCCAGCACCAAAGTCGGCAGCTCTAGCCGTCAGACCACATCCTCTCCCCTATTAAGGGGCCGATTCCGATCTCGGTCGGAGGCGCACCCAATACCATTCGGTCGGGAAAAAAGCCATGCGAAAGCCTGTTTCCCGACCGAACCGTACGCGGGTCCGGCCGAGCGAGTACGATGCGATCCGCCGACCGACTCGTCCGGGCGACCCGACCGCTCCGACCGACTCGTACCCGGATCGTACCGCTCCGACCGACTCGGTCGGACCCGGTTCGCACCGCGCAATGGAGACGTTTTCCGGCCGGGTAAGTACGATGCGCACCTCGACCGCTCCGACCGACTCGCGCCCGTCCGACTCGAACTCGCTGTCGGAGCCGTACTTTGGGGGTCCGTGTCGGACCCCCCTGTACGCGTACCCGTGCGAGGCGCACACAGGGGGACCCATGGGTCCCCCCTACCTGTGCGTGTACGCCGCGAGGCGCTCGCGGCGTACTCGCTGTAGGGGGCGCCCTTGTCCGCCTCGCACCCATTGAGGCAATGGGAGCCCGCGTACGCGTTGTACGATCGGCTCCCATTGAGTTCAATGGGAGTCCGACCGACTCGTATCCGATAACATACGGACGCATCGGACTCGTTCGGTCGGACTGCACGGGTCCGATTCGGTCGGAAATCTCTCCGGGTCCGGCTCGGTCGGAGAAATTTCCGGCCCGAATCGGAATCGACCCCTAAATATATTAACATATTAACACTAACACCACATACTTTCACTCCACTCAAAACAGAAAACGCATAGGTGAAATACCTTGTCATTTAGAAAGTCAATAGCTCTAACTTTCATAAATGCAAGACCTATTGCGTTGCAAACGCTTGCTATTGTAGGAGTGCTACCATATTTATATTTGCTGCTTGGTTCGAAAAAACATTTAGCATACATGCCAATAGACCCGATTCAGGCGGGAGACTACCGATTTTTCAAGCCAAAAATGGCTTTATTTTAGCTGTTTCCCGCCTGAAATTGCTTTTTCTACAGTAGAAGTCAATGGGGGAATTTTCATTCTCCCGATTTTTTATTTTAAATCTCCCACGTCCCTGTCCTAAAATGTTGGCATGTATGATTTAAGCTAATTGCCTAATGTGGTCAATTTGAAGGTACATTCAATTAAACCTATCATTTTGGGTGAACAAGTCCCCTAGATAGGTACTTTAAGAAACACATAACGTTCAAAACTTTAAATTTAATACTATACCGTCCATACTTGCCAAAAACGACAGAATTTTCTCCTTGTGAGGAGGGCGGCGGCCCTTGGGGGCGAGGCCTCGTGCCGCGAAGCACCTGAGAGGTACTTTTGCCTCCTCCATGCCACCAATCACCCTCTTCCAAAACCAGAGATAAAGCTTCCTGAGGCTGGTGCCGATGTCCAGGGGTGTTTTCACGCCCCTTAATGGACGCCGGGAGTTCAAATCCTCTGAAAACGAGCTGGAAAACTCACTGTTTACCGTAGTTTTCCGCTCGTTTTCTCTGCCACTGTGTGATGGCGGCTCCTCACCGGGTGACCGTGTGAAGGGAGCCAATATCGTGTGCCACACTGTGGCAACGTGTGAGTTGGAAGGAAGGTATGCTATACAATACTCAGACAACAGCTTGGGCGATTAACGCCTTTCCAAGATGGCTGCTTACTTTGTCCTTTAACAAGTGGGCGTGTTATCTTCTTTGTCTGTCTTCTGTTTTAACTATCTTTGTGAGTTGTAGTTCGAAAGGTCTGGCGGCGAGAGTCTTCTTTCTATTGCGATGTCTATTGATGTGTCACTAACGTTCCCGAGAAATCCCGGACAATGATGTAACCGAGTTTTATTTCTACGTATCCCGGTGTTTCGAGGGTGAAGCCCAGGCTTGGCACTGGTGTTTCCTAATGTTGTTCGAGGTTTGATTGATAGTTTCCGGAGCCACCCGAGTGCCCCTGAACGTTGTTCGGGCCTTCCCAGCCCCGCCAACGTTTCTGGAGTTCCGGTCTCACGCAGCGCCTTCTGGTCTCGCGGCGTTTGTCTAGTCCTGGAGCAGTGAGTGAGCTACCCTTGTCTGAGTCCTATAGAGTAGCTCTAGTGAGAAGTCACGCGAGCCCGCGGCTTTAGTGCAGGCCAGAACCTACGGGAGGACAGTAAGAGGAAGCCCGGTGCGTGGGATACCAACAGTACCTCAGGGTCACAGTTTCCTGGGCCGCCAGGCCCCCAAACCCCCTCCTTAGCCCGGTCTCCGGGCACCTTAGCGACAAGATGATCAAACTCTTCTCCCTCAAACAGCAAAAGAAGGAGGAAGAATCTGCGGGGGGCACCAAGGGGAGCAGCAAGAAGGCATCCGCCGCCCAGCTTCGTATTCAGAAAGGTGAGCCCCCACTCCACAGTCTGCTTGTCCATTAAAGTGCAGAGGCCCATGACGCCGCCAAAAAAGAGCTAAGCCGTCCAGCACAGAGCCCCCTCTAATACATTGCTGACCCTCAGCTTGAACCCGGACATGTTACCTCCCTCTGTTGTACGATATCTATACCGCACTCGCTTTCATAAAGCACACATTCACCCATGCAGTCTAGAGTCCATTATTCTCTCAACCCTCATTCACCTCAGGTTCGCGCCCTGGTCAGCCCTAACGGGGACCCTCTCAAGATCACGACTGCTGCTAAAACAATCCCCACCATTAGCTCCTGGAGCAGAACCCTTTTAATAAACAGTCCTTACCTCATCACCAAAATCTCCATAAAATAGACAGTTCCCCAACTTGCCTTCTCGCCCCTAGGGTTGACACTTCAAACCTCGTTTGGGGTTCTGCTAGTTTTAGTCTTTGCATTCATTGCGGCCCTTCCCCAACCCTACCAATACGACATGGCACTTTGTAACATTAATGCGTTTGTATGACACTGTTCAGAGTATTCTGATTTAACACGTTTTACTTGGTTCTAGGTTTTTGATAGTTTAATCTGGCAAAGTACACGCTCCTGTGTATTAAACATAATATAGTCATATCTGACTATATTCAAAACTTAATTAAAAAGAAAAAGTTCTTAATGATTTTATCAGAAGGCTAATAGATGCGCGCACTCGGGTAAACTGTAATTTGCGATGCAGACTTTACACTAATTGGTATCACACATTCTTCATTCGACGCTTCTCAGGGCCACAGATCTACGTCCCCGCATTTGCCTTCTAACATGGGGAATATATAAAACAAAAAGCTTCTAATTTCGTGAGTCATCAGGTTTCCCCTGCACTGGTCCATATTCTCACTCTGGGAAAACTTCCTCTTTGCGAATCACATACAAACCTTTTTTGAGGAGTTGGTATCCGATCGATGAGGCTGATACATCTTTTTCGAATCACAAATAGAAGGGGTATTGATTTTTCATGTCCCCTGCTATTTGTGATTTGGAAAGGGTTGTAAAAGTAAATTTGTGAATAGTAAAAGGGTATTTAGTGGTCGCAGTACCGGTCACTTAGTGAATCTGTGGCTTTGCAACCGTAAAAATATCTTTACACATCAAAGACTACTTAGTCCTGTAGTACATTTTGAGGGTCTCTTGTCAGTTGCCTGCTGAAAAACCAGAAAGAGAATGATTGATGAACTGCTGCTTCTCTTAGGGTAATAGTCTACCCTGACGTGTTCTGTATAGGGGAAAAGTAGAAGTTGGTTGAGGAGTACTACTTCATCTTTGTCTCCATTTAGGGAACTTTTCTGACATTCGTACCTACTACTATCCCTTCTAAAGCTCTAGAATGAAGAAGGAAGGGCGCCTGCTTTGTGTTTCTTTTCACCTTGCTGAACAGTGAAAGCGCTTGAAGGAGTAGGGAAGTGCAATTCATATTAAAAAGGCTGAAGAAACGTGTATAGCTCAACATGTTTAAAAGCGAAGGAAGTATAGGTGCACACAATAGTTTCGGAAATCCATTTTGAGTCATCTGCGTGAGCTGTGTATATTTTAAGACAATGTGGGCTTGAGTGGTACAGTCTTGATAAACTGTCTGCTTGAGTATTCTTCCATCCCGGTAAGTATTCTACTTTGTATTGATATTCTTGTAAACGCGCTGCTAAGCGAGCTAACCTTGCCGAAACATTTTCTGCTCCACCAGGTATTAAAATTTTCACAAGTGGTCTGTTCTCAAAATAATAGGAAATCCCCAAATATACATTCTAAAATATTCAGTTGCCCACGCTGCAGCAAACGCCTCTCTCTCCACCACCAAATAATTTCTCTCAGTACTGGTGAGAGAGCGTGAGGCAAACGCTACAGTGCGTTCACCTTCTTTGTGTTTCTGTGAGAATACCGCACCTAAACCCACAGCACTTTCATCAACTGTGAGAAAAGACAACAACCTTGTGTCAAATGGAGATAGTAGTTTGGCATTACATACTTCCATATTTTCAAACGACTTTTCTTGATCACCAGACCATTCAAACACACAACCCTTTCTCAATAGTTTTTTTTAAATGCTCACTTTTCTCTGTAAAATTCTTAACAAATTTCGCTTAATATTCTACTAGACCAAGAAATGATCTAAGTTGGTCTTTGTCTCGTGGTGCTTCAACTTTCCTTATTGCTTCCAATAAGTCTTTTTTCGGTTTAACACCTGAGGAAGATACAGTATATCCCAGATAGTCTATTTCTTCAACACAGAATTTACATTTCTGTTTTCTAAAAGTTAAACCTGCTTCAGTTATCTTGTCTAACACTTTCTTCAAAATCATGTTGCGACTAAAAATCGACCATCCAAAAATAAGAACGTCATCTTGAAAGTACACTACACCGTCAATATCCTTAAAAACTTGGCCCATCATACGTTGAAATACACTCGCTGCTGACGAGAGCCCAAACGGCATCCTCGTGAATTGAATAACACCATCCATAGTAATAAAGGCTGTTAGATATTTTGAGTCCGGATGCAGTTTAATCTGATGGTATGCGCTTTTTAAATCTAATTTTGAAAAATACTTTGCGCCTTTCAGGGATAACACCCTATATTTGAAAGTGGAAAATGATCAGTTACAATATTTTGATTTACTGTGCGTAGGTCAACGCACAAACGAAAACTGCCATCAGATTTGCCTGTAACTACAACCGGAGAAATCCAACTGGAAGTTTCCACAGGTTCAATGATACCCTGAGAAATCATTTCCTTTAACATACGTTTAACTTCTTGACAAGCTATAATTGGCACCTTCCTGACTTTATGTTGAATAGGTACTGCACCTGGTTTTACTAAAATTTTGTGAACATAGTTTTTCAATAATCCTATCTCATTGGAAAACACCTTACATGCTCCATTAACTATATCATCTGTGTTCACGTCTGTTACTACCAAAACCTGATTCGGTGCACGTGGATTTATGATACCCAAATCATAATGATGTTGCCATCCAATGATAGGAGGACCAGACTTCGCCATGTATACTTTACCTTTAACCGTTCTTCCTTGAAAGTTTATCTCTGAGACCATGTGACCTTGGATATCTATTTTTTTTTCCTGATAGCCTCCTGGATTGATATCTTTGGGTAAAAGTTTCACATTTGGCCAACATTTCATGAACATATTTTCAGGTACACTAGTATATAATGATCCAGAATCTAGATTAAGTTCTACAGATACATTGTCTATGACAAACATTGCTTTGGGTCTAGAACTCCTAGACAAATCCTCTACACCCTCTACATATAATAACATCAGTTTTTTCTTCATCACCAGAATTATCTTCTATCAAAGCTATATTCGTGTTATTATTAGATCTACACATGCGCGCAAAATGTCCTTTACGACCGCAACGTCTACAATCCTTTCCTACAGCATAACAATGTTTAAAATCAGCAGTGTGGAAACTACTCCCACACCTAAAACACACTCTAGCTTGTTTGAAATAGTTATTTGCAGTTTTAGTGGATGTAGAAGGATAACTACGTCTAATGTCAGAATTTTTTTTTGTTCTCTTTTCCACTTACTTCCCGGCATTTACTGCTGCAACATCTTCACCATCAATACATGACACATCCCCATCAATTTTCCTTTTCTCCATTTCTCTCATGCAATGTTCAGATTGTTCAACAACTTTCGCAATTTCTATAGCATCATGCAAAGAAGGATTCTTTGCTGCCTTAAGTCTCTCTTGCATTTTTTGTTTTTGCATTGTACAATGAGTTGGTCGCAGATCATCTCTTCTCTCATGACCCCAAATTGACACTTAACTGATAGTTCCCTTAACCTAGAAACAAATTGGTCCACTGTCTCATCCGTTTTCTGTGGTTGAGTATAAAACTTACACCTCAACATCACAATGTTGGTTTCCTTTGCGAATCTCCTTTCCAATCTCACCTTAGCTTCAAGATACACATTTGTAATTTGTTGACCATTTCCCCCCGTGGCCACAGGTAAGTACTTAAATATATGTTGCCCCTCCTTTCCTAAGGTACTTAATAACAGAGCTTTCTTTCTTGAGTTACTAAATTCGCCACCATCAAGTGCTTCAATATAATTTTCGAACACCTCAATCCATGCTTCCCACTCTATAGATGGTGTACCTGCTTGTGCTAAGAATGGAGGTGGTGGGATTATCGCTGCTTCCATGGCTACTGTAGATGTATGAAAGAGATAGTATTATCTGTTAATGCTCTGAAGAACAGTAAGCTTGACTGCATTTCCACTAGAATGAACAATCTTCAATTGAAAATGAACAGTGGTGTGCTTATCACTGAAGCGTGTGAAAGCACTTTAACAAAAAAAACATGCGGTGCTCGCAAAAGAAAACTGAGTAAAAGTGATCGTGGACTTGTACCAGCACACATTAGTTGTGATCTTTTATAATTACTTTTTTTTTTTTTTTGACCGAAAACAGTACCTTGGTGGCGCGATGTAAAGTTGTTGATGCCAGTTGTTCACTGTTAAGCGTTACCTTGTGAGGCGATATCATTAACCAAAGAAAACAAAATGATGACTCGTAATGCGCGTCACTTGAAGTATTCAGTCTGACAACTCCAAAGATGGCGGCACGTCACGTTATGCATGTACGTTCCCACAAGCGTAACACGTACTGACGACCCAGTAGAACCTTGTACAAGGTGTTTCGGAACACTATCACACAGCTTCAGAGACATCAGCCATCGAATGTTGAACCTCGAGCCTCACAACCATTTGAATAAAGCACCTACTGATTTTAAACCGTTACCAGCACAGTCGATGATTAAAGTCGCAGACAAACGTAAGCAAAATAAATACTTTACATTTGTAGAAGATCGTCGTGATGCCGGTTCAAAATTACTCCTTTTCGTGCCGATATAAGTTTTAAATATTCCTCTTCTCATGTAAAATGATGTACATTAAATCTTCACATTCGCGTGAATTCTCAATCACCAGACAGCAGTTGAAATTGGCTGGAATCGTCGCCAATTTTGTAATGAACAAACGTAGTCTTCTTAAGTTACGAAGATTTATTTAAGTAGAAGATCAACTGCAGGTGATGCTCCCTCTCCTGCCAGCAGACAACTGACTGGAAAAGTAACACTCACAATACTTCCACTGAAGTATTCTAATAAAGAACATAGCATTTAAATGCACAAGCAAGATTACAAGTCTACTAGTGTAGCTCGGAAACGTTGCTACAAATTTGTGCCAGGCTTATATTGTATATTTATTTAGTATCCTTGTATGGTATTATTCTACCATGGCTTCCTGTTAGTCACCCAGCTAGATTGAAAAAAATGAGTGAGTTTGAAATGGATTGGTCCAGGCAAATAGCGTTTAATATTTTAAGAACCCCTACACAATTCAAACATTCCTGCTACTCAAAAGCATATATCATTTTTTCTAGTAAAGGTTTTCATACTAGATCTGCTATTCTATTTCTTTTCACTATCTCAGGTGTTCAGTGTCCCCGTATCCTTAAATTTTTGTCTTAAGTGCATACTGTCATGTCCCTACCCTCCGATTGCCCGAAGTAAATAATCTCGGCAAGGTATAAAAGACAGTTTCATGATAACTCTGATTAAGCTTCTTTAGCGCAACCATTGTATGGTCATGCTTTGAGTTCCAATGTGGGCAGTCAGCGAAAATTTTGGGCCTGTTCACCGAATCAACACTTTTCTGCCATGCTGTATTCATCAGGTACTTGAATATAGATGGGAAATAAACGAGGAGCATGATTAGATATTTGGTTCAGATGTACAGATGAAACTGTCCCTCAGCCCCACTTTCCAAACCTGCTTGTTAGTTTTGTGGTCCTTCATTTTGTTGAAGTCGAAACTGAAGGGACATCTAAGAGTTACCTGACAATCCTGAACTCTATATACTTAAGCTTAATTGTTTTCTTGTTCTCTCATTATGTTTATAATAATTTTATGCCCCCTAAAGAATTGTGTGACGGAGTGATGTGTACCACCAACTTTTTATTGCTCGATTTTGTAAAGCACTTTTCTACCCTTGTCCAAGGGTCACAATGCGTTACACACATACATTTTAAAACAAGCATTTGCATAGCCAATAGGTCTCGCCTCTGGGACCTTATAAGTGTTTTGCCAGAGGTGTTTGGAAGTTTGGTAAGAGGGCAGGGTACCCACTTTGAAACTGGCTTGGTGGGACCTGGCAAGGGGGCATGCTCTTTTTAACAGGCTCATTTAATAAAACAAAATTCTCTTTTGAATGACTTGCACTCTGCCATCAAAGATATTGCTGGATTTGGAGCTGGTGCAAAGTTCCTCAGAGAGGAGTGATTTAAAGCCCGTTCTTAGAGCATTTTACCAAACTACCAAAAAACATGGGCTTGCGTCATCCACACTGCCCAGACAGGGAATACTTCTCTTCCTCTTTTTCTGAGGAATGGTTATGTCTGAAAGACCTGGATTCTCACCAAGACTTCAACCTCTTCTTTTTTTATGTTTTCTCATTGCCTGTTCTCCAAAGTACTCACAAGGGAGTTCCAGTTTCGAAAGTAGCAGGAACAACTCCTTCCTCAATCTCAGGGGCTTGCTGGCTGTCTAATGGCCACATTCCACAAAGCCATTGCTTTCTTTCCTCACGATCATGGAAAATTGGAAGATATTCCAAGGTAAGCATCACTTTTGCCACTGTCATACACTGTCAACAAGACCACAGCTTCAGGTCTCTGACATCAACTTCTTGCATTTTGTGCGACCCCTTTAACCCTGAGGCCATTTGCTCACGGGGAGAAACAAAAGGTAAATAAGAAAAAAACAAAGATACAAGGCAGAGTCAATTAAACATGCATGAGCACTGGAACCGCTGAGCTTGGGTCCCTGAACTTGGGAACACCCGGTTGAGTGAAAAGGATTCGGAACTGAATTCGTAGAGAGAGCCAACGCCATTTCCCAGGCACTCTCCGTGCCAGTGTGAGCGTTAGTAAAACATTCCAGGGTCAAAGATAAGGAATCTGCAGAGAAAAGAACATCCCTTCGAACCGAATTCTATTTCAAATAGTCTTTCGCGCATCAAATGCGTGCTGAGAAGCTGCACTTAACACGGGACGGCTCTGTAAATACCTTAAAGCGGCCAAGCAGAGGGCATGCGCAGAAGGGCTTCATATGTCTGGTAAACGTGATACAGGGCCGGCGCTAGGCATGTGCAGGCAGGTGCCCAGGGCGCCGCACTCAGCCACCAGCGTGAGGGTCCCGCACCAGTGCCACACACCCTCCAGGCCACGGCGGCACACCAGTCCTCGTGTGCCCCCTGCTGACCCAACAGAAAGGAAGGTGTCTCTTTGCAACTGTGCCCACGGGAGGACAACCCCTCCCCTGGGCCTCGCAGCGATGGTGTGGGGAGGACCCCTCCTCTTGTCCAAGATGTAAGGAGACACATTTGGCAGGTTTGTCCGGCAATTAGGCCTCCCGCTTGGTGGCCCATCAGAGGCACACAGACGCCCATTGTCCAGCAGTTTAGCTCCCCCACCCCAGATTTAACCCTCAGCCTACAGGCAGTTCTCACACCTTCAGCTCCATATAAGCCGTAAAATAGGTGTTTGTATGTGGCTGAGAGGAGGTGCAGCCCAGGGGGGTCTGCAGAAAGCAGCTTCTGGAGCCCTGAATGTGTCAGCAAATTAGAGGGGCCTCGCACATTCCCATCTGTCAGGGGCCCCAAAAATCCTAAAACCGTCCCTGAACATTAAAGGCGCAGTGAACTTTCCGCATGAATCACTCTACGCAGTAGGCTAGAGTCTAATGCAGCCTGTGTGCACACGGGACTGCCAGTGAGTTTCCCTCACCCGAAATGCCTGTTTGTATGTGGTTTGCGGTTAAGTGCGTGTATAACAAAGGTGTATATGGACGTGTGTGTGGGGCGTGCGCGTGTCTGTGTGCACGCGCACCTCACACTCACTAACAGATCAGTTAAGGCATTATGGCTAACGCAGCGAGCCAGGAAGAAATTTGCTGCACGGAGATTGGCTCAACTTCAAGGCACCGGTAACTTTTCACTGCTTTCAGATTAGCAAAGTCAGGGAAAAGTAAGCCTCAGAGAACGCTGCCTTGGAGGGTGAGCAGGAAACTATTTTCTGGAAAGATTTCTGCAGCCACGTGGCGTAGCTGGATGACGCTGGCAGCCGCTCGGGCCCAGAGTGACATTACTTGATGTATGTAATGTTAGTTTGAAACGTTGCCTCTCCTGTGCCACACAACACTGGCCACTAGATGTCCCCAGAGCACTATCTTATTCCGTCAGTACCGTCCCAAGTCAAAGTCCGAGAACCACGGCCTGCACGAGGGGGGAGAGACACTGCGTGAGAGACAAGCGCAGGCACGCTAATTAAAAACAGATGGCCCCTGCGCGCCGCTGCTGGCTCCCGAGAGCAAAACGCTCTGGGAGTAAACATTTCACAAGAAGCTGGGACCTCCACATGCCTTTGGCCAATTGCGTACTAAAGCCAGACGCAACGGCCAATCGCGTGTGAGCACCACGCGCATGAGCTTCTACACAAGCTGAAGTGATTCCAAGAGGTCGATTTCCTAAGCAGTGCATGTGCGCTGCCATAGGCTCGACCTAAAAATGTCCCCTAGCTTGTCTAGCAGTTCACCCATTCTGATTATAGAAGTTTCTGACCTCTTCATTTTGTTGTTTTATTTGCATAAATGGGTTGGTTTGTCATATGTTGAAGTCATACTAACAAAACGGTCCCACACCCTTTTGGATATTGGGCATGTGCCCATTTTCAATGTTTCCTGGTTGTTTTGTCCAGTTTTTGCCTTTGCCTGGTGAAAAGACACCAGTCCTCATTAGTGAGCATAGCCCACATCCTTATCAGTTATAGGCTAGCATTGGGATTTTTCACAAACATTGCCAATTGTTCATTCTTGTTATCAATCTGTTCTTGAGTAGTAAGAGGCAATCCCCTATCGACTACACCTTTGTTAGTGAAGAGCTTTTTCACACGGTGAACTCCTTTAACATGTATCCCTGTCCGGCAAGCGACCACTTACCCCAAGTGTTGATCATTACACTTACACTGCAGCAGACAAGCAAAACAAAGGACCTAATAGAAACACCAGTAAGTTATAATTCAATAAAAATTAAAATGGCGCTGAACAAACATAGAACAAATCATGGTTGTTGTATACGAGCCTGTAAATAGCTCAGGAATCCCGAGTGAGGAAAATATCGTGAACGCATGGGTAATTCTAGAAAACACTATTAAATAAATTCCCAGCAAGACAGAGGAACTTTGTTGGTCAACAAGTCAGTAATAAACCATGGTACAATAAAAATCTGCGTGAAGATAAAAGGAAAATAGCCAGATAGGTGAGAGCTCAGGCAGCAGCAAGAAAGGGCACAAAACGGATAAAAGTAAAATCGCAGCAATTAGGAAGAAATATATCAAAGGCGTATAAGGAAGACCTTTGGGGAAAACTACTCTAGGCCAACAAACAGTAAGGAATTTTGGGGCATAATAAACAGTCTAACAAAAGGACAAGCACATTACCAAAATACAGGAAAAAGTGAAGAAACCTGAAAAGCATATGTGCGCAAAATGTATCCTATGCTCCAAAATAGGAAAATCACCCAGGAGACGAAGGGGCAAGGAGTGCTACCCCCGGAATACTCAAACTTTAAAAAAATTCAAATTCAGCACACCAAAGGATCAACGGCCGAAACATTAGAGGGAATGATTAGTGCAGAAACATCAAGCATTCAATTTCAGGAAAGCGAGGAACTAGAAGGGGAAAGGCCGGACTCAACCACACAAGGACCCATAGCACTAACTGATGCAAAATTTGTAGAAGGAATAAAAAAACAAAAGACCGAGGGAGCAGCTGGACTGAATGGTCTTCCCAACGCATTATTTATGCAAGCACCAGGCTACTGTGCTGAGTATTTCACGCCTCTTTTCAATCCCATCTACATCCAGAACAGGATACCAAATTCTTGGAAAGGGAATATTTTCCACCCAATATATAAAAATGGAAGTCGCACCGGGCTGGAAAACTACAGACTGATGGCCCTGATCGATGTGGAAGCAAAACTATTCGCCTCCTGCATCTTATCACACCTCCAAGCAAGGCTGGAGGAGAAAAACGTGATTCCAAAAATCCAAACAGGATTTAGGCCTGGTATGGGACCCATAACAAATCTGACAGACTGGCAATGTTAACAGAAAAAGCCATGGGAAGGAAATCTCAGTTGTTCGCCTGCTTCATAAATTTAAAATCGGCATTCAACAGAGTACCACAAGATCAACTCTGGCCAAAATTGAAAGCTTGGGGACTACCACAAAAATTTCTTGATGCTATAAAAGCACTATATAGCGACACTTAGGCCCAGGTGAAACTTGGAGACGGCAACAGAGTGACAGCCGAGATGAGCATCAAAAACTGTCTGAAACAAGGTTGCGTGTTGGCACCGTGCTTATTAAATTTGTATCTGGCCGACATAAATAGCCATCTGATAAACGCCAAGAGCCATCCGCCCAAATTGGCGAACGAGCCAATTACATGCCTGCAATACGCAGACAATATTGTGGTACTGAGTTATTAACGCCCTGACAAACTACATTGAGTCGCAAGGGCTGGAGCTCAACCTGAGGAAAACAAAAGTGGTATGCTTAGTGGATACGCAGTTCAGCAAGTACAAATGGTTTGTAAAAGGCGAACAGGTAGAATCGGTCCGCTCATACAAGTACTTGGAAATAAATATGGGGCATCACATGTCATTTACTGACCAAACAACGTCAATGAGAGCCAACGCTCAGTCATTATTCTTTGCTTACATATTCCTAAAAAAAGAAATTGAGCTGCCCTTCGCAAAGCCACTTGATGAAAGTAATGGCAGCACAGACGCAACCCTCCCTGACATATGGACTGGAAAAATGGCGTGGCAAGGAAATGGAAATACTGAACAAGTTACAAACCAAGGTATACAAAACCGTATTTTGCCTCCCAAAAGCAGCATCCCCAGCCCCGTCTAGAATTCAGACTTCATTATCAGAAATTGCAAAGAATTAATACCTTCGTAAAACTATGCTGGAAACTTTGTGCCTCAGAAGGTGGATCATTGAATAACTTATGTTGGGTAGAAATTAAGGCACAGATGGAGCAAAAGCAATCCAATTCATGGGGCGCCCATTTGGGAAAAGCTTTAGTCGAATTAGGCATCCAAGAAGCCTGGGATACCAAGATGGAGAGAGCAGCATTCACAAGGCTATGTAACGCTACTGCAAAGAAAATGTCGCTTTTGGAAGATAAAAATAGCCTGGCTAAACAGTGACACGCGTGGACAGTGATAAACTCTTACACCCACTTGCCGCTGCAAGACTACATATCAGCGCATTTTCACCCGGCCATAAAAAGGAGCTTTATATGGTATCGTTTAGGAGTCCACGATTCAAAAGACTTACTTCCAACATGGAAAGGCAGACAGCAAAACACAAACTGCATTTATGTGGATATAGAATAGAATCCATAAGATATCTGATGTGTACATGTTCAATAGTCCAGGATCTAAGAAAGACACTCTTCAAACCAATTTTCCAAGAACTAAACATCCGCTTCTGTAGGCATGCTGTTACCTACTGGATGGGGGGACGCATCTAACAAATTGATGGTAACTAGACACAATATCGATTCAAAAATACAGAATGGACAGAATATCGAAGTCAAAATATAGAATGGACATAATATCGAATGGACATAATATAGTGGTTAATAATATCGAAATGCAGGTAAGTAATATCGACTGTCAAAATATCGAAGTACATAATATAGACATTAAAATATATCGAATTTTTAATATCGATTTTTGTTTGTGTTTTGTATGTTAGTATATGTGTTAAAAGTGTATATTTTTGTAATGTATGTTTATTTTTTTTAAAGTAATTAATTTTATGTTATTTAATTTTTGCGTAATTTAATTCCGTAGCGGGTTGTGGGTTTATAGGGGAATAGGGTGGGAAGTAATTTAATTATAGTAAATTAAATATGATTTATTAGGAATTATTAATTATTTTTAATTTAATTTTGCGTTTTAGTTCTGTAGCGGGTTGTGGGTTTATAGGGGAATAGGGTGGGAAGTAATTTAATTGTAAGTAAGTAAATATTTATTTTTATTTATTGGTATTGATAATTAATTTATTGTTAATTAATTAATTGGTAATTAATTTTTATTTGGTAATTAATTTGTATGAATTGATTGATTGATAATTATGTTAATTGTATTATATTATTTGGAGCGAGTTGTGGGTTTATAGGGGAATAGGGTGGGAAGTAATTTAATTGTAATTAAGTAATTATTGAAATTATTGAAATTATTTTTGTGTATTGCTAATTAATGTATTAATTAATTATTAATTGGTAATTTGTTTATTACTTATTACATTTTTGGTATTGACAATTAATTTGTTAATTAATTATTAAAAGGTAATTTTTAATAAATAATATTTATTGGAATTTATAATTAATTTATTAAATATTTTGTAATTGTTAATTAATTTTACTTAATTTTTTATTGGTATTGATAATTAATTTATTTTTATTTAAAAATTAAATCATTACTTTCCCTACTGTTGCACTCACTGGAGTGGGAATAGTAATTTTTACCCCTACGCTATCCAACGCTTTCCCTACTGTTGCACTCACTGGAGTGGGAATAGTAATCTTTTCCCCTACACTATCCAATGCTTTCCCTACTGTTGCACTCTCTGGAGTGGGAATAGTGATTTTTACCCCTACGCTATCCAACGCTTTCCCTACTGTTGCACTCACTGTAGTGGGAATAGTAATTTTAACCCCTACGCTATCCAACGCTTTCCCTACTGTTGCACTCTCTGGAGTGGGAATAGTAATTTTTACCCTCCCGCTATCCAACGCTTTCCCTACTGTTGCACTCACTGGAGTGGGAATAGTAATTTTACCCTCCCGCTATCCAACGCTTTCACTACTGTTGCACTCATTGGAGTGGGAATAGTAATTTTTACCCCTACGCTATCCAACGCTTTCCCTACTGTTGCGCACTCTGAAGTGGGAATAGTAATTTTTACCCCTACGCTAGCCAACGCTTTCCCTACTGTTGCACTCACTGGAGTGGGAATAGTAATTTTTACCCTCCCGCTATCCCTACTGTTGTACTTACTGCAGTGGGAATAGTAATTTTTACCTTCCCGCTATCCAACGCTTTCCCTACTGTTGCACTCACTGGAGTGGGAATAGTAAATTTTACCCTCCCACTATCCAACGCTGATGTAAATTTATTTTTAGAGATTACATATATTATTTATTAATTTTAGTATTTTTTAATTATTTTTAAGTGTTTTATTTAATTATATTGATTATTTAAGTTAATATTACTTTTAATTAACATATTTTAAAAATTCGATATTTTTTACAAACTATATTTTAAACAACAATATTTTGTCTTCGATATTTTTGTACTTACCTGTTTGTAGATAGGGAGTCGATATTCTGATCTTCGATATTTTGGTGTCGATATTCTGTCCATTCTATATTTTTGTTGATATTTAGTCAGTGATCCCAAATTGATATGTCGAGGGGTAAAATTCTTCTTACCAATAAGTGACCTCCTCCGAAAAACGGACTTACAACAGCAACCGGCGAATTAAATGGACAGTTTTATGAACTAAAATGAAAGGAATGAATTAATTAGAACACTTGGGATGTGTGGTTTTATCAATGGCAAGCATGTAAATGAAAAACATTTTGGAGTAAGATAAACATCCTTTTAACTTTTTAAAAAGTAAATTTTATACAGTGAACAAAGTAAATATTTTTATGCACTGCACTTTATGGTTACGAATAACCAAATAAAGGTTTCTTTGACTGACTTAAAATCTGTAACCTGTGGCATGAGTTGCACATTTCTCAGTTTTTTCATTTTTCTTTTTACAATTTTGCAGCAATTCTACAATGATCTCTTTCCTCTTCAGGTTCGTTTTACACAGCATACAAATACGGGCATTTCAGTGCAGCTGTTATGATCCTTTATAATCCTGACGTGGTGTCTGCAATGGGATCCATCATTTTCTGTAAATTTAACATAGTTTTTGCCACTAATACTATGTGAGGGCTGCTTGAGGCATCCTCCATTTTTTAACTTCTATGTTATGACCAGTAATAATAGAACAATCTGCCCTTTTCAATACTGAGGCATGGTTATGTAATATATGCTGCTTACGGTGCAGCATATAAGCAATTATCGACACAGACACCAGAGGACAACACACATGACTGAGGCAAGGGCATGAGAATGGGAGATGTGAAGACTGTCCAGTGTTCGCAAAGGCGTTACGAGCTAGAACCACTGCGTTACTGATGGAGGATATGCGGGTGGGTGGAGCCGTTCTGACATCTATGATCATGTATGTGCACTGGTGTTGCTGGTTGTGGGTGGAGGGAATCACACAGTTGTGTATCGCTGTAGCTGTAGACTCAAGTTGGTCACTTTGGTCGAAGTTTTTTCTTTTTCACGCAATCAAGAATCTTGCAGTGTACACTAGGCCAAGATGTTGTTTTGATGCCTGCACAGTACAAATGTCAAATGCAGTGATAACACGGGCGGAAAGGGGGCAATAACCTTCGGTAATCCTGGCTCCATACTGAAATTGTCATTTGCCAAATTTAACGTAGGAGATATGTACCTGTTGTAATCTGAAGCAGATGATCAGTTCTCTACTGTTTAGTCATGTGAGCTGTTACTGTAAGGGTTAACCACCAAAATGCAATAAAGATTCAAACAAAAAAGAATAATATTCAGCCACCACAAATAGTTAGGGTGGGGGATCACCTGATCTGTCAATCACCTCAATTGAAGCACTTCTTGGGGGAACACTAGACGTGAATTGGTTTAATTCCTTTCTTTTCTAATTATATATCATGTGTTATGTCCTGCAATAGGCATTTTTTTGTTTTCCTGAGCTTGAAAAAAACTGGACAGCACCCTGCTTTTGTTTTTTGCCACCTCAGTCCCAGTTTCCACGTTGAAATGGGTGCTGGACAAGTCTGTCCACTGTCGCCAATGCTCTGTGCTCTCTATTTGGGGCATTTAATTGGAATAATCCATATGCACCCTGAGACCATTCCTTTAAGAGCTCATAATGGTCTTTTTAATTTTTTGGTATTTGCGTTTGGTATAGCTATTGTTAAATGTAATTCAGTGCAAATTTGACCTGCTATTGAATATATAACAAAATAGTTCAGAGTTTATTTGGGATACACCCTCAATACCTCAAAAACAGACTGTAGTCCTAAGCAGCCCCTCTTGTACGTGTACCCATCCATATGTGGATGTATGACGATACCACGCATGCATTACATCGCATGCCATTAGATCGCGGTTTTAACAACGCAAGTCGTTACGACTTGCGTTGGAGGGCGCTGGACTTAGGAGTAGTTTAATTTACTATTCCAACTCCAGCCTACGTACAGTAGGGAAGGTGTTGGATAGTAATTTAAACTACTCCTTGTCCTATAGCGCCCACCAGTGCAAGTCGTTGTAACGACTTTCGTTGTAAAAACCGCGATCTAATGGCATGCGATGTAATGCATGCGTCCTAAAGGTTGTTTCCCCCATATGTTCAACTGCTACTTATCTAGAGGTTACATTTTATAAAGGCTCAATTTGTATTGTAGATTTTAACCTCAAAGGCCATTACTGTCTGTCTTAAAATATAGCATCACCTACAAATATTGCCCGTGTTCCAATTGAGTTTAGTCATTCTTCCTTCCCTCCTGTATATATTTCAAGTCATCCAGATGGCAATCTTTTTTTATTTTATAAAAAAAAAAAATTATAGTACGTCATCACTGGATTTATTTGTGGAGGAAAATGGCAAAAGAGAACATATAATATCGCGAGGCAAGCAAAGACTTGCTTGATCTACCAGACTTAACATGGCACTTTTAGTGTGCTATGTTTGACATGGATAACTAACTCGGAGGCAGATGAGAAGACACCCCCGACTTTCATCAACCTGCTCTTTCCAAGAATGTTGGAATAGTGTGTTTTATTCATGAGGCTGGAAAAGTACAACTCGATTTCAAATCATCTTTAAATCGATATTAATGTCAAAAAACAGTCTAAAAACTTCTATGAAGTATGTTTATACAAATGGATTAAGTATCACGTTTTGGCTGCAATTGAATGCGCATCCCTCTCCTGATCAAATCGAGAAATAGACAGCAGTTATTCAATATTAAGGCCAGTGCTGCAGAGCACAAACGGGATGCGTAGAAAAAAAAATACATCTGAAATCAGTATAACATATCGAATCGGCCACGCCAGTTATCGCAGCAGCACACCATCCCTGTCGGGACCCTGGACTTTACATACCAGCCTCAGCGTGATCATATCAGTTGCATCTTTGAGCCCCAAAAATGCTGGTCCTTGTATGTACTCTTAACTGTCATGCTTCCTAACTTTTTTACGCACTTGTCACTCACTTGGGCACTACGCTGTCTTCCCATCTTTATTTTGTAGTACCCCACAATGGTATTTTCTGAACACATTACTCAATGCATTTCTTCGTCTATTAAATAATGTGAAACATTTCAAATAATTGCGTCTGATACTCATGTGACTCTTTCAGTTAATGTACAGAACTTTCAATATTTTTTCCCCTAGTTGTCAAATAATATACAGATGAACCAGCCTAGTTAATAAAACACTGAATAATCTCACTTCACTCCCTTTACTCTGGTGTTGATTCCCAGGTTCATAGGTAAATTGACTGCCCATTATATGGTATTTTTTTGTTTTTAGTGCAGGGCACACATTATGGATCAGTAGGTTGTTGCACAAACTGCTTTCAAGGCTTGTGTGTGATTCGTAGGTCTTAAAAGCAAAACACCATTGTAGGATGTAATGATTTACACAACACGAAGACAGTGTTGGGAAGTAAGTCGGTGCAGTGTGTATATGACTAGGTATTAACATAGTGCCATGAAATAACACACCTCTTCATTATTGGCACATTTGAATTCGACTTTAGTTAATTGGCAGCTGCCCTTCAATCCAGGTTTACATTTGTTTCAGATTTCTTATTATTAGGATGTATTGTCTTGCTGTCTAGACACAGCATCCTATTAAATAAATAGAGCATGTGTGGACAGTGTTTTTCTTTTTGGCAGGATAGCTGTGTACCATAACATTCACACTAGTGAAATGAGATTCTCACAAGGGCTCTCCCAAATTATCGTCAACCTCTTCTCTTCACTTGGAAACTGGAGTGGAATTTATTCCCTTATACCTTACGGTAAACGTCAGACCCTAGTTTTAATTTTTTTTTTTTTTTTTTAACTAGGTGGTAATGTTTGACCGTTAGACCAAACCAGTAATTCAGATGCACAGTATTTATAACAATATAGTTCAGTTAGCATTCCATCCTTACCTATGCATGCGCCCCTAGTTGTCTTCCATTTTGTTGTCAGGGACTGCAACATTAAGTTGAAGTCTCTGCCTTGTTGATGGGGATGAATAATTGATGTCTACCATTCATCATTAAAAGGTGCCCGTATTTCCCCCGTATGTAGTTGTTAAATGTGAATAAAAAACCAGTCTTTTAGCTACCCGTGACCATGATTCACATAAAATGGTTCTGAATGGGAAATTGGCAGTGCATGGCATTGTGCCTCCAGTTCTGAAAGATTATAACATGGCTGACCTACTTTGAACTCATGATACAAGGGTTCTGTTTCACACACGCCCCATTCGCTACTGTTTTTACTAATGCTAATCACCATCCACAAAAGAGTGGATTTGGAATATGAAACTTTCACCTCTGAAGAATAGTCCCTCCCTTTCCCAGGACTCGTTCAATCAATTCCCTCCCTTCTACATTTGTCTCCCTTCTCGGTACGGACTCTTGCCCATTTCAGATTTCTTCATGCTGGGTAAGATGGATAGCATAGTGGACTTGCTCCGTTTTAAAGTTGAGCTTGCGTTTTGTCCCCCAGTACCTGTGTTTCTGCTTCCAAAACCGACCAGTTTGCCATGTAGAGTAAGACAGCTTTCTAACATTGCAGTAATATATGTGGCTTTACCTATACCATTGGGAGGGCTATGTGCTGCCTTGGCATGCGCAGGCCATCCCAGGCCTTGTATTTTATGGGCATTAGTTTAAAAAAATCACTTGAGCTCTTAGTTATATAGTACTCTGCATTTTCTGCATGTGTTTGTTGAGCTTCTTCATTTTGATATTTTGTTACGGTTTCCGGACCTCCAGATGCTTTGTTTTTGGCATTTTGTTCTTACTCCACCTCTTTTCCACCCTTCCTCCCCCTTAGTCGGCTTATGGTACAGCTCCTCACTACTCATTTTTAGGTGTGGCAATAACCAAGACCTTTTGAAATAATATAATTATATATATTTATTTTATAGGGACTTTCAGCGAGGTGTAGTCTTCTGTTGGTCTGTTGCTCAACTTTTTTTCTACTGCCCCGTGACTACAGCGTACAAGTGGTAATGGTTCATCACACGTCAGCCATTGGCTAACTTAACTGTGAGTGATGGTTTTCTGTATTTCAAAAGGAACACATTTGCGTGCAATGGCAATGTGTGCTTTTTTTAGAACAAAAAACTATTTTTAATTTTAGGCAAAAAAAAATATTTTTTATATATTGTCTAAGGCCCAGCAGTTTCCCCAATAATAAGCTTTTACAAAAACCATAACAAAATAAACATTGACAAAGCCAACAGGTGTACTCTGCCAAAGCCAGACCTATTGGCGCTTTTAGTGCTTGTTCAGACCCCCAACATTTTGCGATTTTGATAATTGTGTATTTACTGTGAAATTGGCCGAGATATGCAATGTCTCCAATTTCAAGTCTGGGAGCTGTGAAAAAAACAAAACTGTCTCTGTATAGATTTGTTTCCTGGTCTTATTATTTTTATGTAATACATACTGGTCACTCCCTGTTTCTGCATTCAACACGTTCTGAGATGCAGTGGCGTGATGTAAAGGCAGGAGAGCAGAGTCTCTTTGCTGCCTGCCCAGAGTCCTGCTTAAAACCATGTAGGTATGTCATAAAGGGGCAGAGACAGCCTACTCCGACTCCTCCCTGTTATTTATTGGATACCCTAGGGGACTAGAGAGAGAGAGAGAGAGAGAGGACGCCAGGCATGCCTCTTTAGTTTCTTGGAAAATGTATTGGAAAAAGTACAAACTTTACACCCGTCGCATGCGCTCTTAAAATTGTGTTTTCTTTAAATTTGTGTAAACTTGTGGCCATGATGAACATTAATCTGAGGAGCGCAATGAAGCCAGGCCTTTCTCCTTATTCATTAGTGACTTTCAATAGACAAGCAGAAGCTTTTCCACGTCTGATGTATTTGGCTTTTTTCAGAACCATTTAATTGTATGTTTTGACTGTGTTGTATGTTTCCATGGACCATTGAAGTTTCCATGACGAATCACCTTTAGAGAGTTCTGAGTAGAATGTTTAATTTTGAAGCTGCGAAAAGGCAGTTATCCGAGACCTGTCGGAGACTGTGGCTGAAGTTTCTTCTGTGCAATAACCTTGTTTTGTCACCTCTATGCTGCATGGAAATCTTCTTGGAGTCTTCAACTTCATATTGGTGATGAGGACGGAGCGAGCTCTTCCTCACTATGCCGAGTTGTCGCCCCCCAAACAAAGCTGATCACGTTTACGGTTGCTCGGGTCCGCATGAGAATTCTACCACTCATTTGTGATGGCAAGCCTTCGGTGCACTGCGAGACTCCTGCATCGTGTGCGCTTTACCATTGTTGCGCTGCAATGCTCCCGCTTCATTAAACAGCACAGGCACAATTCAGAGGCACGCCACAATTCATTATTAATTACCATGCTCTCTTCTCAATGGCTCAAGTATATGCCCACATCTATTACCAAGCCAGCTTCTGACTACTCGGGGCACTTCCAAGTTCCAGTTCTATAGTCTTCTCCTTGGATTAACCAACATCTACGAAAACAAAAGAAGGGCTGGAATAAACCAAACCTGAAGAAGTGGGTCATCCTCCTGCACAGAAATTGTAGGACTATCAAAAAACACATGATAGTGAATTAGACAACAGACTTACCGGCAATATGTATCTTTCAACTTGCACTTAACTAAATTATTTTCCATCTGGTATATCTCCGATATAGCATCGTATAATGGCGTTTTAAGTTCTTGTCTTTGTCTGGTTTTCGTACTTTCCTTTCTATTTCGTTATTCTGATTATTCATTTTTGTGGTTTTGCTGAGTTAATTTGTTATATCTAAGGTTTTTATACCATGAATCTTCCCTGTTTCTCTGACTCTGCTGCTGAGCCAGTGTGAATGGTTTGGGTAGAATGTTGGTGTGGATGGTGATGTCATTGGAATGTGAGGATTGCTGTGAGTTAGTGTCAGTTGGATCCTGGGCTGAGCAGCAGAGAGGCTGCTCCTGGTGGGGCCTTATCTACATCTTTACTGGAAAACCTACTTAACATCTAAGAACAATAAACGTATTCATCTGTAACCTAACCACGTCTACTGGAACTCCTTACCTACGACACAATTTATTTTATTTAATTTTTATTGTACTCTTTTGATTTGCGACCAGGAAGTGAAAATGCAACCTATTTCATCACCTCCTTTCTTTCCTCTCCTGGGGATCCGCCATTAACATGGCCAAACTGGAAAAAAGTATTTATTAACTACCTGAAAGTTTGTGGTTCCAGATAATCCTCAGAGAAAAAAGCTTCCATGCTTTGCCTTGCATCATTCTTACGCACGCTAGTGAAAAGGGGCTTGGTGCTGTTTTGAAGCAGAAGCACGGAGGGATCAAAGTCACCATAGCCTTTGCTTTTAGGTTTTTAAGTGGGGGCGATGGTGCAGTACTCTACCATAGAGAGAGAGAAGCCCTTGCGGGATACTGGGCAATAAAAAATGTTGCAACAGTTTCTGTGGGGCATTAGATTCCTAAGGCGGACAGACCGTAAGCCTTTGCAGGAGGTCTTTAGGAAGAAGGGTCTCGACTGTATCTCGTTCAGGATCTGCAAGTGGCTGGTGGCACTTCAGGATTTTCATTTTGATCATTCTTATCTGCCCAGTATTGACAACAAGGTTGCAGATTGCCTGTCGAAGTTGGCGGTGGATTTTGGATCCAAGGATAATGAAGAAAACTGGTGAAAAGAAGATGAGGTTAAGGTGTGTAATGTCACAATGGGTTGTGTAGCCGAGAGTGAATGAGTGCAGGAGATGGAAGATTATGAAGTTGTGAAAGGCATGTATCCGTTTGTTCTGTTTGGAGACAACAGTTGGAAAAAAAATTGAGAATTTGCTGGATACTTGAATATATTTGATGAATTGTCAGTTAACAATGACATCCTGATGAAAGGGAGTAAATTAGTACCAACTTGTGGAATCAAAGAACGTCTGATACAACTAGCACATGAGGGTCACCAGGACATTAGTAAAACTGAGCAACTTGGGCATGTGTATTGGTGGCCAGGAATGGACATCGTGATTGAGAGGTTCGTAAGAGAGTGTAGTGAGTGCAAGATGGAGTGACAAAAATATGAAAATGAGGACGTCTCCCATGGTTTGTCTGGAAATTCCTTCTGAGGTTTGGGAGGAGATTGGATTGAACATAGTTTAGCCCATCAATGTGGGCAGTACTTCCAAGTATTTGTCTGTTGTCTAGAACCTGAGGTCCCGGTGGCCAGACATGGGGGGGGGGGGGGGAGATCACCAATGAAGTCACCACTGCTGCAGCTATAAGATTTTCAACAGAGATTTTTGCAAGGGAAGGTAATCCTAGAACTGGAAATGGAGAAGTTTCTTGGTGGTACCGGCATTACTCATAAAAAAAAAAGTTGCCCGATATCATTCGTAAACAAACAAGATGTTGAAATGGTTGAATAGGACACTGAAGGAAACCATTCAGATTGCAAAAAAAATGGGGGAGATTGGGTTCAAGCGGTCAAGAGACTGGTGGAGGAGTATAGGTTCACTTCACATTTTACCAAGGGGGCAAGTTCCTTTCTCCTACTCAAGGAACGTAAGTCAAATACTGTTTTGGATCCTCCTTGGATGAGGAGCTACAGTAAGATGAGATGTGCCTTGGTGAGGTTATGAAGGAAACTAAGGCGAGAGAAGTACACCAGCAGGGTGAGAGAAAATAGAGGTATGACTGTAGTAAAGCCGTTAATCCATTGCTCAAAAAAGTGGGCAATGTAGTTCAGTTAAAGTTGCCTGAGAGAATCCAAGGTTCGTCACAGTTCAGCGAGACTTACAATGTGACAAAGGTTTTCTGTGGGGTGGCCAAAATGGACGATGGTCGCATCTGGAATTTCAGTAGGTTTGTCGTAGTGAATGACCAGTAACCTTGACGGCTGTTCTTAATTAAAGGAGAAAAATATGTGGTAATATGTAAATATTCGCTTAAGTTATGTTTTGACTGACTTGAATGTTTCCATGGAACACTACAGTTTCCATGCTGAACTCATCACCTTTAGAGTTCTGAGTAGAATGTCTATTGTTGAAGTTGAAGCTGAAGCTGTGTAAAGGCAGTTATCTGAGACCAGTGGCTGGAGTTTCTACTATGCAATAACGTTTGCTTTATCACCTCTATGCTGTGTGCAATTCTTTTTGGAGTCTTCAACTTCACACCATGTAAACAAATGGGAATTAAAGCGTAGTTAGAGGCCAACAGAGGTGCCTCCAATCAGTGGTTGAAGAGCATAAAAAAGTATGGTAGCTGGGATCCTGAGTGCAATGGGACGAGGTCAGCGAGTGTGATGGTGCTGTCAAAGACATGTCTAGCAAAGAGCAAAATATTATCCAGCTATTTTGTTGGCATTTCACCTTCATGTAAGTGCGTAGAAAATAAAGCACATCTTAAATTAAAAAACATAAATGGAAGTTAAACTACTCGGTGGGAAAGTCATTCTTTTACGTTATGGAACCTCAGTTGGTTAAAACAATCCCTGCAGATGCGTGTGTGTAACCGGAGAGTCACAAAATTGAACCCTGTTCGGCGCATGGGGAGTAGTGACCTATTTATAGTCCTACGAGGTCCCAGCCTGTGACAGAAAGCACTGTGAATATGTAAACCATTATTTTAAAATTGTATTACACACAGTACGAGATAAGGTGCCATAAAATGTGTAAAAACACTTGAAGGCCAAATTTACTAACTTTTGGCACAATAATTGAGCAACCAAAATAACTGCGCTGCAGTGCTTCAATGGGAAAGAGAAAAATAGAGCTATATCTATTAAGATAAGTGCTGTTTTCTCTTGGACGTTGTTTTTCCCGCATGTTGCTTTTATTTTTTACAAAAACCTGTCATTGGAGCGTTGTTGCTGACTGACGATTGTAGAACTAACATTTCCCCAGCGCATTCTTATTTATAAAATGTACCCACCTGCTGTCACATCGGCCCAGTCCTCCATCTCCTTTTTGAAAATAAAATGTGAATACCAGCTGTGGCATCTCCACAGTCCACCATCAATCATAAGATAAAATATTAAATAACTACTGAATGTCAATATCCTTGGAGGGTCTGCTAGTTTCAATTTCCTATTGTATGGAACTGGTCGCCACCATCGCTGTCAGCATGCTTGAGCAGATTTTCTTGCCAACTCGTACCTGTTCCTCTCTTCTGGTGAGCTCGTTGTGTTTCTCTTAAATTCCCCAGGCTTTTTATTTTTCCTTGAGGCTATCTGTGCAGCAGGTTCAGTGGTACTGGGACACATTGCATCACAGTTATGCTTGTTCTTTTTACTTCAGCCAGGAAATCATTCATTGCTTGCCTGAAGGCAAATTGCATCCTTGCTGCACCACTGATGAAAGCCCGGTATTCGGTCTTCTGGTTTATTTGCTGTGACTTTAAGAAAGTGCTTCTATGCGTTTAAACCTAGGTTTTAGCAATATCAGTTAGTGAACTGTGACATTTAGACCCCGTTTTGCTACATTCTACCATATATTTATTACACTTTTTTTCAACCACACCATACTTAGATTAGATCATAGCTTAGCTAACCTTATTATTATTTTTTACATATTATTAAGTACATTTTTTCTGCAGGTATTCATCCACGAAACCACTGTTTTACGTTGCTTTCCCCCTAAATATGTTTTTGAGAATTAAGTACCACGAATTTGGGTAAACACACTATTTTGGGCTGTTTTCTAAATATTTGTACTTGGAAGAGCTAAAGAAGTACTGTTATTGGAGCTGTAAACTCTAGTACTAAAATCTGTCAAAGTTTGAGCCCGCTACCTGATTGCAAAGGAGAGGGCTAGTAATAGTATATAGGACTTAAATGAACCAGTACCTGCTGCTTGCAGCGAGCTAGGTAGCTTTATAACTGGTTTCTGCAGTGTTGGTGTGATGTGAACTGCCTGCTGTTTTGCTGCGCGGTCATATTCATAAAATCCTTATTGCCATCCATTCCATTTGTTTACTTGTTCCAGGTGCCTCCTAGAAATTGCTTACTTGTTCTTTTATCACATTCTAAAATGGGAGCAAAAGGTCAGTACAATAGTTCCTAGCAAGTCAACCAAGTGTGGTTTGTGTGCCAACTAGATTTTGTTTTTTCGAATTAGATTTTAATAAGGAGCATAGAAAGGCATTTAAGTCATCTACACACAACAAAGTTAAAAAAAAAAAATGTAATTTGACGACAGTCAAAAATAACTTATCACAACGGTACCATGCAAAAGTTATTCTGCTAGAGGGACCAGTTGTGAGCCTCGAATAATGAATAGTTATGGGCCATAGAAGGAAGAATTAATCCAATTGAAGTTGAGCTCAATCTCTTGGACCTTTACTCTTCAATGTGGATGGCGGTATGCTACAGCACCTTTTAAAGTAGTATTGATATTTTATTTTATGCTATGCCATGTATAGATTATGTGGGATTAAGAAGTAGCATGCGTTTGTCCTAGTTTCAAACATGTAGATTAGACTTTAAACTTGTAGCAAAGTAAGCTTATTCTGTAATGTTTTGTATTTGTGATACAATAAGCCCACCATGTAAGTGGCACGCATAACTATACTACTCCCTCTAATTGACCCACATTATAAACTAAGGCGTTTCGGTGCTAAGGTGGATCGTCACCTTCTTCAGGACAATAGTTCAATATTTAAAAATCTATTGATTTATATGGAAGCTCTTATATTTGCCTCCAATGAAGTTTTGGACTGGTTCCTCGTCTGGTTTTTACAGTCTCATAAGTCCCGGATGATACCCTATAATTTTCTTTGGAGGGTCTTTGTTTAGTTTTCTCACCCTTCTATTTCTGTGAATCCCTTCAAGGCGTAAATGTAATATCTTTATTAGTCACACTTCGATGGGATCATTCACAAATAACTTTTATATTGTCAGGTCCATCTTAACTCAAAATATAGATCTCTAATTAAAATCTTGTTAATTAGATCCACCCACTTTTTCTTCTTTAGGGGTGCTGGTTCCAGTTAATTTTAGTTCTGGTCCAGATTTTATTTTGGTATGAAGTTAAAAGAACAAGCATCCGTCTTGCTGACCTGCCAAATTGAGTCCCCATCCCTTTTCCAAGTATTAGGGTACCTCCCAAACCTTTTTGAGTCAAAATAGCATAGGTTACATAAAATACACATGGTTAAAATTATTTTAAATTTTTTATTTGCTTACAAGTACTCTTTTTGAGGAATGAGAATTACTGTTTCTTAGGCATCGTTTTGTTGCTCAAATGTTAATTTACCTTGGAAAAAATAAAAGACAAGACGTTTGGCCAATCAGGAACAGTTGGTTTAATTAAACGCTGATGCCTGGAGAACAGTTGCAGAGTTGGGGTCTGAAGACTGTCTCAAAGTACATTGGTTTTTGGCCGTCATTATATAGATTTCACGAAGTGTCATAAAACAAATTGTACTTTCTTTTAGAGAAAGAAATCCAGACCTAGTCATGGAGTCATAAATCTGACCACCTGGTATGGAGGGCAGATGGGTCTCGATCTTGCGTGGACACAATGCGAGCCAATGGGTACGTGACCAGATGTCTGGCATGGGGAGCGCGTGATCACTGCGTGTAGTGTACATGCTGTGTTCTGATTGGCTGAGTGTTCCTAACTTCATGTGGCATCTAACTTTATGGTGTTTAGGGAACGTGCATCCCTCCGGCAAAATGTGTTTTTATTGGGGCCAATCTCTTTGGGATCGATATGAGTTTTTCTTCGCGCATTTGTCTGCGGACTACATGTCACCCCACCTGTGGTCTGTCAAATCAGCTGCTTCAGGCCTAGGTCGTAGGGACGGCCTGACCACGTATTTCTGACTAGGTTGATGGGGAGGTCATATTGGGTGGATTCAACAACAGTGATGTGAGTTTGATGCTATGCATACATATATCATGACAGTCGCATTATTCGAGGTTCGGTTTGTTTCTTTCTGTTGTCTCTTACTACTTCCCTAGTTACTTGCATTATACCTAATTTGAGGACTGCGTTTTTACAGCAGGAAATCCCCAATTGTAGGATACCACACAAAAGTTACAATAGGAAGCAATGACGTGCACAGCTTGGCTACCCACCGGGTGAGCCAGGAAAACTAATATATTGACCAGCCCTCCTCAGGGCCCTCTCCCTACTTCTTTGTTTGCTTGAAGACGATGCAGTGCTTGGATGGCAATCGCTAGAGTCCCGTTGTCTAGGTCGTTACTGGGGATAAAAGTACAGCAGGACGCACCGATCTTGGCACACACTCTACCCTCCATTGCGGTCGTCAAGTTCAACACAAACCAATGTCGCATCACCATAAGGCGGATGGCTCTTAGTTCTTTCATGATAGCATTTAGGCCGAGCTCAGTATCATTGATCATCTTCAGCATTTCCCACCTGGTTACCTGTAACCAGCGGGCGTCCGCCTTTGTTTGCAGGGTGAAGAAGGGTATGGACCCTCCCGCATTTCCTTGAGTGTCGTAATGTCCTAGTACTGAGCCCAGCCAAAATAATCGGCAGTTTTTTTTAATCTCGAGTCTGATGCAATAGAGTTTTCTTCTGTAGCGTATGTTGGAACAACTTGGACAGGTCTGGTCAAGGATGAACAGGGTCAGGTTGTGTATGGTTATGATGGCGCAGAGCCCCTGCAATCCGGGTACGAGGTGAGCGTAGGCAAATTCCCCCCCCATTACCAGTATATGTCCATCAGCTCGAAGGTGCCCCATTGCATGTCTGGTGCGTGCCGTATTGCTCCACAATTCCCGTTCGTTCCAAGAGGGATCATTCCTTTGCGTCTGAAACACAAGGAATACAGTGCAAGTTTCCATACAATTAGGGGTTGCCCCTTTCCCTCTAGCCATGTGTATCTTAAAAACCTGGCTCTTCCGACACCCTTTTGGTGGACGGAAGTAATATTTCTTGACGTCTATTGTTTTGATAGTCATATGCGCAGGAAGGGTGTTAGTTCAGGACAGTCGCTGGGGTTTTGATGATGTTCTATCGCGGGGACACTCAGTTGGAGTAACCAGGCGCTTTACAAGCTAAATAATAATAATACCTATCTATTTCAGCATCCCAGATTTCCTGAAATGAGTAATCTATGCTGTATTCAACCCTTCCCTACGAGACTCCTTTTCCTTTGTATCTTCGAGGTGAATGGTTTTGCACTGGAACTCCATGTCTGGTGTCCATTTGTTATTAAAGAAGATTGCCCCAGATATGCTAAGAGCCACAATGAGACCACAGACAGGGGCAGATAGGGACGTGTTTGTTCACTGGTGCAGTGGTTTTGCTACCTCCAAGAACCTTTTTTCTGGAAAATCTCTGGGCCAAACAGTGTTCTCCCCTAAAGTGCCTCACCTGCACATCCTGTCTATCTCAATTTGACTATCGCTAGGCTCAGTGAAAAGGTACAGTGTTGTGGGGTTGGTCGTATACTGGGTGACGTTTACTACTACTCTGTGGGGTTCTACTTTATTCGGTTGTATCTTGGCCCTAATCCTACACGGGTATAGGTGGATGAGACATTTTGCGTTTTCGGGGGCTATCTCTTGGGATAAACAAAGGCTGCCTGCGCCAATGGCGTTTGGTATCAGCGAGCAGACATAGCACGACCCGGCTGATGTTTGGATGCCCCACGGTGGTCATGTGCTGATATCGTGTATTGTGTTAGTGTGCTGTGTAGTGCTTCTGGGATACTATCATTAGGTTCAGTGTAATTGTGAGGTAGGAAAGGTCCCTACGAAAGTGCTGTAGAAATGTCGAGGTAGGCTCCATATGACTAGGTACACTTATGGCTACGGGTGGCTGCGACCACACCCAGACTAAACAGATGGCATACAATGGTGCAAATATACATAACTTTTGGTACACTACAGGTCTTGGGGTGGTTTCCGGAGGAGATATCTACAGTCTCCTGGCATCTGGGGATGTCTTTGCTTTAGCACAGTGCGAAAAGAGTTTGTCAAAGAAATGTCTGTAAAAAAACAGTCCGTGGTCTTTGGCTTGAACACTTGGGCCTCAATGAGGCGCTGAACAGGCCACGATCCACTGTAAAGGTGGTGCACTTGTGGCTCGATTGCAGACCTTTTGGATAAAAGCTGTGGGTTGTCAGTTATCTTAGAAAAAACATATCATTTAGTCCTGGGAAATTCCTGTACCTTTCCCTGATGAGCATACTCTGTTAATTGATTTTGCACTATCAATTTCATTTTAGTGGGCTACTGGAAGGTGGCCCCAGTTAGGGCAACTATTTAGGAAACTTTGAGTGTTTGGTCATGGATCGCCTGAAATTTATTTTGTCATTTGCCCTCCCCTCCCCCCCACGCCATGACAGAGGGGAGTATTTTTATGGGGCGATCTTTGTTGGTGTATGAATGATCCTTTTTATCTATCGTTTTTATGGGCATTGTTGACCCTCTAACACCCTACCTTTCCTAGTGTGTGTATTTTAATGATGCAGATGGTACCTTTTGACCTAGATGGCCGTGCAGTGATGTGAAAGGAAGTGGTGGGTGTCGCAGTTTGGGTGCTGCGGGCAATTGCAACGTGTTCCAGGGACACCTGTATACCCCTCTGATGCCTGCATGTGTCGTGTAATGAGGTTCTCCTAATAGAGTTGGGTGTTTTGACTACGCCCATTTTCTGGAAACTTTGTTTTGGGCTTCTTTTTGCAGGTCGTTTGGCACCTCCCTAGATTCTATACATTGTTGTCTCTATTGTGGCATACCGGAGGGGGCTGAAGATCTGCTCTGTGGCCCCCATGTGATTCTGATGCAGAAATGACTGGGATCGGAGCTATTGCTTACTTGAACGATGTTTGTGAGACCTTTTGTGATCTGTTTCGATTGGCTAGGCGTGGTGGTGAGCATCTCCCAGTCACGTTGCTTATGGGCTGCTATGGTCATCTAAAGAAACCCCTTTCCCTCCTGGTGGCTCTCTCTCCCTCGTATCCAGGATGTTTCAGGTCTGCCGCCCCTGACTAGGACCGGGGACTTCTACTCGATGACATGCTACCCTCGCTGTTTTGGAGGAGCATGATCTGACCAGCATACTTTTGAAATTCAGAAGCCGTAGGGGAGAGGAAGAGGCAGAGTATTTTTCAGGTGCGCGGCTATGACTAGTTGTGATATGGATAATGAACTGGGACGGCTGATTGTTGCGGTGAATTTTTCCTACTGACATGGTGCCTAGTTATTTCTTGCCTGTGTGTGGACTATGGAGTTTTTATGGGGATATCATCTTCCCTAAGTGTGCGGGAAACCTGGCTTCCGCCGCTGGAACGTCTCCTCGTTTTCGAACTAAAGGGCACCTCCATGAGCGGGAGGCCTAAATGGGGTCCTTTTGATCTAGTGATAGGAACCCGTCCCAATTGGTCTTGGATGAGGGGTCTTTGGTGTCTGTTTTGTGCACTGGTCAGTGGTCGCCCCAGCCCCTCGTCCGACTGCCCTCTCCCCAGAGCGTGAGCAGCCAACCCTGTCCTGGGAGACCAGCAGCAGAATGGGGCCTAGGCCCGTGCAGGCACCCGAATGGCGGACTCTAGCGTGAATTCCCTGTCGACAGAACGTACGGCAGCCCTGAGTTCTTCCCGAATGCAAGTAAAGGCTTGAGTTTTCTCTTAATGCTGTCTCACTAGTCTTTGTTGCTATGATGAGTTTTCTGAAGTGGATGTGTCCTAATAGGGGTTTGGACTTATGGTGTATTTGGATTTTGCGATTGTGTAGAGGCATTGCCTCCCCAAATAGTCACCCTCCCTGCCGTGGTTGTGGCCCCGGTCCTTGCTTGGCTGGGTTCCCTATCTGCTGCTTCCATGTGTTGCAGTGGTGTGGTTGCTGACTGATTTACCTACGGCTGAATGTGCAGTGCATTTGGGTTGATCTGGGCTTGGTTTTGCGAATGGAGATTTTGTGGGGCATGGCCCAGGCTTATCGATCTTTGGCCATGATACGCCTTTAGGTCGCATCGGTCGGCCATGTGGCCCATTCTGTGACCATAGTAGCACTCTCTGAGGTCGGGCTGCTGCCAGCGTCCCTGAACTCTGCCGTTAAGACTGGGTAGAAACCCTCTGGGGCTTGAAAGCGGAGCTACCTTCAAGGCTGGTGTTATTTGCGCACTCGCGGCCAACACAGCCCTCTGGAGGGTTGTCTTTTTCAATTTTTGTTGTACCAGCTTAGCGGTGTCTCTTTGGGCTTACTCCTGTTTTTCCCCATCCTTTTCTTGCTTCTTTCTGTGACAATATAATATGTGGGCCTGTATTTCCCGCCACGGTCTGGTGTCTAATTCTACTAAGCTGTCCAGTCCACCCTGTCTTTTGGTGGGTAGTCCTTTTTTGAGGATGCTGTAGAACAGAGGTCTTCAAACTTTTGTAGGCTGAGCCCCCCCAGCTGAATTTTTTTAAATGTTGGGCCCCCCCCCTCCACCTGACAGAAATTTCTGGAATCTCGTACACCATATAATCATCCGCCACCCACATATCCCGGGCCATATCCGGCAAAAAATGTTCAACACAGTAAGTGTGTTTAGTTAACTGCAGTTTTGTGAGTGGGTGTGGTTAAGTGACAGAGGCTTATTACACAGCTCAAAACTCAATTTTCCCGCTGGTACATTAGTCACCAGACACTGGTGAACCACACCTGAATATAAGTGATGATGCTTTTATTGTTGCCTAAAAACTGCTGGATATACAAGGTACTTTGCAGTGTCAGCCCCCAGTAACAAAACCAACCCCACCTTTCCAGCCTCCCAGGGAAACGCCTGATACCTGGAGCGGCCAGTCCGGCCTTGCTACCACCCAATGGTGCCCCTCATCTTCGCATAGACTGCTTCTCATGTGTATTTGATTTCTTTTATAGTGCTACTCGTCCCAAGTATGTATGGCAGAGTGTCGGAGTGCGTTACATCACACACATATTATATAAAGACAATGACTCATATAAATGTGAAAGTCAATGTACTTAAGATAATGGGGGCTACAAGGTGTAATCAGTCTTTCATCCATCATTCAGTCTTTCACCATTCATTCATTTCACCATGTCCTTCCATCTGTGTGCCCAACCATAGCCACACATATTCAACCATTTGCAAACCTATCCATCATATATCCTTCAATCCATCATTTCACTCATCCATCCACCCTTTCACTCATCCATCCGTCCATCCAAGTGGAGAGGTGTGGTGCAGCGGCCAGGGCAGCTGACTTCGGAGCACAGGGTTCACGGTTCGATCCCCGGCTCCGGCGGCAGCTCAGCTCAGCACCATGTGACTCTGGGCAATAGCTCACTTAATTTCCACTCCGGCCCCCAGCGCCTTGAGACCCGTAAGGGTGAGTAGCTGCGCTATATAAAACGGACTTACTTACTATCCATCCCTCCATCCACCCTTTCACCCTATCCATCCGTACACTTGTCCATCCATACAGCCATTTACCCTTACACCCATCCAGCCATTCTTTAACTTACTCATCCATCCACCCAGTCACTCACTCTTCCACCCATTCACCCTTTTAGTCATCCATAAATCCTCCCTTTCTCTCTCCATTCCCCTTTCTCTTAGCCATCCATCCTTCCTTCCATCCACCCACCCATCTACTCATCCACTCATGAATCCAACCATTGACCCCATCACTCATCCATCCTTTCACTCATCCATCCACCTCTTCACTCATCTACCCATCCTTTTGTCCATCTACCCTCCCTTTCACTCACTCATCCATCCTTACATCCACCCTTTCATTCATCTGTCCATCCACCCTTTCACTTATCAATCCATCCATCATTTTACTCACCAATCCACCCATTCACTCGCACATCATCCACCCTTTCACTCATCCATCCACCCTTCCACTCATACATTCATCTTTTTACCTTTTCTCTCATCCATCCTCCCACTCACCCATCCATCCTTTCTCTCATTATCCATCCATTCACCCAAATAATATATACAAACAGCAGATCTCCAAGTGACAGCAACAGGATTTTCCAGATGTAAACTTAGAATATCCCCTAAGCATGAATGGTGTTCGAACTTTCATATTCACTATTCTATGTCAGAATGACAGTTGAAATAAACAAAATTGAATGTAGTTATTAGCTTTGTGCATTTTTTCCATGTAGGCATACACGGGTTAACAGCCCAGTGGATGAGAAGGCAGAGGTAGCTAATCAGATACATTTGCCAGCATCTCACTGCTAATGGGTTCACATGTGTGAAAAACAAAAGACATTATTCACCAAACCAATGCGAGAAGTTGCAGGTAGATGTGACTGGAGACACGGAGAATGATAAAAGAATGACCTGTCACCCCCTCTTTTCAAGCACACCCTCAGCCGAGAAGTTGCTGCAGTTTAGTTAGAGAATGTACAAAAACACTGCAGGTGCTGCTCACGAGGACCGCCAGCGCATGCCCTGTTATGTCACAGCCTACAGCGGACGTTCATTCCTAAACTCTGAGGAATACATTTTGTGTTCCTGCGACCGGTGTCTGTGAGTGGGTATGGTGTAAGTTCCAGGCGGGCAACTGGGGGGGGTGAAAAGATTTCGGGGGTGGGGGCTAATTCTTCCGGCCATAGGCAGAGTGGCTCTAAAGAAGGGGTGAAAACAGAACAAAAGCCTCATTAACAAGTAAATGGTCTTTTAAAGACCTTTGAAGTACTCGGGTGCGGCTGCAATTAGACGTCGCCAGCCCTCGAAGCTGTCTCAGCCGGGCTGACTCACACGACGGCGGGGGGTGGGGGGGTGAGCCCAATGGGTGTTGCGCGCCTGGTAAGTGCATAATTGCGGGAAATTCACCAGAACAAGAACAACTCGAAATTAGTGAGATTGCGCAGAGTTTAGGATGGAGTGCGCGCCCCCCTTGAGAGGGTGTTGCGCCCCCCCAGGGGGGCGCGCCCCACAGATTGAAGAACTCTGCTGTAGAAGAATGCAACCTGAGGGCCCGTGTCGGTCCATGGCTGTCCTGTCTCTCGTCGTACTCGTTCTTTCATTCTGTCTAGAAAGTGGGTCATGGTTTTCCCAGGCTTCATGCTCTCAATCTCCCTATATCTGCCATCAATTCCCCTATATCTGGGCAGTCGGGTAACTTTTCCCTCAGGGCCGTCCATATCTGGTATCTGAGCGATTTGAATTCGGCCCGTCATACTTGGTGTTGATCAGCATGACTGCTGGGATGCGGGTTTGGGAAAGTACAGTGTTCGTCTGCGCACCGAGAAGGCTGCTGAACAGGCTCTTGACATCGCTTATTGCTAGGTTTATTCCGGCATTGTTTTTGTCAAAACAGGAGATCCTTTTTCCCACCCTATCCATCAATGGGGGCAGTTTGATCCTGAGCCCTTCTTTGTCCATCTGAATCCATGGCACATAGATGGTCCCTGACGTGCCGTCCAGAGGAGCATTTTTGTCTGTGTTTTTATTGAATGAGTTGTAGCCTTTTAACTGCTGAATTTTGGTGGGCTATTTTTTTTCTTCCTCGCTCGGTGCTCCTCCCTTTCAAAACCATCCATTCTATTTATCATCCAGCTCTACCACAGCATCCGCTAGATTCACCCCCCTCCACCCCATGGGCCAGCTGCTGCTAATACATGGCATGATTTTTCAAACATTCCCGTGTAGCCTCCTGTTTGCATTTGTGCAGGTAAGTTGGCCATCTTGGAATGATTTTATATGCTTTATTAAAAAAAATCCATGATGGCGGTCGTGCTCACGCACTGGCAACCTTCATACAATGGTTTTTGTCTTAAACTATGGCAAAACAAAAACAAGCACTGCGGTTCAGTGTCTCAGCGAAATCGGCTTTGCTAACGCTCCTTAGCTAATCAAATGTTTTACAGGATGCCAAGAAGAATTAAGTCCTCACACGCAATGGCCTTTGCCAGAATAGACTTCAAACTGAAGTTTATTCATGTATGATTTTTATTCTCTTAAATTTGATATTCCATGCAGTGGAACTAAGTAATGTCTCTAGTGCTGTAAAGAAGAAAGAGAGGGACCTGGCCAAGATGGCGGACAGATAGGATGTGTTTCTCGGTCCCTCCGCCCTTGCCGCTGCCTGGTCTTCCCACTTACCCTCCAATCTGTCAGCGACGGAGAGCCACGGGTGTTGAGCCGCTGCGGTGAATGGCGGTCCCCCCACCCGGGGTGCTGCGCACGCCGTGCGGAGCCGTAGTCTCGGGCTCAGACAGGAGGTGGACAGGAGGTGGCTGGGGCGGAGTTCCAATTGGTGAGGTCCTGCTACACCACCTACGGGCGCATTGACTCGCTGTTGTGGCTGGAGGAGATTGCTGGTCCTCCCACTGGCTGATCCCCTCCCCCGGTGAGGGCTGCAAGCGGTGGTGGGCCCCGCTTGAAAGGCAGCGGGCCGGCTGAGGAGGATCTGCCTGGGAAGTTGAGGTGGATCGTCGGAGCTGGTGGTGGGCCTGCCGCGATCCCTGTTTGGAACCGAGGAGGCAGGCCGAGGTGGTGCGGCCGGGACTGGTCGTTACTGAGCCTGTGGAGATGGTCCTCCCTGTAGGCCTAGGGTCAGCCACGCCTTCCCGCCTGCTGGGGTTTCGGCCTGCTGTGACGGTCAGCCGCTGGAGGTCCGGGCTGGTTCCCTCTTTAGTTACCCGCTGGAGATCCTGAAGAACTGTGGCAACCCCCGCATTGTGGGATAGTGAGGGCCGCCTACTGCGACTTTTGCCTGGAGAGAGGGGACAGCCTCGGCGGTGTCGGGCGACCCGGGTGACTGTGCTCCTGGGCTTCATTTGGCAAGGCCTGCGTCCTGCCTGGTTGGCTGAGCTCCCATTATCTGGGCTGTAGGCTGCCCCCACCTTGCTTGGGGCCTGAAGAGCTGCTGGGCGCAGTGGAAGGCCAGGAGTCGAAGCGGGGCCCCGAGTGAAGCCCTCCTAGACTGCGAAGGCTGGTATTGAGGCAGAGGGGGGCCCCTGCGGTGTCGCTGTCAGGGGAACTGGCCTGACACCTGGCACACGGGAGTGAAGAAGCCCTGTGGTATGAGCTGGCAGCTGGGGTGGAGAGACACCGCATCAACAGGTGCGTGGGTGGCTTTTGAATAGGAGGCTTTGCTCCAGTGGGGGGTCTGTGGAAAAGCCCCCGCGACTGGCCAACAGGAGAGGTCCTGCCCTCCCACGGGGCAGAGCGCGACTGGTCGTGATTGGAGAGATGGTCAGTGCGGGCACGGGGATTGGCTCAGGGGACACTTGCCATCTGATAATCGATAGACTTTGGCAGTAGATGACGTCCGCACGTAAGAAGGGGTGCACCCTCATGCACGTTTGCGAAGTCTGCGGTCTCCCAGGCTGGGAGCGGCTAGATGGCATCAAGTAGAGTGACCTCACCGGATACGGAGGAAGCCCCGGTCACGAGCCCATATCTGGAAACCCTGTTTGCATTACTGAGTGACGACCTTCTGGCATCCAAGAGAGACTTGGCGCCTGAAATACAAGCATTTTGAAGGGAGGTGACAGACATCGGCGATAGAGTTGATGCGTTAGAAATTCATGAGATCACTCGGGACGAAGAGATAGAGGAATTGCAACAGGAAATACTCCGTCTCTCAGACCAGCAGATAAACTAACAGGCCTTGCAGAGGATCTGGAAAATAGATCTAGACGGAACAATATACGCATAAGAGGGGCCCCACGGGCAGCGGAAGGGGAGGATATTGAAGCATACGTGTCCGCTCTATTTGCTCAAATACCTGGGGATACACAAGCCTCTGAGATTCGTCTGGACAGAACACACAGGGTGGGCCGCCCTCGTCCCGGTGAGACACGGCCTATGGATATCTTGACCTGCGTTCATAGCTTTCCCCAAAATGAACGGATTCTCCGCATAGCCAGGGAATCACCGCTGTTACAATTCCGTGGCCATACAATGCGTATGTTTCAGGATCTCCCCACGACCATTCTGCAGAAGAGGCAGGAGTTCTGCCCTGTTACAGCATTTCTCATAGACCAAAACGTTCCATACTCTTTCAGACATCCCTTGCTATGCCAGGACCAGCTTAATCAATTCCGCTCCCTTGTTGTGGCATGCAAGCTCTTGCCGATCGAGGCGCAGGTGGAGTCAAAGGCGTGATCGGTGTCGGGGCGCAAAGTCGACAGGTGCCTGAGATGGAGGTGAGCTTCTGCTGGGCTGGGGTGGTCCAGGCCGGACACCGCTGTGATCGCCTCTGAGAGAGAGGCTCTGCTGGACAAGCTTTCTGAGGACTGTGTCCAAAGACCCTACCTGAACATGCTGCGGCTTGATCCTGGGGGGCTGTGCTGGGGGTCGTGTGCGGCCGGGAGCGGGGGAGCCGCTGAGGTGATGGTCATGGTCCCCTTCTGTCTTTTCTCCACTGGACTGAGGTTGGATGCTTCTGCTTCCTCTTTGTTTCAAGGACATTGTTTTGTTCCAGTTATTGTTGGGGGGGGGGAGGGTGGGGGGGTTTGTTCAGTGGTGCACATCACTAGGCCGGAGTTATTTGAGGTTTTCTACGTCCAGGGCAGACAGGTTATTTTTATTGCTGGGTGGGATGGGGATTCTTCTGGGGCTGGGAGACAGATCTCCCAAATGAGAATATCACAGGATGTCATCTTCAATAAACTGATTGAGGGTTCTGACTCTCAATGTTATAGGGCTTAATAACCTAAAGTTAAGAGTTAGTTATCCCCTCTTACCTGGAACATACACACGCTGACATCTGCTTGTTACAGGAAACTCACCTACTAGTGACAGGAAACTCACCTACTAGTGACTGACTGGCACGCACAGGTCAAGGGTCATTCCCTAGCAGTATTTTTCACCCTCCGCGTGTAAGGCAGCAGGTGTGGAAATGTTGTTATCATGCTCTTTTAGAGGGAAGGTGGGGTCCAAAATAGCAGAAAGTTGCGGCAGCCTCCTGGTTTAATCGCATCCATCTGGGAAGACACTCATTGATAATAAGATTTCTGTATGCCCCCAATGAGGGACAGGAACAGTTTTTGCGCAGAGCGGTAGCAGACACCATGACAACACAGGATAGGTGGGTGGTGCTAGGGGGGTGGGGGTACTTAACCTGGTTTTACATGAGTTGGACTGCTCTGCCCAGAGGCAGATTGCGGCGGGAGCTATGACTGAGGGGGGCGGGGCGCTCTATGGCTCCAGGAGATGGGATTGAGGCATCTTTGGCAAGATAAACGCCCATTACCATGAGATTACACCTTTTTATTCCCACGCACATAAATCATATGCCCGACTGGACCACTTCCTGGTCTCTCTGGAGGTTCTGATGGTAGTTAACTTGGTGGAGATAGAACTGAACTCACTGATCATGCTGCCATTTTACTATACCTCACACTCCCGCGTAGCGACACTGCCACCCATACCTGACGACTGATTGAGTCACTTCTGCGTAGACCAGAGGTGGTCCAGCAAATAAGAAGGCAATTGGGCATTATTTGCAGATTAACTCCACTGGTACCCCTGTCTCGATTGTCTGGGATGCGCTGAAGGCGGTCATACGTGGGGAGTTTATCGCCATCTCTGCTGCAGATAATAAAATACGGAGGGATAAGGGAGCACAATGGCAGCAGCAGGTTCGGAGTTGGAGTGCATTCACCACCGCACAGGGGCCCCTAAAGTATGGCGTCAGTTGGAGTCCGCCCGGCAACAACTAGCAGGGCTGGATCTGGATAGTGCAGAATACTCCATTCTACGTCACAAACCCTGCTTTTATGTAGGGGGTAACAAATGCAGGAGGTTATTGGCGAATAAACTCTGCGCCCAACGGCAGGCCACCATGGTAGACGCGTACTACAGGAGGAGGGAACCCTTGTAGAGTGGGATGAGCTTGTGGCGGCACAGTATGGGGACCTTTATGGAGACCTCTGTTCTGCGCAGACGTACCTACCCTCTAATATAACCACTTATTTGGGAGACTCCAATGTGACCTGCTTGACAAAAGAGCAGGCAGCAGGGTTAGACAATCCAATAAGGCTGGAGGAGGTTATATCCGTGATTTCGAGGAAGAAACCCCTTATATCACCGGGTCGAGACATCTTCCCGGCGACCTTTTTATAAGGTTTTCTGCTCATCCGTGGCTCTGCTTCTTACTAGAGTATTTAACTCCTTCACTGGTTCTGCCTTGCTTCCTCCCTCAATGTCGGAGGCCTCCATAGTGGTCCTTGCAAAGCAAGGCAAGGACAGGTGGCAGTGTGGGTCCCATCGCCCCATTTCCCTCCTAAACATTGACGCAAAACTATTCACCGACATTTTGGCTCCCCGCCCCTTTAATGCCTTGGTTGTTGGGCCCTGATCAAGCCAGTTTCACCCTTAATAGAAATTGCACAGATAACACAAAACAGATTTTACATCTTATAGACCAAGCCACTCTTTCTCAGAGAGAAGTCATGCTATTTTCCATCGATGCCGAGAAGGCGTTTGATCGCGTTCATTGGCCCTACTTAGCCTAGACATTGGCATATTTCGGTCTTGAGGAACGGTTTCACGCCTGGATTCTTAGTGACTTCGTTAGAGTCCATGAGAGAAGCTCAGCCCAATTTCCCATATGTCACTGCAAGAATGCCTCTTGTCTCCCCTGCTGTTTGCGCTCTATATGGAGCCGTTTGCCCAAAGGGTTAGGGATAACCCAAACATCACAGGGGTAAGGTTTGGGGGCGAGGAACATGTCATCACACTTCACACAGACGATGTTGTTGTTTCCCTAGACAACCCTAGAGAGGCCCTTCCGAGCTTCTTGAACGAGGTGCAGCATTTCGGGGCGGCATTTCTCATAGACCAAAACGTTCCATACTCTTTCAGACATCCCTTGCTATGCCAGGACCAGCTTAATCAATTCCGCTCCCTTGTTGTGGCATGCAAGCTCTTGCCGATCGAGGCGCAGGTGGAGTCAAAGGCGTGATCGGTGTCGGGGCGCAAAGTCGACAGGTGCCTGAGATGGAGGTGAGCTTCTGCTGGGCTGGGGTGGTCCAGGCCGGACACCGCTGTGATCGCCTCTGAGAGAGAGGCTCTGCTGGACAAGCTTTCTGAGGACTGTGTCCAAAGACCCTACCTGAACATGCTGCGGCTTGATCCTGGGGGGCTGTGCTGGGGGTCGTGTGCGGCCGGGAGCGGGGGAGCCGCTGAGGTGATGGTCATGGTCCCCTTCTGTCTTTTCTCCACTGGACTGAGGTTGGATGCTTCTGCTTCCTCTTTGTTTCAAGGACATTGTTTTGTTCCAGTTATTGTTGGGGGGGGGGAGGGTGGGGGGATTTCATATGAACCTTGCTAAATCACTGGCCTTGGACCTCACAGTCTCACCCACCACAAAAGACTACCTGACTCAGAACAACTCGATCGGGTGGGCTTCGGGTTCACTCCCATACCTGGGTATTCAACTGGCCTCGACCATTGCTGGGGTCACAACTCAACTATCGGGACCTGACTAAGAGGGTGAAGGCTGATTTGGCAAGTTGGCAACTATATCCTCTCTTCTGGCTGGGACGGGTCGCTACCCTTAAAATGACGATCCTGCCCAAGATTTTATACCTTTTTCAAACACTCCCCGCTGCAGCCCCGTCAGGGACGCTCCACACTCTACAAGCCGCACTACAACGTTTTGTGTGGGCTGGCAAGCGACCCAGGATGAAACACGATCGCAGTTGGCGTCCCCTGGTCGAGGGCGGTCTGGAAGTCCCTTGCCTACTACATTATTTTTAAGTGGCACAGCTTCAGTATTTGGTAGAGTGATCCCGCCCAGAGTCGGAAACGGCGTGGTTATTCACGGATAGAGCACTGGTGGGCACAGCTTTATGGAAGGTTCTGTTTCTGGCCCACACTCGCCACCCTACAAATCTATACTTGTCCTTGCTCACCCCGCCTACCCTGAGGGCATGGGATAGTCTGGCAACTCGAAGGGGCCTTACGACATTCCCTTTCCCTTTAACTCAGTTAGTGGGAAAAGGGGACTTTGCTCCGTTCCATAGGACACGTGATTGATGCAGAGGGCCCTATCCCGTTTGAATCCTTCCGTGCAGACTTTGCGATTCCGGAAGGGGAATGGTTTCGGTACACGTAGATCAGACACTGATTAATGCAACTCGTAATAAGGGAGGCTGCACAACGGGAGCTGACAATATTTGACCGTTGACTTCTTAGCAAGGACTCAGATAAGTGCCTCATTACGGAACTGTATGGGATGCTGTTGTGTGGGGAGCCCGGGTCAAAGTCCCCTGCGCAAGTCTGATGGGAATTGGAAATTGGCAGACAACTGTCCCCTAAGGACTGGCATGACATTTATTGCCGTGGATGGCACACAACGTCTAATATGTCTAGCATTGAGACTGCAATAAAAATTGCCATGCACTGGTACCAAACCCCGGTTTGCTTGCACAGAGGGAATCCAGTGCAAGGCAATAGGTGTTGGAGGCATTGTGATTGTCCTGGAACTTTGGTACATATCTTGTGGGAATGCCCTAGACATACACCTTTTTGGAATGAGATGCAGACTGATATAGACACTCACTTTAATACCCAACTATCCAGATTTCCCTTGTTTATCATATTGGGACTTCCCAACCCACTCACATATTCACTTAAATCCCGGAAGGACCGATATATGGCTCTGGGCACACCAGTCAATCTTAGCCTATTGGGGAACAGACAAGGTTCCGTCCCGGCAGAATTGGGTACACCGTATTTGGCATCTCCTGGGGATGGAGAGGCTTTCTTTAAAACTTATGCAGCAAGGGGACTCATGCTGGGATATCTGGCAACAATTAATTTCGCTCCTTTCCCATGAATTTATGAAGCTAGCCTGACTCTGATATCTGAGGTTGCTCCGACTGACTAGCCCGGCAGACTGAGCTACCCTGATGCCCCGTCCATGTATACCTCCGATACAACATGATCTCATTTATAGTTTGCGACACGATGGTCACCAAGTTTAATCTTTGAGATGTCACAGCTCTATTGAATGTCTTTGCTTCTTTATCAGCTTGTACAACAATAAAAACAAGCTTTAGCATAAAGAAGAAAGAGAAAACCCTCTGTATCTTTCAGGTGGCTCCTGATATGACTTCTTCAGAAAGTTCTTAAAATCCTTTCTTTTTTGAATACCCCTCCATCTTAGCTGGGTCTATGTTTTTGGGCACATGACATCAGTTTATCAAAAACATCTTTTTTTAATTGTTTTACGTGGTTTGCATCCAAAGGCAATATTTGTAGTTATTACATAGGATACTAAAAATAATTAAAACAAATAATTGTAAAAACCTTCCACTTATATACCTCTTTCCTACCCCTGAGGAGGCCCAAAGTGCTTTAAAGTGGTTGACTAAGAGGCCGTTTTTGTGATGCACGTAGTTTGTAGAGTGTTCTCAATGTGGTCAGTTTGGTCTACTGTCTGCAATTCATAGAAGTGCTCAGATCATGTCAGGGTGATCTTATAGCTTCTCTCAATTATGGTGTGTAGTGAAAATATGTGGGAGAGTAAGAGGCTCTATTGCTTGTATCTGCCATATTGTTGTACCAAGTTTGCACTTTTCAGGGGCTAAATAATCTAGTATTAAAGAAGATCTAGGCGCCCTTAATAGACCCAGACATGAAAAAAGCATAACCCAAGCAAGAACCAGAACCATATTTTCCCCCACCACCACCCCCACCACTGAATGGGTAAACCCCTACTCTTGCATTGAAAAAGCGTAACCTAATTACAACTGCAGACACTGCAATTGGTTGTGCCATTGAGGATCGATCCAAAATAAGACAAGTACATCATAGATACCATTAGGAGATGGGTCTGTGGAGTCCTCCCAGAACCACATACCGAGTAAATCGCAGGCATCGACTGTAAATTTGTCTTTGAGGTTCACAATGAAGCAATGAAAATGTAACCTAAGTAAAACTAGACCCCAACAAAGGATAGGTATGTGGAGACCACCAGGTAGGGTTACCCATGTAGAACCCCAGACACCAACAGCAAATGTCTTTGTTGGGCCCTTCCGGAAAGGATGAGAGCCTGATGCACTGGTAAGGTTACATTTGGAACATGGTACCCGAGGTGTCTATTGGTCTTTCTATGGAAAGAATGTGGTTGATCTGCAGGAGAAGAGGATGGGGGCCTATGTGGACAGGCAGAAGCAATGAAGTTACTTTTTACCTCTCCATGCTGGGAGGAGAGAAAAGGAGGAGTGGGTGGTTGGCCGTGGTGCCAGGTGCACCATTCATCCAACGCTACAGAAAGCAGTTCGCAGACGGGAAAGGAATGGATCGGTCCAGAAGTGGGAGTCGCACAGGAATTCTGCAGTTAAGCAGCTATTACAGAGTACGGCAAGCTATCTTGCCTTGAATTTATTTTAGAACCATTGCTAAGCTCTTTGGTGTGACCATGTTTATTATTGATGCTAAAGTAAAAGTTCATTTTAGTTTTTCTTTTTATTGAAAGTTTGTTAGATTAACCTGTTCGTCCGGATTTACATTTTTTGGCATAATATATGGCTTATGGTGAATTTATATTTATCAAAATATAGTCACACCTTTGTAGCTCATCAGAACTTTAAATTGTTCTCTTCGTGACCAATGTGGAATGTTAATTGAAGTCTGTCTTTTTGAGACTGCCGATAAATTTATCATCCCTTGGCTGCTGGCATGAGGTGGAGCAGAAAAGGTCTGAGCCTTTGACCGGGGGAGGTAATCTTAACTCTACACTAGCAGAAAAGATGCATCACACTGTCAAAGAGTGCTTTAACCATCTTCTTTGGACAAGACGTTTAAATGCCATCGCAACAGATGGTGACCCATTTTTCGTAGAGCAGCAAAGTGTAATGGTCACTGCTCACCAATGCCAGTTTCTGTGAACCCTAAATCTTGTCCTATGCTGCCACCAGCACCTCTACCTCTTTGCTTCCACTTTCTTATGCTTAACTCTCTACCTCTGGCCGACCTGTTCCTCTGCTACACTTTTTGTATGTTTTGCATAATTGTCTTAAAAGAAAGTCACTCACCAAAAAAAAAGGGGGGGGGTCGTAAGAAGGAAGGCAAGCAAACAAAGAGTCAGAAGGATCTCTGTGTTATCCATCTGTGCCTGTTTACCCATCTGGATTCTGCCACGCTGTCCTGCACCAGTCTTGTGAGACCCTGATGGTATGGTCTTGGACAAGGTGAGTGAGGTGGCAGAGTGTGGCAGCCATACTGTCAAGCTCTACGGGTTTACTGAACTGGAGTGTCTTTAAGAGAGTCTTTCGCTAAGCGCTGTCTGCATTCTTCAATGTACAGCCTTATTCTCGTACCCAGAGCAAATGTTGCAGTAACTCCACTTCCAACAAGCCACGGTTACATTCTATGGAGAGCTCCCATTGCTTCTTCCCCCCTTATAGTTAATTTTCCTTTCTAGACTTTCTCCCCCACTCGTGGTTCCTCTTTCCTCTGCCCCACCTACTTCCTTTGTTTCCCCCTGTGTCTTTTAAGCTGCTCCTTTGTGTCCCCTTCACAGATATCAACGAATTGAATTTGCCGAAAACATGTGAAATAGACTTCTCCGACCACGATGACCTCCTCAACTTTAAATTGGTCATCTGCCCTGATGAGGTAAGAGTCTGGAAAGCTCAAAAAAAGAAAGCAAGAGTCAGCCAGTCAGAGCCATAGAACCACAGACATGCATTTCTTGACACATTTTAATTTTAAAGTGTTTGTTCAAGCATAGCTTGGCTGCATAACACAGTCGATTTTTTTCTATCATCTGCATAGTCCAAACTGAAATGTCTGTCACTAAGGCTTTCCTAGTATTGCTACTGTGGAAAAGGTGGGTTTAAGGTTACTAATGTGTCAAGAGTACAACAAAATTCAATGAGAATGATGAAGATCATAAAGGAAAATTGTATTTATTTCTGATCAGAGAAATTCATCCGAAAATAAACCACTAGATAGCAAAAATAGTAATTCATCGGTACACCATGATATTTGATTTGAACAATTTAGGAATAACGTATTTCAACAGAAATGCATGCTTTCCTTCCATGAAAGATTGCTTGCATATTATCCACGTTGGTGAATATTACACTTCTGCTTTGCTGATGCTGGAAACCGTTTGCAAAACACTTTTAAGGTGTAGTAAACTATCAAGAATAATCAGTAAATTATTTTTTTTAGTCGCTTGTGCAGTTTTATGAACGCATATTCATATGTTGAAAAAACTCTACCTTTTTATTACCCAGTTGTGTTTTTCTGTTTGCCTTTGCTTTTGTACAATTGAGACCAGATTTGCCATTCTATTCATTATGGAAAAGTGGAGGAGAAGATTCTAGCAGCCATACAGCTAGACAAATCTGTTCTCGGTGGTACAAAGGCATATATGTTACACATACATATTCACACTATGTTTTCTGAAATGCATTTGATTTTTACTATTAGTTTTCACTCCTTTTCAGGTACACCAAAAGCTAACAACAAACTTAGTTGTGTGTTCAGATTTTAAAAGTCCAGTTAGGTTAGGTTGTCAATCGGTTTTGAGGTTTCTAAATACTGTCATCTGCATAGCAGTACACACTGAAGCGACCAGCAAGTTAGTTGTTGCGAGTTCTGTTGGCACATTTGGGTTGGAAGACTCTTGACTAAGACTTGGAGAGAGTACCCTGCACATTGACATTTTCTCCTAAAGACTGTCCATGCTCGTCGGCCACATTACATTGTAGGAAGTGTGTAGGATGGTCTGCTGTGTCAAAAATCGAACTGTGCTCTTATTCCTTGAATATTTGGAGCGGATTGTTGCCTTGCCGCACTTACTTACTGAACTATGTTAAACACATTTGTTCTGTTTTAACTGACATTAATTCATTGTTTTGATTAAGTAATCTATTCTATTGACTTGTGACGCTTATGGTCTTTGACCGAAATGAAGGTTTTAAATCAAATTGATTAAGTAATCTTTTTTCTGAAAACTGGGGTTGAACTCTGAAGAGTCTTCATTTAAAGGGACCTTCACTGATAACACTAGAAATGTATTAGTTGATTATTTTAAGATTTTTAATTAACCTGGCCCCAGTCTCCACAGAGCAGCATTGGTTGGTGCCGTTTATGGTTTGGTGTATCTCCAGACAATTATGTGAGAATTACTAGGTGAAGGGCTTTGGCTCCGCCCACACGTTGGGAGCCAGGAGCACATGTTTTGGTTGGGTAATAAGTTGTGTGCTTCCACAAAAAAAGTGCTTGCTCACCACATAGCTATGATCATTTTGTTTATTCATCGGGCTGCCTGAGTTTGAACTTTCAGGAGCACACACACACACACGACATAGTGCTATTAAAAGTGCCCTAGATAAATAGATAATTTACAGTGTTTTTCTCTGGCAGCAGCACAGATGGGAGGAGGGCAGTCTTTAACCTACATGGATTTTTAGGTCTAGCTAGACAGTGAAACTCTCACCTGACCTTATAACCTACACCAATATTATACATTTATTTGCTCCCACACGTGTATCCATTGTATCTACTTGAAATACTTCACATTACCACACAACCAGTGGTGCACATAATGTGCAGCAGGGGTGGGGCTGGCACTCGGACGTGCACTCTTTCACATACATACACTCAGCACATATATATATACACACACACCCCTATCTACAGCATGCATGCACAAATATTTTTACAAGCACTTAAGTGCCCAACATTACAAATCAAAACACTTATCGGGCTGCATCTCGAGTGGCAGGCAGGAAGCCTCAGTGGTTCCTGAAAGATGACTTTCAGCCAATGAGTGCAAGTGTCAGTCCCTTACTCCTCACAGAGTGGGGTAGGATCAGTGAGACTGCTGACCCCCACCCCCTTTTGTGACGAGGTGTGATGGCTGGGCATTCGGCCGTGGGTATTTCAGGGCTTAAAACTGACGTGCCCAGGTTGAGTCCATCAGTGACACTTGCCTTCGTCATGAGAGTTTGCCGAACTAAAAAGGTCACCCCCCCTGGGCTTTGAAATTTTCAGCCCGGCAAATTTCGACTCCGACAGCCAGGTGCCTGTAAATTTAGCACATGTACAGTGCCTGGATGCCTGACCCGAACATAAAGAATGTGTCAGGCTGACCTTTGCTCAGCCTGACAGACGCTCTTTGTGCACCAGAAAAAGGTGGAGGTGTCTTCTCTTAATGAAAGGCCAGTGCTGCACACAACATTCTTTTAAAGCCAGACCTGTTGGCATTGCCAATGCTTGTTACAGATTTTATCCATAATGGAGGCTTCTTAGTCCAGATTTACTTAACATTGGACAGTGTGGTGTGTTTGTGGGTGGTGGTGGGGGCAAAATCCGGCTTATAAAAAACTAGGATTGGGTGGGGAAGTGTGAACATGTAATCAGGACAATATTAGTTAGAGTCTAAAGTTGCTATATACATCATGTGTATTTAATTATTTACTATGTTACATTAACATAGGTTTACTATTTAGGTCCCCAACAAAAATAACCAAATGAAAGTTGTTATAGGGTTGTGGAATTTTATAAAATATCTACTCGTCCAAGGGTTTCAATGCTTTAGAAATCTACTTGCTCTATAAAACAACCAACAACAACTTTTCTCTTTTGGTGCTATACAGTGGGGGTGACAACTTACTGCAGCATGCTCATTATATCAGAGCTTTGATAATTGTCTCTTTGATTATGCTATGGCTGATATGTATGCATTGCAGCATGGATTTGATTTTGCCAACTTTCCGTAAAGCAACATCAGGGTGTGGAATTCTATTGCCAGGTGCCCAGGACATCTGCTTTGGGGCTAAGGACAATACATTTTCATGTTTATTGTGTCTCTGGGACAAGTAGGCCCACTCCCTGCAGCACAAACCCTTTGACTGTAAGTTTACTGTACAACATTATGGTCCGGGGAAGGACATTGTCTGCAATTAAGGTAATATTTGTGCGCATATGTTAATGCTATTTTAACTTTTATTTATGGTTCATTAATGCAAAGCCTTTATTATTGGGTTGAGTGCTCTAAGGAAATGTTGTAAGCTTGGACTGCCCTACTGACATTGGTTCCATGTTTGCAAAGTTTAACAATAAGAGGCTGCGTATAATGCTTCCAGAATGTTCACAAAAACTCAACTAGGAAAAAAAGTTTTGCTAAACTACTGTTAAAGTTTAGGTACCATTTCTTTGAAGCATCGTTTAGTGAAATGTCGGAAACATGAAAATAAACAAGCGTTGGCAAAGCTAATCAGTCTGACTTTGGTGGTCAGCCTTTTGTTTTTGTCAGTGCATGTGTTATTTTGACATGGTTTTTGTGAAACATTATTGTTGTTGGAGCTGGTGGGCCATCCCCATTATAGCAAAAATATATTTGGGTCTCCTAAAGCACACATTGAGACAGTAGTTCCTGGCACTGAACAAAACTACTTAATGTGCTGATATGCTCTTTGTGAAAGAGCAGAATACGCTAGAGGGAGGATGAGAGAGAGGGATATATATATATTTTTTTGAGTAAAAACAAAAGGTCTTGGTTAACGCCAGACCTAATTAGGGACCCAGTTCTTAAAAAAAAAGTCACATAAGTGCGTGCACCCATGGCATATGTCCTTGCATTAGTGAATATTCACGGCTTTCATGACTTCACAAATTTTTAGGAGCTCGATTTCGTGGCATACTTCTAAAAAATTCTTGTGAACTGCATTTTAGCATGAGCAAATATGCATGTGTATATTAGCTTATACGAAAATCTGTGGAGAATTTACAAGTTCACTTTCCCTCTGACCACTTTTTTCCCCCCCAACCCTTGAAGTTTTACTTCTGCTCTTGTCTGGCATAAATTTCCATCATTGCTTAGTATGTGAAAAGTTTAGAGAAGCACGTCAGTAGGTTTGCACAGAATCAAAAGGTCATTCCAAACCTGGAATTCTTGCTTACTGCTACCTACAGAAAGGTTGCAAAATAAGGGATTTGCTGGTATTTCAAACCATACTGTATATGGCCTAATCAGAGAGGCTATTTATCAGAGCTCTTGTACAGTGAGATTGCTGCCATTATGTGTTGCCTCACTATATGTCACCAAGTGTATTTTATTACAGGACAAGTAGATCTAGAAAGCATCCTGTCCCATGGACAAGTAGATATTTTATTTAATTTTACACCCTGAAATATACAGGAGCTGGAAATTGGTGCCAATCAGTAGTAGGTAAGAAAGTAAGAACACCTAAGGAAGCACATTTCTGTGAACAGTTCTTCTGATTTTGGTCTTCCTGTAGGGCAATGTCCTGGCTGTGCCCATCTACTGAATACACCTCTGTGTACCACCTGCATGTTAGACCAGGAATCTGGTGGGTCAGTAGTGCAGCACCCTCTTTCCTAGTATGGCACTGTGGACTAAAAGAGCTGGAGCACATACATCACTACTGCCCTTCACCCAGTACCCTTCTTTAGTGTCCAGAGGAGAACAATTAGAGATATAAGCACTGTTAATGTTTTTATTTATTTTTTGGAATTATCTACCTGACAACAAGAGAATTCTTTTTTTCAGGTAATGGCAATGTGAGGATGATGAGAAATAAATGAAAAAGAACGGATATTAAATAGCCCTCGCTGGCGAAGGGGGAGGAGATGAACACCTTCCTTTTGTTTTAATTTTTCAGTCCATTCTAAGAGGGAGTTCAGCATCTGTTAGTTATTAGACAGGTAGTTGTCATGATCTTTCTGGCTGTCAGAGTTCTAGCAAAATAGTATATTTTCCCTTTGTTGTACAGAAAGTGCAGCACATGGCACCTGCCTGTTATGTCGCCTGACAGACTTTCGGAATAGACGGACATAGAAAGCTATATGAAATGCATTGAAGGGCCGCATAGTGGCTCCCAGTCATTTTGCCACCCTTCTGTAGGAGAGGGCATAGACCTCTCCCTGATCGGAGGGGTCTCCCCATCTTCAAGATGGCAGGGATGAAAAGATGTGCTTCACCTCACCTCTCCTCGTTAGCAGAGATGGGTACGCCTCCTATTCTCCTAGGTTTTCCCGCCCAAAGTGGGGGTGTAAACCGGGGGCTGTCATCTGCTGGCAGCAGAAGCTGGGGGGGGGGGGGTCACACTACAAAGGCGGCAGGCCTTTGAAGCTCCCCCTTCGAGCACTGACCCATCCTGGGGGATGGTGTGATACCTCTGCCCAGGATGTGCATTGTGTCTGGTCCCAGAGAGCAGGGGGATCTCTATCCAGGGATCCAGAAACATGTCTGGTGGTGGCTGCCTGCCTACAGCTGGTCAGAGACCACACCAGGGTTGGTAGGTTTTCAGGGGGCACCTCTGAGGTACACTCTGAGTCCATAGTACAATACATCTCACACTGGCATCAGTGTGGATTTATTGAAAGGAGTATTTTGGTACCAAACGCTCCTGTGTTCAGTGAAGCCATCATGCTGCTGTGGAACTAGAGTTGTCGAGTTTCCAGCCCATGTACTCTGTATGGATTCACTGGCACTTAAAATATTAAGGAATGGACCCCAATATTGTATGGGTATATCTGCTCATGCAGATATGCCGTCACCTGTGGTATAGTGCACTCTGCTTTAGGGCTGTGAGGCCTGCTATAGGGGTGACTTACCTATACCTTCAGGTAATGCTGGCTGTCATGGTACCCAGTCAGGGTGCCATGTCGACTTGTCGTTTTCTCCCTCACTGGAGCATGCAAGCTGCAAGGGCAGTGGCATGATCCCAGTGAGGAGGTTCCCAGGGGCCCCTCTTCAGCTCCCAGGCCCTAGGTACTCAGGGTACTACTTACTAGGGATTTACAAAGGGCAGAAGTACCAATTGTGGATGTTTTTAGGGAAGAAGCACTGTCACAGGGGACCTGGTTGACAGGGTCCCTGTGCACTACAATTGAAAACCTGACAAAGTGGGGGCTAACCATGCAAAAAGAGGCACTTTCTCACAAGGCTTTTTCATTTTAATTATTACTTATAGACCAGGGCTTTTGCGACTCACCAAAAATCAGCTTGCGACACACCAGTGAATCCCGATCCACAGATTAGGAAACGCTGGACTAGATAGTAAGAGAATGTTTTTGCACAACTTTCACTCGCGTCCTCTGATTCCGAAAGTTCTCCAGAAGTTGAAACATAATCTGATGTTTACTGAGGGGCATATGTCTGTACTTGCTAGAACCACAAGCCAGGCCTGATTGATTTCTTGTACTCTGATCTACTTTACTTTTAGAGGGGCATTCTTTCCATGGATGGAGGGAGAATCCTACAGCTTTAGCTAACAGTCAGTTTGAGATGATTTTCTAGCACCTAGGTTTGACCTAGAAACTGGGGGCCTGATTCACAGAACTAACTTACGTCAAAAACGTAAAGTTAGTACTTTTTGGTATTCACAGAATACACTTACTCATTTTGGTATTCACAGAATGAACTTACTCATTTCGGTATTCACAGAAGTTAGTAGTCCTAACTTTAGGACTCCTAAATGCCTTCTGTGAATACCGAAAGTCTTAAAGTTAGGATTTTTCTCAGTTTAGGAGTAGTAAAGTTAGGACTTTACTACTCCTAAATAGAGAAAAATCCTAACTTTAAGACTTTCGGTATTTACAGAAGGCATTTAGGAGTCCTAAAGTTAGGACTACTAACTTCTGTGAATACCGAAATGAGTAAGTTCATTCTGTGAATACCAAAATGAGTAAGTGAATTCTGTGAATACCTAAAAGTACTAACTTTACGTTTTTGACGTAAGTTAGTTCTGTGAATCAGGCCCTGGGTGTTCTCACTGCAGCCAATTACTCCTCAAATAAAATCCAATATGGAAAGTAAATCGCAGTGGTTCTGTCATTGGGCTTCAGCAAAGAAAATCAACGCATTGAAAAGCTCAGTGGATTGTGCGGTGCCCTTTTTGTGCCATCTGGCTAAGGACACCCTTAAGAGTTACTTAATAGCCATTGGAGCCTAAGAGTACAGTCCTGAGAGTTTGCCAACAGCTAACAAGGCCGTCAAGAGGCACATCACTTGTTTGATGCATTTATTTCCTCTGGTACAACCTTCCACTGACCCTTTGAGTTTTAGTCAGACTTGTGCACAAGCCTTCCCATCTAGTGTGGCTTAAAATGTTGTTGGAGATGCCTTTCATAGTAGCCATAAAATTGCATGGGCACGTAAGAGAGCTTCAAACCCTTTGCACATTTGAGCCCTTTATGATGTTTATAGACATAAGATGGTTCTCTCGATTTGCCCTTCTTTCCAAAGTAGTGTCGCAGAGTTTCATCTGAACAAGATCATTGTGCTTTCATCTGGACTGAACCAAACCAGTACTCTGCATTTGTCAGACCAAATGTTTATGACCTTTGGTGCAGTGATAGCAGCAGTGTTAGGATAGCATAGTGCATAGTCTGTTGCTTCACTCTGCATGGGGTCTGACCTTAATTCCACATCTTGGCACATCACCCCCGTTAAAGTGGGCTGGGTGACATTCTTCAGGCATGTGCTTTTCAGAGGTGTGTGCTGTGAGACCATGCGGGCTCCCTCAACATATTTTGCTCCCAGAAGGGTTAACTTAGGCCTGAAAATTATGCAAAATCTCTACCAACGCCTAAGCTGATTGATGCTGCCTTTCTTCTCCCTCTTTCTTGTTATCTGTGCCATCATGTCTGTAAAATGTTATATCAATTAGCATTTGTATAGCACTCTCACCCCTATGGGTATCTGGGTGCTGAGGGTGGCGTGTCTTCGTCGAAAAGCCAGGTCTTAAGTTTCTTTCAGAAGTCCGCCAATGAGGGTGCTGTTCGGAGGTGTAGGGTCGGGTCATTCCAAGTCTGGGCGATGATGTAGGATAAGGAGCGTCACCCTCTGCGGCTGTGACAGATGTGGGGGACGAGGGCGAGTGAAGCAGAGCGCAGGTGTCTTGCGGGCCAATAGAAGTTCAGTTGATGGTTGATGTAGGATGGTCCTTGATCGTGTAGGGTTTTGTATGCATGCATGAGGATCTTGAGCTGGCATCTCTTCTGATGGGGAGCCAGTGGAGGTTTCTGAGGTGGGGGTGATGTGGGTCTGTTTGGGGAGGTCCAGGATGAGTCGGGCCGCAGTGTTCTGAATGGTCTGGAGTCTTTGGAGGAGCTGGATGGAAATTCTGGCGTAGAGGGCATTACCGAAATTAAGGCGGCTGGTGGCAAGCGCCTGTATGATGGTCTTCCTGGTGTTATTTGGGACCTATCTAAAGATTCTGCAGAGCATGCAAAGGGTGTGGAAGCAGGAGATGGCGACTGCGTTGACTTGTCGTTTTATGGTAAGTTAGCTGTCGAGGATGATGCCCAGGGTGCGTGCATGGTCTGTCGGTGTTGGTGCTGGCCCGAGTTCCGCTATGGTCCTATACGGAGGCATTCTTCCCGAAGATCAGTGCTTCTGTTTTGTTGGAGTTGAGTCTGAGCCAGTTGTCTCTCATCCATTTGGCTACATTGGTCATGGCGTTGTAGGAGTTGTTTTTGGTGTTGGCGGGATCCTTGGTGAGTGAGAGGATTCGTTTTATGTCATCTGTATAGGAGATTGTCGCGTCCTTGTGATCTGATGACAACTGCAAGAAGTGGGGGGGTTCATGTAGATTTTTGAACAGGGTGAGGCTGAGGAATGATCCTTGAGGTACGCCGCAAATTATGTCCTTGGTTGCAGAGGTGAAGGGAGGCAGACAGATGCTTTGTGTGCATCCTGTCAGAAAAGAGGTGATCCACTTTGCTGTATGCTGATGTTGTAGAGTCTGTCGATGAGGGTGTGGTGGGAGAAGGTGTCAAACGCAGCAGAGGTGTTGAGGAGGATCAGTGCCACAGTTTCTCCACGGTCGAGGAGAGTTCTGATGTCATCTGTGGCCGCAATCATCGCGGTCTCAGTGCCGTGGTTGGCCCGGATTCCCGATTGTGAGGCATCGTTGGTGGTTCTTTTCCAGGTATTTGGTGAGCTGTTGGTTGAGGGCTTTCTCAAGAACTTTGGCTGGGTAGGGGAGGAGGGAGATCAGTCGGTAATTTTTAAGGTAGCTGGGGTCGGCAGAGGGTTTCTTTAGGAGGGGTCTGACCTCTGTGTGTTTCTATCTGTCAGGGAAGGTTGTTGTGGGGATGGAGGTGTTGAGGATGCTGGTGAGTTCTGTGCTGATTGGGTTGTTTCCGAGGTTCAAGAGGTGGTGGGGGCTTGGGTCATGAGTACCCCGGAGTGGATGGAGGACATGATGGCTGTGGTGGACAGTGGTGAGCAGAGACCAGGTAGTGATAGTTTAGCTGTCGTTCGTTGGTTGGTTGAGGCTGAGAGTTGTGAGTTGGGGGTCGAATTTGTTGTAGATGGTGGCCGTCTTGCTGTGGAAGTGGTCCAAGAGGGTGTTGCAGAGTTCTTGGAAGGGGTAGATTGTTTTCTCTGAGGCTGTCTGGTTGGAGAATTCCTTGACTATTTTGAAGAGTTCCTTCATGTGGTTGGCCGCAGTGTCAATGCGGGCATTGATGCCTGCTCTCTTGGCTTCCTTAATGTGCAAGTGATATTTGCTCAAAGCTGATTTGTGAGCGGCTCTTTCGGAGGGGTCCTTACTAATGCGCCATCACTGCTCGAGTCGGTAGCATTGCACTTGGTGGTTTTGAACTCTGGAGTGTACCAGCTGGCTTGTTTTCAGATTTTGTTGGCTTTTGCTGGTTTCAGTGGGGCGACTGTCGGCGCATTTGGTGATCCTGGCAGAAAGGTTCTGGAGGACGTGGTCAAGGTCTGCTGAAGTTTCTGGTTGTGTAGAGCTGAGGACCTGTGTCCATTGGGTCTCGATTACCTTGCCCTAGCTGCGGTGGGTGGCGCTGTGGTGCTTGGCGTTGGTATGCTGGGCGTCTGAGATGGTGAGTGAACAATGGCGTGGTCAGTCCAGGTGAGTTCTGTGACATGGGTGAATTTGATTCTGTCGCTGGAGGTGAAAATGGTGTAGAGTGTGTCTGACTTGTGAGCGAGTTCAGTGACCAGTTGGGCGAGGCCAGTGTTCAGGTTCTCCTAGGAAAATGGTAGAGTTGGCATCGTCAGGGTCGTCGATGTGGAAATTATGATCGCTGAGTAGGAAGTAGTGGTGGGAGTGGATGGTTAGGGGGGCAGTGAGGTTGCAGATGGTGACGCAGAAAGCTGGTTAGGGTCCCGGGGGTCAGTAATCAAGGGTGCCTCTTATCGTGGTCTTGGCGTCGGTCGCAAGTTGAAGTGTTCCATGAGAGGCGTTGGGTCGACATTGATGACGATGCATCGGATGGTTTCCTTACAGATGATGGCAATCCCTCTGCTGTGTTTGTTGGTGCTGTCTCTGTGTATCATCTTATAGACATCAGGAGTGGTGGTAGCGCTGTCCGGGTTCGAGGAGGGGTTGAGCTACGTTTTGGTGATGAGGGCAACATCAGGGTAGAGGGTGGTGATGGTGTACCAGATTTCAGTGGCGTGTTTACAGAGGGAGCGGGCGTTGAGCATGATGCATTGGAGCGGTTCCTTGTTGTTCGTGGTCTTCTGGGCAGAAGTGGCAGTACAATGAATACATTTGAGGAGTGCACACAATTCAGATGTCTTGGTGCTAGTGAAGGTGTTAGTATCATTAGTGCCTTTTTAGTTCTTGCCAATTATATATCTGATAGATGTTTGGTTGGTGAAAGCCTGTTGTGTACTATACCAAAACCTACCATGAGCTTTAGCCCAACCCATTGCTTTACATTGGTTTCCTTTGTCACTCTTATTTGCTTTGTAGTTTAATGATGGCTTTCCTTGTCCATCTTATGTTTGTTCTTGCCCTTCTTCAGCTTATCCATTTCCTAGAGCAAAGAATAGATCTTCCACTGCTCACATTGAGCCCTCAAATGCTGCCCGAATCACCTTTCCAGAGTCTGCCTGTGCTCAGTCCTTGTTCCTCCCTCATCCTTCCCTAGTTTCTTTATTTTTTGGGCTCCCTGTGGCCCAGGCTCAAGGGCTTCTGTTGATCCCTTGTCCCCCAACTCCTATACCTAGGATCGGTAAATAAAAAAAGGTGCCTCAATTATGGGTTGTGGAGACTCGCACCTGAAATGGCTTGGACCCCCATCATCTTGCTGTGTTTTTTTATTTTTATTTTTTATTTTTATCAGCACTGGCTAGCTGCATTAGCAAAACCAATAATGGTTCCAAAATGTGGGCTCGATTTGGCTTTGCCAATGCTTGTTGTTAACCCGATAAGTCGGCCCGAGAACGTGTTTTTTGCAAGTCTCTAATGAATATCCACGTTTTTGTTATGAACAGAGCGTGATTATTTCTATCATTGAAGACTTAATAAAAACTTGGTGCTGCATTGGTTAATGATATGCCACTATGGGTATTCTCTCGTTGAAATATTTTTTCAGAAGCAAGTATTGTAGAATGATTTTTTTTTTTTTTAAGCTGATGTTAATGGTAAATAATTGAAGAAGAGTAAGAAGGTAGAAATAAGCCTTACTGGTTTTTAGGTCTCGCGCCTAGCGTTGCTCGCGCAGCGCGAGACCTCTAGAAAGGGCTTTAGAAAGCTAACCACACGCTCGTGCGTGTGGTTTTGCTTTCCGCGGCTGCCATTGGCTTTCGCGTGCTTTTTTTTTTTTTTTTTTTTTACAAAATCCAGCACGCAATTGGGCATAGGCGGGCGCATGTCCCGCCTTTGCTCCGCCCATTCCTGTCGGTGGCCAGCACGCGCAGCAGCTCGCGTTCGTCTCGCTGCCGCTGACGCGCTCCCTCCCCCCGCTCCTCTGAGGTGCGCGCGCACCACTGGTTTCGCGTTCGGCTCCTCTGTGGTGCGCGCGCACCACAGGTTTCTATTCCGTGCTTGTTATCCTTAGTTTACATGCACAGACTCCGCGTGCCTTCCCGCAGCGTTCCTGCTGGATGTTAACGCCCCGTGACATTTTTGCATTATTGAGGAATGCATGAAAGTGTCTTCGGGGACCCTCGCTGTCTGTGCACGGAGTAAATAAAGCCTGAACAAGCCCGTCACACCGCAAACGGCGAGTTTTCACTTCAGAGGGGCAGCTTCAGGGCTTCAGCGACCCCAGCATAATCGATACCAGGTGCAACAAGGGTCAAAGTTCACGTCTGTGGTGGGGAGGGGGATTAAGGTGGCTCTGTTTGGATATTCCCAGTGCCGTGAGATCGACTATTCTAATCTGCCTCGCGTGTTATATTGAAACAGTCTGATCTCTTTTACATGACACACCATACATTATGCAAAACACGTGTTGCATCCTGTAACATGCATCATTACGAGGGTTGTTCATTCTTTGAAGAGCTGCTCTTTTTCGAGGCCTGTGTGTTATAAAAACTTTCAGTAGGTGAGTGCCTTCAGCAGAAGAAGTCTGAGCCGGATGCTACCTGGGACTGCTAAGTACCAACACGGTCTAAAATTAGTATCTTCCACTTAAGCCGTAAAGAGCGAAAAGTTGATCTTCTCCGCCCTCTAGCGGCTGCGGCAGATACTTCACCCACTCTGCACCTCAAGCACCAAGTGGCAGCGAGAGGAGAAGGGAGGAGACTTCGGGGAGCGAGGGGGTTTGGAGTTGAGGGGACAGCACATCTTCATCTCTGTGTTTTTGGACCATCTTTTGCCGGTAGGCACTAGGGAGAAGGAATCAAGGCGGGAGGGCAGAGGGCACAGAGCAATCAAGAGTCGCTGCTGTGAGGTGCACTTGCTGCCATGTGCAGGCTCGGGGAGGGAGGGGCTGGCGCAGCTGGTGTTGGGCTGTTCGCGCATGGAGTGATGCTCACACACAGGGATTCTCCCTCAGCCGGCCGATACCACCAGTTGAAAGCAGGTAATCCCAAAGTCCCAGGAGGGCATGGCGAGCCACCCGCCGGAGCACTGCAGTTTATCCAGTATTAGGGTATCTTTCATAGATTCACATGCCTGAATCATTCCCCGTCGTCGAGACGGGAGTCCCCGGTATATAATAAAAGTAATGTCCTATTAGACATACCAAACCATAGGCCTAAGGCCTCTCATTAGTAACATATCCAGGTCCTTTTGTGAAAAGGACCAAACTCTCTGCAGCAGCCAATCAGCTGCCACCACCCTCTGGAACCTTCCTGTCAGGAGCTCTGGTCCCTCAGATTTTCTACCGCACGTTGTGCTAAGGGAGTCTCCAACTGAGCTCTGCTCAGGTTTTCTATTATTACAGAGTTTATACTGCTAGAAAGGTATTTCATTATCCTTATTTCTGTCTGACTGAAGTCATAGTCGTCTTCATGTCAGACACCTCGAAGAAAGGCCTTTTCAGGCCATGTACAACCTGCAGGAAGAAGAGGTTGCATGTGGACGATCCTCACAAGGACTGCCTGTACTGTCTTTACCCAGACCATTCAGCTAAAGACTGCAAGGTATGTCGTACTTTCTCTGCAAAAACCCTAAAAGACCGGGAAGGACGTCTTTGATTTGGCTGCAGAGGTTAAAGGACAAACAAGATCCCTTGTCCTCTGAGGAGAGTGAAACTTCATCAAGATCCTCCTCAAAAACTCCACAGAAAAGGTCGAGAAATGCTTCTCCAAGCCCTTCATCACAGCAACCTGCAAAGAAGACGCAGAAAAAGTCTTCAGAGGTTCCCACGGGCAACAAATTGCCATCTCCAGACCCTGCGACTCTTTCAGTCAGAGTCCAGCATTCTTTTAAAAAACCCTCCTCCGGCTCGTCGACGACGGCATCGTCGACGATTTCAACGACGACGGCTCCTGTCACTGCCAGGGTTACCACGTCGACGACGACAGTCTCCACTATGTCTGCTTCGTCGGCGCCGCGATCATCGTCGACGACTACAACATCTTCGTCGACGGCACAAGTGATCATGTCGTCGACGATAAAATAAGGAAGTCGTCGTCGAAGATTCCGACGACGATCCAGTCGTCGACGACGCCGACGACGACCTTCCCGTCGACGACAACCACATCGACGGTGCTCCCGTCGACGATACCGCCGCCGACGTCTCTATCGACGGTAGGCTTACCGTCGACGACGCCACTTCCATCGACGACGCCGTCGACTGAAGATTTCAACAAAGCTTTCAACGAAGCTCAAAGCTTTACCAGTCGACGCGCCACCGTCGACGACGAGTGTTCCGTCGACGATCTTGATGTCTACTCCAAAAATGAAGGCTAAACGACTCAGCAGATTGTCACCATCTGTAACGTCACCCAGTAGAGTCCAATCCTTAGTACCCTCTCATCTATTGGATGTGGATGACGATTCGGAGGACGAGGGTCCTTTTAGGGCCGCAACAAGTCCGTCAGAACTTAATGTCAAATACCAGGAGTTCTCAGATGAGGATGATCAGGACATTGATGATCAGTCTTATTATCAGGAAGATCAAGTACCTCAACAACCTCAGATGGTATGTCTTCCGGTGGCTTTGGTGTCGGACCTCCAATTTCTGATTACAGATTATAAGAAAAGGTTTCCTACTGCTGCTCCGGCTTCTGCTCCGGAACGAGCTCCACCACCGGCCGTACAACTTCCACCTCAGCCGTCCGCATCGACAGTGATTTGTCCATCTCTCCATTCTACTGACGATGAAGAGGACTGTCGTCAAGAAGAAGGGGAAATCCTGGATGATGGATCACAGCATGAGGAATGGGACGACTACGTCATACCACTTCCAGCGTCTCCTTCCCCTCCTCCAGTAGACTCGCCTCCGGAGGACATAGGAGGTTTTCATAATCTTCTAGAAAGAGCGGCAAAGCGCTTTCAGTTGCCAATGCCTTCCCAGCAACAAGAGTGTTTCTTATATGACTTTAAGGAACCCTTTAAAAAGTCGGTGAGATCCATGCCAATAATAGACTATATCTGGGAACAAGGGGTCAAGATCATGAAGAATCCTTCTTCAATGCCTCCAATCCTAACACGACTGGATAAAAAGTATAGGGCACCGGATGACGTCCCAGCCTGTCTGGCCATCCCAAGCCAGATTCGGTGGTGACACAAGCAGCCCAGCGCCACTCAAAGAATCCGTCTACTCCACTGTCAGCGCCACCGGATAAAGAGGGTAGGCGTTTGGACAACATTGCAAAGCGTTTCTCTTCCATGTCGGCACTAACAGTGAGGGCTGCTAACTCACTAGCCTTATTGGGAAGATACAACGGGCAAATCTGGTCAGACATTGCACCTTTCTTGGATAGTTTACCAGAGGACACCAAACAGGAAGCGAAGAAGCTACTGCAAGAAGGCGAAAGGTCAGCTTCGGAGATTATAGATTGTGCGATGGACATCGCATCTACTGGTTTCCGTCAGTTGGCAGGAGCGGCAGTCTTAAGGCGCCAAGGCTGGCTTAAAGCAACCACATTCCGACCGGAGGTCCAGACAAAGATCCTAGATATGCCCTATGATGGGCAGTGCCTGTTTGGATCTCATATCGATGAGGCCCTACAAGGGATTAAGAAAGACACAGAGACAGCAAGATCTTTGGGAACCCTCCAATATAAAACGTCTTCCTTTCGTGGCTCACGAGGTAGAGGTCAATCGTCCTATAGAGGAGGATATCAACAAAATAGATATTCTAATTACTCCTCGTCCGGCCAGCAATACAGGCCGCAATTTCAGCAAAGGCAGCAACCTCAACAAACTGCCTATAACAAATCCTCTTTTCGAGGAAGAGCTGGTCGCCAGAGGGATGCTGCCCGGCGTCAATGACTTTTCCTTGCCACCAACTCCAACCTCGCCCTCGCCACTCAAAATAGGAGGGAAGATATCGAATTTTTCCACAACTGGGCACAAATTACTACGGATCAGTGGGTCCTTCAAATAGTACAATTCGGTCATTCCTTGGAATTTCTTCAAACCCCTCCACCAACTCCACCTCAACCTATGGTTCACAAGCATTTGAACCTCTTGCAGAACGAAATATCATCCATGATTCGCAAAGGGGCCATAGAGCGAGTTCCTGTTCATCAACGAGGAAAAGGTTTTTATTCCCGATTCTTTTTGGTGCGCAAGAGAGACAACAAGTGGAGGCCGGTTCTAGACCTAAGAAATTTGAACAAATTCCTAAGGAAGCAATCATTTCGCATGATTACCATACAGGAAGTCCTACAACTTCTCAACCCGAACGACTACATGGTATCATTGGATCTACAGGATGCCTATTTCCATGTGCCAATCCACAGAAAACACAAACAATTTCTGAGATTTGCAGTCGCTGGCAAGCATTACCAATTTCGAGTGCTGCCGTTTGGGCTCAAATCGGCTCCTCGTATATTCACGAAATGCCTGGCTCCGGTCGCTGCGTACCTCAGACAGCAACATCATCAAGTATTTCCATATCTCGACGACTGGCTCATCAAGGCACCATCTTTTCAAGGCGCAACGCAATCTTCCAGCGCTTGTCTAGAACTTTTCAAGCAGTTAGGTCTCACCCTCAATGTAGAAAAGTCAATGCTTCAACCTTCTCAAAGGATCACATTCTTAGGAGCCGTGTTGGATACGGTCCACACGCATGCTTGCCCAACGCAAGAACGACAACGCAGGCTCACACAGCTGGCAAACAGAATAAAGCTAAGAAAGTCTCTTTCGGTTCGGCTCTTCAAATCCCTCCTAGGAATGATGTCTTCTTGCATACTACTCATTCCGCATTGTCGTCTCCATATGCGTCCTCTCCAGGAGGCTCTTGCCGCTCAGTGGATTCAGGTGGAATGATCTTTCGACGACATCATTCAGATCACTCCTCAAGTAATTACAGCATTACATTGGTGGACTCGTCCACAGAATCTGACACGAGGCCTGTCTTTTCTGCCTCCAGTGTCTCCTCAAGTAATAACTACAGACGCATCCCTGGAAGGTTGGGGAGCTTTTCTCCAGGAGCTTCAAATCAGCGGAAAATGGTCAATAACAGAAAGGACCTTGCACATCAACCTCCTAGAACTCAGAGCTGTGTATCTAGCCCTGCGGGCTTTTCTTCCCAGAATAGCAGCTTCGCTAGTGCTGGTCAAGACGGACAACACCACAACAATGCACTATGTGAACAAACAGGGGGCACTCGTTCTCTCTTGTTATCTCAAGAATCGCAGAAAATTTGGAACTGGGCACTTCAGCACCAAATATCTCTGAAGGCCGAATATGTGCCGGGAAGGGAAAATATATTGGCAGATTCACTGAGCAGACTACAAACATCCTGCCACGAGTGGGAATTACACCAGGGTATTCTCAACCGCATTTTCAACCAATGGGGCGAACCAAATCTAGACCTGTTCGCGTCACAGATCAACGCCAAATGCCAACGCTTCGCAAGTTGGCATCCCCAGCAGGGATCTCTGGGGAATGCATTTTCAATAGCCTGGTGCGGCGTCTTTGCGTACGCTTTTCCGCCGATTCCGCTGCTCCCCAGGGTACTCAAGAAGATGAAGGCAGAGCCCTGCACACTGATTTTAATAGCACCAGCATGGCCTCGCCAACATTGGTTTACGGAACTACATCTCCTATCCCAGGCACCTCCAATTCCATTGAAGCCGTTCCCATCTCTCCTCACAATGGATCAGGGACAGATACAACATCCGGACCCGGCCTCACTCAAATTATCGGCCTGGCTCCTGAATACAATGAATTCCAGGCTATGAATATCCCTCCGGACTGTAGAGCGGTTCTGTCTCGAGCAGTGGCGGACAGTACAACCAAGACATATTCTCTCAAATGGAAAAGGTTCTGTATATGGTGTGCATCTGCCAAAGTACATCCCTTTAAGTCCTCTCCTGAGGAAATTTTGCCATACCTTCTTCATCTCGCAAATGCAGGCCTCGCTCACGCTTCCATCAGAATTCACCTAGCAGCGATATCCCGCTACAGAAGATCTTCCACAGGTCCTTCGCTTTGGTCCAATAGACTCATAAAACAGTTCCTCAAAGGTCTTTTCCGGACTTTCCCTCCACTAAAGCTTCCTCCTCCAACATGGCAGCTTAATACAGTTCTAGCTCAGCTTAGGAGGCATCCTTTGAACCAATACACAAGGTGGACCTTAAATTCCTCTCCTGGAAAACTGCACTTCTACTCGCCCTGGCTTCGGCAAGACGAGTCAGCGAACTTCATGCTTTTACAATACAGCATCCATTTCTGCAATTCAGGGATGATAGGGTAATTCTTCGAACTAACCCGAAGTTTATCCCTAAAGTGCCATCGTACTTCCATCTTAACGAACCCATTGTGTTAAAGACATTCTTCCCGAATCCTCAAACACCAGCGGAAAAAGCTCTTCATTCCTTGGACCTGAAGCGATGCATTAAATTCTACCTTCATAGGACAAGACCATTCCGAAAGTCCAACCAACTTTTCGTGGCCTACAGTGTGCCTAGGAAGGGTTTCCCCTTACCAAGCAGAGTATCGCTAGGTGGATCTCTAGCGCTATCACTCTGTCACCAGCAGGCTGGTCAGCCTTTGCAAACTACAATTCGTGCCCATTCTACCAGGGCGGTCTCTACGTCCATGGCTCTGTTTGCCGGCGTACCGCTGATGGACATTTGCAGAGCGGCAACATGGAAAACGCCGCACACATTTACCAAGCATTACTGCTTGGATTCAGAACTGGCGAAGGACGCTGCAGTTGGACAGGCAGTACTACGTCATCTGTTTCAATAGAGGTGAGCCTTTCCTCCTTCCCACCAACCTTTGTTTTACCACACATTTCTATGATTATTATTGTTATTATGATGCACTATATCAATGATATAATGGAATGTATCAATATGGGTTTTTGGTTTTTAACCAATGAGTGTATATCCCTTATGGGGAACAAAGGAAATGTGCTCACTATTGCTTGCTACTCTGATTCAGGCATGTGAATCTATGAAAGATACCCTAATACTGGATAAGAAATGCGTTACTTACCTGTAACAGCAGTTATCCAGTATTGGTATCTTTCATAGATTCACATGCAACCCACCCACCTCCCTTGGAAAGGCTCTCTTGGTTCTCTCAGAGATACTATTACTTAGCACTACGCTTACAAAAATCTGAGGGACCAGAGCTCCTGACAGGAAGGTTCCAGAGGGTGGTGGCAGCTGATTGGCTGCTGCAGAGAGTTTGGTCCTTTTCACAAAAGGACCTGGATATGTTACTAATGAGAGGCCTTAGGCCTATGGTTTGGTATGTCTAATAGGACATTACTTTTATTATATACCGGGGACTCCCGTCTCAACGACGGGGAATGATTCAGGCATGTGAATCTATGAAAGATACTAATACTGGATAACTGCTGTTACAGGTAAGTAACGCATTTCTTCTCCACTTACCGGCGGAGTAGCAGCTCTGTGATGGATGCGCAATGAAGCTGCCTCTAGAAAGGGCTTTAGTAAGTTTTTGCTTTCGGAAGCCCACAATGGCTGTAGCGTGCGTTTAAAAAAAAAAAAAAAAAAAAAAAAAAAACGGCACGCAATTGGGCAAAGGCGGGCGCCTTTGCTCCGCCCATTCCCGTCCGTGTCTAGGACGCGCTTCAGCGCGCGGCACAGACGGCAGGCTCCCTCGCACCCCCCCCCTCTCCTAGTGTGTCCATCTGTGGAATTTATGTGAGATGCTGGGCGCGAGTAGGTGTGTTTGTATGTACTGGTGTGTGCGCAGGTGTGAGTATTTGAGAGGCTGTGTATTTGGTGTGTGTTTGTATGTACTGGTGTGCGTCTGTGTGAAGGTGTCAATGAATGTGAAAGGCTGAGTGTTTACAGGTGTGTGTATATACAAGTGTCCGTCTGTGTGAATGTATGTGAGATGCTGGGCGCGAGCAGGTGTGTGTTTGAATGTACTGGTGTGAGTGTATTTGAGAGGCTGTGTGTGTACAGGTGTGTATTTGGTGTGTGTTTGTATGTACTGGTGTGCGTCTGTGTGCAGGTGTGAATGAATGTGAAAGGCTGAGTGTTTTTACAGGTGTGTATGTACTAGTGTCTGTGTGAATGTATGTGAGATGCTGGGCGCGAGCAGGTGTGTTTCTATTTACTGGTGTGTGCGCAGGTGTGTGTATTTGAGAGGCTGTGTGTACACAGGTGTGTATTTGGTGTGTGTTTGTATGTACTGGTGTGCGTCTGTGTGAAGGTATGAATGAATGTGAAAGGCTGAGTGTGTGTTTACAGGTGTGTGTGTGTGCATTGTGAATGTATGTGAGAGACTGTGTGTACACTAATACTAATCCTTTTATGGGTTCCGGAGCAGCGTGCTACTCACCAGAAAAGAGCTTCAACACCCATCAGGGGTAACAAGTGCTATATGAATGCAAACCTTTCTTCCCCTTCTATCTCTCCGCTATCCTTCTCACTCCAAATAACTGACTAATATCCACCACTCAAATTACTTTCATATTTCACTGTACTAATTCACCACAAATCCTTTATGGGTTTCCGGAGTAGCGTGCTTCAACACCCCATCAGGGGTAACAAGCGCTATATAAATACAAACCTTTTTTCCACTTCTATCTTTCTGCTATCCTTCCGAATCCAAATAACTGAGTAACCTAACCACCACTTAAAATTTACTTGCATGTTTCACTATACAAATTCAACATTAATCCTCTTTGGGTCCCGGAGTAACGTGCTACTCGCCGAAAAAGTGCTTCGACGCCTTGTCAGGGGTAGTAAGCGCTATATAAATGCAATTACAATACAATGCAAGTTTGTTCCTGTGTACATTGCTCATACTTTTTCATTTCTTCTTAATGGAAAAATAACATGTGGGGATGTGTGTCCGTGTGTATATACAATGTACCTTTCTAATTAATTGCCCCTTCTCTTTCCTCTTTCTCATCGCTATTACTTATGTCCTGTTCTGCCCCTATCTGCTTTGTGCTCGGCCCCAATTATTGTCCATTTGCTCTCTTTCCTGTCTCCTCTTTTCTCGCCCCATTGCCAGCTTCCTGTTCTGTCCTCTATCACCTTATGGCTCTGGACTCTAGTCCCCTCTCCCACATCCCTTACCTGTATACCGTCCAGCCGGTATCCCCTATCCTGTGTGTCCAACTGTATAGTGTATTTCCCACCCTTCTAAGGAAGTACGCTTACTTCAGTGGCTAACTCCTTGGTGTTTGACACTGGGAAAACTGACTTAGTACCTTCCCCACGGCATTAGCACCGGGACATGCGCCTGCCTTTGCCCAACTTAGACTTTACAAGTCCAGAACACACTGTCTGAGAGGCAACCACTGCACAACCATTTGGTCATATACTTGAAGGGCCCATCTTCCGGGCTTTTTCATGATACCATTGTGGTAGAAAAACATGTTTTCACCGGAATTGCAGTAGTGTGTTTGAATTGTGCTGCCATCCTTCTTTCCTATTCACATTTCCCAAGGAGGAATCATTTAATGGGAAAACCACCTGGTTAGGATGGAAAACGTGCATGAGTTGGTACCCAAGCACCAATACCTACGATTATTTCCACAATTAGAGTGCAAAACCCAGGGCTTTAAGTGGGCCGGGTCTCACCGGTGCTGAGCACCGGCAGTTTTTAAAGGGGGCCTTGAAACGGGTCTCTATCGGACTCTGTTTTGTTCCCTGGCACAAAGTAATATCCAAGTATTCCCCAAGCTTAGTTGTTAAAAATATGCTTCATAGCTACACACTTACACGGTCCACACATGCTTTCTTTTTTAAAAGTCGCTGCTTGTTTGGTTTACTTTTGCCAGTCACTCTCCAACAGAGCATTTTGGCACTCCGACACCAACTTCTCCCTCCATCCTCCCTTAGTAGGTAACAGACATTGCCATTTACAATGCCAATAGCTCTAACTTAAAAAAATGCGAGACCTATTGCATTTCCAATGCTTGTTATTATTTTTTGTCATCTATTGTAGTATTGGACTCTCCCAGCATAGTTCACAATTAAGTATGTTGTTGAATGCACATGAGCTATCGATACATTTTCCTGTTCTTCACATTTTGCGGGTTTTTGGTCCTCGCTTGCAAAAGGAAATACCCTTTGCTGCTTTGTAAAAGCAGCACCTTGTTGTTGTTTTCATGTGTCAGACTGAGAAGCCTTACCTGGAAAACCTGTGGATGTTCTTTATGAATCTCTTTAATCAAACTTTGTGTTTAACTGCTTTGTACTGCAACAGTTGATTTGAACATGCACTTCATTTTTGTATACACACTCATGTTGCTTGTATTTATATCTTGCAGGGCTTCTACAAAGGAGGGAAGTTTGTTTTTAGTTTTAAGGTGAGATTGACAGCTGTTTCCTTTTTATCGACAAATTGATGCTTTTTATCGTTATATACTGCTTATCACTAGATTAACTTGGGCTGCATGAAAGGATAACACTTAAGCGGTGGTATCCCCTTCTACATGGAAACTGGATATAGTCACTGTCTGTGCTAATGTCCCACAAATTGGAACTTTTCCTCATGCATAACATGCAGTTCCTTACAACCCAGTGACGAACAGTTCAGTCATTTTTCTCTCCACATTTTTTCTCCTCACCATTAATTGTTTCATACAAACAATTTTGTCAAGATTAACTTTGCTATAGTGTCATGGTAGATTGCGCATCTCATGCCTATGTTGTACAGTGTTCCACTTAACGCTGTCCAATTTACAGCTCTACTCTAATAATTGTGTTGCGTTAAACAGACCCTAGATCTAGAGTTGACTTTCACAAATCATATCATTGTTTTCATTTGCTTGCCCTCAGTCACATCAGCAGTGGGGAATAAACGAGCCAACCCCATTACCTTTATTACTACTACTATTACTGATAAAATACAGACAAGGAAAGCCAAAGCTGAATCCTCGTCGTTCAGTGTTTCAGAGACCTTGAAATTTGGACTAACCCGTCTGTGGCAAGATTCCATGTACAATTTGCAAATCCGACATTAACTGCAAATCGGTTCATCTGCCCATGTTATCAAGTTTTGCAGCGTGAATCTTTCTGGATTCACTATGCTGTGCATTATTCCGCGGTCTAGTGGTTGGGTCCGGAATCGTAGTCTCTTTTCTCTCTTTTTTTTTCGGTGTAGCCCAGGTGGGCGTCGACGCCCCACCATTTGGTGTCCTCCCGTGACGTCGGCGCGCTCCCACCCTTGGGCGCCATCTTCAGATTCTTTTTTCCGCCGTTGGGTCTGGATCGTCGTGAGAAGCTCCAGAGTTGGAAAAGGAGAGAAGAAGTCAGAAAAAGCAGAAAGAACCGAGAAAAATTAAAGATCTTCAGCAGAAGATAAAGAACATACTACCGGGACGACGAAGTCGGTGGGAAATAGAAGAAACTTCGACGTCCAACGGAGAATGCGCACACAGGGGGCTCCCTTAGCGCTGGAATGGACAAGACACCATTCAAATTCTGTCGTAACTGCCACCACAAGTTCGCGCAGAAAGACCAGCGTCCAGTTTGCAACCTCTGCTTGCCAATCGACCATCAAAGCGCCGACTGCAACGCCTGCTCGGCATTCGCCACCAAGACCCTCAGGGTCAGGGAAAGACAGAGGAGAGCAAACTACAACATGCAGGGCCAAGGGGCAGCCCCCTCGCTGCGGGACCTGGGCCTCTCCAGTGGGGAAGAGGACAACGTCGCCGAGGGACCAGAGGACTGCACGGTCGTAGAGACCGATAACACGTCGAGGAAGGAGGTAAGACGTCGACCCCGAAAACCCCGACAGACTCTCGAAAGTCTGAGCCAAAGTCCACGAAAGGAGCACCGGCGTCGAAGCACTCGACGACCGCAGCTGCGTCCACGGACAAACAGCCCAGCGGATCCTTCGAAAAGGACTCCCGGTCGGCGAAAGCTCTAGATGCACCAAGGTCGTCGAAGCACGGTTCCAAGAAGCCGCACCCGACACCGAAAGCGAAAGAGCAAAAGGCAACTTCGACGTCAGCGACCTCGAAGAGAACAGCCGAAACTCTCGACGCCGAAGTATCGGCAGACATGGAGAGGAAGAAGAGGCTCGAGGCCGAAATGGCCAGTATCCTCCAAAGGAAGAAGGACTTCGATGAACGGATGAGTAGATACTCCATCCCTTCGAAGCCCTCAACGTTCGTCGAAGCAGAGGCACAAGAGGAGTTCGACAGCACCGAGCTGCCCAAAACTCCCGAACCATCGGAGCAACAGGCCGAAGAGGGTCTGTTCTATTATACAGAGGGTGATGATGACCAGCAATCGCACTTCGGCTCGACACACTCGGAGGCTCAAGACCTGGAATGGCAGGATCTCGACGCCGAAAACCCGGAGGAGGCCGTGGAAACGTATCCGTCGAGGCCTTCGCCGCCGGACGACATAGGAATTTACAACATGGTTGTCAGGAACGCAGCTGCCACCTACAGAGTGGAAATGGAGGAGGAAAAGCCAAAAGCCTGTTTTTCTCCTGGAAACACTGCTGCCAACACAAACTAGGAGCCAATTCCTTCCTATGCTCCTTAGTGTGCTAGACCAAGGCAGGGAAGCTTTCAAGGAGCCTTCTACCTGCAGATCCGTCACCCCCAGGGCTGAGAAAAAATACAAACACTCTTCCAAAGACCCACCATACATCAAGGGATCTGTACCGGCTGATTCCATCATAACAGCAACAGCCAGGAAGAGGGCCAACGTTCCCACAAACTCCGGACCGCCTCCAGACAAGGAGAGCAAGAGGATAGACCTCACAGGGAGGAAAATCGAAAGGAATGCGGCAATACATTGGCGCATTGCCAACTCCCATGCCCTTATAAATAGGCACGCCTACCAGCACTGGGAAGAAGTTGGGCAGTTGCTCAAACTGATCCCCACCGAACAACAGCAAAGAGCGGCACACCTCGTAGAGAAGGGGAAAAACATGGCCAACACCTGCCTGAAGTCGGCCCTGGACGCAGCTGATACATCAAGCAGGCTGATGATGATCGGGGTAACAGAGAGAAGACATGCCTGGCTCAAGATCTCTGAGTTCAAGCCAGAGGTGCAAAACAACATCCTGAAGTTGCCCTTCGACGGGAAAAAGCTGTTGGGCAGGCCCGTGGACGAGACGCTGACGCAGCTCAAAAAAGACAACGAAACTGCAAGGTCCATGGGAGCACTGCAGTTCAGGGGTATGAGAAGGGGCACCCCCTCACGAAGACCGAATGGCAGAGGTGGGAACCAGCCAGGGACATCGCACCAGGCCTTCCAGCAAACAGTTCAGGGAAGCAGCCAGGTGCACCAGGGTCAGCAGCAACAAGGCTGGCAGAACCAACAAAGGGGCCAGTCCTTTCGAAGCCGACCAAACGGACGAGGCCATACGAGAAGAGGCGGCCAGCAACCCGCCCCCAAGTGACTTAACAATACAAAACGTGCCCGCACTCCCAACATCTCCAGTGGCGCGGCACAACAAAAGACACGGACAAGACTTACAAATTTACCATCATACAACGCCCGTAGGAGGCAGACTAAAACACTTCTCCCAGGAGTGGGAGAAGATAACAACCGACAAGTGGATACTCAACATCATACAGTTCGGCTACTGCATAGAACTGGTAAGGAAGCCACCAAACAGGAGGCCGGCAAACAAAAGACGCTCAACAGAAGAGCTGTCACTACTGTGGCAGGAAGCACAAGAACTCCTCCACAAACAGGCTATAGAAAGAGTGCCATACAGAGAAAAGGGCACAGGAGTGTACTCCAACTACTTCCTCGTACCAAAGGTAGACGAAACATTAAGGCCCATACTGGACCTACGGTTCCTAAACAAATACATAAAAACTCAAAAGTTCAAGATGACGTCCTTGCAGGAGGTCATACCTCAAATAAGGCACGGGGATTTTATGGCCACAATAGACCTCAAGGATGCCTACCTACACATCCCTATGAACCAAAAACACAAGCATCTGCTCAGATTTACCATCAGCAAGATGCACTACCAGTTCACGGCCCTAGCCTTCGGCCTAAAATCAGCGCCAAGAGTATTCACCAAATGCCTAGCTGCCGTAGCAGCACATCTGCGAAGACAGGGAATACACGTATACCCCTACCTAGACGACTGGTTGGTAAAGGCAAGCTCATACAACCAGTGCAAACTACATGCTCAGCAGGTCACACAAACGCTGACAAAACTGGGCTTCTCCATACACGAGAAGTCATCGCTGGAACCAGAACAAGTGAAGATCTTCCTGGGTGCGAGAATCAACACCATTCAAGGAAGAGTGTTCCCCAGCGAGAAGAGGACCCTCGCACTACTGAAGGAGACTCGCCACTACCGGAAGGGGCAACGTCTGACAGTGAGGACAGTGAGCAAACTCATGGGCATGATGGCATCATGCATACACTTAGTCCCCAATATTCGGCTACACATGAGACCATTCCAGGAATGGCTGCAACAGCAGTGGTCACAGGCAACGGGGAGTTGGGAAGATCTAGTGGTTGTAACGCACGCAGTGCAGGAAGAGATAGCATGGTGGAACAGGGACAACATAAGGGGAAAACCGTTCACACCACCAACTCCAACAGTGACCATCACAACAGACGCATTCCAAATGGGGTGGGGAGCGCACATGAAACTGCTCAAAGTGAGGGGTTTATGGACGCAAACAGATGCCGTCAAACACATCAACTACCTAGAACTCAAGACCGTATTCCTTGCCTTCAAAGCATTCCAGAAACAGCTGTACGGCCAAAGGGTGTTAGTACAAACAGACAACACAACAACGATGTTCTACATCAACAAGCAGGGAGGAACACAGTCGGTGGCGCTGTCAGATCTAGTGCAACAAATATGGAAATGGGCTATCCCATTACAAATAGACCCACTGGCAATACATCTGCCGGGGAAGGACAATGTGGAAGCAGACAGACTGAGCAGACAAACGTCGACCTCACACGAGTGGGAGCTCAACGCTCAGGAGACGCAAAAACTATTCAAAAAGTGGGGAACACCACAACTAGGCCTGTTTGCAACACACCAGAATGCAAAATGCCAATACTTCGCATCCAGGCAACCAGGACATCAATCCCAGGGAAATGCCCTATGGATGAGCTGGTCAAAGACATTTGCATACGCTTTTCCACCGATACCGCTGATACACAAAGTGCTCAGCAAGTGCAGAACAAGCAACATGACACTAATTCTAGTGGCACCTCAGTGGGCCAGGCAGTCCTGGTTCTCACAGATCGTGGAAATGGCACAGGAACCACCACACAGGTTCCCAAAAAGAAGGGACCTGCTCTCGATGGAACACGGAAGAGTACTCCATCCAGAACCAGAGAGCCTCAGCCTAGCAGCATGGCTCCTGAAGACCTAGAGTTCGCCCACCTCAAGCTTCCGCAAAGCACGCTAGCGGTACTGCGAGAAGCAAGGAGGCCCACCACAAGGAAATGCTATGCAGCAAAATGGAAGAGATTCACTGAGTGGTGCATCAAGGAGAGGCTCCACAATAGAATCACCAGAGAGTCAACTGTGCTAAGATACTGAACACACTTACTAAAGAGTAACCTGAGCTGCACATCACTAAGGGTGCACCTGGCAGCAATAGTAGCCTATACAAGAGGAGAAACGGGAAAAGCTTCTTTACATCTCAAGTGGTAAAAGATTCCTAGAGGGAGCCAAAAGAATAGCCCCGCCAAAGAGGATGCCGCCGCCGGCATGGAACCTCAACGTGGTTTTAACGCAGCTTATGAAAGCACCATTCGAACCTATTCACAAGGCCTCGCTTCATATGCTCACCATAAAAACAGCATTCCTGGTAGTGATTACCTCGCTCCGAAGGGTGAGCGAGTTGCAGGCCCTTACACTACAAGAACCCTACATTAAAATTCACAATGACAGGGTGGTAATGAGGACTGACCCACACTTCATGCCTAAGGTGGTGTCCAAGTTCCATATAAGCCAAACAATACAAATTCCCAGTTTCTTCCAAAAACCATCCACCAGCGCAGAAAGGGCGCTGCACACGCTGGACGCCAGAAGGGCAGTAATGCACTACATTGAAAGGACTAAAGGTTGTAGGAAGACAAAGCAATTCTTTGTGTCCTTCGCAAGCAGTTTCCTGGGCAGGCCAGTAACAAAAATACCATTGCACGATGGATCGCACAAGCAATTCAATACTGCCACAAACAAGCAGGCCAGGAGCTACAAGGGGCAGCTCAGGCTCACTCAACCAGGAAAAAGGGAGCAACAATCGCCTTCCTGGCAAACACACCTATCCAAGACATTTGCCTGGCGGCAACATGGGCTTCAGTGCACACATTCACTAAGCACTACTGCGTGGATATACAGATGAACAAAGAAGCACAAGTAGGTCAGAAAGTGCTTCAACATATATTCAACAACCAACGCTCATCTTCCACCCAGCCGCCACAAACATAGCAAACCGCTACAAAGTCTATGCACAGCATAGTGAATCCAGAAAGATTCACGCTGCAAAACGAATAGTTTCTTACCTGTCGGTGTAGTTTTGCAGCTTGAAGACTTTCTGGATTCACCAGCGAACCCACCCGCCTCCACCAGAAAGATGAGACAGGAGGAAGATGGGGATAACAAAAAACTTCAAAAAAACCTTCAAAGGTAACAAGATAAACAAGGAAAAACACAAAACAAGAAAGAAAAAAAAAAGAATCCGAAGATGGCGCCCAAGGGTGGGAGCTTCCGGAGGAAGCGCGCCGACGTCACGGGAGGACACCAAATGGTGGGGCGTCGACGTCCACCTAGGCTACACCGGGGGAAAAAAAAGAAGAAAAAAAAGAGACTACGATTCCAGACCCAACCACTAGACCGCGGAATAATGCACAGCATAGTGAATCCAGAAAGTCTTCAAGCTGCAAAACTACACCGACCGGTAAACAACTATTCGATATCATGCACCACAGGCTTTTTTTTTTTTTTGCGGAGTGGACTCCTATCCTACAGATAATTTTTTCTTAGTCCTCTGTGTGAGTTGCATACCTTAATGTTCCCGCTATGCAGAGCCCCGGAGTAAAAAAAAAAAAAAAAATGTTGTCCCCTATAAACTGTCTAAATTCACATGTCAATTTTTTGCTTGCAGGTAGGACAGGGCTATCCTCACGACCCTCCAAAGGTGAAGTGTGAAACGATGGTGTACCACCCAAATATAGACCTAGAAGGAAACGTCTGCCTGAACATTCTCAGGTCTGGGAAATATTGGAAAGTGCTGGGTAACGGGATATCGGAAACATGACTTTTTTTTAAACCAGGTGTTCCTGCTCCTTTTTAGCTTACCAGGACACCTTGATTGTTAGTTTGGACTTGGTTAATATCTTTACTTTTTCTGTATGCTGGCATTGTTGCACCTCATTGCGACGAGGGTGTATGTCAGATAATGAGGTTTTTTTGTTGGGATCAGACAAATGCAGCAATAGAAGTTTATAGAGTGTGATCCTACATCGAGCCCACCTTTTTTGTCAATCGAAGCATGACACTTATGCTGCAGAGGTAAAAGTGTGATCTGTGGTATTATGCGTATGTGAAAGTAGCAAAAGGTAGGTCTGAGAGGTAATGTGCATACAATGCACAGTGGAAGAATGCATGGCTAATCTGATTTATAAGCTAGAATTGGATGACTGATATTGTGTGTGTTCATCTGTGTGTCTTGTTTGCTGTTGCCAGAACCTGCCAGAACCCAATTTCATCGATTTTGATGAGAATCTTCCGTGGCACCCCTCCAAGGTAAAACTTCCTTCTTCTGGCCTTAATGTTTCCTCATAGTGGATGTTTAGAAAAAAAATGTTGGGTGCGGTATGTGCTGCTAGTTCATCCAAACAACACTATTACCGTTTGAAAGCAAATGTATCCATTTTGCTTCAGTAGAAATCTTTATGGATGGCTGGTTTTACTTTCTTTAAATATGGTCATTGCCAAATTCAGTAGAGCAAAGTATTCATATGGGGCTTATCTGAAAGAGACAGTTACAGATTCCTTACCTTTAGAATTACCCCCAGGCGTCCGACTGTATCTGGAGAATTTTTTCCTTAGAAGTACCCCTGCGCGCCGGTAGGTGGTGCCGGTCGACTCCACGTTCGGCGTCGTGGTCGCCAAGATGACGTTGCGGTGCCTACTTAGATGCCGCCCCTGCGCACTGACGTCAGTTTTCTTTTCCCGCGCCAGCCTAGCGCAGATCCGGAGAGAGCTTGCCCCTTAGTCACTTTTTGACTAAACTTTTTTCGACTTTTGTCAACGTCTTTTTTCGAGTCATCGACTCCTGGTGCGCGAGGGATGTCCCATCGTTGGACCGGCTTCAAGCCCTTTGAGGTCTGTCACAAGCTGATGTCTGTGACGGACCCTCACCTCGTGTGCCTCTGGTATCTGGAGAGCGACCACGACCCGAAGTCGTGCTCCGACTGCCGGGCCATGAATCCGCAGCTCTTGGAGGCCTGGCAGTCGGCTCTGCGTCGTTCCCAGTCTCGCTTGAGGGGAAGGTCTCTTGACCGTTCGCGGAGCCACCACACCTGGTCCATGTCTTCGCACTCAGGTAAGTCGAAGCACAAGAAGAAGGCGAAGAAGCACCGTTGCTCTTCGCCTTCTCCCTGTCGGTTGGCTGACGTGACGCGGGACCCGGAGCGTCGTCGTTTTAAGGCTCCGTCTCCAGTGCCTGATTCAGGGATGACTCCGTGCCTCCCGCCGTTTCCGGGAGCTGGGGCTTACCCTGCCCAGCTTCGTACGTTCTACGAAGCCCTCCACCGCATCTTTGGGCAGCCCGACTCCACTGGTGCGCCTTCAGGCCCTGCGGAGTCGGCCGGGGGCCCTGGGCCTTCGATGCCGGTGGCTCCGGAAGGCCCCCATGGATCCAGGCCTGGATCCGGATCGACGCCAGTCGACCTTACTTTACCTTCCCTGGCGCCCTTTGGCAGACCGGCTGGAAGAACCGGACTGGAGAGAGGAATTGGGTGATGCCAGTGGTCTGGACACTTCCCCAGACCTTGGGATGCTTTCTCCCCTACCATGGCTACGGAGGAGGGAGTGTCCTATGCTGTGGTGGTGCCTAGGGCAGCCGGAGCCTTGGGCCTGGAGCTCCCTACAGTGGCAGTCAGGACTAATCTCCTGACAGGTGCTTCAACCTGCGACAACTTCCTCAGAACCCCTCTTGCCCTTCAATGAAGCCCTCACGGACGTCCTTCTGGGCCCTTGGTCCAAGCCCAGCACAGGGGCTCCTGTAGAACGGACGATTGCCCGCTGCCACCGCCCAGCTCCGGGCGATCCCATTTTCCTCCCCTGAGAGCTTGGTGGTCCAAGCGTCTTCTTCCAAGGGCGCATTTCCTTCTGCTCCTCCAGACAGGGAATCCAAGAAGCTGGATCATCTTGGGAAGGGCATGTTCTCTTCCTCCAGCTTGGCACTGCGGTCCTTGAATACCGCGTGCCTCTTAGGCCGATATTCCCATACAATCTGGGATATGGTTGCGCAAGTGCTGCCTCAGTGCCTGGAGGAGGCCGGGGCTGTTCTCTCCCAAGCCGTGGCAGTTGGGAGAGACCCAGCAAAATTCACGATTCGCTGTGGACTGGATACCACCGACTCACTGGGCAGTTCTCTCACTCACGAAGACCCCCGAGGACACCAGACTCTGCTTCCAGGAAGGAATGAGGAACGTGGCAGCCTGGATGAAAGACAACTGCTTGAAGCTCAACTCAGAGAAGACCGAGGTCCTCCTCCTCGGACCCTGCACCTCTGCCTGGGACAACACCTGGTGGCCCTCTACCCTCGGGAATCCACCCACCCCTACAGACTACGCACGAAACCTCGGCATCATCCTTGACTCCTCCCTCTCAATGAACCGCCAGATCAACGCCGTCGCCTCCACTAGTTTCAGTTGCCTGCGCATCCTCCGTAAGACCTTCAAATGGATCCCCCCCGACAGCAGAAGGACCGTCACCCACGCGCTCATAACCAGCAGACTGGACTATGGCAACGCCCTATAAGCTGGAATCAACAGAACTCTTCTACACAAACTCCAAACCATCCAGAACGCCGCAGCCAGACTCGTCCTAGGGACACCGCGTCACGAACACAAGACCCAACACCTACGAGGCCTCCACTGGCTCCCCGTCGAGAAGAGGGTCCCCTTCAAACTCCTCACCCACGCCTACAAATCCCTCAACAACATCGGACCCAAATACCTCAACGAGAGAGTATCCTTCCACGTACCCAAGAGGAACCTCAGCTCCGCCGACCTCGCCCTGGCAGAGGTCCCCCGCATCCGCAGAAACAGAACAGGTGGGAGAGCCTTCTCCTAAATCGCAGCCAAGACCTGGAACGAGCTCCCGGTGAACATCAGACGCTCCCCGACCCTGCACACGTTCAGGAAGGACCACAAGACCTGGCTCTTCTACTCCGGAAGAAGTTCAAAATGCTCATGTTGGCTCAGGTCCTGTCTGCCCTGGACCATGTAGACTGGATGGTGGCGTTTGACTTGCAGGACGCCTATTTCCATATCCCCGTCCTGCCAGCCCACAGATGCTACCTACGGTTCACGGTAGGCCACGAGCATTTTCAGTTCACCATGCTCCCCTTTGACCTTACCAGTGCCCCTCGGGTGTTCACGAAAGTGTTGGCGGTGGTCGCAGCTCATCTGTGCAGATTGGGGGTTTCAGTCTTCCCCCTATCTCGATGACTGGCTGTTGAAGGCGGGCTCGCCCCAGGCTGTCGTCTCCCACCTCCAGACTACAGCGGACCTCCTGTATTCACTGAGGTTCACCATCAACGTGCTGAAGTCAATCAATCAATCAATCAATCAATCATGTCCCTTATAAAGCGCACTACATACCCGCGAGGGTCTCAAGGCGCTGGGGGAAGAGGGGGGTGGTGCTGCTACTGATCGAATAGCCAGGTCTTGAGGAGTCTTCTGAAGGCCAGTAGGTCTTGGGTCTGTCGGAAGTTGGTGGGGAGGGTGTTCCAGGTCTTGGTGGCGAGGTGGGAGAAGGATCTGCCGCCGGCGGTCGTTTTCCGGATGCGGGGGACTGTGGCGAGGGCGAGGCTGGTCGAGCGGAGCTGGCGGGTGGGGGTGTAGAAGCTGAGTCTGTTGAGGTAGGCTGGTCCGGAGTTGTGGAGTGCTTTGTGTGCGTGGGTGAGGAGCTTGAAGGTTATCCTCTTGTTGACAGGGAGCCAGTGCAGGTCTCTCAGGTGGGGTGTGATGTGGCTGCGTCGGGGGATGTCGAGGATATGACGTGCAGAGGCGTTCTGGATGCGTTGCAGCCGTCTCAGGAGCTTAGCCGTCGTTCCTGCGTAGAGGGCGTTTCCGTAGTCCAGCCTGCTGGTGACGAGGGCCTGGGTGACTGTTTTTCTTGTTTCGGTGGGGATCCACTTGAAGATCCTGCGGAGCATTCGGAGGATGTTGAAGCAGGATGAGGAAACGGCGTTGACCTGCTTAGTCATGGAGAGGGTGGGGTCGAGGATGGACCCCTAGGTTGCATACGTGGTCGGTGGGTGGCGGGGCTGTTCCCAGTGATGTTGGCCACCAGGAGTCGTCCCAGGCTGAAGGGTTGGAACCAAGGATGAGGACCTCCGTCTTGTCCGAGTTCAGCTTCAGGCGGCTGGTCCTCATCCTTTCGGCGACGGCCTTCATTCCTTCGTGGAGGTGGGCTTTGGCGGTGTGAGGGTCTTTGGTGAGGGAGAGGATCAGCTGGGTGTCGTCGGCGTAGGAGATGATGTTGAGGTTGTGCTGTCGGGCGACGTGGGCGAGGGGTGCCATGTAGATGTTGAACAGCGTTGGGCTGAGGGAGGAGCCTTGGGGTACGCCGCAGATGATCTTGGTGGCCTTGGATCGGAAGGGGGCGAGGCGGACGCTTTGTGTTCTGCCGGAAAGGAAGGATGTGGTCCAGTCCAGGGCCTTCTCTTGGATCCCGGCGTCGTGAAGGCGTGTTCGTAGTGTGTGGTGGCAGACCGTGTCGAAGGCGGCTGATGGGTCCAGGAGGATGAGGGCTGCTGTTTCTCCGTTGTCTAGCAGGGTCCTGATGTCATCGGTGGCGGCGATGAGGGCGGTTTCGGTGCTGTGGTTGCTGCGGAAGCCGGACTGGGAAGGGTCCAGGATGTTGTTCTCCTCGAGGTAGCGGGTCAGTTGTTTGTTGACGATTTTCTCGGTGACCTTCGCGGGGAACGGGAGCAGAGAGATGGGTCGGAAGTTCTTGAGGTCCTTGGGGTCTGCCTTGGGTTTCTTGAGTAAGGCGGTGATCTCGGCGTGCTTCCAGCTTTCCGGGAAGGTTGCTGTCTTGAAGGAGATGTTGATTATTTTCCGGAGATGGGGCGCGATGGCTGTACTGGCTTTGTTGAAGATGTGGTGAGGGCACGGGTCTAGCGGTGAACCGGAGTGGATGGTGTTCATGATCTCGCTGGTGTCCTCATCGTTGATGTTGGTCCAGGAGAGCAGGCGGTTGGTGGTTGTGGGGGCAGTGGTCTCGGTGGTTGCCGGGGCGGTCGTGGTGTTGAAGCGGTCGTGGATGTCGGCGATTTTGCGGTGGAAGGAGGTGGCCAGTGAGTCGCACAGGTCTTGCGACGGCTGGATGTCGTTGGTGTTGGAGCTGGGGTTGGAGAGTTCCTTCACGATGTTGAAGAGCTCTTTGCTGTTGTGTGCGTTGTTGTCTAGGCGGTCTTTGAGTGAGGCCCTTTTGGCGGATCTGATGAGGTGATGGTGATTGCGGGTGGCGCTCTTGTGGGCGGCGTAGCTGTCCGCTGTCCGTTCGTGGAGCCAGATCTTCTCCAGTTTTCGGCATGTTCGTTTGGAGGCCTGGAGGTCTTCGGTGAACCAGGTGGCTTTCTTGCTGGTGTGGCTGTTGGGCGGATTCTTGAGCGGGGCGAGGGTGTTGGCGCAGTCGTCGATCCACTGTCTGAGGTTGCGGGCGGCGGTGTCGGGGTCGGAGGGTTCGGCGGGTGGGCTCAGGGCGAGGGTTGTGGTTAGCTGGTCTTCCGTGACTCTGCTCCAGCAGCGGCGAGGCATTTGTTCGGTGCGGTGGTGCGTGGTGGGCTTCCTGTAGGTGAAGTGGATGCAGTGGTGGTCAGTCCAGTGGGGGTCACACCTGACTCCCTCTCAGTTGCTCCTTTTCATGGGGGCTGTTCTGGACACAGTGCGGTTTCGGGCCGATGTTTCAGCCTCTATCCCGGATTTCGGTGAGAATGACCCTGAGGCTGCTGTGCCTCATGGCTTCCTGCTGGTGGATCATGCCGGATGGCATATGCGGACTCTGCAGTGGGTCCTGAAGTTCCAGTGGACGCAGCATCAGGGGAATCTTTCCGATTACGTCCAGATCTCGGAGGGAACTGCGCAACAACTGTAGTGGTGGTTAACAAACAAGATCCCTCCTCCCCCAACCAGACCTCACGGTGGTGACCGATGCATCACTTCTGGTATGGGGCGGCCACCTGGGAGAGGCAGAGATCAGAGGAGTCTGGTCTCCGGCGGAGTCCGGGCTCCATATCAACCTGTTGGAGCTCTGGGCGATTCGCCTGGCACTGAAGGCATTCCTTCCCTCCCTGAAGGGGATGGTGGTGCAGGTGTTCACGCACAAAACCACCGCCATGTGGTACTGCAACAAATAGGGCGGGGTGGGGTCGTGGACCCTATGTCAAGAGGCTCTTCGCCTTTGGACATGGCTGGGACATCAGGGTACAACCCTGGTGGTTCAACACCCGGCAGGTTCCCTGAACGCCAGGGCAGACTAACTCGGCCATCTGTGCCTGGTGGATCACGAACGGCGTCTTCATTCGGAGGTGGTCCAAGGTCTCTTTCAGCAGTGGGGAGAGCCTTGGTTAGATCTGTTCGCCACCTAAGAGAACGTCCAATGTCAGCAGTTCTGCGCTTTGGAATTTTCAAGGCAGCACTTGCTCTGCAACTTTTTTCGTCGCGAGTGGAACTGTGGCCTCCTGTACGCCTTTCCGCCTGTACCACCTCTGCCCCGAGTGCTGAAGAAGATCAAGTGCGACCGGGCCCAAGTCATTATTGTGGCACCGGACTGGGCATGAAGAGTCCTGAGCATGGCTATCGATCCTCCGATCAGACTGCCCTTTCGGGAGCATCTTCTGTCGCAGCAGCAGGGGACGGTTCTCCACCCGAACCTGTCCAGCCTCCACCTCCTTGCGTGGAGATTGAGCGGCGACAGTTTACAGCTTTTGACCTTTCACCCGAAGTTTTTAATGGCATCTTGGCAGCCAGGCGTCCCTCCACTAAGACGGAACATGCCTGTCGATGGAACAAGTTTGTGGCATGGTGCACAGCAAAGGCTGTGGACCCCCTCTCTGCCCCTCTTTCTGAGGTTGTTTTGTTCCTTCTCTCTTTGGCCCAGCAGGATTCGGCTCTGGGCACACTAGAAGGCTATCTGGCAGCCATTTCTGCTTTTCTTCGGCTACCAGATCAGCCCTCTTTGTTTAAGTCCCCTATTGTAAGTAGGTTCTTTAAAGGAATCATTCACCTCTTTGCTCTATCTCCTTTCATAATGCCTCAGTGGGACTTGAACATTGTTTTGAATTACTTTGTGCGCTCCCTTTGAGCCTCTTCACAACTGTCCTCTTAGGCTTCTTACTCTAAAGACTGCCTTTCTTGTTGCCATCACCTCTGCTCGCAGACTGAATGAGCTTCAGGCTCTTTCTTCTAAGCCCCCTTTCTTCTTTGTGCATCCGGACAAAGTGATGCTTCGAACAAGACCCTCGTTCCTGCCTAAAGTTGTCACACCTTTTCACATCTGACATACTATCACTCTGCCCACCTTTTTCCCACCTCCGCACCCTTCCAAATAGGAGGAGAGACTCCACCATCTGGGGATCCGAAACGAGCGCTGTCCTTCTACCTTGCCCGCACAAAGAAATTCCGGGTGGACGATCAGCTCTTCATTGGCTATGTGGGTGCCAAGAAAGGTCAGGCTGTGCAAAAGTGTACCATCTCTCGATGGGTTGTCCTTTGTATAAAGATTTGTTACGCTTTAGCTAAAAAGAAACCTCCAGTTGGGCTGCAAGCTCATTCCACTAGAGCTACGGCAGCAACTACTGCTTTGTCACGTGGAGTCCCACTTATTGACATCTGCCGGGCTGCCACGTGGGCTTCTATGTACACGTTCACCAGACATTACTGCCTGGATAGTCAAGTCTGGAGGGATGGCTACTTTGCCCGTTCTGTCCTTCAGGACATTCTTGAGTGAACTTGGTTCGCAGTTCCTCCTCCGGGGTTTGTATTTCTGGGGTATCTATTCTAAAGTTAAGGAATCTATAACTGTCTCTTTCAGATGAACAAGTTACTTACCTTCGGTAACAATGTATCTGGAAGAGACCTAGGTTAGTTATAGATTCCTTACCGCCCCACCCATCCTCCCTGCTCTGTGAACTGACTTCTAGGGACAGGGACTCCTTTGCAGGGCCCTAATGTGGCTCACCAGTGGTCAGTGTATTTCATGGCTCTGCGCTTCTGGCGTGGAAAGTAGTGTCAGAACTGACGTCGGCGCTCATGGGCGGCGTCTAAGTAGGCACCGCGATGTCATCCCAGCTACCACGACGCCGACACTGACTCAGAGTAATTCTAAAGGTAAGGAATCTATAACTAACCTATGTCTCTTACAGATGCATCGTTACCGAAGGTAAGTAACTTGCTCTTTACAGTTTTTCGCTATTTGATTATGCCATTGGGCCCATATAGTGCACCACTAATAGCACAACTTTCCATGTACAGGCAGATTGTTGCTCATTTATCCTCACTGACCCATTTTAGAGGTTCCACTGGAGGGCACACATACCAGTCTGCAATATAGCTGCATGAGCGGCATCCATTCTCGTGCACATTTACATTTGCATATGCAATGAGAACATGAAAAACAAGTCTTTATCCAGTATTAGGGTATCTTTCATAGATTCACATGCCTGAATCATTCCCCGTCGTCGAGACGGGAGTCCCCGGTATATAATAAAAGTAATGTCCTATTAGACATACCAAACCATAGGCCTAAGGCCTCTCATTAGTAACATATCCAGGTCCTTTTGTGAAAAGGACCAAACTCTCTGCAGCAGCCAATCAGCTGCCACCACCCTCTGGAACCTTCCTGTCAGGAGCTCTGGTCCCTCAGATTTTCTACCACACGTTGTGCTAAGGGAGTCTCCAACTGAGCTCTGCTCAGGTTTTCTATTATTACAGAGTTTATACTGCTAGAAAGGTATTTCATTATCCTTATTTCTGTCTGACTGAAGTCATAGTCGTCTTCATGTCAGACACCTCGAAGAAAGGCCTTTTCAGGCCATGTACAACCTGCAGGAAGAAGAGGTTGCATGTGGACGATCCTCACAAGGACTGCCTGTACTGTCTTTACCCAGACCATTCAGCTAAAGACTGCAAGGTATGTCGTACTTTCTCTGCAAAAACCCTAAAAGACCGGGAAGGACGTCTTTTGATTTGGCTGCAGAGGTTAAAGGACAAACAAGATCCCTTGTCCTCTGAGGAGAGTGAAACTTCATCAAGATCCTCCTCAAAAACTCCACAGAAAAGGTCGAGAAATGCTTCTCCAAGCCCTTCATCACAGCAACCTGCAAAGAAGACGCAGAAAAAGTCTTCAGAGGTTCCCACGGGCAAAAAATTGCCATCTCCAGACCCTGCGACTCTTTCAGTCAGAGTCCAGCATTCTTTTAAAAACCCTCCTCAGGCTCGTCGACGACGGCATCGTCGACGATTTCAACGACGACGGCTCCTGTCACTGCCAGGGTTACCACGTCGACGACGACAGTCTCCACTATGTCTGCTTCGTCGGCGCCGCGATCATCGTCGACGACTACAACATCTTCGTCGACGGCACAAGTGATCATGTCGTCGACGATAAAAATAAGGAAGTCGTCGTCGAAGATTCCGACGACGATCCAGTCGTCGACGCCGACGACGACCTTCCCGTCGACGACAACCACATCGACGGTGCTCCCGTCGACGATACCGCCGCCGACGTCTCTATCGACGGTAGGCTTACCGTCGACGACGCCACTTCCATCGACGACGCCGTCGACGAAGATTTCAACAAAGCTTTCAACGAAGCTCAAAGCTTTACCAGTCGACGCGCCACCGCCGACGACGAGTGTTCCGTCGACGATCTTGATGTCTACTCCAAAAATGAAGGCTAAACGACTCAGCAGATTGTCACCATCTGTAACGTCACCCAGTAGAGTCCAATCCTTAGTACCCTCTCATCTATTGGATGTGGATGACGATTCGGAGGACGAGGGTCCTTTTAGGGCCGCAACAAGTCCGTCGGAACTTAATGTCAAATACCAGGAGTTCTCAGATGAGGATGATCAGGACATTGATGATCAGTCTTATTATCAGGAAGATCAAGTACCTCAACAACCTCAGATGGTATGTCTTCCGGTGGCTTTGGTGTCGGACCTCCAATTTCTGATTACAGATTATAAGAAAAGGTTTCCTACTGCTGCTCCGGCTTCTGCTCCGGAACGAGCTCCACCACCGGCCGTACAACTTCCACCTCAGCCGTCCGCATCGACAGTGATTTGTCCATCTCTCCATTCTACTGACGATGAAGAGGACTGTCGCTCAAGAAGAAGGGGAAATCCTGGATGATGGATCACAGCATGAGGAATGGGACGACTACGTCATACCACTTCCAGCGTCTCCTTCCCCTCCTCCAGTAGACTCACCTCCGGAGGACATAGGTTTTCATAATCTTCTAGAAAGAGCGGCAAAGCGCTTTCAGTTGCCAATGCCTTACCAGCAACAAGAGTGTTTCTTATATGACTTTAAGGAACCCTTTAAAAAGTCGGTGAGATCCATGCCAATAATAGACTATATCTGGGAACAAGGGGTCAAGATCATGAAGAATCCTTCTTCAATGCCTCCAATCCTAACACGACTGGATAAAAAGTATAGGGCACCGGATGACGCCCCAGCCTGTCTAACTGGCCATCCCAAGCCAGATTCGGTGGTGACACAAGCAGCCCAGCGCCACTCAAAGAATCCGTCTACTCCACTGTCAGCGCCACCGGATAAAGAGGGTAGGCGTTTGGACAACATTGGAAAGCGTTTCTCTTCCATGTCGGCACTAACAGTGAGGGCTGCTAACTCACTAGCCTTATTGGGAAGATACAACAGGCAAATCTGGTCAGACATTGCACCTTTCTTGGATAGTTTACCAGAGGACACCAAACAGGAAGCGAAGAAGCTACTGCAAGAAGGCGAAAGGTCAGCTTCGGAGATTATAGATTGTGCGATGGACATCGCATCTACTGGTTTCCGTCAGTTGGCAGGAGCGGCAGTCTTAAGGCGCCAAGGCTGGCTTAAAGCAACCACATTCCGACCGGAGGTCCAGACAAAGATCCTAGATATGCCCTATGATGGGCAGTGCCTGTTTGGATCTCATATCGATGAGGCCCTACAAGGGATTAAGAAAGACACAGAGACAGCAAGATCTTTGGGAACCCTCCAATATAAAACGTCTTCCTTTCGTGGCTCACGAGGTAGAGGTCAATCGTCCTATAGAGGAGGATATCAACAAAATAGATATTCTAATTACTCCTCGTCCGGCCAGCAATACAGGCCGCAATTTCAGCAAAGGCAGCAACCTCAACAAACTGCCTATAACAAATCCTCTTTTCAAGGAAGAGCTGGTCGCCAGAGGAATGCTGCCCGGCGTCAATGACTTTTCCTTGCCACCAACTCCAACCTCGCCCTCGCCACTCAAAATAGGAGGGAAGATATCGAATTTTTTCCACAACTGGGCACAAATTTCTACGGATCAGTGGGTCCTTCAAATAGTACAATTCGGTCATTCCTTGGAATTTCTTCAAACCCCTCCACCAACTCCACCTCAACCTATGGTTCACAAGCATTTGAACCTCTTGCAGAACGAAATATCATCCATGATTCGCAAAGGGGCCATAGAGCGAGTTCCTGTTCATCAACGAGGAAAAGGTTTTTATTCCCGATTCTTTTTGGTGCGCAAGAGAGACAACAAGTGGAGGCCGGTTCTAGACCTAAGAAATTTGAACAAATTCCTAAGGAAGCAATCATTTCGCATGATTACCATACAGGAAGTCCTACAACTTCTCAACCCGAACGACTACATGGTATCATTGGATCTACAGGATGCCTATTTCCATGTGCCAATCCACAGAAAACACAAACAATTTCTGAGATTTGCAGTCGCTGGCAAGCATTACCAATTTCGAGTGCTGCCGTTTGGGCTCAAATCGGCTCCTCGTATATTCACGAAATGCCTGGCTCCGGTCGCTGCGTACCTCAGACAGCAGCATCATCAAGTATTTCCATATCTCGACGACTGGCTCATCAAGGCACCATCTTTTCAAGGCGCAACGCAATCTTCCAGCGCTTGTCTAGAACTTTTCAAGCAGTTAGGTCTCACCCTCAATGTAGAAAAGTCAATGCTTCAACCTTCTCAAAGGATCACATTCTTAGGAGCCGTGTTGGATACGGTCCACACGCATGCTTGCCCAACGCAAGAACGACAACGCAGGCTCACACAGCTGGCAAACAGAATAAAGCTAAGAAAGTCTCTTTCGGTTTGGCTCTTCAAATCCCTCCTAGGAATGATGTCTTCTTGCATACTACTCATTCCGCATTGTCGTCTCCATATGCGTCCTCTCCAGGAGGCTCTTGCCGCTCAGTGGATTCAGGTGGAAGGATCTTTCGACGACATCATTCAGATCACTCCTCAAGTAATTACAGCATTACATTGGTGGACTCGTCCACAGAATCTGACACGAGGCCTGTCTTTTCTGCCTCCAGTGTCTCCTCAAGTAATAACTACAGACGCATCCCTGGAAGGTTGGGGAGCTTTTCTCCAGGAGCTTCAAATCAGCGGAAAATGGTCAATAACAGAAAGGACCTTGCACATCAACCTCCTAGAACTCAGAGCTGTGTATCTAGCCCTGCGGGCTTTTCTTCCCAGAATAGCAGCTTCGCTAGTGCTGGTCAAGACGGACAACACCACAACAATGCACTATGTGAACAAACAGGGGGCACTCGTTCTCTCTTGTTATCTCAAGAATCGCAGAAAATTTGGAACTGGGCACTTCAGCACCAAATATCTCTGAAGGCCGAATATGTGCCGGGAAGGGAAAATATATTGGCAGATTCACTGAGCAGACTACAAACATCCTGCCACGAGTGGGAATTACACCAGGGTATTCTCAACCGCATTTTCAACCAATGGGGCGAACCAAATCTAGACCTGTTCGCATCACAGATCAACGCCAAATGCCAACGCTCGCAAGTTGGCATCCCCAGCAGGGATCTCTGGGGAATGCATTTTCAATAGCCTCGTGCGGCGTCTTTGCGTACGCTTTTCCGCCGATTCCGCTGCTCCCCAGGGTACTCAAGAAGATGAAGGCAGAGCCCTGCACACTGATTTTAATAGCACCAGCATGGCCTCGCCAACATTGGTTTACGGAACTACATCTCCTATCCCAGGCACCTCCAATTCCATTGAAGCCGTTCCCATCTCTCCTCACAATGGATCAGGGACAGATACAACATCCGGACCCGGCCTCACTCAAATTATCGGCCTGGCTCCTGAATACAATGAATTCCAGGCTATGAATATCCCTCCGGACTGTAGAGCGGTTCTGTCTCGAGCAGTGGCGGACAGTACAACCAAGATATATTCTCTCAAATGGAAAAGGTTCTGTATATGGTGTGCATCTGCCAAAGTACATCCCTTTAAGTCCTCTCCTGAGGAAATTTTGCCATACCTTCTTCATCTCGCAAATGCAGGCCTCGCTCACGCTTCCATCAGAATTCACCTAGCAGCGATATCCCGCTACAGAAGATCTTCCACAGGTCCTTCGCTTTGGTCCAATAGACTCATAAAACAATTCCTCAAAGGTCTTTTCCGGACTTTCCCTCCACTAAAGCTTCCTCCTCCAACATGGCAGCTTAATACAGTTCTAGCTCAGCTTATGAGGCATCCTTTTGAACCAATACACAAGGTGGACCTTAAATTCCTCTCCTGGAAAACTGCACTTCTACTCGCCCTGGCTTCGGCAAGACGAGTCAGCGAACTTCATGCTTTTACAATACAGCATCCATTTCTGCAATTCAGGGATGATAGGGTAATTCTTCGAACTAACCCGAAGTTTATCCCTAAAGTGCCATCGTACTTCCATCTTAACGAACCCATTGTGTTAAAGACATTCTTCCCGAATCCTCAAACACCAGCGGAAAAAGCTCTTCATTCCTTGGACCTGAAGCGATGCATTAAATTCTACCTTCATAGGACAAGACCATTCCGAAAGTCCAACCAACTTTTCGTGGCCTACAGTGTGCCTAGGAAGGGTTTCCCTTACCAAGCAGAGTATCGCTAGGTGGATCTCTAGTGCTATCACTCTATGTCACCAGCAGGCTGGTCAGCCTTTGCAAACTACAATTCGTGCCCATTCTACCAGGGCGGTCTCTGCGTCCATGGCTCTGTTTGTCGGGCGTGCCGCTGATGGACATTTGCAGAGCGGCAACATGGAAAACGCCGCACACATTTACCAAGCATTACTGCTTGGATTCAGAACTGGCGAAGGACGCTGCAGTTGGACAGGCAGTACTACGTCATCTGTTTCAATAGAGGTGAGCCTTTCCTCCTTCCCACCAACCTTTGTTTTACCACACATTTCTATGATTATTATTGTTATTATTATGATGCACTATATCAATGATATAATGGAATGTATCAATATGGGTTTTTGGTTTTTAACCAATGAGTGTATGTCCCTTATGGGGAACAAAGGAAATGTGCTCACTATTGCTTGCTACTTGATTCAGGCATGTGAATCTATGAAAGATACCCTAATACTGGATAAGAAATGCGTTACTTACCTGTAACAGCAGTTATCCAGTATTGGTATCTTTCATAGATTCACATGCAACCCACCCACCTCCCTTGGAAAGGCTCTCTTGGTTCTCTCAGAGATACTATTACTTAGCACTACGCTTACGAAAATCTGAGGGACCAGAGCTCCTGACAGGAAGGTTCCAGAGGGTGGTGGCAGCTGATTGGCTGCTGCAGAGAGTTTGGTCCTTTTCACAAAAGGACCTGGATATGTTACTAATGAGAGGCCTATGGTTTGGTATGTCTAATAGGACATTACTTTTATTATATACCGGGGACTCCGCCTCGACGACGGGGAATGAGTCAGGCATGTGAATCTATGAAAGATACCAATACTGGATAACTGCTGTTACAGGTAAGTAACGCATTTCATCTTCAAGATAGCAGGAAATAAAAGGCCACTCTGTGTGCACATAGTAAGGGTGTGCACACTGCGGTAAAGAACCAAACTTTGTATTTCCTGCCATCTACTATGTTTGCATAACAGTTGCTGCTGTGCATAATGAGAGAGAATAGTGGTGAAGCCTTTGTGCCTTTTTAGGAAATTTAGCTCTCTTCCCCTGACCTCGGAGGACCTGTAACCTCCACTTTGGTACTACAATTTAGGCTTGCACATTCCCCACCACGTTCTTACTATTCAAAGTAGTTTTGATCTACTAACATTTTGCTTCAAAACCGCCACTTAGAACCGCCTGAGTGTTGTCTGTTGATGTTGAGGCACTATACGAATGCAGAAGCACGTCATCAATGTTCAGTATCATGTTAGAACTAGCGGTCTATTTCCCTCCACATACCTACTAAAAAGTGTCTGTACCCTGCTCCGGTACCACCAACATTTCCCTGAGACAATTTCACACTTACAGGTGATATTGTACCATGTACCCTGAGGGCACCTCAGAGGTGCCCCCCTGAATCCCTACCAACCCTGGTGTGGTCTCTGACCGGCTGTAGGCAGCCAGCCACCACCAGGCATGTGTCTGGACCCCTGGGTAGAGAGCCCCTGGTCTCTGGGACCAGAAACAATTCACACCGTGGGCAGAGGTGTCATGCCTCCTCCCCCAGGATGGGCCAGTGCTCGAAGAGAAGAAGCTTCAATGGCTTTCCACCTTTGTAATGCGACCCCCAGTCTCTGCTTCTAGCAGCAGATGGCAGCCTCTGGTTTTCACCCCCACTTTGGGCAGAAAAACCGGCAGAAAAATAAAAAAAGATAGGTGTGCCTACCTCTGTCAACCCCACCCCTAGGGTGGGGTAAGCGAGGTGTAGCACAACTTTCAGTCCCCACCGTCTTGAAGATGGGGGGAGGAGGGGGACCCTCCAATAAGGGCTAGGCTTATGTCTCACACCCTCCCCCCCCCCCCCCACCACAGGAGGGTGGCATAACAGAGGGTGTAATCACCCCAGGTAAGGTGTCCATGGGCCCTACCTGCTACTCCTCCTAAATTTAGTATTTAGGTGTCTCCCTCAGATCTGCGAGGATCTAAGAAGAGAGAAGACACCCTGCAGCAAAAGCCAAAAAACAACTGCCTTGGCCCCAACCCTACCGGCCTGTCTCCAGCTTCGATGACCCTGCGACCTTTCTTGCAACAACAACCTCTAAAACCCCTGGGAGGACTGTTGCCTTCAATAAAGACTCCAATCTCCCAAGGACAGCGGACCTGTCCAGAAGAAACCGACTCTAAAGATTCCGGATCCAGGCGGATCTTCGTCCCCAGCTCACTCTGCAACCGACGCCCACGGACCCAGTCTGAGTGGCTCACCTGTGCAGTGAAGTCTCCCCGGCGATCCTGACATGTCCAGCTTTGGCTGACCTCTAATGCCCTTCACGACGGCAACTGCAGTGTGAATCCAGAGGCTCTCCCTGACCGGCTCTGGTACGAAGACTCCGATGTCCAAAGGCACTCCTGCACCCGAAGCCACTGGGCCTTGGTGAGCTGAACCGATGGCGCCCCTATGACCCCCTACATCCCAACTTACCTCTGCTGTCGCTGGTCTTCCTCCTGCAAACTCCGGTGCCACACCTGCAGCCTCTTTACCATCAAGTAGATCCCAATTGAAAAGTATTGGGTGCCCAAAGTCGAATTTGCACCCTGCACCCAGACGCCCCTGTGCTGCTGGTGGTGTGTTTGCTGCTTTGTGGGCCCCCCCTTTGCTTAACCTAACCTGGAAGGCTTGGCCCCCTGCAACCAATGTACTTACCTGCAAGCAGTGTTGCTTCAGGCACCCCCTGTCTCCATTGTAATGCATTGGGTCAAACTCCGATTTTGACCTCTGCACCCGGCCGCCCCTGTGCCGTTGCAGTTTTGGTACTTACCTGACGTCTGGCCCTTGTTGACTTTTGGCTTCGAGCACAGATTGTAAGTTGAACACTTACCTTTATAACCGCAATATTGTTTTCCTCTTAGGATAACACTAGACTGTGTGAAAAAGTTTCTAAGTGTCGATTTTGCTAAATGAAAAGTATTTTTCATTAAAAACTTACTTTTCTGATTACAAAGACCGAGGGTCACTATTTTTCTAAAATTGGTCTAGATCGCCTTCTTGAGTCGTGCGTAAAGATTATTGATCACTGTTGTGCAATAATTTTCTTACACTGCTCTGTGTTAGGCCTAAGGCAGCTCGCCCACACTGCCAATAATAGAGCACTTTGGGTTTTGCGTTGAGCCCTGTACGCTTTAGTGGAACCCCTACACTTTGTGCACGGGATTACCACCTAGTGGCAATATCCTATGCAGAGCCGCTTCCTACATTCTTTTTATGCAGGGTTAGCTGTCGATGAGATCTGACCAACTAAGGATTCAAAAATAAATGGAAATACCCTTTACTTGCTCCCCGTAAAACAATGTTAGATGCATCTTTCAGCTGCCAAACCGCCAGAACCTCACCAAAAAAAACACGGAATCAGCATTGGGCTAGATGTATTTACTAAATTGACTGCAGTGTCAAGGGGCATCCAAATAGATTTTATCTGTCTGTATGGACGTTGAGCAAATTTAAACCCATGGCTGCCCCTCCCCCCAACCCACAGAGTAGGAGAATAAATTTATGGTCCATTTGCACGTGAAGAACTGTTGCCCAATGTAGGAAACTGGCTATATACACCAAAATGAGGTATAGTGTGTGTATAGAGTCCAGGTGACCCCAGAGGTAGACTGAGGTTAAAGTTAGATAGAACCTTACTCTATTTGTGGTCGAGCAGTAAGGCAGTATCGGAGGACAGTGTTAAGCATTTGATGTACCCACTCAGTCAGCAAATGAATTCACACACTCAAAGACTGAACTCTAGACCAATTGTTTTTATATAAAAAATATACTGTTTTATTTTTAGAACCAAGCAAGCCTGGCACAGGTAAGCATTAAATACTTTACAGTAATAAGTTGCTGATTGAAGAACAGTTTGAAAATGCAATAGGAATTGTACTTTGTTTGATTTACAAAGGTTGCAATACTTAGCAAATACAGTACATTGAAATGAATAGGCTTTTTCAGTAAATTACAGGTAAGTTACGTTTCACGTTACTTTTCTAACTCCGTGCTGGATACCTAGATTCAGCACTGGGACATCTCCTGCAAGCTGGTAAGTATTTACGTTTTGGTTATTCGTGCGATTTTTTTTTTAAAGAATATTTTTAGATTTCAAAACTCCACACTTTGACCATTTTCTTCCAAAAAGTTTCTATGTTATCCTATGGAGGAAAAACAGGTTATCGGTTCAAAGGTAAGTTATCGACTGTGGGAGTTAAGGTTCTGGGGTTAGACTCAGGGGTCCCCCAGGGTCGGTGATGCACTCTTACACCCTCAGCGGCACTAGGGCAGCCGGGTGCAGAGTGTTGAGGTCCAATGTTATCCTATGGAGGATAGGGGGTCTCCGGTTGGTGGCTGCTGGCAAGCAGGCCACTGGGTTGTGGGAGCAAAGCTCCTAGACTTTAGCTCAGGGCAAATGGGGAAACAGCTTAGCACAAAGGTGCACCCTCAGCGGCACTAGGGCGGCCGGGTGCAGAGGGATGTTTCGTCGTCGGAAGCTCTGTTGTTTCCAATGGAGACCTCTGGTCAGCAAAAGCAGTGCAGGCAGGGAGACGAAGGACTTCTGTGTGCGACCACCACTTCGGGAGGTAAGTTGGGAAGTTAGGGGTTGGTTAGGCACCGTTGGTTTGGGCACACAAGGCCGTGGGGCGTCGGGTGCAGGGGTGCCTTTTGGGGTCGGAACGGCTTACCAGCTCCGGGTCGCGGTTAAGGGGGCCTTCTGGATTTAGGCTGCAGGCTTCGGCTGGAGGCTTGAGGCAGGTCAGGGGTCGCCGGATCCCGGGTTAGGATCGCCGGGGTGACCTCCTCGTGGTGCTTGCCCACTCGAGCTCGGGCCATGGACGGCAGGTGCAGAGTGGGGCAGGTTTGCGGTTTCCGGCTGCTGCCAGACGTTGCAGTTTGAACAAATCTGGTGTTCACGGGAGAAGCAGTCTTTGGAAGTGAAGGCCGGCAGGTCCTCTGGGGTTTTTGAGGTTGCTGGCTGCAGGACACACCGGGATTTCGCAGGAGCAGGTTTGAGGGGAGACAGGCCGGTAGGGCTGGGGCCAAGTCAGTGGGCGTCTTCCTCTTATTAGCTGGCTGCACGGCTGTTCGGTCCTTCTTCTTTTCTTCTTGTTTCTTGGCTGGATCTGAGGAAGCAAGGTTCAGGGTGCCACCTAAATACTAGATTTAGGGGCGTTACAGGTAGGTAGAGGGCAGGGACCAATGGGTCCCTTCCCTGGGGTGGGTACACCCCCTATCGTGCCACCCTCCAGTGGGAGGGGGGGCAGGAGCCTGTCCCTGGTTGGGTCTCCCCATCCTCAAGATGGCAGGGACTCGCAGTTGTGCTTCACCTCGCCTCCCCCACCTGAGGGGTGGAGTTGGCAGAGGTGGGCACACCTCTCTCCCTCACTTGTTTTTCCCGCCGGTTCTCCCACCCAAAGTGGGGGGTAGAACCAGTGGGGACCAGTTGCTGAGTACAGCAAGTGGTCTGGAGAGGCTCACAAAGGCGGTATGCCTTTGAAGCTTCTCCTTCGTGAACCCTGCCCATCCTGGGGGAGGAGGCTTGGCACCTCGTCCCAGGATGTGCATTGTTTCAGGCCCCCGAGAGCAGCAGGCTCTCGACCCAGGGGTCCAGAAACATGTCTGTTGGTGGCAGCCTAAGCAGCCACTCAGTCGGGTCACTAAAAGTTAGTCGAGTTTCAGGGGGCATCTCTAAGATGCCCTCTGCCGTGCATTTTACATTAAATCCCACACTGGCATCAGTGTGGGTTTAATGTGCTGAGAAGTAAGATACCAAACTTCCCAGTTTTCAGTGTAGCCATTATGGTGCTGTGGAGTTCGTAATGACAAACTCCCAGCACCATATACTCTTAATGGCAGCACTGCACTTACAATGCCCAAGAATGGACTTGGGCACTGTAGGGGTACAGGGCTCATGCACCTGTACCCTCACCACTGGTATAGTGCACCCAGCTAGAGGGGTGACTGACCTATGCCAGGGCAGTGGTTTGTAGGCATGGCACACAGGGATGTGTGCCATGTCGAGACTTCACTTTTTTCTGCACCAAGACACGCAGCCTGCAAAGGCAGTGTGTGAGTGAAAAGGTGCAGGGCCTCTAAGGGTGGCACAATAAGTGCTGCAGCCCTTGGGGGCCTTCCCTGGTCACAGGGCCCTGGGTACCTGTGGTACCATTTACCAGGGACCTACCTGTGGCCAGGGATGCCAATTGGGTTTAGGCTTCGATGCAATTTTAGGGAAGGAACATAGGCCCTGGGCACCTGATTAGCAGGAGCCCAGGGCAGACTCAGTCAAATAACATCAGCAATTCCGCAAAAAGTGGGGGCATACCATGCAGAAAGAGGGCACTTTCTCACACCCAAGCATGTTCAAATGAGGTTATTGAAGAATATCATCTGCCTGGTTTCTCTCTAGGTAAGTTTAATCTCCCATTGCCCACATAATTTTCATCAACAGAATCACTTGCATGCACCCACCAGCTCCAATTCATCCACCCACTCAACCCTCCCCCCACACTCACTGACTTGCCCATCTGTACAAGCCCACACACACACCAACTCGCTCATCTCTCAACAAGCACCATCACTCAGAAAAGCCAAATCTATTTTCTTACAGTTGTGTGATTCCCCTGGCTTTCTGAAATAAGATGGTAAGTCGTCCGTATCTATGGGTGTTCCTCACAAGGCCTCTTTTAAATCCTACGTCTGATTGGATGCCATAGCAGCTGAATGCAACATCACCAGATGGTTATCAGGTAGAACTAGTGTGCTGCAACTAAACATTCTTCCAACCTGCCACTCCTCACCCACACTGATTACCCCTCTAATCAGTGAGTTCTCTATCCCCTGGGATTCCCATCCCAGTGCTCACTGTCCTCCCAGATCCAACAGTTCTTGGTCATCCTGGGGTAAACTCGATCTAGGTCTTTTGTCAACTACTGAAAATAAAAAACAAATCTAATTTTTCAATGTCTGTAGAAAATACCTGCATTGGTTTTGCTTATCCATAATACAAGACAGAATTTTGCTTTATATTCGACAGGTGGCAAGTTTGGCAGTCTGTCTCCTGAATTCGTGCTACTTGCCCATTTTTCCTTTTTAAAGTGTTAGTGTGCCACATAAATCAAAGTATATTGCTACCTACTTCGTTTTTCAAGCCATCTTTCTCCAGCGAAAAGTTCTCTTCACAGCTTTGTTTTAAAGAGGGCCCACAGATTTTAGGCAGGCCCACCGGAATTATGTGCCAAGGAAGGTCCAAATTATGCGGCAAGAAAAGCCAAATTATGCTGCTTAATGCAGCACATTTTGTGGTAGTATTGCTGCATAATTTTGTCATTCTATCACATGTAAACACTGCCTGTCAAAGGTTTCACCTAAATAGTACCAGTTTAACATACAAATACAATAATAAGCAACTGAAAGATGACCAGCCAACCTTTACACAGGGCTTTTCACTGGGTGGCAAAACAGTTAACCGCAAACTTAGTAACTTTTGATCCGTTTGAAATAGAAACGAAAAAGTTATTTTTGCTAAATTCTGCAGATTATGCAGCAGATGAGGGATTGTGAAAACCACAGCAGCAGAATTGCATAATTCCAGTGGGCCTGATTTTAGGCAAGATTGTCTAAGCAGTTGCCTGTTAATTATGGGAGTTTTCCTAATTCTAGCCTACAGCATCATATCTAGTAGGACGTAATTAGTAACTACCAAAAAATTCCTTTCAGGAAGGTATACAAATTCTACAAAAGGAAAGATTTCACCACGCCCTTCTTTAGAATGTTTCTATTACGATTTGTACAGCAGCTACATTGGTATCAGTTCAAACAGTTACCTAGGGCTGTTCTGGTTTCCCAGCTCAAATTATTTTGGATGAGCTTAGAGATGTACTCTCTATTCATGAATGTCATGGTGCCAAGATGGAGAAGGAAAGATCCTTATTTGTAATCCTAATTCTCCATTGTGAGAATCTTCATTGAATTGACTATCTCAGTCCTCGAGAAACTAGAGGACTAAGAATTCACTTTTTAATATCCTCCTGCTAATCTTAAACAATGAAAGTGACTGTCTATATAGCTGTTTAGTTCTGGCATAAAGGTATCTTTTCCAGTCTACCAGAGCTTATGTAAAAAAATAAAACTAATATTTAGGGGGGAGTTGGAGTCACGTATTCAGCCATTGGACGCTAGAAACAATATTCTTTCCATATTGGAAAATGAAAAGCTTTCCACCCTCCGAATCCCAATAACATCTACACTAGTACAATGTTGCCTTTTGATTTTTGTAAGTGTTTTAAGGGGTCTTAAGCTGTCTGGCTGACTAACTTGTGCTTTAGATTGCTTATGAGTGAGAACTTGCCCTTCCTGAACCTCAAAATAGTCCTTGCTCCTGCTTGATTTGCGTAGTGGAACTTCCACTTCACTTATTACAAAATGGGTTCTATTGTATTTAATTGGGCAGTAGGCGTTTGAAGATTTACATGTGAACCATACTGCATGTAGTCTGCAGAACAAGGAGCACAAACCAGTGTACACCTTTACGCTCAGCATGCACAGCAGGCTTTATTTATACAAGCGCTTCAGTCACCCACTCACTTTCAACCTTCTTACGCCTATCTTCACCCACATGCCCACTTATATTTAGCCACGTGCTTAAAGCATTTCATCTCACATTGCCCACCCAATTTGCATTTACAGAATCACTTGCATGCACCCACCAGCTCCAATTTATCCACCCACTCAACCCTTCTTCCAATCTCCATGACTTGCCCATCCATACAAGCCCACACAAGTCGCCTATTTCTCAACAAGCACTATCTCTCAGCGATGCCAGATAATGGCTTGAAAATATTAATGTTCCTTTTTTTTTTTATGAGCGCGTACCTACAGGTAGGTTTTCTCTTGTAAAGTATTCAGAGATCCCGCACATATGCCCAGATATCTGGGAAACTACACAATTACGGACCTTTACTTTTATCCCTTTAAAGGTGTTTTTTATTATTGAGTGTATGACCAATAGATGAGTTCTAGTTTTAATATAGACGTTCAAAAAGTGAGGCAAATTAAAGGGATGGTGCATTTAGATGGGGAGAACATAGCAAGCCACAAATTACTCGTATATCTAGAAATATTTCCATAGCTAATAAAATGCCTTTGTTGAACCACTCGACAAATAGGTGAAGTTAATAGATTTATATAGCGCGCTTATCACCCGTGAGGTTATCCAGGCCCTGTCCATGGGCATGGGGAGATGAAGTGATTTGACCAGAATCACCGGATGTTGCGCAGACGCCGATACTCTAACCCAGATCTTCAGCTCATGAGTCAGCAGTAATGGCCGCTACACCACATCCTCTGTGTGATAACATGTTGCATATCTTAACCAGGTGCATTAACACTCTATATGATTGTTGGCCCACTGCCCCTCCCCCTGGCAACGCGGCCCCAGTGATCTACTTTGCTGCAATGAGCACCTGCGCACACAGTATGTTTGCCTAATTCGTAAATGTGTTTTTTTACCAGTCCATACAAACAGCACAATATATGGATCATCTGGGACATCTGTTCCTGTGGTTTCCTGGAAAAGTTATCATACTCTATTGCATTATAGTATCAATTTGAGAACTCCACTAGGTCAAATCCTTTCTCTTCCCACACTGTAAGTATTTCGTGGTATGTTGCATATTCTCTCCATATCCGGGCCAACCCACATATATAGGACCTTAATTTTTACTTAACTTCTCAGATTGTTTGTCATAAAGAAATTCTTGTGTATGTCTTCCATTCCTATTCACGAATTTCTCCATTTATAACACATTTAGAACAGGTCCCCAGCTCGTCCGAAAACTATATGTACCTGAGTAGAGGCTGTAATATGTGATTGATAGCCTAAATAAGCCTTACCATCCCTAAAAACACAAGTTTTTCAACTGTTAATTCCTGTTAATTCTTTGTAGTTCACCATTATGCTGTCTGATTCATAGCCCAGTTATATTAATAATTAAGCTGTTTTCCTTCTGGTACTTGAAAGTCTTAAGAATTTACCCATGTCCCATTTACACACTTTGTAAATCATACAATATCATCCAGTCCTCCACTCCTGGACAGCTGAGGAAAATTCTGGGTTTATACATATTGGAAGGAAAGGCTCAAGATGTATCGGAAGGAGAGTTTGAGATGCCCACAGTCGATGCAGAGAGCCTCACTTAGGAGAAAGATGACCAATGTGTGAGAAGAGGCCCAAAGTAAATCTCTTACAGAAAGGTGTGAGATACAAAGAAATGTACCGGATCCATCAAAGTGAATGTGGGTGGTGGGATAAGTTAGTTTGTCCATAGATCCAAAAAGTATTTATCTGTAGGGTTTAAATGTGTGTGTGTGTGTGTGTGTGTGTGTGTGTGTGTGTGTGTGTGTGTGAGAAATCATGGCTTTAAGTCTCTATTCAAAGGGCTACATGTGTGTAAAATGGTAAGACAGTAGTATGGATGAAAACACCTTGAAACAGGCAGATGGAAACTACTGAGCACAAAGTTAGGGGGGATGGAGGCACGAATAACGGTAGCGAGTAGCATTACTGAAGAGGCTATGATGGACAGGTTTTTATGTAACTGCAGTATTTCAGTGTTCTGTTATTACAGACAGAGCAGTGTGTAGTACCTAGTATGAAGGGGTAAATTGGAGAGGTGATATTTAAGTGTCTAATGTATGCATTCACGTGGATTCTGAGGGCATTGGACCTGTCAGTTGGAAGATGGTAGCCCTTGTGTGTATGTTTTGTTTGGCGCTTACCTGCCTTTACTCAAGTTGTAGCTTTGAGCTGTGTGAACCCTGGTCTTTTCACATGCATCTGGTATCTGCCTCATATTGGTATTGACCATTGTAAGGGAACGTTCACATTATGATCTTAAGTAGCTATTGAACTGGGATTTGAGGAATCCAACTGTTAACTCTGACACCAACTACTTAAGGGTGAAGAAGGTAACTTTTCATAGGTGTTGCAGTAAAAACTATAGAAGCATGGGAATGGCGCTGTCCTTTGTCGTCTAACCTTTCTTCTTGTTTTGCTCCACAGAGAGGACTGGAAACCTGTACTAACGATAAACTCTATTATTTATGGTTTGCAGTATCTGTTCTTGGTGAGTGTTTTTCGACTTTGTGTGATATTCGTTTTTATTTTTTCCATGATTCCAATTTTTATTAATTGGACAATAAAGCACAATTCATTCATTCATTCATCCCAAAGGCTCCAGGGTCTGCGGAGGAGTCTGTCATCCTAAGATACAGACATGTGGGGCATATCACCAATGTTAAGTATTCTGGTGACACTGCAGGCGTAGAACTGGATCAGAGAGAGGGCTGGGTCAAGGATGAAATAAGCAGATGAAAAATGCTGTACTCCATCATGTATGTTTTACCAGCCTAAAGCAGATTAGTCTTATTTGCATTCACTGTACATGTTTTGTTGTGTTTTCCTCTCAAGCCTGCTTTCTTTTGCCACTGTATTATCTCGCATTAGATCTTCCTTTATTAATATGGGAAAGAATATTTACCTTCCCCATACTTGTGGGAATGTTGATAACTTTTGTGGAACACTTTGAAAAAAGATTTTTAGCCCCTCTTTACCATTAGGACCAACTCTTAACTGTCTTATCGATGTTATAGTGGGTAGGAAACACCTCCCATCATAGCCCACAAGCAATCCAGGACCGGTGTTGCCCTTGGTATGGGCTCATCAGCCAGATATAGCTTGGTTCCAGTGACACTGTGTGCACGAGACCCACGTCTGGGCATACCCGTCCCACTTAGGGCAACATACTAAAGTTTAGAAAAGTGATGGATGGAATGCTTGGTTTAATCTGGGACGAGTATGCTGGGAAGTGCCAGAGGAGTGAGACGATTTTCGCTGTGTAAAATTAATGTGGGTGTAATCTCTAAGGGGACACTGTGGGTAAAACTGTTTTAAAAATTTTTTTTGCTACTCATTTCATTTTTCAGTCAAGCCCCAGTATTAGGAGTACATAGTTTTGCTTTATAGTCTGTGCACAGCATGTGTTCTTTGGTAACACATGCTGCACCGGGAAACATTTTCTTACATGTAGCATGCAGTTATCACATGGAGGAACGTAGTGATTGCTGTAGGTGTTGGAAATAGCTCCTATTCTTGCAGAATATGCGAAAAAGCTTAGCATACTTGTAGACGCATTGTTATGAGAAACAAATTGCAATCACTGCATCCCATTTCTACTTTCTTCATATGCTCTGTAAAGTTCTTGCTCTCTTGTCTAATTGGGTCTTAGAAAAAAAAAAAAGTGTTCCCACACCTGCAGGTCTAAGTACTTGAATAATCTAATCAACATAACTAATGTGTTTGACCCATAAACTCGTCCAAAGTTGTGTGATCCTAGGCATATATTGTATTAACTATTTGTTTTTTTCTTCATTATCACATTTGAGAGCACCTTCAAATATGTGAGTTCAGCATGTCTGCTGCACAAAAAACCTTTTTTTTTTTTTTTTTAAATAAACATTTGCTCCATGTATTAACAAAATCTAGCCCACATATAGGGTACACAAGGCACTGACTTGTCTCTTAGTTCACTAATAAAATTGTCAACCGGGGTGGGGGCAGGAATGTTTCTCAGTTCATATTTCAAATTCTGTTTTAATAAATTTATTACTAAAGCATGATGTGGTAGCACACTGTCATTTACAAACAGACATTTTCCATTGAAATGGCCATAAACCTTCCCGCTCACATGCAGATTTACTGATGAATCAAATGATAATTTGTGAAATTAGGTTTCAGCAAATAGTTACCATTTGCACATTACCAGCTAGGACATTCCGATTTGTTTTGCTCTATCTTGATGCTTTAGGTAAACATGTCTGTTTGGAATATAAAGGAGCTCTAAATGGAATGAAGTGTTAGTAGCATGTGAGGCTGTTGAAACACATGCTCTACATAATCCTTCCATCTAGTGTTGGGCTCAGACTATTGCAACTTTCTTTTTCTTTGAAGAAGTCTTTCGAGTCACAAGGTGTTGATGACTCCTCCTCTGGTAGTGAACACACATGGACACTGACTCCATTGTTACATTGTGTTTGAGGATTGTGAGCTGTAGATCACATGCTTTGCATACTCCTGCCATTTAGTATTGGGTCCGGATGTTTGCAAGGTGTTTTTCTTCGAAGAAGTCTTTTCCAGTCACGAGGTAGGTGACTCCTCCTTTTGGTAATAGTGTGCATGGGCATCGGCTCCATTGTTAGATTGTTTTTTTCCGGCGTCGGGTTCTGGCGTGAATTGCTGCGCCGTTTCTCCCGTTCCCCCTCGGTGCGCAATACACTCATCCTCAACGGTATTGTTTTCGATTGTATAATTCCAATCTCCGCGTATCGTATTTACTGAAAGATCCCTCTTTCGATCGGGTAGCTCGTGGAAGGACTTCGGGCCTACCCGTGTTGGTCCCCCTTGCAGTAGATAGAACAGACTCCATTTAAATTCCTCCCTCTGTGCCACGCGAAGTTTCCGCGCACCGACTCACACGAAGTGTGCAACCTGTGCTTGTCTCCGGAGCACAGAGAATAGGACTGCGATGAGTGTAAGGCTTTCCGATCGAAGAAAATGCTTTGCGACCGTCGGGCTCGACTTCGCGACATGCAGAGCCAACACACCGGTTCCATTCCGGACCTCTTCAAAGAAGATTCGGAACAAGAGACCGGAGACGCCATGGGAGCCGAGGAAGAACACGACCCGATCTCCATCTCTGACTACGGCTCCGGGGACAAAGACAACCCGCAAGGGCAGCGTACCGTGAGTACAGATCCTCCCTTGCCCCAAAGTCCACCTCCGCCCAAGAAAAAGGCTCCGGTCCAACCCCCGCCTCCGGGCCACGGTCGGCACTTAGACCATGTTTCCGACGCCCCGCCTTCCGGCTCGGCACCGAAACATACCCCAAAGCCTTCCGGCTCTGAACAGAGCCGCTCAAACGGGCACCAAGCCGAAACCTTGGGGATGGAAGTCAGTCATGCTCCGCCCCTCCCCTTTCGACGCCGAAAACGCCTTCGGATCCGAAATCCTCGGCATTAAAAACCCCGGCACCCAAAACACCGGCACCGAAGCCTTCGGCACCGAAACAAACGGATGTGCCGATTCCACCAAAAGAGCACCATTTAGATGTTCCGCTCTCCAAACCGGATCCGAAACAACGGGAGCTCTATATTCATCCAACAACTGGAAATATTGCCACCAAGGTGACAATAAAACGCAAACCTGAGACTGAAAAGGCCTACCACATTCCTTTAAAAAGGAAAAATGTGGGTACTAACCCTTCTCCTCCTCCTCTTCCATCACCTCCTTCTCCTCAGTTTCAACCCTTACTAATTTCACCCAAGAACTCACCACCACATACACCTGATGATCAGAATGATGGGGATGGGGAAAATGAGCCAACACCTACAGACCCCTGTACAGATTACAACACCAAATCGCCCACGGGGAGTGATCCTGATCTGCACCCTACCAAGCCTTCTCCACCGGACAACAGTGTAGGATACATAGAACTGTTGGGTAGAGCTGCTAACTATCATAGGGTTCAGTTGCATACAGAATCCCTGGAAGAGCATTTTCTTTTCGAAACGCTCAGTAGTACCCAAAAATCCTCGCGCACACTCCCCATGCTCGTATGATTAGACACGTGGATGACACTTTTAATGATCCCGCCAGGGCACGTATTCTCACCCCTATGGTTGACAAGAAATATAAGCCGGCACCATCAGATCCAGCATACATAAGGGGGCAGTTACCATTGGATTCATTGGTAGTTTCCAACGCACGCAAAAGGGCCAATTCCCAAACCACAGGAGATGCTCCACCCCCAGACAAAGAATCTAAGTTACTAGACGCTTCGGGGAAAAGAGTAATCTCCCAGGCTGCAAACGTTTGGTGCATCTCCAATACCCAAACACTTTTAGCTAGGTACGACAGGGCGCATTGGGATGAAATGGAGCAGTTGCTCCAATTTCTACCTGATGAGCACAAGTCCAAAGCGCAAGACCTAGTGCGGAAGGGATAGCTCATATCCAATCATTCAATCAGGTGCGACCTAGATGCTGCGGACACTACGCCCAGAGCTGTCAACACCAGCATTCTTTTAAGAAAGCATGCCTGGTTACGCATTTCAGGTTTTAAACCAGAGGTTCAAACTTCTATCCTGAACACACCATTTGATAAGGAACACCTCTTTGGCCCTGTGGTAGATTCATCATTAGAAAAAATGAAGGAGGACACAGAGGTGGCCAAATCTATGGGAGCCCTCCAATTAACTGCAGGAAGTGGTTCATTTCAGCGCTCCTATCGCGGAGGGTCCAAGAATACCTCCTCAGACACTGCCTCTACCACCTATAAAGGCAACAATCAACCCTCTCCCTCTAGGGGTTTCTTCAGAGAGGGTTACAGAGGCAACAATGGCAAGGGTAGAGGTAGAGGTTCCAACACGCGCGCGCCTCCCCCTCCAATACCAAACAGTGATTTGCCTACACTCCCCCCTCCCCCCCCCCCCCCCAACCATTTAACGCCTGTCGGTCGTCTTTCACATTTCCTTCCTGTCTGGCAGTCGATCACTACAGATAAATGGGTACTAGAAATTATCTGTTCTGGTTATTGCCTGGAGTTGTGCAGCGTGAATCTTTCTGGATTCACTATGCTGTGCATTATTCCGCCATCTCGTGGTTGGGTCCGGATTCGTAGTCTTTTCTTTCTTTCTTTTTTTTTGTTGTTGGCCCAGGTGGGCGGCGACGCCCCCACCATTTGGTGTCCTCGGTGACGTTGTCGCGCTTCCTGCGGAAGCTCCCACCTTTGGTCGCCATCTTCAGATTCTTTTTTCTGCCGTGGGGTCTGGATCGTCGACGAGAAGTTCCAGAAAGTTGGACGAAGAATCTCGAAGTCGAAATATTCACGAAAAGATCGTTTCCTGAGGACACCGGACGAGGAGACGAGTACAGGAGGCGACGAGAAGGACTACAAGGTAGAAGGTCCACGACCAAAATCTCGACGCCTACAGAGAATGCGCTCACAGGGGGCCCCCTGAGCGCGGGTATGGACAAGACACCGTTCAACTTTTGCCAAAATTGTCACCACAAGTACGCCCAGAAGGACCAGCACCCAGTCTGCAACATCTGCTTGCCGCTCGAACACATCAGCGACGACTGCAACGCGTGTTCGGCGTTCACCCCGAAAACCATCCGGGTGAGAGAGAGGCAAAGAAGGGCGAAACACAGCATGCAGGGCCAGGGAGCACCTCCATCGCTCCGAGACCTGGGCCTCTCGAGTGGAGAGGAAGACAACATCGCAGAGGGACCGGAGGACTGCTCAGTCGTCGAGGTCCACAAGAAAACTTCGAAGGAGGTAAGGGAGACGACCCCGAAGCACCCAAGCGACGCTCGAAGGAGTGAAGCTAAGGCCCCGAGCGACACTCTCAGAAGTGAAGCCAAGTCCTCGAAGGGAGCGTTGCCGCCGAAACACTCGACGAAAGCAACAGCAACCATAGACAAACAACCGAGCGGATCCTTCGTGAAGGACTCCCAATCGGCAAAACCCTCCGAAAAACCAAGGGCGTCGAAGGTAACCTCCGAAAAGAAAGCCTCGACACCCAGAAAGGAAGGCCCGGCGTCATCCTCGACGTCCGAGACCGCGAAGAGGGGCGCTTCATCCGTCGACGCCGAAAGGGTCCACGAGATGAAGAAGAAGAGAAGGCTCGAAGCAGAGATGGCGAGCATCCTGCAAAGGAAAAAAGACTTCGACGAACAAATGAAGCAATACGCCATTCCGTCGAAGCCAGCACGCGAAACACTCGCGGAGGACGAAAACGAAGACATCGAGCCCCCTAAAACCCCCGAACCGCTCGACGAACAGGGCGAAGAAGACTACTACCTCGAAGGCGAAGAAGAGTTAGTCTTACCGGGACTCGGCGCCCTCAGAAGAACAAGACCTAGACTGGCAAGACCTCGACGCAGAATCGCCAGAAGAAGGGGTAGACTCTTATCCCTCGAGGCCTTCGCCGCCAGACGACATTGGAGCCTACAATGTGGTCGTCCAAAGGGCTGCAGCAACGTATGGCGTCGAAATGCAAGAGGAGAAGGCAAAGGCATGTTTCCTTTTGGAAACCCTACTTCCTCAACAAACAACATCCCAGTTCCTACCCATGCTCCCTAGCGTCCTGGACCAGGGAAGGGAGGCCTTCAAAGAACCGGCAGTCTGCAAGGCGGTTACACCAAGGAGCGAAAAGAAATACAAGCACTCCTCTAAAGACCCTGCTTACATACAAGGGTCAGTGCCAGCAGACTCCATTATCACTGCAACGGCAAGGAAAAGGGCAAATGTGCCCACTAACACAGGTCCACCTCCAGACAAGGAGAGCAAACGAATGGACCTCACAGGAAGAAAGGTGGAGAGGAACGCAGCCATACACTGGCGCATCGCCAACTCCAACGCCCTCATCAGCAGGCATGCATACCAGCATTGGGATGAGATGAGCCAGCTCATAACACACCTACCACAACAACACCAACAAAGGGCTAATCACCTGGTGGAAGAGGGCAAGGCTATGGCAAACACTTGCCTAAAATCAGCCTTGGACGCAGCAGAGAACTCCGGCAGGCAAATGATGATAGGGGTGACCGAAAGGAGACACGCATGGCTCAGAATCTCAGGTTTCAAACCTGAGGTACAAAGCAACATCCTGAACACGCCATTCGACGGCCAGAAACTGTTTGGAGCCCCAGTGGACAAGAAGTTAACGCAGCTCAAGAAAGACAATGAAACTGCGAGGTCCATGGGAGCACTGCAATTCAGAGGGATGAGAAGAGGAACACCCTCAAGGCGGCCCAATGGTAGAGGGGCAATGCACCCGCCACTTCCCACCAATCTCCCCAACAAGGATACCAGGGGAACAACCAAGGCCAGAGCCAACAGGGACAACAGCAGCAAAACTGGCAATATCAACCCAGAGGACGGTCCTTTCGAGGACGCGGGTACGGACGGGGACAATCCCGAAGAGGGGGTCAGCAGCCCACCTCAAAGTGACTCCACAAACAAACCAAACCCTCCCCTTTTAACATCAAGGGAGAGGAGAAGTCAACAAAAGGACAAAAGAAAAAACACACAGCAAACAAATAACCACCGAGCATACAACCCCGGTGTGGGGCAGAATAGGAAACTTCCTCACACAATGGAGGGAGATTACCACGGACAAATGGATACTAAACATCATACAGCACGGATACTGCATAGAACTCCAAAGAAACCCCCCGAGCAAAAAACCAAGACACCGGGCAATTCCCGCAAAGGAGCTCGCCCTCCTACGTCTAGAAGCAGAGGAGCTGCTACAAAAAAGAGCAATAGAACCAGTCCCAATAAACGAAAGGAACAGGGGAGTCTACTCAACGTACTTCCTAGTGCCAAAGGTAGACGAAACACTAAGGCCAATACTGGACCTCAGATTCCTCAACAAGTTTGTAAAAACTCAAAAATTCAAAATGACGTCACTTCAGGAAGTAATACCCCAAATCCAAGAAGGGGATTACATGGCGACCATAGACATGAAGGACGCATATCTACACATACCAGTCAACCACAAACACAAACGTCTACTAAGATTCGTAATTGGCCACAATCACTACCAGTTCACAGTGCTAGCCTTCGGGCTCAAGTCCGCACCAAGGGTTTTCACAAAATGCCTTGCAGCAGCGGCAGCGCACCTACGGAGAAAGGGCATACATGTATACCCCTACCTCGACGACTGGCTTGTGAAAGCAGGATCATACAAACACTGCAAGGATCACATCAAAGAAGTCATACAAACACTGTCCAGACTAGGTTTCTCAATACATTGGGAGAAATCGTCAACAGAACCTCAGCAGATCAAAATATTCTTAGGGGCACAAATCGACAGCACACAGTGTAGGAAAGTGGCTCTGTATATACTGTACCCAAGTAAGGTTCAGGGTGTACAGAGTCCACAGTCCCCAGAGGGTTGACAGAGGCTAAAGTTAGATATAACCTTACTCTCCAAAGTGGTAGCTTGGTCGAGCAGTAAGGCAGTATCAGAGGACAGTGTAAAGCATTTGTTGTACACACTCAGTCAGCAAATGAAGCCACACACTCAAGAACTGAACTCTAGGCCAATGGTTTGTATATAAAAAAATATATGCTTGTTTTATTTTAGAACCAACAATAGGATCAAAATATACTTTCTCAGTATGAGATGCTTTGGTTATTCACCTTACAGATAGGCAGTAGACTTTTTGATAGTGGTTATCACAGTTGGTGCAAGAGGCAACACAGGGTCAAATTCAATGCAACATTGAGCTCAATGGAAAATTATACTTAATTACAATTGATTACTTTGCAGAGCACTTTTTCTAACCACAGGACTGGATCCTGGATTCAGTCCTGGGACACTTCCTGTAAACAGGTAAGAAAAAGCGTTTTGGTTATTGTAGTGATTTTTGAAGAATATTACTATATTTCAAAAGCTGACACTTAGAAACTTTTCTGGGTAAAATTACCAATGTTATCCTATGAAAGGAAATACAGTGTGCAAGCAAAGTATGTTTACGTTACTTTTGTAATCCAGTGCTGGACTCCTAGGTTCAGCACTGGGACATTTACTTAAAACAGGTAAGTAATTACGTTTTTGTAGTTTGTTCGATTTTTAAAGAATATTTGTAAAATACAGAAATCGACACTTAGAAGAAATTTCACAGAAAACCAGTCAATGGATCCCTATGAAAGAAAAGTGAGTTAACGGTAAGTAACGTTGCGATTACTTTTTAGGGCCAGTGTTGGGCACTCGGGTCCAGCACTGAGGCCCCTCCTAATACTAGGTGAGTATTTTCGTTTTCGTGACTCGGTTGATTTTTGGTGAATATTCTAAAGTTTCAGAACTCCACACTTAGAAGAAATTTCGCAGAAAACCAGTCAATGGAACCCTATGGAAGAAAAGTGAGTTATCGGATTTCGGGTAAGTACTTGACTGGCAGGGTTAAGGTTCTGGGTAAGACTCAGGGGTCCCCCAGGATCAGGTAAGTACAGTTTTTACACCCTCAGCGGCACAGGGGCGGCCGGGTGCAGAGTGAGAAGGCCCAATGTTATCCTATGGCAGGCGGGGGCCCCGGGTTGGTGGCTGCTGGCAAGCAGGCCACGCGACTGTGGGAGCTGGGCTCCTGGTCACTTGCTCAGGGCAAGTAGGGAAGTAGGTTAGGATAGAGGTTGCACTTCCAGGGGCACTCGGGCGGCTGGGTGCAGGGTGCTTTGAGCCGTCGGGCGCTCAATGTTAAACAATAGAGGTCGTGAAAGGTGAAGAAAGGCTGCAGGCTCGGGGACGGTGATTCTTCAGGGACGACCAACACTTCAGGAGGTAAGTTGGGGTCTTGGAGGATAGGTAGACACCCAGGAGTTGGGCACAGGGGGCCGTGGGGCGCCGGGTGCAGGGGTGTCTTTGAGGTCGGGAAATCTTACCCCCTGCTGGTCGCGGTTGGAGGGGTCCCTTGTCCTGAGGCTGCAGGCGTCGTCTGGGTCGTCGAGGAGGGTCCTTGGCCACTGGATTCCAGGTCAGAATCGCCGGGGGACGTCCTCGAGGTCTTTGGTCACTCAGGCACAGGCTGGACTCGGCGGGTGCAGAGTGTGCAGGTTTCGCGGCTCCGTGCCAGGGCCGGGTCTTTGGTAGGTTTTCTTTTGAGCAGTACCACTGCTCGTGGGAGTCCCTGGGTCGAAGGCTGTAGCACAGAAGTCAGGTCCTCCGGGGTTTGTGAGGTTGCTGAGGCCGGGATTCCGCAGGAGCAGGTTCAGAGGTCGACAGGCCGGTAGGGCTGGGGCCAAGTCAGTTGTTGTCGCCTCCTTTTTAGCAGCTGCACGGCTGGTCTTCTTGCTTCGTCTTCTCTTCTTGTTTTCGGATTTGGGAACTCCGGAAGGAAGGTTCAGGGAGCCCCTAAATACTAAATTTAGGGGTGGTTACAGGTAGGTAAGGGCAGGGACCAATGGGTCCCTTCCTGGGGTGGGTACACCCCTATTCTGTTCCTCTCCAGTGGGAGGGGGCAGGAGCCTGTCCCTGGTTGGCCAGGTCCCCCATCCTCAAGATGGCGGGGACTCGAGTTTGTGCTTCACCTCGCCTCCCCCACCTTAGGGGTGGAGTTGGCAGAGGTGGGCACAACCCATTTCCTGCTTCTGGTTTTCCCGCCGGTTCTCCCGCCAGGAGTGGGGTAGAACCAGTGGGGACCAGTTTGCTGGAAGCAGCAAATGGTCTGGGGAAACTCCAAAGGCGGCAGGCCTTTGAAGCTCCCCCTGCCCATCCTGGGGGAGGAGGCTTTGGCACCTCGTCCCGGGATGTGCATTGTTTCAGGCCCCTGAGAGCAGAGGCTCTCGACCCAGGGGTCCAGAAACATGTCTGGTGGTGGCAGCCTGGGCAGCCACTCAGTCCGGACACTGGAGGTCGGGTTGGTTTCAGGGGGCATCTCTAAGATGCCCTCTGGAGTGCGTTTACATTAAATCCCACACTGGCATCAGTGGGGGTTTAATGTGCTGAGAAGTTTGATACCAAACTTCTTAGTCTTCAGTGGGGCCATTATGGTGCTGTGGAGTTCGTAATGACAGACTCCCAGCACCATATACTCTTAATGGCAGCACTGCACTTACAATGCCCAAGAATGGACTTGGGCACTGTAGGGGCACAGGGCTCATGCCTCTATGCCCTCACCACTGGCATAGTGCACCCAGCTAGAGGGGTGGCTGACCTAGGCCAGGGCAGTGGCTTGTAGGCATGGCACACAGGGATGTGAGCCATGTCGACTCTTCACTTTTGTTCTGCACCAAGACACGCAGCCTGCAAAGGCAGTGTGTGTGTGTAAAGGTGCAGGGTCCCTAAGGGTGGCACAACAAGTGCTGCAGCCCTTAGGGGCCTTCCCTGGTCACAGTGCCCTGGGTACCCATGGTACCATTTACCAGGGGCTGACCTGTGGCCAGGGATGTCAATTGGGTGTAGGTATCAATGCAATTTTAGGGAAGGAACACAGGCCCTGGGTACCTGGTTGGCAGGAGCCCAGGGCACACTCAGTCAAAGTACATCAGCCATTCAGCAAAAAGTGGGGGCATACCATGTAAGAAAGATGGCACTTTCTCACACACAGTCCAAGGTGTTCCCCAGCGACAAGAGGACTATAGCGCTCCTGAGGGAAACACGTCATTACCAGAAGGGGCAAGTTCTGACAGTGAGGACGGTGAGCAGACTAATGGGAATGATGGCATCATGCATCCACCTAGTCCCACATAGGCTGCACATGAGACCGTTCCAAGAATGGATACAGCAGCAGTGGTCAAGCGACAGGGAGTTGGGAAGATCTAGTGGTTGTCACACACGCAGTGCAGCAAGAAATAGCGTGGTGGAAGGAAGAGAACATATCACAAGGGACGCCATTCACACAGCCAACTCCAACAGTGACCATCACAACAGACGCCTCACAGCAGGGCTGGGGCGCGCACATGGACAGACTCCGCGTCAGGGGGCTGTGGTCACAACAAGATGCAGTGAAACACATCAACTACCTAGAACTAAAAACTGTGTTCCTAGCCTTAAAAGCCTTTCAGAAGCAGCTTTACGGACAGCGAGTGCTGATACAAACAGACAACACAACCACCATGTTCTACATCAACAAGCAAGGTGGAACACAGTCAGCACCGCTATCAAGCCTGGCACAAGAGATTTGGAGATGGGCCATCCCTCTAAGGATAGACCTACTGGCAATACACCTTCCAGGAATAGACAATGTAGAAGCAGACCGACTCAGCAGGCAGACGTCTGCGTCCCACGAATGGGAACTCAACCAGCAGGAGGTGCAGCGGCTGTTCCAAAAGTGGGGTACACCACGGATAGATCTGTTTGCAACACTCCAGAATGCAAAATGCCAACATTACGCATCCAGACAACCGGACCAAAGGTCCCTAGGGAATGCGCTATGGATAAGTTGGTCGAACGAATTTGCATACGCTTTTCCCCCCGATACCACTGTTGCACAAGGTACTCAGCAAATGCAGGAGCAGCAGCATGACACTCATACTGGTGGCACCTCAGTGGGCCAGACAATCATGGTTCTCACAAATAATGGAAATGGCACAGGAACCAGCGCACATGTTCAGCAGAAGGAAAGACCTCCTAACAATGCAAGAAGGAAAAGTGCTCCACCCAGAACCAGAGAGCCTCAGCCTAGCAGCATGGCTCCTGAGGACCTAGAATTCGCACACCTCAAGTTACCACCAAGCACCATGGCGGTACTCAGAGAAGCAAGGAGACCCACTACAAGAAAATGCTACATTGCAAAGTGGAAAAGGTTCTCGCAATGGTGCATTAAAGAGGGACTGCAACGAAAGGTCACAAAAGAATCAACGGTACTACAATACTTAACGCACCTACTACACAGCGGGCTAAGCTACTCGTCACTAAGGGTTCACTTAGCAGCCATAGTGGCCTACACCAGGGGAGAAGCGGGGAAAAGTTTCTTCACCTCACAGGTGGTCAAAAGATTCCTGGAGGGAGCTAAAAGAATAGGCCCCCAAAAGGATGCCAGCCCCAAGTTGGAACCTCAACACGGTGCTAACACAGTTGATGAAATCACCATTTGAACCCATACACAAGACCACACTGCACATGCTCACACTAAAGACAGCATTCTTGGTGGCTATCACGTCACTGCGAAGGGTCAGTGAACTGCAGGCTCTTACACTACAAGAGCCCTACTTGCAAATACACAAGGACAGAATTGTCATGAGAACGGACCCACACTTCCTGCCAAAGGTGGTGTCGTGGTTCCATATTAACCAGACAATACAGATACCAAGTTTCTTCCAGAAACCATCAACGCCCACAGAAAAGGCGCTACACATGCTAGACGCCAGAAGGGCAGTGATGCACTACATAGAAAGGACGAAGGAATGCAGGAAAACAAAACAACTCTTCGTTTCCTTCGCAAGCAGTTTCTTGGGACGACCAGTAACAAAAAATACCATAGCACGATGGATTGCACAAGCAATACAACTCTGCCACAAGCAGGCAGGACAAGAATTACAAGGAGCCGCCCAGGCTCACTCAACAAGGAAGAAGGGAGCAACGGTTGCGTTCCTAGCGAACACACCTATACAAGACATTTGCCAAGCGGCAACATGGTCTTCCGTGCACACGTTCACCAAACACTACTGTGTTGATATCCAGATGAACAAAGAGGCACAAGTAGGACAGAAGGTCTTACAACACATTTTCAGCAACCAATGCTCATCTTCCACCCAACCACCGCAATAACAGAAAACCGCTACAAAGTCTATGCACAGCATAGTGAATCCAGAAAGATTCCCGCTGCAAAACGAATAGTTTCTTACCTGTCGGTGTAGTTTTGCATCTTGAAGACTTTCTGGATTCACTAGCGATCCCACCCGCCTCCGCCAGGAAGATAACATAGGAGGTTAAGGGTAAAACTAGACTACATACAGAGTTTAGAAGGATCAAAACAAAAATAAAAAGATAAAAGAAAAAGACATAGACAACAAAACAATAAGAGGAAAAGAAAAAAGAATCCGAAGATGGCGACCAAAGGTGGGAGCTTCCAAGCGCGACGACGTCACCGAGGACACCAAATGGTGGGGGCGTCGCCGCCCACCTGGACCAACAACAACAACAAAAAAGAAAGCAAGAAAAGACTACGAATCCGGACCCAACCACGAGATGGCGGAATAATGCACAGCATAGTGAATCCAGAAAGTCTTCAAGCTGCAAAACTACACCGACAGGTAAGAAACTATTCGTTTACTAGCAATCCTCCAAACATTCCTCCACGTTCACACAAATTGTCACCGGATCACTTACACTACTCAAACAAGAAGTTCAGTCTCTCCTTTTAAAAGGGGCTAAAGAGCCCGTACCACTACAATACCACGGGTCGGGCGTATACTCCTTTTATTTTCTCATACCCAAAAAGGACGGTTCTCTCAGGCCAATCTTGGATATCGGATAATTAAACCTTTACATACAGTCAGACCATTTTCACATGGTAACACTTCAACTAGTGCTCCCACTCCTGCAACAGGGCGACTTTCTGTCTACTCTAGACTTAAAGGACGCCTACTTCCATATTCCAATACATCTTGCTCATCGCAAATTTCTCAATTGCGGGCCAACATTATCAGTTCAAGGTACTCCCCTTCAGAGTCACCACTGCTCCCAGAGTCTTTACAAAGTGTCTGCCAGTAGTCGCTGCTCATCTGAGAAGACAACACATTCATGTCTTCCCCTACTTGGACGACTGGCTCATCAAAGCCAATACGTATCCAAAGTGTCTCCAACATACTCACAGGACACTACATTTACTGCATCAACTGGGGTTCACAGTCCATGTGTTGAATTCGCATCTCCAACCTTCCAACACTCAAAATTACCTAGGAGCCACGTTAGATACTCAAAAGGCTCTGGCCTTTCCCAGTGCAGCCAGAATTCGAAACATTCAGGCTCTAAATGTGAATGTAAACTTTATTGCGTGATTAGTAAAAACCTTTGCAATCAGCGACATAGTAAAACACATATATAAAATGAGTAAAACAACACTTCTATAAAATTACAGTGATTTCCTATACTATAAAGAGAATGTAAAACTAACGTATTACTGGCGATAAAAATTCTTTATGTATCTTAGAAGACAGAAAATGTCAGCTTTGAAAACCGACCTCCTAAAAAATCCCGGGCCCAGTGCAGGTGTCTGTAAATTTGTTTGTAAAATCTTGGCCAAGCTAGCATAAGGATTAAAATTGGTCATCCAAGAGGATATGAATCGATTACGACCAGCGTCCTGTAAATAGCTAACAGTCAGTGAGACTAAATTTATTAGGGTGCTGCCGTAATTAGTTTAGTTTTTACTGCGATCATGAAGCGAACAAAGCTGCAAGCCAACCGGACATCTTTACCCTCAAAGCAAGCCTTCACCGCCTGTCTACATGTTCGTATCTGGTTTTCTTTCAGGCGCGGCTTTAAAAACTGTCTTCGTTCCAGATCTAAACTCTTGCAGACGCACAGTAAGTGTAAAACATCCTCCTTGATCTCACCACACAGTCTGCAGTGGTTTGTTGGATGTGTGCGTTTCCATGGTGGTAAATGCGGTTTTGCGGGTAAGATTCCCAGCCTCAGAGCCAAGAAACTTTCCTTCATGATTCTTGAGAAGCTTGTTTCTAGGTATGGTTGTGGCGTACACCTCGAGTAACTCTGGATTACAAACCAGCTGTGAGCCCTTCTACTTAGGTCTGTTTTGTCTTTTTCAAGGGATACAATCTTTAATCTTTATTTACCAAGACTTTGAAGCTGTTATAGGGAAGACCAGATTCCCACAGGTCCTGTAGAGCGAGCAGCCTTATTGCTGACTGGAGGTAGACCATGGCGGGACCATCGTTTTTCCTTATCTCCTTCCATAGGTATGCTCACAGGACACTACATTTACTGCATCAACTGGGGTTCACAGTCAATGTGTTGAATTCGCATCAACCTTCCAACACTCAAAATTACCTAGGAGCCACGTTAGATACTCAAAAGGCTCTGGCCTTTCCCAATGCAGCCAGAATTCGAAACATTCAGGCTCTAGTTCTCCAGTTTCAGTCCAATCACTCGCTTCCAGCTCGAACGTATATGCAACTACTGGGAAAGATGGCATCTTGCATCATAATCATGCCAGGCTTCACATGCTTCCCCTACAGGAATGCTTAGCAAGTCAGTGGAACCAATCGCAGGGTCTGTTAACCGATCTAGTGTTGGTAAGCGGCCGTACTCCTCGCTCTCTGCAGTGGTGGAACTCACAAAATGTATCAAAAAGACGGCCATTCATTGACCCAGTTCCACAGAGAATGCTAACAGCAGACGCGTCCCTCACTGGTTGGGGGCTCATCTTCAACACCACACAGTGCAAGGCCTGTGGAGTCAACAGCAAAAAACTCTCCACAATAACCATCTAGAGCTGTTAGCAGTCTTTCTAGCGCTCAAAGCATTTCAGACTCACCTGGTCGGCAAAGCAGTCCTAGTGCGTACCGACAACATGACAGCTATGAATTACATACAAAAACAGGGGGGTACACACTCTCTCCAACTGTCGCACTTGGCCCAAGACATTTGGAAGTGGGCCATTCACCGCAAAATCTATCTCCTGGCGAAACACCTCCCAGGAGTGAACAATCAGATTGCTGATCTTCTCAGCAGACAGAGGCAGCAAATACACGAAGGGGAACTTCACCCTCAAGTTCTCCTCCCATACTTTCACAGTTGGGGTGTCCCTCAAATAGATCTTTTTGCCACACACCAAAACCCAAAATGCCCAAACTTCGCCTCCAGGTACCCACACCCGCTCTCCAAAGGCAATGTACTATGGATGAACTGGTCAGGGATATTTGCCTACGCTTTTCCGCCTCTCCCACTCATTCCATTAGTGGTTCGGAAACTCAGACCAACATCCTTCACACTGATCCTAGTAGCTCCAACATGGGCCCGTCAACCGTGGTTCACAACCCTGTTGGAGCTGTCCCTAGTTCCACATCAAAAGCTACTCCTCACATCCAGTCTCCTGACACAGAGCCATGGAGAAATCAGACACCCAGATCCCAAACAACTGAACCTCGTGATCTGGCTCCTGAAATCATAGTTTGGTTATCTAAATCTCCCACCAGACTGTATGAACATCATCAGAGAGGCCAGAAGGCTTACTACAAGAGCCTGTTATGCAGCTTAATGGAAACGTTTTCTTCTCTATTGCAATAACAACAATATCAATCCTCTTGATGCTTCAAAACAACAATATCATTTTTTATCTGTTACACTTGCAGCAGTCAGGATTAGCTTACACTTCGATCCGACTACATCTCGCTGCAATAGCTGCGTATTTACAAAATAGGCAACATTTATCGCTTTTCAGAGTGCCAGTAATCAAAGCTTTAATGGAAGGACTTAAAAGAGTTATACCACCAAGACTTCCACCTGCCCCAGTGTGGAATCTTAACAAAGTCCTCACAAGATTAATGGGCCCACCTTTTGAACCCATGCATAAATTTGAGCCCCAGTTTCTCTCCTGGAAGACTGCTTTCCTCATTGCAATCACTTCACTGAGGAGAGTGGGTGAACTACAGGCACCAACCATAGAAGAACCTTTTTTCCAACTTCACAGAGACAAAGTAGTTCTTCGTACTAACCCCAAATTTCTACCTAAGGTAGTTTCTGCCTTTCATATCAATCAGTCGGTTGAATTACCAGTATTCTTTCCTCAACCTGATTCAGTGGCAGAACGAGCTCTACACACCTTAGATGTCAGAAGAGCCCTTTTATATTACATTGAAAGGACAAAATCATTTTGTGAAACCAAACAACTTGTTGTTGCTTTTGCATAGCCATATCCAAGTCCAGTATTGCCAAGTGGATTGTTAAATGCATTCAAACTTGTTATGCAAAAGCAAAAAGAACTTTAATTATACCCCCTAGAGTGCATTCTACTCGTAAAATAGGGGCTACTATGGCTTTCTTAGGAAACATCCCCATAATTGACATTTGTAAAGCTGCAACATGGTCTTCACAGCACGCATTCACCAAGCACTATTGTGTAGATGTGTTAGCGAGACAAGCTAGTGTGGGCCAGGCAGTACTTAGAACACTGTTTTAGACCACTCCAACAGTTGCAGGTTAGCCACCGCTTTGGGTGAATACTGCTGTATAATCTATGCAAAGCATGTGATCTACAGCTCACATGCCTCGAACGGATAATGTTCGGAGAAAACAATACTGTTACTTACCCAGTAAACATCTGTTCTTGGCATGTACAGCTGTAGATTCACATGTGCCTCCCCGGGCACCTGTAACTGTTGCAGTTCTCTATCTTATTCTACATACATACGCATGGACATCTCTATTCTTTACTTACTAACTCCATTCTCACTCTCTGCGGGAAAACAATCTAACAATGGAGCCGATGCCCATGTGCACTATCACCGAAAGGAGGAGTCGCCTTCCTCGTGACTGGAAAAGACTTCTTCAAAGAAAAAAAACTTGCAAACATCCAGACCCAACACTGGATGGCAGGAGTATACAAAGCATGTGAATCTACAGCTGTACATGCCAAGAACAGATGTTTACTGGGTAAGTAACAGTATCCTTTTCTCCGCCATCTGGTTCAGACGTGTATCGAAGATGATCCTAGTATCGAATCTGAACGCCGTTCTGTCTCTTCCCTTACTGCCGCAGAGAATAGTTCTTTACGCCAGTCCTTCTTCGTCTTCTCTCCTCTCTATCCACCTCTCCAAACATCGCCCCCACCCTTCAAGACCCCACATCTTCCCTGTTGACGCCGGAAAATGAAAACATGCACAAGGTGATGGAAAGGATACCATCAGTGCCACTCAAAATGCCCCGTTGCGATCTCCACACTGTATGTAACCTGTGCCTCTCCCTATAGTACGACGACACCTGCTGCAAGTCCTGTTTGGTCTTCAGGAGCAAAAATACACTTCTGTAGTGGAGAGACAGCCTGATGTGGGTCCACCACCTGTTTCGATCTTTTCGAGTTTTGAGAGTCCCCCAGGCATGCCGGCCCATAAACCCAGTCCCAAGATCATTGTATCGGATTCCTCTGATTCAGAAGAGGGGAAAGTCCGAGAGTAGGGAGTGGTTCTCTAAGACCCCAGTCTACCTCAGTTGACCCCAGACCATGCGCCAAGGCTACTGCTAAGGACATGGGTGACCTTCAAGTTCCTTAAGACAGAGACTTCTTTCGGAGACACCAGACGGGGTGGGTCCATGGCTACTTCCCCTGACCCAACACAGTCATACCAACACCAGCAACAGACTTTCCACCCACATGTGATAGGGGTTATGCACAGGGCACGTTCATGGGTAACAACTCCAGTGGTCGAGGCAGGGGCGCTTCCTCCAAGCATTGACTTGCCCCACATTCTACACTACACCTGTCAGGTTGGAGGCCTCGGGGATTTCTTCCCTGCTTATAGATCACCACAGACATGTGGGTTCTATCTTAGAGCACGGCTTCTCCTTCAAGCTCATATCAACCCCCACCAAACAAATTACCCCTCACACACATGCCCTAAGTCCATACTGTACGATGAGTTTTGGGCACTCCTTCTCAAAGAGGCAATAAAGCACCCTCAACACCAGCGCGAAGGTGTCTTCTCCCTGTACTTCCTCATCTTCAAATGACTGCCCCCTCAGGCCAATCCTCGACCTAAGCCCGCTCAACAGATATATCCTCTCAAAACACTTCCATATGTTCACCATACAGGATATGACCTACAGGATGCCATGCCCTGGCTGCAGCAAGAAGGATGACCATTTTCACATCCCCATCCAGCCTATCGATGGTATCTACGCTTCATGATAAGTGGTCAGCACTACCAGTTTTAAATGTTGACCCTCGGAATCACCGTGGTCCCAGGGGCCTTCACCAAATGTCTCGCAGTGGTAGACGCCAACCTCAAGGGGGGGGGGGTAAGGAAGGGGCCTGGGAAACTGACATCTTCCCCTACCTAGACAATTGGCTGTTCCAAAGTGCAACCAGACACAACTGCTTGGCTCACACCAAGCGGCTATCGCCCTTCTGCATGAATTGGGTTTTGCAGTAAATGCTACCAAATTCCACCTCCAGCCATTTCAGATCCATTCCATTTTAGTTTGTCTTCCATGCAGTCTTGCGCAAAGCCTAGCCAAGCGAGTAAAGGGTAACGGCATTCCAGCAGTTACTGACTCTTTTTTAGCTGTTCCAACCTCTCACAGTTTGAACAGTGATGCACAATCCTAGGTATGATGGGCCCCTTGCATAGCCATAGTCCCTTACGCAAGACTCCATATGCGTCCACTCAAATAGTGCTTCTCAGCAGAGTAGTCACAAGCGAAGTTCACTGGGTAGATCTTGTGTGGATAGGGACCCAGTTCCCCAAATTACTGTCACCAAGATTGCATCACTTTCAAAGTGGGGGGGGGGGATGCATATCAATGACTTGACAGTCCAGGCAGGATCTGTGGCCACCTCATCAGCGGGGTCCCCAATCGGCCATCTGGAACTTTTAGCCATGCACCTAGCCCTAAACATTTTCTCAAATACATCCGTGGCAAGGTCATCATGGTGCGATCTGACAATGACTGCCATATTTTACCCACAAAAGTAAGACCGAACACACAATCCTTGATTGTCAGTACTAGTGCAGCTAATTTGGCATTGGACGATCCATCAAGTACATCTCCTACCAGTGGACAACAACTTTGCAGACACAGTAACAAATCCACAAGTGGGGTGCCCCTGACGACACCCTTTTCGCCACTTGTGAAAAAGCAAAATGCCCAAACTTTGCCTTCATGATTCTACATCCCCAGTCCATGCGGAGTGCTTTGTGGATAAACTGGTCCGGGATCTATGCATACTCTTTTCCTCCTCTCCCACTTCTACTGTAAATGGAGAGGACATTGCAATAAACGTCCCTTGCCCTTATTCTAGTGGCTCCCATGTGGGCCAGGCAGCCATGATTCTCATCCTTTCTAGAAATGTCTATTGCCCCACAATTGACATTATGGGGCTCCCCAACAGGCTGGACCTTCTCTCACAGAATCACAGCAGCTCAGTCTAGCGATTTTTGCTCCTGAGATCCCAGAGTTTGGGTAGCTCAACATACAACTTAAGAGTGCATGGATACACTAAAGGAAGCCCGTAGGCCTACCACACGCATCTGCTATGATGCCAAGTTGAAAATGTTTTTTCACTACTGTACCCCGAACTGTTAATCCTCTTCCACAACTACAGTACAGGACATAATTTGCTACTTCTTACATTTGCAAAAAAGGGGGAGGGGGCTGTTGCAGAAGTCTGAGCCCAACACTAGATGGAAATGCATGTGAATCTAGAGCAGTACATACGACTAACCGATCCTTACCGGCTAAGTAACATAATCCCCGAAGTTTAACATAGTTCTGCAAATATTCAACGAGTGGATGGAGAACTGATACTTTGCCCAAAGGGAGTATTTCTTTCGAGGAACTGTTGAAAATCTTGCATTTTTTGTGCCATGTGTAAAGATCGTCTGATTTCCACAAGATGGCGCTGAATGGTTAAACAGACTGATGGGAGTTTTCAGTCTTAACTTCTCAACTTCGTTAAGGAGCTTCATATATCATAATTGCTAATTAAATAAAAAATGTGAGACAGAAAGCACGGACTGTCTGTAATTGGACCTGGTTGTGTTTAGAGAACTAATTTGCCAATGGCAACACATCCCTAATTGGAAATCAGTCGCATAATAATGATTTGTAGGAAAGTGGGTTTCTGTTGCAGTAACCCCCCCACTTTTTGCCTGATAACTGATGCACTTTTCCTTGGTGTGCCCTGGATCCCTGCCAATCAGGTACCCAGGGCCTGTGTTCCTTCCCTAAAAACTGTACTCAGCCTAAACCCAATTGGCATCTCTGGCCACAGGTAAGCCCCTGTTAAATGGTACCCTAGGTACCCAGGGCACTGTGACCAGAGAAGACCCCTAAGGGCTGCAGCACTTATTGTGCCACCCTTAGAGGCCCTGTACCCTGACACACACACACTGCCCTTGCAGGCTGAGTGTCTTGGTGCAGAACAAAACAGAGAGTCGACATGGCACACATCCCTGTGTGCCATGCCCACAAACACACTGCCCTGGCATACCTCAGTCACCCCTCTAGCTGGGTGCCCTATGCCAGTGGTGAGGGTACAGGTGCATGAGCCCTGTGCCCCTACAGTACCCAGGCCCATTCCTGGGCACTGTAAGTGCAGGGCTGCCATTCCGAGTATATGGTGCTGGGAGGTCGTCAGCACGAACTCCACAGCACCATGATGGCTGCACTGAAGACTGAGAAGTTTGGTATCAAACTCCTCAGCACAGTAAACCCACACTGATGCCAGTGTGGGATTTACTGTAAAATGCACGTCAGAGGGCAACTTAGAGTTGCCCCCTGAACCTAACCTACAATCCACGTCTTGTCTGAGGGGCTGCCTAGGCTGCCACACAGCAGACATGTTGCTGGACCCCTGGGTAGAGAGCCATCCGCTCTCCCGGGCCTGCAACAATGCACGTCCTGGGTGAGGTGCTAGGCCCCTCCCCCAGGATGGGCAGGGGAAGCTTCAAAGGCATTCCGCCTTTGTGAGCTTCCCCAGACCACTTGCTGTACTCAGCAACTGGTCCCCACCGGTTCCTCCCCATCCTGGCGGGAAGACTGGCGGGAAACACCAAGGGAGGAAAGGGGGTGTGCCACCCTCTGCCAACCCCACCCCTCAGGTGGGGGAGGCGAGGTGAAGCACATCTCCGGGCTCTCGCCATCTTGAAGATGGGGAGCCCTGCCCAATCAGGACTAGGCTCCTGCCCCCTCCCACAGGAGAGTGGCAGGATAGGGGTGTACCCACCCCAGGGCAGGGACCCATTGGTCCCTGCCCTTTACCTACCTGTAACGCCCCTAAATCTAGTATTTAGGGGCACCCTGAACCTTCCTTCCTTCCTTAGATTCCCGCAACCTAAGAAGAAAAAGGACGAAAGAAGACGCCCAGCAGAGGAGACTGCAGAGAACAACTGACTTGGCCCCAGCCCTACCGGCCCGTCTGCAGTTTCCAGAGATCCTGCGCCAAAAATAGTCTTGTCCTGCAGCCAGCGACCTCCAGAACCCCAGGGAGGACTGACTGCCTTTAACAAAGACCGGATCTCCTGTGAACAGCAGCTCTGTTCAAAAGAAACACCAAACAAAGACTCCGAGCCTGCTGAGGAGAAAGAAACCCGACGCCTGGAACCACCACTGCACCCGTCGCCTACAGCCCGAGTTCAAGTGGCCCACCGGTCCCAGCGAGGTCCCCCAGCTCTCCAGAGTCCGAGTCCACCGTGGGTTGACCCCTCCAGGACTCCCCGACGTCGCCTGCAGCCTCTGCACGGAGAACCCCCCAACCGCGAGTGGCCCGGTAAGGTGAAATCCGACCTCAAAAGACACCCCTGCATCCAGACGCCCTGCGCCCTGGAGAAAGGAACCCGAGGTGCACCTATGTCCCCGAGCCCTCCAACTTACCTGCCCAGCTGTTGGCTCCTCCTGGAAGTCTTCCTGGACCGAGCCTGCAGCTGAAAACCAAAACCGAAAATTTCCATTGAAATCAACAGGGCACCCGACCTCAAAACAGCACTCTGCACCCGGCCGCCCTAGTGCCGCTGAGGGTGCCTCTTTGGTGCTAACTTGGTCCCCAACGTGCCCTGAGCTTAACCCTAGGAGCTTTGCTCCCACAACCCCGTGGCCTGCTTGCCAGCCGCCACCAACCGGAGTCCCCCTATCCTCCATAGGATAACATTGGGCCTCAACACTCTGCACCCGGCCGCCCTAGTGCCGCTGAGGGTGCAACAACAGTGCATCACTGACCCTGGGAGACCCCTGAGTCTAACCCCAGAACCCTAACTCAAAAGACCGATTACTTACCTCGAGACCGATAATTCATTTTTCCTCATAGGATAACATGGACACTTTTTCTTCCAAAAAGTTTCCAAGTGTCGACTTTTGAAAACTAAGAATATTCCTTAAAAATCGCACAAATCACCTAACCGAATTTTCTCAACTGTTTGCAGGAAAGGTCCCAGTGCCGAACCTAGGTGTCCAGCACTGAGTAACAAAAGTAATTAAAAAGTAACTTACCTGTGAATTGAAGTTCCTTCCATAGGATAACATTGGTGGTTCTTTGTGAAAAAGTTTCTGTCAACTTTTGAAATACAAGAATATTCTTTAAAAATCGTACAGACTACCAAAACGTAATTACTTACCTGTTTTAAGTAAATGTCCCAGGGCTGAACCTAGGAGTCCAGCACTGGATTACAAAAGTAACGTTAAAAGTAACTTACCGGCGAATTGAAGTTTCTTACATAGGGATCCATTGACTGGTTTTCTGTGAAATTTCTTCTAAGTGTCCACTTTTGAAATACCAAAATATTGCTTAAAAATCACAACAGTAACGAATTCCGAATTACTCACCTACTATCAGGAGAGACCTCAGTACTGCATCTTTTAGTCCAGTACCGACCATGAAAAGTAATTTTTACCGTACTTACCAGTAACTGGAAATTCCTCTCATAGGATATCATTGCCTGCTTTTTGTTGAAAAAGTTTCTGTGTCGATTTCTGAATCATACAAATATTCTTTAAAAATCGTACAAACTACAAAAACGTAATTACTTACCTGTTTTAAGTAAATGTCCCAGTGCTGAACCTAGGAGTCCAGCACTGGATTACAAAAGTAACGTAAACATACTTTGCTTGCAAACTGTATTTCCTTCCATAGGATAACATTGGTAATTTTACCCAGAAAAGTTTCGAAGTGTCAACTTTTGAAATACAGTAATATTCCTCAAAAATCACTACTATAACCAAAACGCTTTTTCTCACCTGTTTACAGGAAGTGTCCCGGGACTGAATCCAAGATCCAGTCCTGTGGTTAGAAAAGTAATCCAAAAAGTAATCTATTGCATTTAACCAGAAATTTCCATTGAGCTCAATGTATAATTGTGTTTAAAATTGTGTTGCATATTGCAACAACTGTAACTATTGCATTCAAAAGTCTATTGCCAATTGAACAGTAGTTAACTAAAGCATCTCATTCTGAGAAAGTATATTTTGACACCTATTGTTGGTTCTAAAATAAAACAACTATATTTTTATATACAAACCATTGGCCTAGAGTTCAGTTCTTGAGTGTGTGGCTTCATTTGCTGACTGAGTGTGTACAACAAATGCTTTACACTGTCCTCTGATACTGCCTTACTGCTCGACCAAGCTACCACTTTAGAGAGTAAGGTTATATCTAACTTTAGCCTCTGCCAAACCTCTGGGGACTGTGGACTCTGTGCACACTGAACCTTACTTTGGTGCAGTATATACAGAGCCACTTTCTTACATGATTCATTTGAGCTAACAGATTTTTGAATGCAATGTCTGTTTAACTGGTATAAACATGGCACTGTTTCATGTATATGCTCCAGGTAGTTTCTCCTGAAGCACGTCATGTTGGTATTGAGTGTTAAGTCACACAATGGACCTTTTATAATGGTGAGAAAAAGACATATCAAACTTTGTAGTGTGGAGCTGAATCTCTGGGATGTTGAGCGTTTTGATGCAGAAAAGGTCCGTGTTTTTGACTGTTAGTCTCACCACCACCACCACCACAGTAAGTTAGAAGTTAGACTGAAGTGAGCATTTTTTAATCTTGGACAATGCTTTTAATGGAGAAGATCTGACGGAGCGTATTTCAGAAAGATTAACCAAACCTGGCTGTTCTCGAGTTTCTGTGGTCTCTGATCAACATTTGTAAGGTTTGAATGCCTCAAGGTGATTTTTGTTTCATATTGTCTACTACATAAATACCCAGCTTTAAAACATTAAGCCATTTTACCTTGGATTTGTCATTCTGCGATATTCTATCCCATCCAGTGGCCCTTTGTACAGGAACACATCTGCCTTTCATCTCGTTCTCACCAAGTCATAACACTACATAACGCTAGCATATGCCAAACATACACGGATTACGTTATCATAATTAATGGTCAGTTTAAAATAAACCACAAAAACTTGCCTGTGTGTATATACAAAATAAGTGCAATACATAAAATAATCAGTGTCCCAAAGCAAAGTTCATCAATATTAGGTATGATGGGCCCCTATCACAGACCAACAGTCATTAGCAGTGTGTGAAAAAGTGCACTCTGTGATATGTGAACCCTCTTTTAATAGCAATAACTTCAAGCAAGCTTTTCATAAAACAGTTTCAGCCCTTCACATTACCTCGGAGAAGTTCTGGCCCATTGTCTGTAACAAAGCTGTTTATGCTGTTGTTCACAATTTTCATACGGATATGTTGCAAAAGGTAATGCTCCTCAGTACTCCACTGCTCACTATGTCCTGCGGTCAGTGAGAAAACTGATATCTTTGACATAAGGGAAAAAGCAAAGGGGACTGACTAAGTACAGGGGAGAGATCAATAGTTCGGTAAGAAGGGATGTTTTTATTAAATGTTTTTTCTTCTTGGCTCCTTCTATAGTATTGAAAGCTCATGACCGTCTTATTTTTTTTCTTTCATTCAGGAGCCTAATCCAGAAGACCCATTGAATAAAGAGGCTGCTGAAGTCCTTCAGAATAACAGACGCCTCTTTGAGCAAAACGTGCAGCGCTCCATGCGTGGAGGTTATATCGGATCCACTTACTTTGAACGCTGCCTGAAATAGAACTGACCCCTTCAGAGTGCAAAGCCCATCCGCCAGCCCACCTCCTCCCACTCCAGATCCTTAGACCCTCGACCAGACTGATACCATTTTGACTGCCAGAGATGAGCGCTCAGGGCTGCCGTGGCAGGGTGGCTCCACAGCTCTTCGCAGGATGCCATTCACCAGCTCGCAGTCAGTGGGGATGGGGCTTTTTGTCAGCCATCGAGCTCCTACGCATGCCGGGATTTCCCCAACTGAGGCATCTCTTCATAGGTCACCTTTCTTAAGAGTGGGCACAAGCTCCTGCTGTTTAAACTGTTGGATTTTTATTTTGCTATTTTGTTGTGGGGGAGGGTTAGGGTAACTTTTTCTCTCCCGTCCCCTTTTTTGTATGCAAACCATGTAACATTCAGCTTTGCCAAAGGCAGGAACGGAAACCTAAGCCAATCCGTGGCTGGATCAGCCTAGCAAAACCTTAACTGGCCGACCCTAAATCGTCATCAGCCATGGATTACCTTCAGCGAGCCATCTCTGAGCCTGACCCCAGCCAAAGCCTTAGGAGAAGGGGAAGAGATGCTGTTACTCCTGTCTAGGTGCTGGGCCTGCAAGCAACCCCTTTTCATTTATAAAAGAGAAACTTGAAAGGTTGATTCTGTAGTGCAGAACCAATGCCTGCTTAAAACTGATTTTTGCACAAAAGCAGCTGCTTGGAACCATTCAAAGAACGTGCACATATAGCTCCTCTCTGATGCTAAATATTTACTAAAACTGCTCAGATGGTGCTAAGCATTTTCTATGTGCATAAAATCCAGTTTCATCATTTATTTGATAGTGAAGCAAAATGTGTGGCTCTGGATCCTTTTGTGGAAATATTGGCACTTTGATCAAAGTGTCTTCATCCTGTATACAATCTCAATCTGTAATGCCTTGGTTTATTCAGCCTCTGTTGCCCACAGAGTGCCATCCAAATTAGAATGTTTCAGTAGACAAGTAAACTGAGCTTCGTCTCATAGTAGATGTCCTAAAATGAGTAAAAACCTTGTCCAGTTGTAACATTTGGCAAGACAAAACAGTCATGGCAGTAGTTTGGATAAAATGTTGGGATTGCTTTTGAGATACTCGACGCACCACATTTTACAGTGGATAACAAGAGGTGTTGATAGTTTTTTCAAGCACTTGATCATCAGATGAAACCTCCAGCCACGTCACACCCTTTTGTTTAGTACCGCCTTTTGTTTAGTACCGCCTGTTTAGAAACAGGCACAGGCAAAGCTCCTACTTGAAAGAAGCCGCACATATTTGACATTCCTTGTAAACATTTTAGAGTCCAATATGGTTAAAGGAGATCACCATTCAATTTCCAGACGGCTCAACTTGATTCTTAGCATGGAATTTGAGACTCTTAGGTGCATTCATGTAATTGAGTATGCATTTCTACATTTCGACCCTTTGCAGTCAATTAGTCACTCTTGTTGAGGGATCATGACGTAACAAAACTGTTTTCTTTTGATTGGTTTCAGTCAGGTGTCAGATGCTTGAAAAGAACACTAGGATAAATTAGTGGCTCTGCCGAACCATTTCTCAACATTTCTGTGCTTCAAGCAGTTGATGTGGCGATAGTACTCGTGTTGTTTATTCCCTACAGTGAAGGGGGTAGCCTGCCTCCTGCTGGTGGTTATGCCAGTCAGCAGCCCTCCTCTTTCTCCCCTCTTGGCACCTGTACGCCACATGGCTAATATGGAAACTTATCACAATCTCACACTGGGGGAGCCTCCTCCTCCCCACCCCCAGTTTTAGATTCCATTTATTTGTTTGGTTTTAAAACAAAAACTAATTATTAAAAAATAAATCGAAGTGAACTGAAATTGTGAGACCTTTGTAGAACATTTATTTTGTTTGTTTTTAAGTTCTGTGCACGTAGGCAAGAATCCCGAACAGGACCTGAGCCAGATCTTCATTTCTCTGATAAGTTCCCCTTTTCATAAAAAGAAAAAAAAGAAAGACACTTTAGATAATTTGCTGTACTGCTGTTTAATGTCAGGTTATTAAAGGGGATTGCTGATCAACTTCATTTTTTACCCTGTGTGTTCTTTGTTTGTATTTTTTAAGACTTCTCACATTTTTCACGGACCATCGCCTCCTACAAATGGGTCTGATGGCATGTGACCCCTGCAGGTACCCTTATCCTTTTGCCTATGCTGGGATTTTTACGTTTATACTGTGTTGAAAGAGAAGCTATAAGTTCCAGACAACCTTATACTGTTGACAGAAAAGCAAGCACCTACTGATCGTGTCCTGCATGACACACTGCTTAAGTAAGGCTGGGTGGTGCCCTTTACAAACTGGTGTGGGTGAGCTAGCACATTTACACAGTTAATGACAGAGCCCCCTCTCGAATTCTTAACAGACACTGAACTCTTGGGAGCATACATGTCTAGTAAAAGTCCCCTACAAACTGTTCAACAATTCTCAAAACTCTCTAGACCGTTACCTTGTCAAAAATGTTATTATACAGTAAGCATTTTATGTGAAAAATTGTTGTATAAGATTGTTGTAAAATTATTGTAAAGAATTTACCCCCCAGAGTGGACAGATCATTTTTAAATCCGGTAAGTGATGTTCTTAGTTGTATGCAATTTCCATCACCATCAAAAGTGCCCAAAAAAGTGACATTCCGAAACAAGTATGCAGTATTGTCTCAAGTCCATTACATAAGTGATGGCGCACTCATACCGTTGTACTGTGCTCCTTTATGTCAGCATGGACAGATATCACCAATTGAGGGGGGACTCTACCCTACACTGTAAAATGAAACGGTTTTTCAAGTGTTCGAGTAGAATAAGCCGTCTCAGTGTAGTATTTTTTTATTTCCCTCATTGACAGTCCATGCATTTCAACCCTTGGTTCTGGTAATTTGTAAGATCTTTATTAGGATTCAAGTCTGCTTAGGTGGAGGGGGTGTACCTGTTCACTGTGGTGTGGTTTGGCTCCTATAGTGTGTCAGAACATGTATTTTTATATTTACACATCTGATATGTTTTGCTCAAGTTTGTGATTAAAGTCCTAGCATTTGTTTAGATATTAAGAGGAGTGTCTGTTGAGGACTTTTCAGTGCTGTGATATATTTTTGGCTAACCCTGCAAAAAGTCTTTAAGAGCTTTCGGAAAACCAAAAAGATCGACCGGATCTAATAGAAAAGTGCAGAGTGTTCCACAGCTTGGGGCCCAAATAGGAGAGAGAGCTTGACCAGTTCTCCTAGTTCTGGAAACTGTGGGAAAATTGCTGTTGCATGATCGAAGATGTTTAGGCTCGTAGGGTGCCACTAGAGATCTAAGATAGAGTGGACCTGAATTTGACATAGCCTTATGCATATAGCACAGAGTTTTGAAATGGATTCGCCTTTCAATCGGAAGCTAATGAAGATCTTAAAGTAGAGTGGAAGTAGAAGCATGCTTAGCAAGGTAGAATGATAGTCTGCCAGCCACATTCTGGACTACCTGGAGCAGCTTAAGTGAGGCTGGGGGAGTGGAGGAGGGGGTCCAGATAAGGAATGTTGCCATAATCCAACCTGGTAATGATCAGTGCCTGTATTACAGTTATTTGAGATGAGGAGGGTAGACACCAGATGATTTTTCTTTACCATCTCAAAATGCCAAAGCAAGTGGAGGCTACTTTAGGGGTTTTATGAATGAATGATGTGATTTGTTGAGCGCTACATCTGTTGCAACCGGAGAGTTCTGGTGCTTGTTGCTAGGAAAGCAAGAAACTAAAAGTGAAAGCCTAATAAATGCAAAAAGCAAGAATGAGAAAGATCAGAGGAAGGTCATTTATCCTGTATTGGGGTATCTTTCATAGATTCACATGCTTGAATCATTCCCCCATCACCGAAGTGGGAGAACCACAGTAATATAAATAAAGCAGTAATTCAAGATCTTTCATAGGCTATCATGAAGGCAACCATACATTTAATAGCCTATCTACCTCCTTTTCTAAAAAAAGGACCAAACTTAAATACAACCAATCAGTAACCAGCACCCTCTAGAACCGTCCCAAAGAGAGGCTGAGTCCCTCAAATTTTCACCGCATGTCGTGTGTGAAGGGAGTCTCCCTGAGCTCTGCTCAGTTCTTCAACATTTATCTCAGATAAGTCATATTTTTCTTTCTGGACAATGTCTGACAGAAAAGGACTATTACGCCCTTGTGAATCCTGTGGGGAAAAAAGGGTTCATATTGATGATGCCCATAAGGATTGCATCTATTGCCTCTATCCTCACCATGAGGCACAGCAATGTAAAATCTGCTGCACCTTTTCATCTAAGACTCTTAGAGATAGAGAGGGCAGACTTCCCTAAAACCTCTCATCTGACCAAAGAAGCTCGAAAAAAGGAGAAAGAATCTAAAGTCTCCTCTGAGCTAGTCTTGCCTCATCATTCTGGGACTTTTAAGGCAAAATAAGAATCTACATGACCTTCCAGGCATAAATCCAGCCACAGATCCGTGTCAGCGTCGGTTTCATCATCGACGCCCGTCTCTTCAGCAACACCGACTACTCTCGTCGCCTACGACAGCGACGGCGAGCATTAACGTCCCAATATCGTCGACACTATCCTTATCGTCGACGAAGACCTCAGTGACGAGGTTGCGATCGTCGAAAACAGGCGGCGATGACACCATCACCATCGACAACTGCTCCACCATTGACGACAGCTCCACCGTCGACAAGCACACAGTCTACGGCTGCGTCAACCACATCGATTTTGCCGTTGACCAGAAAATCAGGGTTGCCGACGGTCCCTTCCGTCGACGATTCTCCCATCGACGAAGTCACTTCAAATGCAGTCCACACCATTCCGATTGTCCAGAACATCGCCACGGCATGGATTTCAATCGCCAGGCAAGATTTCGCCTTTACTTCCAAGTCACCTTCTAGACACAGAGGAAACGGATGATGGTCCCTTTGGGACTGCTCATAGCTCTTCTGAACTTAATGTCAAGTGCCAAGAGGAGGATGAGGATTATTATGAAGAGGGACAGTACTACCAACACTATCCAGTACCTCCTACACAGTTTCAGTATTTTAGATCTTCTGTTGATCCACCAAGGCAAGAACCTGCTCAATTACCCTATTCTTTAATACAAGACTTACAGGCCATGCTCATGGACTACAGAAAAAGGTTCCAGCCCCAAGAGGAACACGTGACTGCCGCCGCTTCCATCAGCACCACCTGTAGCACTGCTTACTCCAATACTGCCTCCTCCTGCTACTCCTAGGATGACGCCATGACCCATCATCCCTGTTCCTCCTAGAGAGGATCCATCCTCTTCTGAAGAGCCTGGAGAGGGAGAAATTCACGATCCTCCTCTACCCAAAGCTGAAAGGGATGACTATATTATACCTACACCATCTCCTCCTCCTTGTCGTCCTTCTGACTCGCCTCCAGAGGACATTGGAGGTTTTCATAATTTAATGGACAGGGCTACATCCAGATTTCATCTGCCCACAATAGTCAAGCAAACAGATTGTTTCCTTTATGACTTTAAGGAACAATCAAGGAAATCGGTAAGATCTAGACCCATTATAGACTATATCTGGCAGAAAGGACTTAAAGTAATGAGGTCACCGGCCACTGTAGTGCCGGTGTAGCCAAGACTAGATAAAAAAATACAGGGCGCCTGAGGATTCACCCACATGCCTTAAGGGACATCCCAAACCGGACTCTGTGATTTACCAAGTGGCTCAGAGAAGATCAAAAAACCCTTCCACCCCCATCACGTCTCCACCGGACAAGGAAGGACGCAGTTTGGATTCCATAGGAAAGAGATTCTCGTCCATGTCCGCAATCTGTCAGGGCTGCTAAAGCACTAGCCATTCTGGGCCTCTACGACCGGCAAATGTGGTCTGATAGAACCATGCTGGAGTTTATACCAGAGGAAAATAAAGAAGAATTTTGTAAGGTACTGGCTGAGGGTGAGCGCACAGCTGCCGAAATTATAGTCTGTGCCATGGACATAGCCACAACAGGTTTTCGTCAACTAGCTGGTGCGACTGTTTTAAGACGCCAAGGATGGCTTAGGGCAACGTCCTTCCGTCCAGAAGTGCAATCAAAAATATTGGACATGGCGTACAATGGGGACAGTCTATTTGGAAAACATAGACGAGGCTCTAGTAGCCATCAAAACGGATACAGACACAGCCAAAGCATTAGGTACCCTACAGTATCGCAAAGTGCCCTTTCGGGGTGCACGAGGACGTGGATTTTCAAGCTATAGAAGTACTTTCCAGCATACCCAAAATTATCAATCCTTTCAGCCGCAATATCGTCTGGGTTACCAGCAGCAATCCTACCAACAGCCAACAACAGCTGGTTTCTCCAGGCAAGGCTCATGTAGGAAACCAACATCACAAGCATGCGACTCAGGTCGCAAACAGTGACCACATCAGGGTACCACTTACTACTTCCCCCTCTCCCAACCGGTGCGAACGTTTCCAGTCATATCCATCAATGGCGCAATATTACAACGGACAGATGGGTATTGAATCTCATATCTTATGGACACTCTCTAGAATTCATCCAGTGCCCACCAAACACTCCACCCAGGGGATCGCGCCCCCTCGTCTTCACTTACTCAAACAAGAAGCGAAGCTTATGCTACTGAAAGGGGCAATAGAGAGGGTTCCAGTAGCACAAAGAGGAGAAAGCTTTTACTTCCGCTTCTTCCTGATACGCAAGAAACCGGGAGAGTGGAGACCTATTTTAGACCTCAGACGGCTGAACAAATTCCACAAAAATCAGACCTTCAGAATGGTCACACTTTACGACATCCTTCGGCGCCTCAACTGCGGGGATTACATGACATCGCTGGATTTAGAAGATGCTTATTTCCATGTTCCTATACACCCCAAACACAAAGTTCCTCCGATTCACAGTGGCTGGTACCCACTATCAGTTCAGAGTTCTACCTTTCGGCCTCAAATCAGCTCCGCGGATCTTCACCACAATTTTGGCCCCAGTAGCAGCCGCCTTGCGAAACCAGGGTCACCAAGTATTTCCATATTTGGATGGTTGGCTCCTGAAAGCTTAATCAGCTCGTCTAGCGGCTGCAGCTACAAAAGATTGCATAGATCGGTTCTGAAAATTAGGCCTTTCTATAAACCAACGGAAATCATAGGTTTTTCCAAGTCAGACAATGACGTGCCATGGGGCCGACTTGGATACCATTTAGAACAAAGATTTCCTTTCGCAAGAAAGGCAGGAACGGTTGCAAACCTTGGCTCTCGGACTATCAAAAAGAAAGTGCACTTCTGTGAGGACATACAAATCTCTACTGGGCATGCTCTCCTCAGCAATCGATCTAGTGCCACTGGCTCGTCTTCACATGAGGCCTTTGCAAGAGGAGCTCCAATGTCAATGGATTCAAACTACGGGATCCTTTGACGGCGTGATAACTATCACTCCACGCATCAGAGAGGCTTTCGGATGGTGGACTTTGAAGTCGCATCTCACAGGGCCTCTCCTTTCTACCACTGATGCGTCCATGGAAGGTTGGGGAGGTCATCTCCAAGGCCTTCAGATTCAGGGAAAATGGTTCCAGCGTCAAATGCATATCAACAGGCTGGAGTTGAAGGCCATTTTTCTCTCCCTGCAAGCTTTCCTCCCTCTGATAAAAAGGTTCATTGGTGTTGGTCCATACGGACAACACCACAAGCATGTTTTATATCAACAAACGAGGAGGAACCAAATCTCGGACTCTCAGGACGCCCAGCAACTATGGAGCTGGCTTGCATTTCACAGGATATCCCTAAAAGTGGAGAGGTGTGGTGCAGCGGCCAGGGCAGCTGACTTCAGAGCACAGGGTTCACGGTTCGATCCCCGGCTCCGGCGGCAGCTCAGCTCAGCACCATGTGACTCTGGGCAATAGCTCACTTAATTTCCACGACGGCCCCCAGCGCCTTGAGACCCGTAAGGGTGAGTAGTTCGCGCTTTACAAATACGGATTTACATTTAAAAGAGGAGCATGTTCTAGGGCCTCGGAATACTCTTGCAGACACCCTCAGCAGGACCAAAGACAACTGTCACGAGTGGGGGCTCGAACAAGACCAACTGAACAGGATTTGTTCACATTGGGAAAAACCAGCGATGGACCTGTTTGCGACACACACGAACTCCAAATGCCGGTCCTTCGCCAGAAGATTCCCTCTCCCAAACTCTCGAGGGAATGCCCTTTTTAATGCGTTGGTCAGGAATATATGCTTACGCCTTTCCTCCCATTCCACTGATATTCAAGGTCCTGACAAATGAAAATGGAACACTGCTGCCTTCTTCTGATAGCCCCCAGATGGCCCAGGCAGCAATGGCTCACGGAGCTTCTCCTCTTCTCGGAAGCCCAGCCCATCCGTCTGCTACTGACACCAACCCTGTTGACCAGGAACCAAGGTCAGATGTGTCACCCGGAGCCAGCATCTCTTCGATTCCATGCGTGGCTCCTGAATTCTTTGAATTTAAGGATTTGACAATTGCGCAAGAGTGTAAGGACATTATCGGCAGATCTCGTGCGGATAGCACCAACAAGACATAAAGACTAACATGGAAACGGTTCTGCCTTTGGTGTCTGCAAAGCAAAGTACATCCGTACCTCTCTGCTCCAGAGCACATGCTACTGTAGTTACTGGCATTGGCTCAAACTGGATAGGTATACTCCTCAATTAAGGTTCACCTCGCAGCTATCTCTCGATGTAGGCTCTCCCCAAAACGTCTCTCTTTCTGCTCTGATAGAGTTGTACAACAATTCATGAAAGGCCTATTTCGTACTTATCCACCTGTTCAAGCCCCACCACCTGAGTGGCACTTAAAGGTAGTCTTATCACAATTGATGAAACAACCCTTTGAGCCCATCCATCGGGCGGATATCAAGTCCCTAACGTGGAAAGTAGCTCTCTTGCTCGCCCTAACATCAACTAGAAGGGTTAGCGAAAAACAAGCTTTCACCATAAAACATCCTTTCCTTCGTTTTACAGATGAAATGGTTATCCTCAGGACGAATCCCTAATTCATCCCTAAGGTTCCTTTGCAGTTTCACCTAAATGAACCTGTAATTCTCAGGACTTTCTTCCCGGATCTTTCTACACCTGCGGAACGAACATTACACACTCTAGACATCAAGCGGTGTCTTAAATTCTACCTGCAAAAGACTGTCTATCCGCAAGACAGAACAATTGTTCGTAGCCGACAAGCTCGTCGGGGCACTTCGGTTTCTAAAGCTACCATCGCAAGATGGATAGCATCCACAATTCAGTTTTGCCACAATAAAGCAGGCAAACCTTTGGCAAGAACGGTGAAAGCGCACTCCACAAGAGAAGTCTCTAATCGGCTGCCATGTTCGCTGGGGTTCCACTGTAAAAAAAATTGCAGAGCTGCGACCTAGAAAACGACGCATACATTCACGCAGCACTACTGCCTGGAGTCGACACCGTGCTGATGCAGCCGTGGGACAGGCAGTTCTACAATAATATTCACAAACGGGACCTAAAGGGATCTATGAAGTCAGAAGTGTACTGATTCCCCCCCCCTGAAAATGGCAATATCACACCTTGTACACGTGGCTATAGGAAAAGCAGATAAGAGCTTATCAGAACAGAGAAGGGGGAGGGAGAAATCCTTTCAGGACGAGAACCTTCACTCACTGTTGGGTGACATGCTTCATCATATGGGTTCCCTCCTCGCACCTAGACTGAAATAATCCAAGGTGTGGGCTACGACTCCCCAACGGGGAGGAACTGAGGTGTTTTCTCAGAGATGAGCAGTGGAAAGAGGCGAGTGAGGGGCAGAGTGCATAGAAAGAGTGATCAGGGTGATGAGTAAAAATATCTTTACAGGTCCACTTAAACTTTATTCGGTGGCCTATAGAATAAAAGCTAAAACGAGGACTCTGGATTAAACAGATGTATCCCTCTCAATGGTCAACATGTTTCTGCTCTTAGTAGATCCCATAGAGGGATCCAGGAGCATTAGTCAGGACCTTAAAGTTATATAGTCACTCTGCAGGTATTCGTGTAAGTGAAAAGTTTAGAAAGCCTATTTACTGGCCACCACTGGAACAGAGCGGTCAGTTTGGCGATGACCTGTATTGTTCTGTGGGGTTCGTCTTCCTAAAATTCATAGATAAGAGTGTAAATTCATTGTCCCCCTTAGTTAGACACAATATTAGTAGGGTGCTCCATAATTCGTAGTCGTTATTGTTAGGGTTTATTCAGTGTAAACAATATCCAAAAGCAATCTTACCTATAGTATGGTGTGGGAAAATGCACTCTCCAACCTTAACAGGTACGCCTTGTGGTGCCCGATCTATAGGGTAAAATGTATCATAATAGTAATATGACCTGTACTTGAATCATCATAACATACATATTATGGCAGAGTCAAAAAAACATTGTCCTAATGTGTTGAGTATGGGGCTTTTATAGTTAGTCTAATCGAGTCCCCAATTGTGGATGCCCATTTTTTTGAGCAGTATTAAAATCGTATCGTCACACAGACCAGGTCTAACTGTAAAAGAAATATGGGCTTAATGATCATCGTTAACGAAAACGGTTCACCGGGGTTAGTGAAACCGTGTGTGTTGAATCCCCCCTCCAATTTCTTTTTAAAGTGTTGAGCAGGGGGGTGGGGGAGGGGGGCTTGGGGAAGGAAAGAGGAAAGGTGAACATTTGCTATCCCCATGAAATGCTCTGATATGGGGATCTGTTTCTTTTTGAGTGGATCTCATCTGTTAGCATGTGAGGGGACAGGCAGTTCCACGCCATTTATTTCAGTAAGGTGAGCCTCTTTAATTGGAGGATTTCTTGTCTGTTGTCAATATTGATATTTATTGGTTTTAAAAGTTGGTATACTTGTTCATGTTGATAATAGAGATGTTTATTTCACATGTCAATGCCTTTTATAAGCATTTATTTTTACACCAACATGTTCACAAGACACTCCTTTTGTGAATATATTTTGAAATATTATTGGCACTACCCACCATCCACTAAGGGTGCTTACCTATTTTACATTACTGCTTGCTATTCTGATTCAAGCATGTGAATCTATGAAAGATACCCCAATGCTGGATAATAAATAAGTTACTTGCGTGTAACTGCAGTTATCCAGTATTGGTATCTTTCATACATTCACATCAACCCACCCTCCTCCCAGGGAGAGGCTCCCCTTACAATCCAGTATTACTATCCACATGTGCTGGAAAATCTGAGGGACTCAGCCTATCTTTGGGATGGTTCTAGAGGGTGCTGGTTACTGATTGGTTGTATTTAAGTTTGGTCCTTTTTTAGAAAAGGAGGTAGATAGGTTATTAAATGCATGGTTGCCTCCATGATAGCCTATGAAAGTGCTTGAATTATTGCTTTATTTATATTACCGTGGGACTCCCATTTCGACGGGGAATGATTCAAGCATGTGAATCTATGAAAGATACCAATACTCGATAACTGTAGTTACAGGTAAGTAACTTATTACATTTCTTTGAAAAGGTGGGTCTTCAGGAAAGCCTTAAAAATGGTTGGGCAGGGAATTCCAAAACTTTGGGACAAGGAAGGAAAAGGCCTGGCCTCCCGCTCTTGATTTATAAATCCTGGGGACCAGTAAAGCAAAGATTTTGGAGAGGTTAGTATTTTTTTTATCTTGTTTTGGATGTAGGAAAGAGCAGTTTGATACAAAGTCCTAAACGTAAATAAGAGGGTTGTAAATTGCATTCTTAAGTTCACAGGTAGCCAATGAAGGGTTCTAAGACCCTTACGAATTGAGTGGCGCGGTGGGATGTTCAACACCAGACGGGCAGCAGCATTCTGCACCCTATGTGATGGTTCATCAAGCCAGAAGCCTAGATTCCCAACTACGAAGACCAGGGTCGGAGGAGTACCGAGAGCATCAGGCCAAAGACTTGGTCCCTAGAGATGAGGTTGATTGCCCACCAGCAGAACTTCAGTCTAATCCCCGTTCAATTTGAAGGAGTTATTGTTCACCCAGGCCGCCACTTTCATGAGGCAAATGTTCAAGGAGTCAGAGCTGCGGTTTTCCTAGGGTGATGGGGAGACAATAATTTGAGTATCATCTGCGTAGGGAAAAAGTGTAAGACCACAGCTGTCCACTGTATCCGCCAATAGTCGTACATGAATGTTGAATAGAGTCCGACTAAGAGCCAAACCTTGAGGTATGCCAGAAGATAAAGGGGGTAGGAACTGTAAGTTCTGGTATAGACCTGAAAAGAGCGGTCGTGTAAGAATGAGCTGAGCTAAATCAGGGCCCGGTCTTGAATACCCTTTTCATCAAATCTTAGGAGAAGTAGTTTATAATCTATTGTGTCAAATGCGGCACTGAGGTCAAGTAAGAGCAAGACTACAGTGCCAAACTTGTCTGGAGTCTAAGCTGTTTTGTGACTCCAAGCAGAGCGGACTCAGTACAATGACCAGCCCTAAAACCAGATTGAGAGGGATGGAGAAGGCCATTTGAATCAATGAATAGTCAAATTTGCTGATTCACATGTTTTTAAAGAATTTTTGCAAGTATTGGTAAAAGCCAGATTGGCCTATAACTAGACCAGTTTAGAAGGCTGAGATTCAGCTTTTTCAGCAGAGGCATTACCATTGCATGTTTCCAAGCTTTGAGAACCTGGCCCTCTGAGTGAGGAATTCAAAAGTTGGGTCATTGTTTCCAGAAACTGAGGGCACAGTTTACTAAAATATGATGGTGGAAGAGGGTCTAGAGGAGAGCCTGATTTGTTGGAATTGAGTAAGGTGGTAAACAGGCAGGAGAGTGCTCAAAGAACAGGATGGAGGAGAACCGAAAGTGATCACTTCTACTTGTAACTGAGAGCGAACGGTTGCAGTATAAGTAGCCTTACTGACACTAGTGCAACTGGCTAATGCATAGGTAACTTTTTTTCAGAATTCTATTTTGGGTTAATATGAGTGTATCTGTCCATTGGCAAAGTTATTTGGATTCCATGAGATAAATTAAGTGTACAATGAATCTTGAAATATCGAACGTTTTTCATTCAGGAGTTCTTTTGACTATTCACAGTTTGGATGGCACAATATTTATTGGGCTTTCCATGATGCCGCTTAAAATTAGGTGAAACTTGTGTGTTTCTATTATGCTCGATGCAGGCTTCTCTCATGGATCTTGGTTTGGTTTTTGCACAGTGGTCAGTAGTATTTGGTATGATGTGTATTTTTATTTTTTTTACTTGCTTAGTGATGTGCCATTAGTAGCATCCTTATTTCGATAGCTTTGTGGTGTATTTTCTGGTTGGTGTCTCTTGGACATAAGTGTTACTGGGTGTGGAAATGCCAATTTATTCATTTTTTTGAATAACAGTCTTATTTGCTATGCCCTTTAGTGAACTTATTCTCTTGTTCCATCTGGCGTGTTACGAAAATCGCAGTTATAAGCAATAGTAATGTACACAAATGCAGTTTGCAATTTCCAATGGTTAGCAAGTCCTTCAGATTACTAAAATTAAAACCTTCCCTAGGTACCAAGGTGGATCTGGAAATTTTTTCATCTACTTTTGATGGCATCATATGGCATTGCGACTCTCTCATGATGTATTGAAGTGTGTATATATATGGTTCCAAAGTGCCAGTGATTTCGATGTCTTTTTCAGCGTCTCCACAGATGTGGTATCTAGAGGTACCCAGGCTTCATGTTTTTGCCAACTTTTGGTTCACTTCTACCACACCAACCTCCTATATTCGATGTGTCATGGACCCGCATTCCAAAAGCTTCTGCTGTCTTGAATTCTCAAGATGCCTCTTTCTTCAGATTATGTATCTATCTGTATACATGCATACCACAGCTATTAACAAATAGGAGCTGCTAAATTAGTGATTGCATCCTTGAATTGGAGTTGAAGATCTCTTCCAGGTGCAAGACCCAACTCCATCTTGTTCAAGGAACTCCTGTGGGCACAAGAAGGTGCACCCAAGGTCTCCTTCGTATCGCAATAGGAAGAAGAGTAAAAGATACCGTATTCTTGAGAGGCCATAATTGTCTGGAGCTTCCGACTGACCGGAGGCCAGGGCTTTTTCCAGCAGATTCTGTTAAGCTATTTGTTTTGATGAGATGCACAAGGCCTCCTTTGAGCCATTGACTCTGGTTTGGTGCCGACTGTAGTCTTCTTACTAACTCAAAAGAATGTTGCATACCTTACTATATGGAACGCTGAATTCACGTCATCTATATCCAGCTTGGTATGTTTGGAATGTATGAGTCAGTTTACTTGCTGGTTACTTCAGTCATAGCTGCACTGGGGAGCTTCTGCAATAAACCTACGAGTTTCTCTTCCGTGAGCAATGTAGCAGAACTTAACAAATTGGGGGACAGTTTGCTCCCCAGCTGTGAGCCTACGTGCTTACATCTTAACCTTTACAGGTCAGTCACCTACGCAATTGCTTACTTCAGTGCTGAACAAGGATTACTTTACTTGAATTGTATTCCCCTGCAAGCCTTCAACGGTGTAAACTTAAAATTCAAGTGTGCTTCATTAAAGCGCGCAACATCTGATTGTGTTTTTCAGCGGTATAAACTCAAAATTTATTCGCGCTTCACTAAATTATTACTGTAGCTGGCATCTATATTTTGCTGCTTTGTCCAGTTATCGCCAGAGCGCATTTCCAGATGAAGACTTAGCATAGTCATCAGGAATCGTGATTTTAAGCATACCTGCAGTTTGTTAACAATCAGCATGTGGAATCTCCATGTATCGGGCAGCAGAGATTTTCTGAATTCGTGTCATGTAACGGGAATTCAGGGGTGTTGCATGAACATCTATCAACCCCTCTCAACCTAGCAACACACTGCACTCAATGAACAGGTTCTCCAGAGTAGATATGCATTGTGTAACCCTGCCGCACGGCCACTTCATGACTTGGAAATACATCAGTGCTTCGGCACCACCTGATAGTGCTATCACTGGATTACAACTACCGCATTTATCTGTATAACTGTGCACCACTCTTCTCCTTACTTGCATCATGTGATTGGAAACAATATATGGATAAACGGAATACACTTGAACATGTGGAATCTTTGTCGATCTGAGGGAGACTTTGCATGTTCCATAATTGCAAGATTCAACCATGACTACGGTGACCAAATGTATTATTTAAGTTTTATTTTCTCCAGCAAATGCTTCAATAACTACTTGAACTTTACTGCTGCATTTCCTTTTCCCAATTAGTCAAGCAGGACAGCGGTGACTACATTTGTGTTTTTTTTAAATTTTTATTTACAGCTTATCTCACACATTTAATCAACATATAATAAACATGTCTTCTCAGCTCATTGTTTTTTTTTAACCATTCCCTGGAGAATCTGAAACTCCATTGAAAGAATGGGTTGACTCATTCAAAATATATATGTTTGCATCAGGGAGTGAAAGGCATGCTGATGATAGGAAACAAAATACATTATTACACTCTTTAGACAAGGAAGAGTTAAGAATTCATCACACTCTTCTTGACTTACAAAATCGGAAAGGGGAGATTATGAGTTTATATGCTAAAATATTAAAGCAGTTAGAATTATGTTTTAGGAAAAACTAACAATTATGGAGTGCTACAAATTCATTTCCGCAGTTCAGCTGAGAATGGAACTATTGATAGTTATTTCTGATAGACTTCTAACTGTAGATTCTTCACATTTTGAATATTTCCCAGGCTTTAGACTGAATCTGGAAACTTGAGCAGTACCTCTGCGTGCCGGTAGGTGGCACCATTCTGTTTCGGTAATTCATGTGGGGCAAATATAAGTAACACTACCATGCTCTGTCAGTTCCTGTCTTTCTGCACCACCAGATGTCGATACAAGGTTATTGCTCGTCTCTTTCGAGACCAGTTTACCCCAAATTTTGGTGTGCACGGGACATGCCTTCTTGCAAGACAACAGGGTTCAAACGTTGTAAAGTAGTTTGCTAACAAATGTCGGACAGATCCTCATCACTCTTCAGGTTTGTCAGTCGTACCTGGGGCAGTCACAACTCTGAGGCCTGCAGTGACTGTGTCTATGAACCCGAAGGCCATACAAGACCGGGAGGTGAAACTATGTATCGCTAGGCACTGGAAGACTCCACACCAAGACCAATTCTAGGGGTGGGGTCATTCTTGTTCCCAGTCTAGAACTCCTTATCAAAGTCATTTTGTTTAGTTTATTTCTGGGTAACCCCCCCCCTAAAACATACGTCAATTCATACACTCTTAATGTCTACAACAATACATTAATAAAATACAATATTATTAACATCTGTTACCATTTTAAAATTTAGTAAAACTATCAAGTCTATATACATCTTAATATGTACCCTTTAGGTAAAACAAGCCGAATTTTAAAATACAATAGTATAATACATAGTCTTAGGATATGACTATGCACGAACATTTTAACCATGCCTAAAGAAAAACGTTGCCAATGCAAAAACAATCTTTTCTGAGGAATCTGATTTCAGAATCATTATCGCCTCCCAAAAATGTCTCGCGTCCAGAGATTGACCTATGAGGATGATCCATATTTTCCTTGTGGCTCTGTAAGCTGGACAAAACAATAAGTGATTTTTTGTTTCATTAAGTGATTTGTTTGTTTCCTTCAGTGTAGGATATACTGGACAAGTATCATTTGACAAAGAGTTTACTGGCAAGATACCTGTCCTAAATTTTATGGGCAATTTGTTTTGTGTTATATGTACAGTTCTATTCATATAGGGTTCATATTTAAAAATACATTTGTGAGATGAGATTATTGATCAGTTAGTTCTCCATCTGTGTTCATACCAGGATTTGTCCGTACACACTGCCAGAAACATTTCTTAACCTTGAATTATTCTTTAACTCCAGGATCTCCCCCTAGTTCCCCAAGGTTCAAACTCAGTAGCCAGACACAGGAGTCAATGCCGAGGTAGATCGTCCTAGCACTCCAAATCCTCGGTGAATTGAAGTAAAAGTAAAACCAATCTAAGCAGAACTCGGCCCCTTCCCTCCGATCTCATACACCTAAGAAAGCACAAGGGCTTATTCATGCCGCTTGATCGACATTGGAACCTATCATGCAACTTGTTGTAGCATAACCCATATTTTCTGGGCTGTCTACGGCACTGTGGCAGATACAAGAGTTCTGTGAGGCCATGCTCTGACTCTTCGGATCCCTTCTGACTCAGTCTGGCATGCTTGTGGGCCCCAAGGAGCCGAGAGGCCATTCAACCGCCGGCAGGTATGCCCTCAGTGCCAGTCAAACTACTCTGGCCTCTTTTGGTGCCCTTATAGACTCCACGCCATGACCCACACCGGTTCCCAGAGTGTCTCGGCCAATGCCGACTCCATCGACACCGGAAGACAAGATGCACATTTTTCTGTTTGGGTCAGCGCCTCTCCAACCTCATCCAAGGCTTCTCTTGAACCGCAACCATCCCTATCTGACCCGCTTAGCATCATACCTCCGGAAGACACAACTCTTGATTTTGGTCTCAACTCACCTCTGTCGTCCAGTGTCTCCTTTGTAATAGTCATGCGAAGGGCGGCCGAAATTATTGACCTCCAGCTCCCTACCTTAGAGGTTAAAGCTAAGCTCTGAACAGAAGTCATCCAGTTAGGGTAAACCAATACCGAACCCCTGCTCCTGTTCAATGAGTCATTCACCAACGCCTTCTTACGGGCCTGGGTCAAACCTTGTTCTGGCTCACTAGTAAATCGCCTAATTTCGAAGTACTCCCAACCTGCCCAAGGCGACCCTGCCTTTTTGTCTCAGCACTCTTCTGCTGAGAGCCTGGTGGCGCAGGCCTCCACCAGTCAGACAAATTCTAAAACTTACTCAACTACTCCCCCCAGATAGGGAGCCCATGAGAGGGAATACTTTTGGGAAGAGGCTAATTTCCACGCTTTCTGGGATTTGTTTTCTCAGATCCTCCCATGTGTACTGGAAGACCTTCACCCCATATTGACCAGGTTTACAATCCGCTACAGTCTAGATACCATGGTTTCCATTGTGCGAGCAATGGGCACTAGTGTTGCTATTCGTCGCCATGCCTGGTTGCGGTTAAGAGTTTCAGGCCATGCCCAATCGTCCCTTATGGACTAGCCTTTGAGGAGGCTTGCCTCTTTGGGAACAAAGCAGATTTCGCCCTTGAGCGCTTCAAAGAGAGAGCAGGGCCACAGCAATCATCTTGGGCCTTTCTGCTCTGCCACGCTAACCGCATCAGTCTTTTATTTCTTTTTGTGGCTTTGGCAGAGGTACCCCATGCAGACAGCCACTTCAGCCTCAGCCTGGTGCTCACCCCTTTTGTGACAGAGGCCATGGCACCCGCTGGCTCTGTGGTCAGGACAATGCACCAGTCAGTCCACTGCACTGCCCCCTCACACCTCATTCCCCCCGCAGCCCTAACTGCTAAACCCCTTTAGCATGCCCTTAATGGAGCACAGCCACTCGGTTGTTGGCTGGATTGAACGATTTCTACCGAACTGGTGGGCCATAACATGATACAGGTGGGTCTTGCATAATGTCCAAAGGGGATGTGCCCTACCCTTCATGGCCACTTCACCGCATCTTCCACCATCTCCGGAACAACTGATAGATAACCACCTATCTACCCTACGGCAGGAAGTGCAAGCCATTTAGGCCAAAGGGGATAACAAGATGGCGTCGGTGCTAGAACTGGGTCAAGGCTGTAACTCCGTCCTCCTTTGGTACTAGAAAGCAGCGGGAGGCCTTCATTTTATATTAGGCCAGTGCCTCCTCAACGCTTTCCTCTGGATGAACAAATTCAAAATGCTAACCCTAGCCCAGGTCTTGTCTGCCCGTGACCCTGGATCGTGGCATTGTATCTGCAGGATGCCTATTTCCATATACGTGTGCTTCAGGCCCATCAGCGCTGCTTGTGGTTCATGGTAGGAGAGGAGCATTTTCACTCTGCACTCCTCCCCTTCGGTCTCACCAATGTCCTTCGGATCTTCATGAGAGTGATTGCAGTGATAGCAGCACATCTTCGGAGGTCAGGGGGTCCCATTCTTCTACCACGGCAACTAGCTGTTGAAGGTGGGCTCGCCTCAGGCAGTCGTTTACTACCTCCAGACTTTGACGAACTTCCTGTCATCTTTGGGGTTCATTATCGTGTGGAAGTCACACCTGACTCTCGGATGCTCCCCTTCATTGGAGCCATTGTGGACACGGTTCCGTTTTGTGCCTTTCCCCTGGAAAGAATAGTCCAAGACATTCAGGCTCTGATCTGATCTTTCAGCCTCTGTCTTGGCTTTCAGTGAGGTTGACTCTCGGGCTGCTGACACTGATAGCCTCCTGCATCCTGTTAGTCAAGCTCGCCAGCTGGCATATGAGAGCTGTGCAGTGTGATCTGAAGTCTCAGTGGGCCCAACATCAAGAGGACCTCTCCGACCATGTCCACATTTTGGAGGAGACTGCAAAAGATCTGCTGTGGTGGTTACTGGTCAGCAATCTGGTTAGCAGCATACCCCTCTCCCTACACCATCCAGAGCGGACAGTGGTGACTGATGTGTGACTTCTGGGTTGGGTGCCACCTAGGAAAGGTGGAGATCAGTGGCCTCTTGTCTCCATCTGAATTGTGGCTCCATATCAACCTTCTGGAGCGGAGAGCCTTCTGTTTGGCGTTGAAGCCTTCCTTCCTTCCATCCATCAAGTGGAGGCTGGTACTGGTGCTTACGGGCAACGCTGCTGTCATGTGTTATTGCAACAGACACTCTAGTGGGGTCGTGGACCCTGTGCTAGGAGACACTAGGCCTCTGGAAATGGCCGGACCATCAAGTAGTTTTTCTGGTGATGGACCACCTGGCAGGATCTTTCATTGCCAAGGTGGGCGAGCTCAGCTGTCAATGCCTAGCAGATCACAAGTGTCAATTGCACGAAAGTGGAGAACCTTGACTTTATCTGTTTGCCATCGCTGAGAACCCACAGTGTCAGAAGTTCTGCGTTTTGGCATTTCCAAGGTGGAACTTGGGACTCCTGTATGGCTTCCCACCGATATCTATTGGCTTCAAGTTCTGACGAAGATCAGGCTCAACTAGGCCCAAGTTATTTTAATGGCCCTGGATTAGCCATGGAGGGTATGGTATCCAGAGCTCCTGGGCATGTGCCTCTGTAGTCTGATCAGGTCGCCCCACCAGGAGGATCTGCTTTTGCAGCAACAGGGCATGATCCTGCCCCCAGGCCTTCGCAATCTCCATCCTAAAGCTTGGAGATTGAGCGGTGACAGTTGAGCTCCTGCAACCTTCCTCCTGATCTGGTTGATGTCATCTTGGCAGCCAAGCATTCCTCAACAAAGACAGTATATGCCCATCGTTAAGACAAATTTGTGGATTTGTGTGGCTCACTGCATATTGACTTCCACCAGGCAAAGTTATGTCATTTTGTTTGTTTTGTCTCTTGCCCAGCAAGTCTGCTCTGGGCAAAGCTAAAGGATATCTTTGGGCTGCTAGATCAGCCCTCGTTGTTTAAATCACCTGTTGTGATGCATTTTTTTGAAAGGCCTAAAACATGTTTTCTCCCTTTCCCTGTGTCATGCCACAGTGGGACTTTAACTTGGTCCTCAGTTATTTGACATGTACTCCCATGGAGCCGTTTTGCAGATGTCCTTTGCAGTTTCTCAGTTGCAAGGTGGTGTACCTCATTGCCTTAACATGGGCATGGCATGTAAGTGAGCTTCAGGCGCTTTGTGTCAACCTGCTGTACAGCACCTTCTTCCCAGACAATCTGTTTTGTGGACGCTAGCATCGTTCTTATTTTGACTGATGTGGAATGCCGTTCTACATCAGCCAAGATATCACCTTACCAGCGCTCTTTAGTACACCCCGCCCCTCTGAGGAGGAGAGTGACTCCATCGCTTGTACCCCAAAAGAGCACTGAGCTTTTACATCAGTTGTACCGGAGAACACTGGGTGGACGATCAGCTCTTTGTAGGGGTCCTCGCAGTGGAAAAGAAAATCAAGGCAGTGCATAAAAGGACCATCACCAGCTGAACTGTGCTCTACAGTAGGATCTATTACACATTGGGCAAAAAGCAACATCTGGAAAGGATGCAGCCTAATTCCACCAGAGCTAAGGGTGCTACCACTGTGTTAGCATGTGGCGTTCCTATCCTGGATGGGTCGGGCAGCTACGTATGCATCACTCCTCCATACGTTCATGAAGCACTGCTGTCTGGAAAACTAAAGGGGCATTTTGCCAGCTGAGTCCTACAGGAAGTTTTGGTTTGAGTCCATTAACTGACGCACCTCCCAAATGAGTACTGCATTGGAATCTATTCAAAAGGTGAGGAATATGCAGTTAGAGGTCTCTATCAGAAGAACAAGTTAATTACCTTTGGAACGCTCTTTCTGCTAGAGTGTTAGAAGGTGGTTCTGTCCATCTGAGCCGCCCGGATTTTTCGCTTTTTGAACACATAAGTTTTGAGCGTTTACTGTGGGAGAGCCTCATAAGTTGGGACTCACCCAAAGTGAACTCATGATGAGAGACTGGTTACATGCAGACACGTGTGTACATGCGTGTGCACACGTGTAGGGGCTGCGCGGGGGAGATTCCTGTAGTGCGCAGCCCAGGAGCAGGTACATATAGAATGGTGTGGCAGGAATTATGCAGTTGGGTGGTGACATGGAATAGGCTTTATACTATGGGAAGACGCATGTAAGGGAAAGTCAGTGTGCTTTACCGTTTTCACTGAAGGAACACTCCATTATTCTCCTATGAAGATGGGGACCACATAGGGTAGTTTCACTTCCCTAGGGCCTACAAATTCCAGACACTCACCAAAGTACACTGTAAGTTGTGTAAAAAGAAGTATTCTGCTGAGTCCAAAGCTATATCTGTACTGCTTATGGGTCATCCAGAAATGTCCTATTCCTCTGACTCAGCTCATAACCAGAGCCTAGCTGGGTGTGACCCTGCCAGGCTGGATTAATTACCTTCCGCCCCAAGCTGTAGCATCAGAGTCCTAGCCCTTCACTGCAAGCATTCCAAGGGCGAAGGTCTCCTCTCCAAGAGGGAGAGATGGGGGGGGGGGGGGGTGGAGCTGCAAGTTATCCATCAGCAGCTGTCACCTGGTGTCAGGCACCAAGCTGCTCTGGGCCAAGAAGGCAGCAAAGGGGGATTTTCAGAGACCATGTGGCATGAGACCCCTGGACGACGCCATTTTGAACTATCTCAGAGGCCTGTGCAGGAAGGAGGGAGCAGGGGCAGAGAGGTGATGTCGCTGCAGGATAGGGCAGAGGAGCCTTCCTGCCAGCCCCCTCCAAATTCTTTTAAAAGGTCTTGCACAGGAAGAGGAGCTCTCTCTGGGGTGTGGTCTGCTGAGGTAGACTGGTGCTGGAGCCTGGCGCCATGGGCAGTTGGAAGGAGGAACCCCCTGACTGTCCCAGGACCCTGGATTGCGCCAAAAGGAGAGTCCAGGACCAGTGAGCAGAAGCCTGGGCCTCTGCGGAAGGAGAAGAGAGGCCCAGGAGGAGAGCCAGGTGAAAGGCTGATGCAGGGAGCCAGTGAAGACAGCTCCCAGCTGATTTCACCCTCTTTGAGACCAGGAGGGCGTCGGAAAGTGCTCCCAGTGGCTGGGGTGGGCCACCAGCAGCAAGAAGAGGCCAAGATGGTGAGAATCGGTCCCCTGGGGGCTGAGATATGCCCCCCAGAAGGTAGGCGACATTTGACCTCTACTGGGACCGACGATGAAGCGCGTGGGGCTCCGACGCTGGTCTTGGATGTGCCCCTGGGGTGGGTCAGGTCCCGGGGGCTGCCCCCACAAGAAGTAAAGTCGGGGAGCTCCGTCGCGCTCCCCATGGACACCCCCAAAAGGGGTGTCAGGAGCCCACCCTGGCCCCCGATGACACTGGAGAGCGGGGAGCGCCGTTGCGCCCCCCCTCCCTTGCGAGGAGACCTCTGGGGGCCCGGGACCCCCAACTCCGGGTGACGGTGGTGAGGAGGAGGGGGGTGCGCAGTCGCGTGTCTCCCCTCGCGGGAGAAGACAAGCCGGGGAGCGCCGTAGCGCTCCGCATGAAGAATTTTCCTGGTGCCCGGGACCCCAAATCCGGACCACGAAGCCAGGAAGACAAGTCGGGGAGCGCCGTCACGCTTCCCGTGAAGATTGCCCCAGGGGGCCCGGGATCGCCAACTCCGGGCCCCGGTGGGATGCTGGGAGAGGGGGGAGTGCCGCAGCGGGAAGGAGGGGGGAGTGCCGTCGCACTCCCCCGAGGCCTCGCTGGGCCAGCGGCAGTCTTGGCATCTGCCTGCAGGAGCGGGCAGACCCAAATGGACGCACCGGCTCCCGCAGCCGCACACAAAGGTGCGGGCCGGGTGGATGTGCCCCGGGGGTGGGTCAGGTCCCGGGGGCTGCCCCCACAAGATGTAAAATTGGGGAATGCCGTCACGCTCCCTGTGAAGAGGCCCAAAAGGGGTGCCAGGAGCCCACCCTGGCCCCTGATGACACTGGAGAGCGGGGAGTGCCGTCGTCACCCCCTCCCCCCTCCGTCGCGCTCCCTGTGAAGAATGCCCCAGGGGGCCCAGGATCCCCAACTCTGGGCCCCGGTGGGATGCTGGGAGAGGGGGGAGTGCCGTTGCACTCCCCAGAGCAGCGGGAAGGAGGGGGGGGGGGGGAAGAGTGCCGTCGCACTCCCCCGAGGCCTCGCTGGGCCAGCGGCAGTCTTGGCATCTGCCTGCAAGAGGGGGCAGACCAGAATGGACGAACCGGCTCCCGGAGCCGCACACGAAGGTGCGGGCTGGGTGGGGAGCTAGCAGGAGCAGCCGGGGGTGGGCTCCCCGAGCTGCAAGGACACTTACCTGAGGATGAAAGGGGTCCGGGTGGGACCGGGCCCCCATCAGAAAAGATGTTGCGGCGTGAGCCCGCCCCCGATGGTAGCGCGGCTCTCCCCGAGCAGCGGGGGAGCCACTGTTCTGTTATGCACGGAGCAGGAGCACCTCACCCTATAATGCCTTGCAGGCCCGGGCCGGCCTGCGAGGAAAAGCAGCTTTTTCTCTGTGCGTGGTGGCCCCAGGAGGACGGGGTCACCACTAAGGGGATGCAAAGGGGCAGGGGGCTGCAGGAGCACGCAGACTCCCCCAGCACAATGTGAGGAAAGTCCCTCCCTAAGTCCCTGGGGGACTTGAAAGAAACAACCCCTCAAGGGCTCAGCCATTCTACAACAGCAACCTGTGGCGGGTGCGTTTGGGACTGCACCAAGGTATGAAGGGCTGAACTAGGGATGTCTGGAGAAAGGCATTCCCTGGAGGTGAAGCGGTGCAATTGCACAAGCGGTGCATTTACCTAAGGTTATTTCTTTTGAGGGACTGAAAGTCACTTGTGTAATGTGAAGTCATAAGCAAAGTGGGGTTATGTTGCTGGACATTCCTGCTAGGGTGTCTGGCTGCATATGCTTAATCCTGTGATTATAACTGTGATGCCTTTTAGGGGCTTTAATTGCAATGCATTATAACCGTTATCAGCTATGATAAGTATTGTCATTTTAAGTGATGCCTAAACGTGTATTCTTGCTGCTGCGTTGGGTGAAGAACAACCCAGACTGTTAGCCACTAAGATGTAGAGGTGTATTCTGTATGGTCAGTATGAGATGCTCAGTCAGGGTTACGTGTCACCATGGCAGGTGTGCCCATTTTAAATGCTTGTTGAGATAATGGGGTGGGTCGCCACTGGGATGGTGCCAGTGGGCAAGGCCCTCACTCCAGGTTATGGTCAACCTACTGCATTGGGGGCAAGATGATGTGCATACATGGGAGTGGTGGTACTAGACCCCCCCCCCCCCCCTGCGGGAGGGGTGGGAATGTTATGCAATGTCACAAAGTAATTCCAACAGCTTATGTATATTTGTAAATTGTTGCATAGTATTGAGTAGTGTATGTGTTTAATAAATGTACTCTTCCTTTTATACAGCAAAGTACAGACTGGACAATCAATTATTGAGTTTTATTGCTGCGTACTGGTAAATGGCGATTACTAGCCACACCACCTCCCTTGAGTAAGCCTTAGACTGCTCTGCAACGCTACCCTCTGAGAGTCGAGCCCTACAATGGGGTGTTTGGTTCCCAGTGAAGGACAAATGTAGTCCTGTTATTTGTGCAGGCCTCACAGATACTGCCTCGTTTTCCAACATAGAGAGAATATCTGCAGGTTTCCTCAGCGATCCTCCTAGTTCCGTGAAATAGAACTCTACCCTTTAATAATAACCAGGTCTAGGAATCTGCACCTGGTCAAAGACAATTTGCCATTAGACCTCTGCATCTGTGTGTGTGGACAGCCTTGAAAGCTACTGATGCAGAAATGGTGCATGTGTTGGCCCTGTATGTCCTTTCTGGAGTGGAACAGTGCCAGTGCGGTGCTGCCTACCGGTGCGCAGTGGTACTACTGAAAGGTTTCCGGGCCCGGTGTATTTCTTGTGGAATTTTCAAAAGGTGAGGTATCTGCAGTTAGTCTGTAACAGAAAGAGCGTTAACAGTGGTAGATAACTTGTTTATTATGAATCTTGGGGCCTAATTAGTGACTGGTAACCATGACTAATACAATCTTGTCCAGCTGATGATACTCTTCAAATAAGACTTCAAAAACAATTATGGGGTGCTCGCACCCCAACATTACTTATCTTTATGTAGCAAGAGGGAAAGAATTAACATCAAAATTTGTGAAATTAATGAATGAGAGTAAGCAGTCTACTATTAGATCCATGGAACATTGCAAGGTAAATGCAGAAGAACATGACCAAGTTAATATTAAATCTAAGCCTGGGGGAAAGATCAGCATAGTGATCTGATTAAGTCTAAGATGTTGTCTAAACATTGAAGTTTAAGATGCAGTAGTGTGAGCCATTGGACCAATGATCAGTCTTGCCCAGCAAGAAATGTAACTTGTATGAAATGCAAAAAACTGAGCCACTATGCACGGATGTGTAAGAGCATAGGAACGAATAGGCCATTAGCATGTTAGGTAAAGCATCTGAAAATGGAATTTATTGTGATGATTAATATGTACTTAGTATGGTTGATGAGGGTACTACAACTAAAGTGTTAAGTGATCAATTGTTGACAATGAAATTCTTTTGGGCATGCCCTGGCTAAATCTGTTCCTTACTTCCAAGATTGTACAATGTCATGACTACTAAGTTTTGGAGTTTCTGTCAAGAGGCTCCGTGGGCGATGCATTCTGCCTGAACGCCTCCTGCCTGCCATTCTGCCCCACGTTCTGAAGAAGGCTGGAATAAATCATTCTGAAAGAGCAGGATTGAGCCAGGAGAGTGGAATACTCCAATCTGATACCGAGCATGTGCCCTGAAATCCCGGTGTCTCTTTGTGAGGGCCTCCTGTATCAGCAATAAGGCAAGGTACTCCACTCTATTTCACACAAGTTCACATCAATACATAGATATTCACCAAATGAGCAGGTTTTAACTTCTGGTAGTAGTGGTGGAAAATATTCTCACTGCTAGGTGCCCATTTACCAATCTAATAATTTTGGTTATTGGGCAAAGTTTGTGGCCTGATGTGAAGACCATCAAGTTTACTCTCTCCAGGCACTACTGGCCCAATGTCTTGATATATTATTTTATCTCTTTCCCAGCAAGGTTTTGTAGCTGGCATTATTTAAGTTTACTTGTCGACCCTTTTGGCCTTACTACATTTGTCTGACCAGCCTTTGTTATTCAAGTGACTGCTTGTGATACGTTTTTAAAAGGGGGTAACATACATGTGCTCTTTAGTATGTCTCAATGAGTCTTAACTTTATTAACAAGTAATTGATGTGCATGCCCTTCCATCCTATGCACAGTTGCTCACTAAGACTGCGGACGACTGAGAGGGCACTCCTCATTGCAATTACTTTGTGTGCCATGTCGGTGAGCTGCAGGTGCTAGCAGTGTAATCTCCATATGCTACCTTCTTTCTGGACACATTTGGGCTTCAAATTTGTGCCCTAGGTGGTGTGGCCCCTCCATGTGGGACAGTCTAGCAGTATTGCTTCCTTATTTGCACCACCTCACCCCTCTGAGGTGGAGGAAGGTTTTCTCTGGGTGGCCCCAAGAAGAGCTCTTAGCTCCTATATCATGCGTGCGAGGAAGATATTTATTGGCTTTTATAGTTCTAAGAAGTGCAAGGTGGTCCAGAAGGGTCCTTATCCAGGCCGATTGTCCTGTGTAATAAAACATGCTAGGCTCTGGCAAAAAGGAGCCTCCGGAGGGCCTCAAAGCTTATTCCACTTGAGCTAAGGCGGCCACTAGAGCATCAGCGCAAGTTGTACCAATATTGAACATTTGTTGAGCTGCAACATGGCTGTCTGTTCACATCTTCAACTGGCATTACTGTCTTGACAACCAATTTTGCAGGAAAGGACATGTCACGTGCTCAGTCTTCCAAGACGTCTGGTGTAAGTCCACTCCTCAGACCTTAAGTATTAATTTAAAAGGTTGAGAATCATGGTCTAGAAGTATCCATCAGAAGAACAAGTTACTTACCTTTGGTAATGCTCTCTCTGGCAGATACTCTAACCGCAGATTCCTCACCATCCTGTTCTGCACAGTAGTCTCTTAGGGTCCTAAAATGGACAGAAGATAGCTTTCACACAATGTTACACTGCAGACTAACATGATTGATCCACATCTGAGGGAGAGGAAGAGTTATAAGGAAAACTTATGTCAGCGCTCAGCTGTTGCCCCCTTTTACAGCCCTGTGTTGTCACTTTCTGGGTTGTTGGGAGGTCGCAGTGGAGCCAGTGGCACACCTATTGGTGTACAGGAGCAGCTGTTTTTTTTATTACATTTCTTTTGGGCTTTTCAGTAACAACAACAATATATTGGACAGAACCTACAGGATACAGAAGGATATCACTTTCTGGTGTCACTACATTATCATACGGTTATATCCAGAGAATAATCTATGTATGTGGGGTCCTATATCTGTCTCAGCTCAACTGCTTTGATACATAACAATATAATATAGTTTGATAAAGTATGGCAACAACATGATGTCGAAGTGTTGCAGAGTGTACAAAATTAGGGTGAAACAGAATAAAATAAAAAGTAACAAAACAATTGGCTATTACTGCAGAGTGCTGCAGCGTATGGTGTAAGGACACTTACTTTGAAAGGTACCACAACCAGTATGGTGCCTGGGGGAAATTCAGAAGGTGGGGAATCTGTGATTAGGCAGTGTCCAGCAAAAAAAGCATTTGCAATTCAATAGGTCTCGCTTTTGTGAGAGTTTAAGCTATTAGCTTTTGTAAATGACAATGCCTTTTATTTGTTTTAAAAACCAAAACATAAATAAAAGGCATTGTCATTTACAATGCCAATAGCTCAAACTCGTGTAAATGCGAGACCTATTGCATTGCAAATGCTTGTTGTTCTTCTTGGCGCAGGTACTAAAAGATATAATAATGCAGTTTCCCTCGTGTGGGCATCGTGTTGTATAACACTTCCTGCCGCTACGGATGCTTTGAGTCTTGGTCACTTCATGGTGGATTGGGAGTCTGAGATTTCAGGAGTGTTGCTTTAAATAAAATCTTACATGAAATAAATACCTACATTTCTAGGAAATGCGCATTTAGGCATCTACTCGGTAAAGAACAAGAGTGTCAAATTACCATTACACGGCACTTTAAGTAAGCGAAGGGACTTCGTTTGGGATTGTGTTTCGAGTGTGCAAAAATACCTTCCTATGCTCCTTGGTTGTGTTGGATCAGTGCATCTTGCTTGCTCAGATCCAGGTTTTGTTCCAGAAATCTTATGTTGCTGCTGGGACCCCTAGGTGTGTCCATGTAGCGCCTAAAAGGCCTCCATGGGAACAAGGATGCAACGCGAGTAGTCTCTGCCACAGTCGGAGACGTGTCTTTTTCCTGACGTGGTTGCCATGGCAGCCGAACGCGTGCCTCTTGCATTGTTATGTAATTTTGAATTCTATCGGGATTCTGGACAGTAGTGTTTTCTACTTTGCGTTATGTTTTAGAACATGGATAGAATATTTTGCCCCCTATAGTTGGCAGTTTCAGAGTTCTAAGACGGGCTTGTACCTTTCTCCGTACTGAATCACACGATGAGCCACGAGCGTGTCACTTTTCAACATATTTTTGGGATTGTGAATAAAGAATTACAGGCCCAGGTGGATTTTGTAGAACTTTAAACATTTCACAAAAGGCGCGTAGGGCTGGGCAAAGTCACCCATATATTCACCTGTCAGTCATGCCTCTGACTTCCTCCCTTTCGACCCACCCCTCTGGAATAATCCATTTGTTGTAACATGTAATGCACGGTTATGTTTTTTCCTAGAGAAATTAACAAAAGCTGGCGTGTCTTACTTTTGCCGCTGACAGTCATTCCCAGCACAGCAGTGCAATACATACCGTTATTGTGTGAGGCCCTGATCCGAACACAAAGTCCTAAGTTATTTCAAGATTCCAAAACGTTACTTAAATGTTAATAATTGCGACATATCACTCTCCTACGTATTTCAAAGCTTAACAGAATGTACTTATAATGTTTCCTGAGAAGCCTCTAGTGCAACATGCGCTCTATCAAGTCACTGTGCACTGTCCTGCTGCCTCTTCTGGCAGTCAGAGCGGAAGGAGAAAAAGTTTAAGAAACAAAAGTTTAGTTGTCCTTTCCACTTGTCATTGTATGCTAAAACAAACAAAAACAAGCGGCAGTGAAAGCGATCGCGAAAGCGATCGCTACTGTTAAAAAAAAAAAAAAAACACGCCCGCGAGTGGTGCACGCGCCACAGCGAGCCATCTGGTTTCCATTATCGCGCCCGTGTCCGGGCACGATAATTGAAACCACATGGCCTATTGGTGTCTATAACGCGCACCAAGCGCGTAATAGACACCAATAGGCCATGGGCGGAGCAATGCGCCTGCCTATGGCCAATTGCGTGCAGTCTTTTATAAAAAGACGCACGAAAAGGCCAATGGGGGAGCACAAAAGGAATCGCACGAGCGTGTGCGATTCCTAGGTCAGTGCTGAATCCCCGTTTTTCAGATACTAAATGTCTCGCGCTGCGCGAGCACTGCTGCGCAGTACAACGCTAGGCGCGAGACCTAAAAAGAGTTAGTACAAAAAATGAATTGTTCTTTTTTTTATCTTCTTATCCATCAGTCTGTATTCTAGTGGTGACCCCCCCACTGTGTCTCTCTTTATTTGAAGTTATAAGTTCTGTGCATTCGAATGTTGCAGGTATTTATTTTAAAGTTTGAGATTCATTTCGTATACATTCAGTTTGCATTTTTGGTCATCATATGATCCCTTCAAAGCTCCATACACCGAAGGTGAATATTTCAATTTTCTCACATCCCCTAAATCCTGCCAAGGAAGTTAGCTTTCACTAACTAATTCCCACCCAAAGTGTTATTTTTGGAGTCAATTTCCATCACTGAGTTTAGCCTGGGTTTGGATCAGATTCAGTGGCCATTAGCAAGTCATATATTGGGTGATCTGCATTTTTAATGCTAAATCTACATGCTACATTTCTACCAACAAGAGCTCAGGTAGTTTCTGAACATATTTTTGCTCCGGTATGAAATGTTTGGGAACAGTCACCTGCAGAGATCAAAAATGTCATCCTTCTGCAACAAACAAGCTTCAATATTCTACCTACTGAGTGTTGGAAAACGAGGCAGTATTTGTGAGGCCTGCACAAACAACATGTCTAAATCTGTCCTTCACTGGGAACCAAACACCCCATTGTAGCGCTTGACTCTGAGGGTAGCGTTGCAGAGTAGTCTAAGGCTTACTCAAGGGAGGTGGTGTGGGCTAGTAATCGCCATTTACCAGTATGCAGAAACAACACTCAATAATTGATTGTCCAGTCTATACTTTTCTTTATAAAAAGGAAGAGTATATTTATTACACACACCCACTACTCAATACTATGCAACAATTTACAAATATACATAAGCTGTTGGAATTACTTTGTGACTTTGCATAACAGTCCTACCCCTCCCGAAAAGGGGTCTAGTACCACCACTCATGTATGCACATCATCTTGCCCCCAAATGCAGTGAGTTAACCATAATCGGGAGCGAGGGCCCCTCCCACTGGCACCATCCCAGGGGCGGCCCTCCCCAGTACCACAACCAACAAGCATTTAAAATGGGAACTGAGCATCTCATACTGACCATACAGTATACACCTCTACATCTTAGTGGCTAACAGTCTGGGTTGTTCTTCACCCAACGCAGTAGCCAGAATACATGTTTAGGCATCACTTAGACTGACAGTACTTATCATATCTGGTAACATTTATAATGCAATGCAATTAAAGCCCCTAAAAGTCATCACAGGTATAATCACAGGATTAAGCATGTACAACCAGGCACCATAGCCGGAATGCCTAGCACATAACCCCACTTTGCTTATGATTTCACAATTTACAGGTGACTTCCAGTCCCAACAAGAAACAACATCATGTAAATGCACCATTGTGCAATTTCACCTTTACATCTCTAGGGGGTGTCACATCAGTGACCATTCAGGTTTAACCTTGCACCCTTCAGTGCAGTCCCAAGCTTCACCTGCAGAACAAAAGTTCCAGCATTGAATTAGCTTTTAAAACCATGGATAACCCTTGAGGGGTTCTTTCTTTTAAGTCCCCCCGAGACTGAGGGTAGGGACTTCTAATCTTCGAGTTGGGGGGAGTCTGTGTGCTCCTGCAGCTCCCCCTACACCTCTCCCAGCAATTGGCGGTGACCACCTCCTCCGGGGGCCACCAGATGCCAAAACAAGTAGCTTTCCCCATGCCTTCAAGGCATTATGGGGCGCTTCGTGCTCAGCCCGTGCATATCAGAGCAGCGGCTCTCCCGCTGCTCTGGGGAGAGCCGCGCTGCCATTTCTGGCGGCCTCACGCTTCATCTTCCTTTGTGGGGGGCCCGGTCCCACCCGGACCCTTCTCCATCAGGTACTTTGATTGCAGCTCGGGGAGCCCACCCCCGGCTGCTCCTGCGCTTCTCGGGGGCTCGGTCCCACCTGGGCACCCCTCATTCCCAGGACGTTGGAGAGCTGCTCGGGGAGCCCACCCCTGGCAGCTCCCCGACTGGCCAACACCCTCGCGTGCTGCTGCAGGAGCCGGCACTTCCATTCTGGTCTGCCCGCTCCTGCGGGCAGACATGGAGGCTGCCGCTGGTCCGGCGGGACCTCGGGGGAGTCCTTCCTCCTGCCGTCGGGGGAGTGCGGCAGCACTCCTCCTTCCTCGCGGTGCACACCGGGGCCTGGAGTTGGGGGTCCCAGGCCCCAGAATTCTTCACGAGGGCGCTCCCAAACTTCAACTTCGGAGGGGCCCGGAGTTGGGGATTACTTTGCTTCTTTGGGGGCCAGGATAGGCTCCTAGCACCCCCTGGGCACCTTCACGGGGAGCGCGACGGCGCTCCCCGACTTTCTCTTCGGGGGCCAGCGTAGGCTCCTGGCCCCCCTGGGGCTCATTCACGCTCCCCGACTTTCCTTTCTTCTTGGGACAGCCCCCGGGACCTGACCCACCACGGGGGCACATCCAAGACCGGTGGCGGAGCCCCACGCGCTTCGTCACGGTCCCATTAGAGGTCAAAGGTTGCCCACCTTCTGGGGGCATATCTCAGCCCCCAGGGGACCGATTTGCACCATTTTGGCCTCTTCTTGCTCCTGGTGGCCAGCCCTAGCCACCTGGAGCACTTTTCACCACCCGCCTGGCCTCCAGGAGGGGGGGGGGCTTGGCAAGAAGCTGTCTTCACTGGCTCCCTGCACCAGCCTTTCACCTAGCTCTTCTTCTGGGCCTCTCTTCTCCTTGCACAGAGGCCCAGGCTTCTCCTCACTGGCTCTGGACTCCCTCCACGGTGCAGTCCAGAGTCCTGGGACAGTCAGGGGGTTCCTCCTTCCAACTGCCCATGGCACCAGGCTCCAGCACCAGTCTTCCTCAGCAAGACCACACCCCAGAGAGAGCTCCTCTTCCTGTGCAAGACCTTTTAAAAGAATTTTGAGGGGGCTGGCAGGAAGGCACTTCTGCTCTATCCTGCAGTGACACATCACCTCTCTGCCCCTGCTCCCTCCCTCCTTCCTGCACAGGCCTCTGGGATACTTTAAAATGGCGTTGTCCAGGGGTCTCATGCCACATGGTCTCTGAAAAGCCCCTGTCCCCCCTTGCTGCCTTCTTGGTCTGGGCCCGGAGCAAGCCTGGTGCCTGGCATCGGGTGACAGCTGCCGATGGATAACCTGCAGCTCCACCCCCATCTCTCCCTCTTGCAGAGAAGACCTTCGCCCTTGGAATCCTTGCAGTGAAGGGCTATGCCTCTGATGCTACAGTTTGGTGAGGAAGGTAATTAATCCAGCCTGGCAGGGCCACACCCAGCCAGGCTCTGGTTATGAGCTGAGCCAGAGGAATATGACATTTCTGGATGACCCATAAGCAGAACAGATATGGCTTTGGTCTCAGCAGAATACTAATTTTTACACAACTTACAGTGTACTTTGGTGCGTGTCTGGAATTTGTAGGCTCTAGGGAAGTGAAACTACCCCATGTGGTCCCCATCTTCATAGGAGAGTAATGGAGTGTTCCTACAGTAAAACCAGTAAAGCACACTGACTGTCCCTTACATGTGTCTTCCCATTCTATAAAGCCTATTCCATGTCACCACCCTACTCTGCATAATTCCTGCCACACCATTCTATCTGTACCTGCTCCTGGGCTGCGCATGACCGGAATCTCCCCTGCGCAGCCCTTACACGGGTGCACACGCTTGTGCACACGTGTCTACATGTAACCAGTCCGGTGCCCCTTACCCCGGCTGCAGCGCAGCGGCCTTCTCGCACAAGGGAGCAGCGGTGCAATCCACATGCAGTCTGTTTCATCATGAGTTCACTGTGGGTGAGTCCCAGCTTATGAGGCTCTCCCACAGTAAAAGCTCAGAAATTAGGTGTTCAAAAAGCGAAAAATCCAGGTGGCTCAGATGGTCAGAACCACCTTCTAACACTGAAATTGTGCGGTTCTTGTGACAAATGGTTTGAAATTCAGTACCATTTTGGGCGCCTGTTGTAAGTGAAAGGGTCTAAGGACACCTTTCCCAGGTGTCTTTTATTTAGACTAGTCCATATATCTCTGGGTTTGGTAATAGAAAAGAACAGTGCAAATAATCCCCTGGGTAACTCTTTGGTCTTTTTACACTTCTGGGTCTTCCAGTCAGGTATGGGTGAATCCCTCAAAGAAAACCCAAAAGGATTTTATTAGCAGGATTGTTTTGCCTATAACCCAAACCAGGTGCTACCACCACCACCACCAATATCCTGTTTGTGACTGTTTTATTTCACCAAACACTTCCTGATGCTCTCTCACACTCTGTGGTGCATGCAAGCAGACTTTTGTCTTGACTTAGGAGGCCTTCTGACCACCCTACCATTGCCACCAAAACAAGCTTGCTGCCCCCCTACACTTGCCTCTGGCCGCAACTTGTCTTTTGGGTCGTGGCTGTTGTACCTGGGGCCTCCTTGCCGCTTTCCTGGCCGCCTGGTGTAACAGTGTTGTATTGGATGCTCTGTCCACTGCTTCTCCTCCTGTGGTGAAGCGGACTGCTTCACCCATCTCCCTGCTTCCGCCTGGGTCCTCCACGTCTCCAGCGAAGTTGGCTGCTTTGCTCGCTCCTCTGCTTACGCTGGCGTCCTCCACTCCGTTTTCCTTGTTCTGCTCTCTGACTCCTTCCAGCTCTCACGTGATTTCTCCTTGCTGCCATCTCCTTTGCATGCCTCCCTTTCAACGAAGGGATGGGCAAAGTTTTCCTTGACTCTGTCCCCAGGGGGTCTAGTTCTTAGGTGGCTGCAATGTTATGGCCAATTCCGTCGGCCATGTTGAATTCCTGGTTCAGAAGTTGCGTCCCCTATAAGGGGACGCAACTTCTGGATTTGTTTTATACGCTCTATGATCAGAGAGTGAGACCCTTTATAGCACGCTACAAACTGAGTACCATGATTAATTGTTGAAATTACAGTGCGTGTTCCCTCTCGTTTTGTTTGAATTCCTGGTTCAAACATTGTTCTTCCTTACATTGCTCTCCCCTAAGGAATGGCCAAAGGGGCCATTCGGAGACAGGATGGCGAGAAAAGTAATCAGATCTTGTTTGCATCTTCCCTGGGATGTGCAGATTCTGAAACAAAAGGGGTTGTAGAGCCAGAAACCATCGCAGAATGCAGGAATCGGAGTCTTTATTCTGAACTAGCCAGTTTAGAGGGGCATGGTCTGTCAGAACTAGGAAAGATAGGACCAACAGATAATACTGTAGGGCTACCATAGCCCAATTAATACCAAGGCCCACTTTTTTTTTTTTTTATGGTTGAGTAGTGAACCTCTTGGGGATGGAGTCTCCTGCTGAGATATAGGAGGGGTATCAGAGCACCTTGTTCTTCTGGTTGGGACAGTACCGCTCCCAGGCCCTGTCTGGAAGCATCAGTTTGCAATACGAATGTTTTAGTAAAATCTGGAACATGGAGTACTGGACTGTTACACAAGATATTTCTTAGTGTCTAGAAGCTTTGCTCATGCTGATCAGTCCAAACATTGATGCAAAAGGGGTATCTATCTGTAAGAAGGTCTGTGAGTGGACTTGCAATCTTAGAGCATTTGGGGATAAGCCGCCAATAGTACCCTACTAAGCCCAAAAAAGACCGTATATCCCTTTTCGTGGTTTACATGGGGATCCTTCGTATAGCTTCTATCTTGCCTACCTGTGGATGGATAAGTCCTGAATGAATAGTGAAACCCAGGTACTGGATTCGATCTGTGGCTAAGGTGGACGACTTAGGGTTTACGGCAAGGCCTGCTTCCCTAATGGTATCTAACACTAATGCCAGATGGGTCAAGTGTTCCTCCCAGGTGGGACTAAAGATAATTATGTTGTTGAGATATACAACAGCATATCAATGATGAGGTTTAAATGTGGTGTCCATGAGATGTTGGAATGTAGCCGGTGCTCCATAGAGGCCAAAGGGCAATACTTTAAAATGATACAGCCCTGAAGGAATTGAGAAGGCAGTTTTTTCTCGAGCTTGTTGGGCCAGGGGTATCTGCCAATAACCCTTTGTAAGATCCAGAGATAACATGATCCTTGCCTCTCCCAATTGTTCTATCAGCTCATTGATCCTGGGTATAGGATAGGTGTCAAACGTAGAGGTGCTATTTAACTGTTGGAAGTCCATGCAAAATCTTAAACTTTCATCAGTTTTGGGCACTATGACGATGGAGGAATACCATGCACTCTGGGATGGTTCTTTAATTGTTTCTACTTCCCATTCTATGGCCTTTATCCATGCAGCATATATGCAATAGGGTTTTAATTTCACTACATGGTCACCTGTGGTCACTATGTCATGCTGAATAAGAGGAGTCAACCCAGGTTTGCTGGAGAATAGCCCTGGATATTTTCTAGCAACTGGAAGAGTTGCTGCTTCTGCTCTGGTTCTAGAATCGTCCCAGTATGAACAGGTGTTGTCTTTTTCCTGGTTTGGTAGTAAAGGAATGTCTACTGACGCAGTGGTGGTTACAGACTGAATAGACATGGAACGCCTTGACTAGAGAGGGGCTCTTCCCATTTCTTTAACAGATTAACATGGAATATTTTTCCACCACCGTGTCTTTGCAGCAAGGCTACTCTATAAGTAACAGGGGTCTTTCTTTTTTCAATAGTGTCAGGTCCCTGCTATTGAGTTAGAAGTGTGTTTTCTGTAAATGGGAGCAGAATGATCGCTTTGTCCCCTTCTGTGAACTCCCTCAACTTACTGCCTTGATCATAATTCTTTTTCTGGTTCTCCTGAGCGTGTTCCATATTATCATGCACTATCCCCCATATATTTGACAGGATGTCATTCAAATTGGCAATATACTCAAATTGTATTGTATTGTAATTGCATTTATATAGCGCTTACTACCCCTGACGAGGCGTCAAAGCGCTTCTCGGCGAGTAGCACGCTACTCCGGGACCCATAGAGGATTAGTGTTGAATTAGTATAGTGAAACATGCAAGTACATTTTAAGTGATGGATAGGTTAGGCAGTTATTTGGATTTGGAATGATAGCAGAAGGATAGAGGGGGAAAAAAAGGTTTGTATTTATATAGCGCTGGTTACCCCTGATGGGGTGTTGAAGCATGCTACTCTGGAAGCCCATCAAGGATTAGTGGTGAATTAATATGGTGAAAATATGAAAGTAGTTTCAGTGGTGGATATTAGTCAGTTATTTGGAGTGAGAAGGATAGCGGAGGGATAAAAGGGAAGAAAGGTTTGCATTCATATAGCACTTGTTACCCCTGATGAGTGTTGAAGCGCTTTTCTGGCGAGTAGCACGCCACTCCGGAACCCATTAAGGATTAGTGTTGAACATTAGTCTAGTAAAAATGAAGTAACTTTGATTAGTGGACATGTTATTCAGTTATTGGGGTAGAGAAGGGTAGGTGGCGGGATAGAAGAGGGAAAGAGGTTTGTATTTATATAGCGCTTGCTACCCCTGATGGGGTTTTGAAGCGCAAGTAGCACGCTACTCTGGAACCCAGAAGTATTAGTGTTGAATTATTATGGTGAAACATGAAAGTAATTTTAGTGGTGGATATGTTAGTCAGTTATTTGGATTGAGAAGGGTTGGGGAGGGTAGAAAGGGAAAAAGGTTTGCATTTATATAGCGCTTGTAACCCTGATGGGGTGTTGAGACGCTTTATTGGCGAGTAGCACGCTACTCTGGAACCCATAAAGGATTAGTGGTGAATTAGTATAGTTGAAAATTGAATATGTTAGACTGTTAATTCTGATTGAAAAGGATAGTGGAGGGATAAAAGAGTGAAGGATTTTTTTTTTATATATTTTTTTTTATATAGGTCTTAGCAGTAGGAGGGGAGAAGGGGGTTTGAGGGGAGGAGTCAGGGAAGAGTTTAGAAAGGTTTGTTTTAGGGCATCGGTATAGTAAAAGAGGTGTCCGATGATGCAAGGAGGGTAGAGTAGGCGAGAGTCTAGAAAGGGTTATTTTGGTGGTCATAGTAGTGGTATGGGGTTTGGGATAAATGAGTGTGGATGTAGAGGATATATTGATAGATGTATAGGATGAGAGATAGGGTAGTGCATTGGAAAGAGTAGTAGAAAGAAGTTTGAGATGAGTCAGAAGGTTGGGCTAGAAGATATATTGAGATAAGTATAGGCTGAGAACTAGGGTAGTGCCTTGGAAATGCTAAATTAGAAGAAAGTGATAAATATATAGATCCATAAATACATTGAAAGTATATAGATACATAAAGGAGGTAAGTATATGCAGATTAAAGATATGGATAGAGGCACAGGATGAGAAATAGGGTAGTGCATTGGATATGCTTTTTCAGGAGAAAAGTTACAGAGACACACAGTTCCAAGTACATGGAAGGTACATAGATGCACAATGGAAGTTAGTACATGTAGACCAAAGATGATATTTATTTATTATTATTATTTTTTTTTTCTCTCAACAACATAATTATTGTACATGTTTATACAAAGCAATACACAAAGATAGGTACATGTCTATGGTGAAAACAAATGCTTATATACAGAGGGATATGCTGTAAATTTCTGTTTGCGTATGGTGCTTATGTGGGGAAAAGCCAATTCTTGAGTAGTTTTCTGAAGATAAGGTGGCTGTCGGTGGATCTTATGTTGGGGGTAAAGAGTTCCATAGTTTGGCTGCTTGAACAGAGAAGGATGTGCCACCCATGGTTTTTTTCTTGTATCTTGGGATTTTGAGGCGAGATGCTCCTTTAGAGCGGAGGTTCCTCTGTTGAATGTGTTTGGTGATTTTATTCCTGATGAAGAGTGGTCCCATTCCATGTATTGCTTTGTGGGTGATACAAAGCAGCTTGAACGTGGATCTTCTGGCAACCGGTAACCAATGCAGGGCTTTCAAGGCAGGGGATATGTGGTCTCGCGGTTTGATATGTAAGAGTAGTCTGGCAGCCGAGTTCTGAATCCGTTGTAGTCTTTTCATGGTCGTCAAAGGTGATCCGTGGTAGAGGCTATTGGCGTAATCGAGTTTGGACAGGACAAGGGAGATGGTAGCTTGGACCTTGTGCGGAAATCCCAAATGAGGGAAAATTCGTTGCAGCGTTTTTATAGTGACAAAGCTTGATCTTGCTAGTTTGTCCACTTGGGCATTCATCGACAGCTTGGAGTCCATGGTCATTCCTAGGTTTCTTACTTCCTTCGATACTTTAGGTGGTGATCCCAGTTCATTAGGCCATGCGGCAAGCGGGTTGTAATGTTTCCAATCGCCACACGTGAGTATTTCCGTTTTTGAAGTATTCAATTTGAGATGGCTCCAAGTCATCCACTGATCCACGGCTCTGAGACAGCTGAAAATTGGTGATTTTCCAATGTCTTTG